>OZ007497.1:87132140-88332140 GCA_963931805.1 Microdon myrmicae
AACTGGAAAAGCTCGCCGCATGTTCAAAGAACAACTCCCAACGACTTTCAAGGAGTTTGAACAGCGACTCCGAAGCACAATATTACCACACGTGTCATACGAAGAGTTACACTCGAAACTCTCTCGTATGCGACAATCCCGCGAAGAGGATGTCGCCGAATTCACCCACCGCATAACGCAAGCAGCAAAGGACTACAATGAAGCGGCAACACGTAAGTATGGCACTACCAATAGCCTAGGGTTCACCTTCCAGACCGAGAGATTAGCTAAATTGGTTCTGATGGTCGGAATCAGAAGAGACCAACTGAGGCATCTGATAGTACAATCAGAAAAGGACCCATTGGATAGGATTATAGCTAGGGTTCTCGAGTTAGAGAAAACCGAAAATGAGATGAGAAGCGAGAGTGGATGGTACGAAATACCAACGAGGTATCATGACTAGTCACCTTCACCTGAAAGGAATGACACCTACCATGCCCCCATCTCACCAAATAGGCAGCGAATATTAAAGAATAATCCATTCTACTATTGGGAGGATGAACAAGATCCCCCAGAGGAAAGAAATAGGATTTTAGATAGGACCTACGGGGATACTCGACCAAACCCCCAGGAATCGAGACAAAGACAGAATAGGCCTAGACACGATGCGTCTCGGGTAGTAGAGACACAGAATAGGAACTTTAACACTAGAACGATCCAAGAACGATCTCACCCCGTTACTCACCCACAACCTGGAAAAACCCCGTTTAGGTCGGATACACCACCACACACTTCTAGTAGGAGACCAACAGGGTCTAAGCCAAAGAAGCCCGAGGAACCACGATACCGTCAAAGAGGCAGAGGTGACTATCTCAGTGACTCCTCTAGTCAAGGTAGGGACAAGCGTACACCAAACCCATGGGTTACACGCATGACTTGCAGCTTCTGCAATCGGAAAGGGCATGTATACGACGAATGCCTTCGACGCCGAAACACTCCAAAGTGTACAAAGTGTGATCGATATGGGCACGATGTCCAGGATTGTCGAACACTAAGTACACAAAGGAAGGCGAACAATCCCCAACCCACACCAAGGTCACAGAACCAAAGGAAGTCACCTGTGATTACCTCAAACCAAGGGCAGGAACGACCATCCACATCGAAACAAGCAACGGCATCGAATCGTATAGTGTACAGCATTCGATGTTGTTGTGAGTTTTGTGCCCGAAAGGGTCACACAGGGACGAGTGTCGTATCAAGGCAAAGTGGATAAAACCACAAAAGCCAACAGACACACCCAATGTGGTTAAGTCTGTACTTAGCGACCACAACCCACAGACCTGCACGGTCAATAACGAATGGCAAACAGTCCAAAAAAGGAAAAATTCAAAGGACAACAAACA
Organism: Microdon myrmicae; assembly: GCA_963931805.1. Lineage (NCBI taxonomy): Eukaryota > Metazoa > Arthropoda > Insecta > Diptera > Syrphidae > Microdon > Microdon myrmicae. The sequence continues at coordinate 87,133,523 of OZ007497.1, forward strand.
GCCACGCGACAAAGGCGGTAAACAGACTCGAGCCAAGAGTAGTACTAGTACGAGCAGTACTCAACACTCGGAGGCTCGAAAAATAAAACAACGCCAACACCGATTACAACGCCATCGACCCGAATCGAACCGTAGCTAGTCAAATTCAACCGGTACGGACGCGACAGAGACGCCAAAAAAGAGGCATCGGCGACAGAAGAACGGTGAACAGTGCACATTTTGCAAGCGACACAACCACACGGCGACAGTGTGTCGACTAAAAGCAAAATGGGAGAAGTCGGAAAACTCCCAGAGGTCGGGCAGGAATTCCCCAACCCGACCGAATTAAAGCCGCCAAATAAAGAAAACTGTCCTCAACCACCAACAAAAGTTCCAATAGTCCAGCTCCCATTAGACATAGGATGTAGAAACACTACATGCCTAATAGTGGACACAGGCGCGGAGATGAGCCTTCTTAAACTGAAAGCACTCCAAAATGGAACAACACTGGATACAAAAAAGGCCACTACTCTCCAAACGCTTTTTGGAAAAGGAAAGTCTAGGGGTTTTTGTAAGGGAATATTCAAACTACCCCAACCAATCTCCTGTAACTTTCAGGTAATGGACTCCCTACCGGGATTGTCAGAAGATGGGTTGTTAGGAAACGACTTCCTAGCTAGGAATTGTAAAATCAACGGACCCGGGAATTGTTTGGAATTCTCCCAAACCAATGTAAATCCGGTAAGTTTTCCGTTGAATTTACAAAAGATAGGAAGCGGACGCCAAGACATAAGGCAACCAGTCGGGAACCCGTGCCAAGGGGATCCATAGAGGTCCAGACCGCGGCCGGAAGTACACCGGATACCCTACCCAAACAGGGGAAAGGCGGCGAAATTTTGTCAGGCTCCAAACATCCCAACCCCACATTAATAGCTGACAAACCAAAGAAAACTAACAAAGAAGCAACAGTGGTGGAACACTCACTGCCAAACGCTTCGGACGTAGACATTTTTCTAAACAAACCGGCAATAATACCGGCACGTTCACGAAAAATGCTGAGACTGCCCATAGAAATTCGGGACGAGGTAATACTAGTACCTAAACCAATGCAATCAGGGATTTTCATATCCAATTGTATTGTAGGGAAAGCGAAAAGTACCCAAGTAGAGGTACTCAATATCGCAAACTACCTCCAAACCATAGACCGAATCATGGTGGAGTTACATCCAATGAAGGACTTTTCCACCTTTCCGCTGGAAAATGAGGACAACCGTTCTACGAAATACAATGCGGATAAAAAACCTTCGGAGGGAGAAAACCTCCAGTATATCCGACATTTATTCTCAGAGGAGGAATTACCAAAAGAACCAAGGTTGACACAATTACACGAGGAACTCCATTTAGGTAAATATCTAAGTCCTCAAGAATGTCAATCCATAGTGGAAATATGTGAGGAGTTCAACGATATTTTCCACCTTAAAGATGACGTCCTAACATATACCAGTGCAATAACGCATGAGATACCGGTGATACAGGATCAAGCACCGATAAATCAACGAATGTACCGTCTGCCTGAGTGCAAGAAAGAGGTGATCAACGAGCAAGTACGGGAGATGCTGGAGAATGACATCATTCAACCAAGCAAAAGTCCGTGGAACTCACCACTCTTGGTAGTCCCTAAGAAAGCGGGCCCCGATGGAAAAACCCGATGGAGAGTTGTGGTCGATTTCAGAAAACTGAACGACAAAACCATCGGTGATGCGTAACCTCTCCCTCGAATAGAGGACATATTAGACCAGCTCGGTCACTCACGCTATTTTTCCACGCTCGATTTTGATCCGAAGGATCAAAGTAAGACAGCGTTCAGCACAAATTACGGGCACTATGAGTTCAAACGTATGCCATTTGGTCTGAAGGGAGCACCAGCTACGTTTCAGAGACTCATGAACCATGTCCTAACCGGGTTGCAAGGAATCGAATGCTTTGTTTATCTGGATGACGTGGTCATATATGGAACAAACCTAGAACACCATAATGACAAACTCCGGAAAGTATTCGATCAAATTATATACCACAACCTCAAGTTGCAACCAGAGAAATGCAAGTTCCTCCAGAAGGAAGTAGTATATCTGGGACATGTTTGTTCCGAAAAAGGGGCAATGCCAAATCCAGACACGACAGCTAGTGTCAGGGATTTCCCCATTCCCAAAACGGTAAAGCACGTCCAATCGTTTCTAGGCTTGGCGAACTACTATCGACAATTTGTTCAAAATTTTTCGAAGATAGTACGCCCCTTAACAAATTTGTTAAGGAAGGACGTCAAATTCACCTGGTCAGACAAATGCCAACAAGCATTTGATAACATAAAGGAGTTATTGGTCTCGCCGCCACTGTTAATCTATCCAGATTTTACCAAACCCTTTAATCTGACCACGGATGCGAGCAACGAAGTACTGGGTGCCGTACTGTCACAAGGCAAGGTCGCCAGTCGCATATGCCAGTCGAACCTTGAATAAGGCGGAAAAGAACTACTCTACAATCGAGAAAGAGTTACTAGCCATCGTTTGGGCGGCTAAGAATTTCCGTTGTTATTTACAAGGGAGAAAATTTAACATATACACGGACCACAAACCGTTAAAGGGAGTATTCAACGTGAAAGACCCCACGTCACGTTTACTAAGGTTCCATCGCAAACTACTGGAGTACGACTACCAAATCGAGTATAAACCCGGTAAATACAACACTAATACGGATACCTTGAGTCGTATCCCGCAAATTTGTGATGAGACTCCCACACTACCAAGGTGCAATGTACTAACACGCGCCCAAGCTAAAAACTTAAGTCCTCTCTTAACGAGGATCCCATTCCGGCCTGCACGGAAAAAGGAATGGAGATAACCAATCCTGAAGACATTCAGTTCCTACTCCGGGAATACCATGATCCTCCTTTGGGTGGACACCAAGGAGTGAGTAAAACGTACCACAAAATACGTAGACATTTTTGATGGAAGAACATGATGCGCGACATTAAACAGTACATCAAAGTATGTAAAACATGTCAAACCATGAAATCTTCACCGAACATACGTATGCCCATGGTAATAACCGACATTGCAAAGAGGCCTTTCGACAAAGTATACTTACATATAGTAGGTCCTCTTGATCGCGCTCCAACCGGCAACCAATATATACTTACATTCCAACACAACTTGTCGAAGTATATAGATTGCTACGCTCTCCCAGATGCGGAGGCAGAAACGGTGGCCACAGTCTTTTTCGACCAAATAATTGCTCGGTATGGTGTTCCGAAGCAATTGGTCACCGATCAGGGAAGCAATTTCCTAAGCAGTTTGTTTAAAAGTGTGTGCAAACTGCTCCGTATTAACAAACTACAAACCTCAGCGTACCACCCACAATCGAATGGAGCCTTAGAAAGAGCCCATCGTCCACTCGTAGATTACCTACGAAGTATTGTGGATGGGAACTCCCAATCATGGGACCAGTACCTGAGAACGGCAACATTCGTATACAACACCAATGTACACGAAGGTACTAAGCTTACGCCAATGGACTGTCTATTTGGGTTCACCCCGGAGGTACCGACGAGCATAAAGCAACCTCCGGAACCGGTATATAACCATGACAGTTACCATAAGCTATTGAAGTACAAACTTCAACATACATATGAAATAGCAAGGCGTAACCTGTTAACTTCCAAGAAGAAGTCGAAAGAGTACTACGACCGTAAGACACGCCCATTCACGTTCCATGTGGGCGACAAAGTTTTATCACGCAATGCCCAAAAACTAGGAAAATTAGCTCCCATATGGAGGGGTCCCTATAAGGTAGTGCAAATAAATAGTCCGGTAAACAGAGTCGTTAAGATAGGGAGAAGAAATGTGGTGGTGCACAATAATAGGCTAAAACCCTACTACGAATAGAGGAAGCCAAAAGCAAACAAGACCACGACAAACAAGGGAAGATAACACATCACAGACGGTGTAGGGATCAACGCTACAGGTTGATACTTTTGTAGTCAAGCTTCATTCCTCTTCTAAGAATGAAGCTATCACTATTTAAGGGGGGAAGGTATTGTTACGGAACGAACTTGAGTCCAGGTCCCCCCAACATCCACTAATCCCCCTTCGTTAGTTTCCCCTCTTTACCTATAAAAGGAGAATAACTCGCCAAGTAGTTAATTTGCATAAACTACTTTATGCAAATTCTTCTTGGCAGAGAAAATAATAAAAACCGCGTTGGCGTTGAATAATAAAATAAAACGTCAACGGCGAAAAAAATAAAAAAATCATTCGACGTAAATCTCCGAATCGCACGGTCGAAGTATACAAACCGAATTACTACAAAGCTACACAAATACCATAGGATCAATTGAACGAGAGACTTAACAGGGGAGCAACATCTCAACGCCCTCTGCAACGAGCCAGCGGACAAACAGCAACAACAACACCACAGCGACCGCTCAACGGTCGCACAAGCTTAATCACAGTAAGTCCCCTTCTTACTTTAACTTACATTAAAATAAACATACTTAAAGTTATATTCTAATATTAATAAATTGTTAACAACCCATAACAATTCATCGCCTTCTGTCAGGCTCAATCAATTGCTCTCCAGTATATCATTTTATACAAACCCCCGTAATGTGCGGAACCCTCGTCTGTTTTACGTGCCCGCTCACCACACTTCTTACGGCGTTAACGAGCCCATCTCACGTATGCTACGACATGCCAACCCTTCCCCCACCTCCTTTGAGTTCAACCTCTCCACTCTTGCCCTCAAACGACGTCTCAGAACAAACCCGTCCTCACCCCACCCCATCCCAATGTAAACCTCTCCCCTTAGCTCTCCAACCCCGCCCCATACCTGTACGTAGACAGGCCCCTCATTGTCATTGTCTCACAAAAGCCGTATTTGCCTCCCCCACATACACTTGCCCGTCCCTAGCCTCCTACCCCTCCTATCGCCCAGTCTTTTTCACCTCCTGGTTTTTCTTTTTTCTTTTTACTCTCCTTCTCACTCTAGATTTAAGATAGTCTTTAAGGTTTCTCTTTTTTTATATTAATTAATTTTAAGTTTAATTTTAAGCTTGCATTAAGCAAAATAAATGAGGGTTCTGCCCTCACTAAACACAACACTAAAACACAAACGAGAAATCGAGCCATTATCTTAATGGATAGTAACTGTGGATAAGAAATGGGTCTCATACCACCATATTGTGCCAAGATTGTCGTGACTAAATTACGGTGAAGAGGTACAAGCGGGAGCCAAACAATGCCTAACAGCCAAAAAAAATGTTGCTGTATATTTGGTGGGGCTGGAATAGAATCATCTTCAACCGAACTAAATTTGGACCTCTACTTTCATCAATTGGTTCATTTGAAGGTAGTGATTATCCAGAAACGGCCAAAACTGGCCAATAGGGAACGTATTCCGTCAGACCCCAGTCTGCATACTGTCTTTAATGACTCGCCAGAAACTTCCTAGGTTTCGTTAGGAAGTTCTAATCCATCCTCCTTATAGTCAAAACATAGCAGCATCCAATTACCATCTTTTTTTATCACTGCGCAACTTCCTTAGTGACAGGAAATTGGTTAGATTGTGAAAATCGTTTTGTTTAGTTTTTCACCAATAGGGAACGAGGCTTCTTTGAGAGAAGTTTTACGAAGATACCTTAAAAATGGCAGACAATTAATTTGTTTCCTACTTATTGGAACAAAACAGTGCATATTCGACCAAAATTGGACATTCCAAGTCATGTTATATAAAGTGTTGAAATAAATGTAAACATAATGGATTTCTTTTTCCCCAATTTGCTTTCCTTTTAAAACGTTTTTTTTCCTGTTTTTCTATATAAAATGTCCTCAGATATCTGCTTTTTAAACAAAGTTCTCTCTACAAAATGGAAATCGTGAAAATTGGAGAGTGAAATTATACCCAATCGTGCATCCGGATTCCCGGGATACTTTATTTGCATAGAACCCAAATTGAATTCAAACCCTGCTCCCTAGTACACACTCTTTCAACCACAGGGAAAATACCTAAACGAAAGATAGGAATATTTTCATTTGGGATCACAATACCCTTGAGATTTATTGTTTTCGCCGATTCAGGTGGACTAAATCCAAGCCCAAAAAGCAGCTATAATTCGCCCCCCTTTGGCTATTAACTGACCTCGTATGAGGGTTAACATTTGATACTTCCATACATCCCGAAATCACATACTATCGAAGGTATCGAATCGAGCAACATCGTCTATCTGATTTTATCTACTTGTAACATGAACTTTATCTGCCGAGTGAGAAAAATCGAGTCCTCATGTGACACTGTGTAATATTTCACCACTGACGGAGGCAACCGATTATATAGTATAAAGATTTATCAAAGTTTCTTGAAAACCAAAAACAACCAGAAAAAAGGGGAGTGGAGCATTCCTACGAAAAATCAATAAGCACCATCCTTACAAATTCGACATGCTTCGAAAGACAGCACATTCCAGGGCCACCCCCCACACACGAGTTGCTTTTTATTGCCCCAAGCACCACCATGCAGGTAACATGGTTGCCGATCCGGAACTGGAGGAGCACGTTTCGATGAATTCTAGTGCACTCACACTGACACAGCCACACACAGAGTTTTTTATATAAACGTAAGAGGTCACCTTTTGATTGCTTGTTCGACATTGAATATCAAAGGACAGCATCCAGGCAAAGACATCCAGTGCTATGGCACAAAAAGTGGAACGTTAATAACAACTTAGGTGCCCGGTTGTAACCTGTTCAGTCAGAAATTTTCGTCATGAATTCCATGAAATTAGCACCTTGGTTATCAGGATATTATGCGAATTCAAATCGATGAGATTTGATTGGAGAACAAGGATGTCCTTGACACGGTGTGTCTACAGAGCCAGCAAATAGCCTTCGTCGTTTCGGAACTGCCTTACTGTATGACTGTGTAATACGATTGTGGTTACTTCAATTGGAACGTTAATGCTCCTCGACAATGGCAACGGATTGAGACGGATATGACTGCTAATGCATCCTGTTTGTTTGCCTTGGGAATATACTCGTATTTGCTGTTATGTGGCGAGGACATTATTGAGATGTAAATGATACTGTGTATGTGGCTTCTTCTTGGCTTCCACTAGATGAGACTAATTTTCAAATTAGCATTGGAAATGAATAAACAAACACGGGCGGAAGGACATTCGTTGTAGAATGAGGTCGAGTTTGTGGGTTTCGTGTAGTTCGTCTGCATAACGAGATATTTAGGAACAAAATGTTTCAACCACTAAAGACTCGAAATACACTGTGAGCATGTATCCAAGGATGCTATTAAGAGCTCATAAAAAAGTAATATGATCCGTAATTCTGTTTGTAATTTGAACAAAGTTTTGTCCTCTATGGTATTCCGTCCAAACCGAGCGTGATACGGATTGAAGTTTTTAGGTATTCTATTAAAGCCAGTTGTACTGCATAACTTATTACGTATTTAGATGTAAAACCGTTAATTTAAATAACCCATGTCATGAGAAAAATTTGTATTTCTGAAATTTGTTCTCGTGAGCTCCATAAAATTTCTCCTTGAGAATTGGAACAGAACAGACCGAATTCCGTTGCGGTTATGTGGCGAGTAATGATATTGTTAGTATCCTACGCAGGAGCTTTTTCACCCACCAACGATTTCCTCACAAAAATTGTCCCCAAACCACGTTCCGAGAGGAAAGATAAATAAAAGGCACTGATGGAGCTAGGTTGGACAAAGTTTTCTTTATTTTGATTTATTCATTACACAATATTTCCTCCGATCACACTTTATAAATATCCGATTGTTCTGCAATTTTGCTTTTTAGATTAAGGTTTAGAAATATTCTGTATCTCGTTTTTTACACTATATTTAGTGGATTCTAGTCCAATAAGTGACACAACACTGTTATTCCTTAGTTCCTCTGGCACACACACATTTAATTCGAATCTAACCGATTACGAGTGACCGGCAGCGATCACTCTTAGTTAATATCAGGACAACGTCCCAAGTGTATAAGGGATAATTTGGCGTATGAACGGACAGCAAGAAACTACACTTCTGACACGCGTTTTTCCTTTAACGGAGAGAAAGACTTGGTTCTCAGTACAAGTACTCGCGACAAAGGATGCAATCTGACCCCCTGAGTGGCTGTTGCACTCAACCTCCCCTAGCTGCGGAGGTGGTGAATTTCCATTGATATGCGAGGAGCCGAATGGGATAATTTCTTTGGTGATGCCCAATGAACGATCGATTGGGGTTTTTTTGGAAGAATTTTCCTGTGGTGACGGTACAGGTCAAGTACAATGCCCTTTTGCTGGAAGTGAGGCAACGATCGATCATGCAAACTGTACAAACAAAGGAACTGGTATTAGGGGTCGCAGGCATCGTTGAGATAAGCGAAAGCGAAAAATCTCTGAAGGAAGAAATAGGTTTCTATGTGTTCTGTAAATAGAAACGCTATTTCGGAGGGTCATACGCTGAGATGCGCATTTGTTTGGTTAAACCAATGCTGCATGGGAACGTCGGCTGACTACATAATCGCCCAGAATCATACCGTTGCAGGCAATAGATTTGTAGCGTTCTACGAACGCACAATTCCGCGCAGGTAAGGTTCCTACCTTCAAAGAGCTTACTTACCTGAGAACGTTGCACGCGCCCACAGACACGTGTCCCAAAGTCCCACCATAGGGCCTGCAACTCGCAGCCAACGTTGAGTCTGACACCAAAAATCAAGGAACTGAACGTCCCCAAAGCTTTTCAGGTCAAGCTCAACAATTATAATTCATCATGCCTGAAACAAAGGTATAGACATCCATGCGTTCTATTCCTAAAAAAACAATTCCCAAAATGCCATACATGCTGCCTGCGCCCAGGAACATCTCATCGAACCGGCAATTCCGAAATTCGATACAAAAGAATTGCTATCATCAAAGAATGAGCCGATCAACGGATGCACGTGCGGGTAATCTAACGCAAGAACCACCCAAATCCGTTGAACAACAGAAGGCAGCCACGACCTATCGCAATCGAATATATCTCAACGAGATATCCGATAATTTATGAGGAGTTAAGCCAACAAAGGCAATACTCCGGTCCCACGGCCACGCTAGAATTTCGCACCATTATAAAGATCTAATGGATTTCGATTCCGGGTACCAAGTTCAAATAAGACCCACGGACTGCACGTCAAAACAATCGCCGAATATCTCTGGTCTGGGCGCCAGATGTTCTGTGCAAACAGAAGGCCGTGGAAATGAAATTCTATCACCAATAATAATGATGTATGCAAGGAATGACTTTCTCCTTTCAGGAAAATAGGAAATTACCCCTGGGATGAAATAGCATGCTGCTAACAGAGATTTCCGGAATTCTGTTAGCAGATCGAATAGAAAAATTTTTCCGTACAGATATGGATACCGGATATCTGTGTGGGTAGACAGGCAGTCTAATTCTGATCGTCAACTAGACGAGATAGTCTACTTCGAGCATCGGTCCAGGAGAGAACAGAGAGAACCCCTACGAGGAGGTCGATCCGCGCGTTGTAATCCAAAAAAAAAAAGGAAAGTACATATAATTAAATCGCGATTGTTAGAGGCCGATAAATTGTGACGGTCGAGTGTTCGCGGCGCCCACCACACGCTATAGGATCGCCGCAACCGAGAGAAGTCTAATAAAAAAAAAAAAAGAATTTAATTTCTTGTGGCTAAAACTTCACGTTCGTAAGAATATCATACATTACTGGTTTCTTTACAAAATCCCCCACCCTGGAAAGAAACGCATCCTTTAACGAATTTGATGTTCTATCTGGCTCTATCGACAGGAGCTTGGCGCTCTATCCGCACACCGAAATCGTTATTGTGGCTCTCAGTGGCTTCGCCAGTCCAGACAAACAACACCTGATGGTCCGTACGTCCAGCTCTTTGCTGATTCAAATAATTTAACCCAACTTGTCAATGAGCCAACATAGGTACCAGACATAGGTGGTTATTCTGCCAACTTGCTGGATCTGTTTCTGACCAGCCCGAACAAATACAGAATTGAAGTTTCTTCGCCCTTGGGCGCCTCAAACCACTGTGTCATGTCAGCTAAATTTGCTCTAACCAACAGCAACGCTAACGAGAGAACTTCCCAAAAACAGGTTCTACAAGAAAGCCAACTGGGGAGATCTGAACGAGTTTTTTGGGAGGTTAAATTGGTCGTTAGTTTTCCCCAATAACGATGATGATTCTATAGCGGACACATTGGCAGACACGATTCTACTTGGCATGCGAACCTTTATTCCGCACAGGGAAAAGAGTATCAAACCCAAGAGAAATATATGATTCGATTGTGGGTGCAGAAAAACGATTAAGGCTAAAGAGTTGAGTTTCCGGTTGTATAAATCAAACGATACTAAGGACAACCGGAAAAGATTTAAGAGAGCTAGAAATGATTGCAATGCACATATTCAACGCGCAAAGATTTTACATGACCAGAGACAGAGACAAAAAATGCTACACTTTTCCACAGGTAGTAAAAATTTCGGCACATTCGTGAAAAACATCAAAAACTCGATCACCCCATCTATTCCTTCGCTAATAATCGATGACAGATCTACCACCAGTGCAATAAAGAAGGCGAATCTACTTTCCGCTCATTGTTCAGCCAACTCAACGGTGTCTGATACCACATCAGTTCCGATTCAACTTGAGCATAAACAGCACAATATGAGATAGATTCACTTTCGAATGCATACCGCCCGAGCACTCAAGGACATCGATGCAAACAAATCCACTGGTCCGTATAGCATTCCCCCAATTCCTTTGGAGACATGTTCTTCTTCACTCCCTAAACCACAACGCAAACTCTTCCATTTGTCCTATTCTACTGGCCGTTCTTCAAGTAGATGGAAGTCAGCGAATATTCAACCAATTCCTAAAAAAGATGACGAATCGTCCCTTTTTTCTTATCGTCCCATAGCACTAACTTCTGTTCTCTCATAAGTGATGGAATCACAGATTATTTGTCTACTTTCCAAATATCTGGAATCAACTGACCTCCTCAATGACCGCCAATTTGGCCTCCGTAACAACAGGTCCGCAGGAGATTTGATGGCGTACATTACCACTTGATGGGGGTTTTTCGAAGGGTTCTGTACTCACACCCACTCTCTTCCTCATCTTAAGAAATGATCTCTTGTCAATTACCTGTATAGCACCCTGAATCTCTCCTACTCATATGAACACTCGCGACCAAACTCTTCGAAGGTATTTTTCATTGAATTGCGGCCTCAGCAAGATATACCAACGGGAATTATCTAACTTAATCTTATCAATGCCCTAAAAACTCAGTGCTGACCCTTGTCGTCGAAGGTGGACCCCAAAGTAAATAAACTGTCAATGAATGGCACTTGCATCGACGAAGCAAAGGAACTATCAATCCGTGGCTTAATTCGACTCTTAATTGAAACGACCACATATTTGAAGCTGCGAAAAGGACGACCAAATGTATGGAGTTCCTTAAGAGATGCAAAAAAACGTTCACTCCATCCCACCTGGCGACTATTTATAAGGCTCGGAACCTGTTGTTGAAATTCCACAAACCTTTCAATATGCTCCCACAAAAAGTGTTGAAAGATCGTCTTTCCGTCAATATATTCAGAATAAAATGGGCACTTCCAACAATGACAAGTCTTTTTGACCGTATTCACCCACCCTCCCCACATCCCACTAAGACTCCTAATACTCTCCCCCTAACCATATACTATCATGTCAATGTCAGAGGTTTTCGCTGTAAAACGCAATCGTTTCGCTCAGCTGGTATGCCATCAGCTCCGGAGGTTTTATTTGATTTGAGCTGCCTTATGGCTTTTAATATTTCCACAATGCTTGGTGGCGGCAGCAGTTGGTGGAGCCTGCAATTCTTCTGAGAGCTGACCATATAGCAATTCATTGAAGTGCACTTCCCATCATTCCAGAATGCTTTCAGGATCAGTGATCAGATTACCCTCTTTATCCTTGCAGTAAGTGCAGTGTGTTGTGTACCGCGTCATACTGCTGATTATTTGGTAGAACTTCGGGGCCTGGTGCGGACATCACTCTCTACTTTTCTTTATTTCACAGACGAGGTTTTTCCCCCAGGCATTTTGCATTTGTCTGTGGTCTTTTTTCAGATCTTCTGAGCACTTTGTATTTCTCCTCGCGTATCCGCGTCCTATGCGACTGCTGCATTGTCCGGTATGCAGCATTCTTACGTTCAGTCGCTAGTTTGAACTCATCATTAAACCAGTCGCTCCGATCTCTACGACTACTGCCTAAGGTCGATTTGGCAGCACTAATGACAGTATCCTTAAGGCGTGTTCATTTCTCTTCTACGCCCGGCACTCTGGCCTAGGACTTACTCTCCCTCCATCGAGCTCTTCGAGGGCGAGTCTTAGCGCATGGCCAAAGGTGTTACTGGTTTTCTCATTGCGTAAGGCAGCCGTGTCGATTCGAACCTGATCTGCGGATGTAATAGGTCTCCGTAAGGCAATCCGCGCTCGGAAAACTATACCAACAAGATAGTGATCGTTGGCACCTCGGTATGTTCGTACCGTCATCAGGCTCGAGGAGTGGCGGCTATATCAACACGTGGTCAATTTGGTTGCGAGTGGCTCCATAAGGTGATACCCAGGTAGCTTTGTGGATATCTTTACGCGAAAACCTGGTACTCGGAACGATCGAGTTCTTTGATGGTGCCAGTTTGATGACTCGTGGTCCATTGTCATTAGTGTTCTCATGCAAACTCTGAGAACCTGTGTAGTACCTGAAAACCGGCTCCCGACCTATTTTCGCATTCAAATCACCAAGAGGCAGACATTGAGGACCCATTCGACGTTCTCATAGAATTCTTCTTTTTCGCCGACTTATCTTCTGAAACTTGCCTCGCACGCGAAGAGTGCATAGCCTTTCGTTTATTGCATTAAAGCCGATAATGGCAGGCTTCAGTTTTTGGCTGACTAGAAAGCCTACCCCGAGCACATGGTGTTTTGCATGACAGCTGTAATAAATGTCGTACTCGTTTCTTTGAATAACACCACCACCACCATTTCTTGTAATGCTGTTATGTCAGCCTTATATTCGGACAGGGCATCGGCTAGCTGCTGTGCAGCTCGAGCTCTGTATAGTGAGCGGACGTTCCATGAGAAAATTCTCAAATTGCTTAGCCATTTTCGTTTCCGTGGTCATCGTCGTGTATCCGGTCCATATCCGAGGCTTGTTCAATTTTCCATAATAGTTTGTTTTTCTGGGCAAGGTTATTAGCCTTGCCCCAATCTTTCTCAGGATGTCGCTGCATGCATTGTTTCACTACTTGGCGGGTGCCATAGTAGCTATCCAGAGGTGTCACGTGGAGACTGTATATCAGCTTGGATTGAACAGAGACAAGGATCGTCCTGGCCTTCGCCAGGTTGGAAGCAATCAGTGACTTTGCTCTGTACGTTCACTCCCATCTCCAATATACACCGAAACAAGTTCAAAATACACTCATATCGTGTTGTGAATGCCAAAAATGTGTCGGCTCCCTTTCCCGAAGACATCAAGTAGAAATACGAAGTTATTTAAACTAATTTACACCTACGTGTGTGGTCCTATATGCGTGGAAACGAACGGTAGGGCTATGTACCTCATGACCTTCATAGATGACAACTCGAAGTGGTGCTACGTAAGAATGAGCGGTAAGAAAAGCAACGTATGCAATAGTTTGAAAGAATTTAAAGGCTTTAAATTAATAAAATTCCACTGCAAAAGATAAAGGACCTTCTAACGAACAACGGTTCAAAATACAAGAGGACGGAATTAAGTGAATTTCTGAAAGCGAATAACCTTCTCAGACGACTCATCGTTTATTTATAATCTAGAACAGTACGCAACGTTAGTGGAAATAGTGAGATGACTTCCGACGCAAACAGGATTACCCACATAAATTTGGGATGAAATCTTGGTCAGAGCCATCTTTCTGTGAAATCAATACCAACACAAATCCTAGATGGAAAAGCACGGAACGAAAAGTCAGGTAAGCAGACGCCCATCGTACGTCATCTCAGTGATTTTGAAAATGAAGCCTGCCCCGAACAGTATAAATTTCAGCTACAATTTACGTAGCAGCCGTTCGTCTTGCTACTTAGATATGGTAAGAGCTTTTACAATCTGGCTACCACAGGAAAGGAAGATCGTCAAATTTATGAAAAACAGTGAAGAAAGTAGTTTCTGCAAAAATTCTACATCAGCATATCCGCCAAGATCTAGTCAACGACCCTGCAAATGCATTACACTGTATCCAGTTGAAGCCTCTTCTAATCATTACTGAAGCCCTGCAAAATGACGAAGCTATGCAGAACTCCATAAATCAAGATTTTGAAGGAGCTGCTTCTAGACGAAACTGTGCAGCGATAATTCCCTCGAAGCAATACAAGGTCAAGACCGCAAAGATACTGGACGGCAACAGAGCAGATGATATAGTATGTCTGTGTTGGTCATCATTTCCGTTCTAAAATACTTTCATTTATGTTTTCTTAGCAAGCCTTGACCCTCGGAGATAACATTATTTTTCGTCCTCGAAGTTAACTTGGAAGGCAAAATTCTTCGTGTGTCAACTCGAACTGAATTTCGATGGAAAAGTTTAAACACAGTAAAGGAAGTTAAATTCAATGAAATTAAAGAAATTAACGATTATAAGTAAGTTTAAGATTTAATTAAATAATTAAAAGAAAAATATTTGAACTCAAACTATAGACAAATACTAAAAGAAGGATATTCCCTTCACCAAGATTGATCACCGGAGAAGAGCTCCCAAGGTTATCTGCAAACTATATTCGGATTGGAAACCGGAAAAAGTTCGTCAAAAATTATCCACAAACATCTCCTCGACAAACCTCTCTTAGGGTTACTCTAAACTGCATGTAGGTTGAATAATAAGATGTTTGGAGTTATATGGGGTAAGACGTATGTGTGCCGTCGTTGGCACTGGTTCTATTCCTATCCCACGAAGTGTTACCCCGGAGATTGTCACCAATGTGGGGGTAAAAGTTCCAGTTTCTGCTTTGTTATTAATGGAGCTGACGATCACTTTGTGGAATGCACTGCCGTGGATGCTGTTCTACAGTTTGAAACATTTTACTTCTGCAAACAATCGCTACTTCGAAACACACTGATTTTATTGGGCATCTTGTCGATGGGCTCTTCTTTATCACTATAATCGCGTCTATCGTAATGCAATGAAACGACACATCATTAATAAAGGCGGATCAACTAACGAAGAGGTAGAAAAAGGATAGACGTCAAGGAATTTCAATGGCGAGCAACGTGCTTCCCGATTGTGGTCAGTCCAAAACTAGTCGAATGAGATTAAAACACATATTTCATTCCTTTCAACACAACACATCTTTTATAAAATTGTTTCATTCCAGGATAATTAAAACTCATTAAAATAAATTCACAAAAAAAAATAAAAGGGACAATACACAGCAAAGACGTCATCAAACGCACAACACTACGCGTCGCCATTCAACTCGACGTTTTACGTGGAGGCCACGACCTGCCTCCATGGAATATGTTTTACGATTAGTGATTGCCACCGAAACGACAGAATACCAAATTCCATCCATCGCTTCGGTGATCAATAAGGGATGGTGTTTCATTCTGAGGATGTGCACGCACACATATGCGGTTACTTCGCACGCTCATGCCGGTGTCCATGAGCATGCGAACCGTGGATAACATAATTGCATAAAAGGAAATGCTGCTAATAATGAGGGAGGAGTAACCGTGAACTAAAAATTAAATGGAAGCAGAAAAACGTGATGTGTGAGATTCGAGTCCAAAAAAAAAAATGTTTGTTTTCGATTATGTAAAGTAATTTCAAGAACAAATCAAAAATTATCGGAACGGTGTCCTAGGTGATTAAGAGGGCTAAAGAACATAATTGAGTATTGTAACAATTTTAGGAACGGAACAAAATTTATTGAAACGGTTTCCTAGGTGATTAAGAGTACTAAAGAACTCAATTGAATATTGTAACAATTTTAAGAACAAAATATTAAAATTCGAGTATTAACGATAAAATAAAAGGTACGTGAACAACAAATAAAAAAAATTTGTGTTTTATTGGTGGCTGTGTCTCCGTGTTCTTGTTGATTTATTTGTTTTTTCTCTGCGGTGAACAGTGTTCGGCGGAACACTCCAATAACGAACAAAGACTAAAATCCGCCAAAGATCTCCTTTGCTAAATTTCCCTTTTTAAGTTCTTCAATTTGGATGGAGTGGTGGAGGATTTTTGACACACCGGCCTCCGCACAAACACACACACACGCCTACACTCCCGGCCGTAATGCAAATCAAAATCAGGAAACTTATAAAATAATAAAAACTGGATGCTAGCACAAACACTACAATAACTTATGTGGCCATCAAATCATTGTTGTTATATCCCGCAATCGCATTTTGTTTCAGATTCTTATATAAGCGTACTTGACGCGCTAATGCAATCCCACATCATTAAAGTTTTCATAAACATGTTTAAAAATTCAACACAGAAATCAACGAACACGTTTTCCAACAAGAAAATCAATTTTTCATGCTTCGGGTAAATTGGAACTGGATTGAAACGCCACTTTCTTGTTTAATTAATATTGCAGAAGGAAGCAAACAATTGGTGGAAATGTGGGATCGATATCGCCAATGATTTGAATCGAGAACGCGGAAATTGCAACTCTGACCATGAAAATTTCACCCTCGCCGACAATTTATTTATTCTTTTCCATTCCTTTACATCATCGTTTTAGTAAAACAAACATTTTTAAACGAACTAAATTAAAGTAGAACCACTTAGAAGCTATCGCCTTTGCAGCCACTTACGCAAATGGTCGATTTTCAATTTGAAACAGAAAACAGATGCATCGCCTTTAATTTACTGTATCCATTAATCAAAGATGCCTAAGTAAATGGCGGTTTTGGATTTGAAAGGGTAAATGATTCTAAAATATTTGTAGAGATGAAATTATAAATCTATCTATCAACGTTAAGAATGATTTGTTATAAATGAAAGGAAAGGTGGATTAAATGTAAGCAGTTGCTTTTTAAAGTTTTCAGTTAAGGCTACCATTTAATAAAGAACACATGTAAAGAATGTTTTCATTCGAAAATTATACATTGTATAAGGGCTTCCTAGAGATGCACTTGATAGATTAGAATTTCCGCAATGAAACCCTTGACATTGATTGCTATATATTGCAATCTTTGTGTACGGCATGTTTCCAAAATACATCATATAATAAAATATCACATTTCGCATCGGGTGATTCATTCTGAGGTACTTTTTCCAGTAAGGATTTTATGACAGATCAGACTGTCAAAAGCTCAAACACTCAAACTGTCGGACTGTTAAACTGTCAAATTGTCAGTCTGTCACTAGTTTTGTTTAGTATTGCTTGATTTTGGTCAGGGCAGAAGCGTGTGTTGTGCTGTGTTGGTAGTGGTAGACCAAGGATCGACAAATACAAAAGACCGATGGTTTAGTGTTCTGTAATTCAGTTTATATTTATTTAGTTTTAATTGTTGGTGGTTATCCATCTGTGTAGTGTCGGATAATTTCTTTATTGCAACTCCCTTTTATGTGTAGTGTTGAGACTAAAACATGTTTTTTCGTATCCCATCATCAACAAAAACCTGACCTCTTCTTCTCTTTTATTCCTCCACACTCGCCGCACCGTAAAACAATCCGTTTCTCTATATCGTGTCGTTGTTATGTAGTAACCTCCCCCACCGCCATTGGTTCAAACCCCTTATTTCTCGCCCACGTAAAACAATGTCGTTCGCGTTATTCTTATTTTCCCACATCGTAATTATCTTTTTGTGCCATAAACAATGGCAATTATTTGCTCCTCGATTATCCACCGTAATCATATCAGTTCTTTTGACAAGTTATGTTTATCTGTCATCACAGATCAAGGTCAGTACTATCACACTGTTCTCTTGATCTGCCCCCAGTATTTCTTCTGTCACAACAAAACATGATATTGGGTTGTACCACATGGAATGTCCGGTTCTATAGTAACAATTTAAGAGCCAATATAACTTTTCCGTAAATTTTTATTCAATCAAAATCTTCAAATTTCATTTTCAATTTTAAATTCAATTGGCATCTATGATATTCTTCCAACGTGATACAAGGTCAAATAGTCATTTTTCGTAGAAGTGCTGACTTTTTGAGGCAATGATATCTTTGGCTCCTCGGTAGTATAGTGGTTAGTATACCCGCCTGTGACGCGGAAGACCGGCGTTCGTTTCCCCATCGGGGAGCCTCTGGCGCAAGACTAATGACCTTGCCCGGAAAAAACAAATCATTATGGAAAATTTAACAAGACTCAGGACTTGCTAAATAAGGCCAAGACCGCTTCCTGGTTGTAGTGCCGATGATGATGATATCTTTAAAGGCTTTTATGGCCTTATAGCGTTTGGGATGATAATGAAAAACGTGTGATTCGAACTGACACTATGACAGTTAGAATCACCAAAAATTGAACCAAAGCGCAACCCATCAGGCCACCGCAGTGTGTACGAAGTCGATTTCTAAACTCAGGTACATTCGACTGATGTAGATTTGTTATGTTATCGCTATGGTATACGGCTCTGATGCATTTTTCTTATTCGATTTTCGTTCGGTGTTCTTCAATATTTGCTTGTGTTGTGTGTGTATCTGTTAGAAACGCCACAACCCAGATTGCGGAAAAGATGGTACACCGTTGTTGAAATGTCAGGAGAGTGCGGTGGATGCAGAATTTCAAATCCCAACTACATTCGTCTTTGCACCGTTACTTGTGGGGTATGGAGTCTAGCCTTAAGAGAGCTGGAAATGACTGCAATGCGTATATTCAACGCGCCAAGTTCTTGCATGACCAGAGAGTGAGACGAAAAACCTACATTCTCCCTAAGGTAGTAAAAGCTTCTGGACGTTCGTGAAAAACATTCAAAACTTCATCCATTCCATCGCTTATAGTCAATGACAGGTCAGTCATCACTGCAATAGAGAAGGCAAATCTACTTGCTGCACATTTTGCAGCCAACTCAACGCAGCTCAATATCACATCACTTCCGCCTCAACTTGAACATAAGCAGCACACCATGAGCCAGATTCTTTTCCGAACGCGTACAGTCGCCCGCTGTCTCAAGGAGCTAAACGCAAACAAATCCGCTGGTCCGGATGGGATTCCCTCGATTCTCTTGAAGAGATGTTCCTCTTCACTCGCTAAACCACTGCGGAAACACTTCCAGTTGTCTTATTTTCGTGGGCGTTTCACAAATAGATGGAAGTTAGCGAACATTCAGCCAATTCCCAAAAAGGGTGACAAAACGTCCCTCTCCTCTTATGGACCCATACCACTAACTTCTATTCTCACCAAGGTAATGGAATCGGTTATCAACTGTCAACTTCGAAATATCTAGAATCAAATGACCTCCTCAATGACCGCCAATATGGCTTTCGTATCAACCGCTCCACAGGAGATTTGATGGCGTAACTTACCGAAAAGTGGAGCCATTTCATCCACTACCTCGGTGAAAGCAAGGTGGTCGCACTGGATATTTCAAAATTGCATTCATATGGACTGGAACAATTACCTGATCCAATAGATAGGAGGCTATCTTTCTGGCCATTTAATTCAAGTAGTTGTTTATGGTGTCAAATCTGTCTCCCATCAAATTAATGTTCGGTACTCTCACCTACTCTCTTTCTGATCTTTATAAATGATCTCTTGTCAATTACTCACAACCCAATTCACTCGTTTGCTGATGATAGCACGTTGAGTTTCTCATACTCATACGAACAGTCCCGTCCAAACTCTTCGAACGTCACTACCAACTAGCAGACTATGCTTGATACATTGAATTCAGACCTCAACAAGATATATCAGTGGGGATTATCTAACCGAGTAGAATTCAATGCCCTAAAAACTCAGTGCTGCCTCTTGTCGTCAAAGGTGAGCCGCTAAGTAAATATACTCTCTATGAACGGCACTTGCATCGCCGAAGCCAAAGAATTATCAATCCTCGGCACTCGAATTAATTCGACTCTTAACTGGAATGACCACATATTTGAAGCTGCGAAAAGTGCAGCCAAATGTATGGGGTTCCTTAAGAGATGCAAAAGATTCTTCACTCCATCCAACCTGGTCAAAGTTTACAAGGCGTATATTCGTCCAAAAATGGCGTTCAACTCCCATATGTGGTCAGGCGCATCCAAAACTGTACTACACGTGCTCGACAGGATGCAATAACGAGCAGTGAAACTTATTGGGGACCCAGCCGTAAGTCGATCAATTCCGTCGTTAGAACACAGGCGCAACGTATCATGCCTATCTCTTTTCTGTAGCTATAACCACGGTCGTTGCTCAACTGAACTTGCTGAATGTGTTCCGTCCTTTCAGACATTTTCCCGTGATACCCGTCAATCTGTGAATGCGCATCAGTTCACGTTGAAAGTGGACTTTAGGCGCACAAGTAAACATCGAGAGTCATCCTTAAGCCGAACCACACGAATGTGGAATGTTCTGTCTGATCATGTGTTTTGTCGTTGTGATGTCCAGACCAATTCAAGACCAATATAAATCGACACCTCCTTTCCTTATCCACTTCCTCTCCATCCGCTCGCACTGTGTTCTGACATTTAAGGGTACTTCAAAATCCCCTTTTGTGTGCGCGTTAGTGTAAAAAAAAAATCATTCTAGAAATATGTGTTTGTAGAAATGGTAGATATTTATATGGATTATTACATTAAGTTGGTTAGGAGGCTCTGTTAACTTGAATTTTTCTTGTATCGGCTTCCTCTCACACTTAGTTTTCTGGTAGATATTCCCTATCAACTTCCTCCCCTTCCACTCGCACTGTGCTCTGACATTTAAGGGTACTCAAAAATCTCCTTTTGTGCGGGCGTTAGTGTAAAAAAAAATCGATGTATTTACTCGAGTACGTTCAGGATATTAAATGTATTTATTATTATGTATTTGGTTATGTTATAAGATATATATTAATTATGTTATATACTTACTTATGATATAACATTCTATAATTCCCGAGTGTTGACTCTCTCTAATGTGATAAATGGATATCTGTTTGTTAGCTTCAGCCTCTGTTCATAAATCTCATACTCTCCGTGACAATTTCACAAATACCGTCCTCCTTTTTTCTGCATATAGATTTATGATTATTTGCTGGACTTTATTATAATCCGGTTCTCTTACTTAGCGTAAATGCCAATTGTTCCTGAATACATTTCTTTGAGTTGGTCCGTTATTATTCCTATAGGATGTGAGGCTCTAATATACAGAATTCTTTTACCATAGAGTGTTTCAATTGTTGGTTCCTTATCGTAAGTTAAAATGATTTGTTGTTTGTATATATTAACTATACCCTCTTCGAGATGAATGAGATCAAGTTGTCCCTCTCCTCCTGAATGGACTGTTTCGTTGTCCAACAATTTGTTAACGTCCAAGGTTGCTTCTTCAATTATGCTTAGAAAATCTGCAATTTTATTCTCTTGACCCTTGAGATATACATAATTGAACTCCTGCAATTTAAGTAACCACCTTTGGTTGCGTATTTATGTATTTTTTATTTAGATATTTTATAGGTCGGTAGTGATCTTGAATTTGTTCCCCCATAGGTATGATCTTAATTTATATACACTCCACACAATATCCAGCAATTTTTTATCAATCACTGAGTAGTTTCTTTCATGCGTGTTAAGAGTCCTTGAAATGTAACAAACTAGGGGATTTTCCTGTGTGAGAACAGCCCCCATGGCGAAGTAATGGTAATGGTTTTTCGAATTCCGGAAGCTTTAGAATTGGGTATGTTATCAAGTTAAGTTGGAGTGTCTCGAACTCATTTACATATTGTGGTTCATTAACGTTTATCTTGGTGTCTTTTTTACGGTACCTGGACATTGGATATGCTAAGTTTCTGTAATACCCCGAAGCTTCTAAAAAACTTCGAAGTTGTTTCTCTGTCTGAGGTAGTGAACGATTTTTTATTGCACCTACTTTAATAGAGTTCGGCATTATGCCCTTTTCTTGTATGAAGTTTCTGTAATACCCCGGAGCTCCTAAAAAACCTCTAAGTTGTTTCCCTGTTTGAGGAAGTGAAGGTTTTTTTGTTGCACCTATTTTATTAGAGTTCGGCATTATGCTCTATCATAACTTGACCTAAAAACTCGATTTCTTTCTTAAGAAATGAGCATTTACCAATTTGCAATTTCAAATTATGCTTTTTCAGAATTACAAAAATGTCTCTAAGATTTTTCATATGTTCTTTTAGGGAAGTTGAGAATATCAAAATGTCATCTATATAGACAAGGCAGGCTTTATTTATGTATTCCAGTAAGTGCGGCTCATTGAGCGTTGAAAGACAGCTGATGCCCTTTCAAGCCCAAAGGACGTACGAACATATTCGTATAATCCTTGTGGAGTTATAATTGCAGTTTTTGTTATATCATTTGGATGCATTAATATTTGATGATACCCTTTTGCTAAATTCAGAGTTGCAAATAAATTGTAAATAAATTGTCTATATTTGGTAAAGGAAATCGATCATCTTCAATGATTGCATTTAACGCTCTATAATTAACACAATGCGATACTGAAAATAACAACCACGATCGGCGAAGTGTATCTACCCGTACTCTTCCTGGTTATCCCATTCTTATCGTGCACTTCAGAGCGAACAGACGTTCGCTCATAGCATAAGTTAAACACGTGTGTTAGGTGTGTCAGTGACATCATAGATAAAGATGATGTTCACGAGGTCATTGATACACCTCAACCAAGAAAAGCCCTCCGATTCTAAACTCGAATGACCCCCCGGTACGATAATGCATCAATTGCATATGCCAAAACGATTGCCTAATAATGCAAAAGCAATTAACGGCATATTGCGGAACAATTAAATTGCAGAAACGTTTAAACTGCATGTTCCAGCACAATCAAGTACGAAATAATTAATTGGGTCAATTCGCAACTGCGGATACGGAACTGTGATGCAAGTCAATGAAAAAATATTGACCAACACAGCAGTTTGAAGCAGTTGCGAATCAAAAGCCAATAATCGGAAATTGGGGCAATTAAAATTGAATTGCATTGTCGCCACCGGGAGGTGTTGACCCCGAAGTGACGAGAAAAGGTAAGAGCAAATTAGGAAGGCAGTCAGTGGTTAGTCATAGTGTGGAACGGTGAATTTAAAACCGAAACCTGAGTTCTGGGAGAGTCTGGTAAAGAAATTTGTTAAGATATTAAAGTATAAGAAACATAAGTTAATCGGTTAAAGTAATAAAGTGAAGTCAGTTAGTTATTCGAAAAGAAATCTGTTAAGATATTGAAGAATATAAACTAAAAGTTAATTGAACCAAGAAGAGAGTGAATTCAGTTAATTATAAATAACAGAAATTTGTTAAGATATTGAAGACTAAAAACTAGAAGATAATTGGACAAGGAATAAAGTGAATTTAGTTAAATGGTCGTAGAGAACTTATCCAGATGTTAAAGTATAAGAACTAAAAGTTGAGTGTTCAATAAAGTAAGTGAATTCTGTACATAACTCGAAGAAAATTTATAAATAGGTTAGAGAAAACGAACTCCTTATGATAAGCAAATGTAATAAAAATACTTGTGAGAATGATAATTATATTGGTGACAATAAAGAAGAAATAGTGGAAACGAAATAAAAGTTTTAAATTAAAAGAACAAAAGAAAATCTCATTGATTGATGCAAAGGAGTTTTTGATTCGTGCTTTTCTTGGTGTTGTGACCCCTTGGTTCCAACGGTTATCCACAAACCATAACTCGTGTTTGTGAAACTGTGTGAAGCGCACATATCAGTAAAAGTGTGTGAAGTGCACGTGTAAAATACTTTTAGTATTTTAATATTAACAGAAAAGTGTAATAAAACAGTGAAAGCCAGCAGTGATGACCAAGAATTCATCATAGAGCGCAAAAGAGGAGCCACCGACAACAAAGACACCGACAACCATGGAGACACAAGCTATGGACTACCAAAAAAAAGTATCTGGAAGCCGTGGAATACATCAATACACTTCAACTCCAGATGAAACAACTCCAGCAGGAAATTCACTCCCTACAAGCACCCACTAAAAACAGAGATGACGTCTGCTTGGAAGAAACGCCTGCTCAACATCCCGGACTAGCCCCATCATCTCCAAAGTAACAATTATTGTCCTCCGAAGCACCATCTCCCCAAAAAAAAGAAGACAGCCTGGAATCAAATGATTAACACACCCGCCAAAAGTATAAGACCACCACACATCTACATTAAACATATTACGAACATCAAGGAGCTAATTAGAATGCTCGAAAGTACCTTAGGCTACCGCAATTTTACCACAAACACAAGAGGAGCTTCGACTTCCGCCACAACAACCATTTAAACGGATCACAACAAGGCGGTAGAAAAACGTTCGCAACATAAGCTTGTATTTTTCACTTTTCAACATTCACAGTTGAAACCAGCGACTTTCATCATAAGACATATTGATCTAGCGTGAACCAATGAGGAACTTGCAGCAGAAATATTCAGGATCTGTCCGGAAAATGAAAATAAACAGGCTGGCCTACTTCCAAACGCCATACATGCGAACTAACAAGACTCTGCATCCACGTATTATACAAATTCCTCCAACTGATGTCACCGGGCTCAAACAAATAAAATACCTATTCACGCATAAAATTGGGATTGAAGAACCACATAAACAAAACGTCCTTCATTGCAAAAGAAGCCAATGCTCAGGACACTTGGCGGCCACATGTCATCTAAGCATAGGATGCGTAAAGTGTGCAGAGCAACATCAACCTGGAGAATCCAAGGTCAGCCCGCCTGGCATGGAGCCAGGGACAATCCAAACAACAGACCCCGACGGATCCATCACAACGAAGAAAATCACAGTGACATGCTGTAACTACGGAGGACCCCACCCTGCTAACTTCTCGCAATGCCCTCATAAGCTGAGGATTCTCCAAAGGCGAACAACACCCATGACAACGAGCAAATCTTCACCAACCAAAACAACATCACCTCAATCAACATATCCTACAATTCCAAGAATGTCGTACGCGAATGTTGTCAAGGATTTCTGGGGGTTGTACGTAGATGTGCCAGCAGGGGCACTGTTTCACTAACTTCCCCCAGCTTGTTCCGCCGAACACACTTCACAAAAATATCCAATAGAAGAGAAAAGATTAATAAAAGGCACAAAGCAATTTTTAATACAATGTTTCTTTAACTTGTCCTTGGTATTTCATTTTACACTGGTTCTTCTTTTTTTTTTTTTAAATAATATATTTAATTACACAACACAGAGAAATTTCTATTCACGCAATTTATTAGGCCGATGTGCCAAGAAAAACCAAATTGGTAATTTTGTATAAATGGCAATGTTTCCTTAACTCATTCTTTGTTAATTTAACTTTTGTACGTCAGAGGAATGATATATCGCAACGCGGACAATGATTTAACTCGACTTTAGCACGGTGGAAATCTCATGGGTTAGAGAAATGGAGTTGCCGTGCAAAAGGGAGCTGAATTCAATTATGCATTAATTGCATAGGATAATAAATTCAGGTATGCTTTCTTTTGGGAAATATGCTTTTCAGGTGAAATAGCTTGTAAGGGGAATTGGGGTTGAGGTGACGCGCTGTTAGCGGTCGAAATAGAGGTTGAAATAGTGGGTTGTTTCTCCATATAGTATAGATTCCCATAGCATGACAAAAAATCACCAATTCAACTGTAACGATCTTAATCTGGACATCACAGGATACATAAGTAGCTTACAGAAGATGCTGCCCACGCTGAATAGAAAAAAAGGTCAGATTGTAGCTCTTATAACTTCACATATCTTTCTCCTTTATTGCTAATTTAACCGTAATTTCCCCCAATGCAGAGTCCATATATTCCAATATTCGCAGACAACATATCCGGTTGTTCGTTGACAAGTTTTCTCCAGATATCCTCCTCCTCTGGGATACGTGGCTTGAACCAAACTCCCGAGTATCTATCGCTAATTATTCACTTGTTTCTAAACCACGAACCACTGGACCTCGTGAAGGTACTGGAATTCGAATACACAAGAAATTTCAATTTTCCGAAATTAGGTTCACCAATATAAAAATGATATTGAGTACATGGCAATTAAAATCTTTTGAAAAACCAAAAAAGTGGTTGTACTGCCGCCCATATACATTCACCCTTCTCGGAAACCAAACTTCCCTAGTTCCGACATCACTGAGATAATCCTCTACCAGTCTCTACCTGCACCTTTCATAATATGAGGAGACTGGAATGCTCGGCATACCTCATTTAACGACACTAAGTGCAATAAATACAACTTCTAGTACTCCTTCCACTCCATCCATATATTTACGCGGGCTGTCCATTACAGCCAAAACGTATCTTCAATTCTACTAAATCAACAATAGATTTTTTCCTAATATCCCCTACAGTATCCTTCGAATTCCCATCCGATCATAGGTCTGCTCACACCACTGTCCAAATCCCTGCCTTCGAACTACGCTACTCATTCAATCCAATCCCGAACTTCTCCAGGACAAACTGGAGAAGAGTCAATAGGGACAGACTACATTTTGCCAGAGTCTTCAAACCTACTCCCTACTGAATTTGATCAAGCAGCCTTAAGAATAGAGCAAATACTAAAAAAAATGCCCTCTTCAGCCACACACCTACATCCATTCCTTATAATCAGCTAAGAAAACCTTTACCCAACATCCTTACAAAACTGTTACGCGTAAAAAACAGCATAGATGAAAACTAAATAGCATTTACTCCCATTTTATTAAAAATCTTATCCAACTCTTGCTTCACTGATAAATGGACAACAAAATTTGTCGACCCGGCTTACACGTCTATACTTAACAATATTAAACCCAATCGTGATTTATTCAAAAACAGCAACCGACGAACGGGTCGAAAATACAAACCCCGGATCGATTATATTATCAACCCTACTACCAGGCACCCAGCCCAATCAGAGATTGACATAGCAAACTGTCTAGCTAATCACTTTTATAAAATCCATCAACAAAACGACTTCCTCTTAGTCTCCAATTTTCAAATTACCGCAAATGACTACATCTCACGCGCAATGATCCCATCCTTCACCCCTTTCATCGCGGAATTCAAAGAAACACACAAAGCGTCACATCCTCTGGATAATGCGTCATTCCTAACAGCAGGCGAATTATCTGAATTTATAACATCACACAACAACAAAAAGTCAGACAGGCTTGGATGGAATTCCAAACCTTCTTTACAAAAGACTTTTCCCGCCAAATCTAGTCCCTATTTTCGTCCTTCTCAACCACATAATTAACGCATCACATTTCCTAGACAACTGGAGAGCCACGGTTATAGTCCCTATCAATAAATTCAGTCCTCCCAACAACCCCAGCAACTATCGTCCGATATCGTTATTAAACACATTAAGCAAGATGTTAGAATGCAAGATATATCGAAATCTCCTTTCATTTGCTAATGACAACACTATTATCTCAAATTCCCAGTTTGGCTTTCGCTCACAACACTCCACCTGTCATGCTCTGTTAAGACCAAATCCCGATATCAAAATTAATCAAAAAACCAAAGTCCGACGGTCTGTATCTCTATCGACATAACCAAGGCATTCGACTGTGTTTGGATCTCAGGGCTGCTTTAAAAGCCCCACTACATATGTGGATTAAACACCCACAAACCAAACTTCTCGCTTCTTACCTCTCTGGTAGAAAATGCGTGGTCAAAATAAATTCTTCTCTCTCGCAATCATATAATATAACCGCAGGCGTTCTGCAAGGCTCAGTTCTTGGGCCACTATTATACCTCCTCTATACTACAGACATTGGGCTCCTCGATAGTATAGTGGTTAGTACACCCGCCTGTCACCCGGTAGACCGGGGTTCGATTCCCCGTCGGGGAACCCCTGGCGCAAGACTAATGACCTTGCCCGGAAAAAATAAATCATTATGGAAAATTTAACAAGCCTCAGGACTTGCTAAATAAGGCCAAGACCGGTTCCCGGTTGTAGTGCCGATGATGATGATGATACTACAGACATTTTTTATTTTGTTTTATCTCCACATTTATTTAACAATTCAATAACAGATTTTACTTAAGACTAAATTTTAACTTCTATTTTACAAATATCATTCTTACAGTAACTTACTGGTGTGGGTGTTCTCTGTACCACATGGAGAACCTACCACAATTCCAACTTCATTTCGACCGGCTTCAGCGCGTCACACTATCCCATATCCCAACGTCCAGATATTTTACCTGTAAAAAAAAGCATAG
Organism: Microdon myrmicae; assembly: GCA_963931805.1. Taxonomy (NCBI): domain Eukaryota; kingdom Metazoa; phylum Arthropoda; class Insecta; order Diptera; family Syrphidae; genus Microdon; species Microdon myrmicae. The sequence continues at coordinate 87,161,923 of OZ007497.1, forward strand.
CTGAATTCATTATTCTATGCATGTAATGCACTTTTTTGGAATTCGGCAACTTCATTCCTCTAACCCATGAGATTTCCACCGTAAATTGCAACTCATGTTGGTTAGCAACAATCAAGTCGAACCAAACAACGCTGTTGCATCATAGCAAAACCGCTAGGGTTATTTCGGCGTCTTTGAGTCTAGTTCTCACGCTGATTATTTATCGGCGTGAGAACCAGACTCGCGGCGTCCTATTGATTTTCCCCAGACACGCCATTCGCTGGGGATCAATGATCTCTTTTTACAGGTGAATAGCACCGGCCATTAACTTCTCCTTCTCATTTTTATCTTCCCATAGTTCAATGCACTCAGTGGGCTGTCCTTAGAGTTGCATTAGTACATGCACACAAAAACCAAATCCACTCTGGGATCATTGCACATTGTGTTCCGGTTCTCTCATTCTCTCTTGTCCGTCGACTATGGAATTAACCGAAGCGTTTATCCACCTCGATGGGCGGGGAACATGAGAGAACACAAATGTAAAGATGATCTCGATTGGTTGCTTGTGGTGCAAATCAAAAATCCCAATCTTCATCCCTAATAGGGATCAGTCCTTACACATTCATCATCGCGGTCGGCCACGCTGCCGCTTTACGAGTCGATCTTGATTACTCAAACGATATACACGCAAGTCTGGGCTCGTGTCATTTGTAACAGCACAGAGTTGAATTTCATTCCCGAGGAGTCCGCACACACACGCGAGTTAAGTCGATTATAATTAAAAATTCATTTTTGTCATTCGGGTCAATTGTTGCCACCGCAGTGAAATTGCAATCATTTTCTTTAAGACTGGAAACACAGCCAAACACGAATAATAAACTTTCGTAGTACCTAATTTGTAAAATATATATATAAATGTATATACTTAAAATAAAATCGGAAAGCAGATACGTTTTTGAAAATAAACCAGTGGAATTAAAAAAACATTAGAATTAACAAAAAAAGAAAAAAATTTATACTGCGAACATCAACAGTGCGTTTCATTGTTTCACCTTATTAGGGTCCGTATTCGGAAGAACTGATTAATATTTATTCAGCGGCGCGTGGCGGGTTTAAAGTCAACCACGTGCCCATGTCTTGGCACCCTTACTACAACCGCCACACTGGCTCTTCGCAAGTACTCTAAATTATACATTATCATTTTTCTTATGCCTTTCGGCGTACAATAACTAATGTTTTTATAACACGCCACAATAATTGCTGTTTTCTTTTTAAATCATGTATTAATTATAATTATAACTTCATTAAGAAGTTTCAAAACAGTGTTCCAGATAACGTGGCCTCAGCAGTGCACTAAGAATTCAAACTTCGTGATTTTCGAAAGCTATTTTTTTCTCGTCCTCACTTGATCTCAATTGTAGTCCTTCGAGTATTTTTTGCTAGTTTCCAACATTGTAACAGATGGTTACAATGTGATTTAAACCCTGATATTGAAAAATAGGACAATGATGTTTTTGGATACGATGTGTATTTTATGGGATAAGGACACGAATTTGCGATATTCATTTAAATGGAAGTGGTGGGGGGGGGGGGGGGGGGGGGGGGGGGCAGGGGTGACAATTAACATTGTTAATTATGTCGGGGAGCCTCTGGCGTAAGACTAATGACCTTGCCCGGAAAAAACAAATCATTATGGAAAATTTAACAAGCCTCAGGACTTGCTAAATAAGGCCAAGGCCGGTTCCTGGTTGTAGTGCCGATGATGATGATGAATTATGTTAGAACGCGGCATTTTCGAATCTCGCGGTTATATATATATGCCTATAACTTATCGACCGTCGGGAATATACATCAAGACTATGCTATAGATGTCGCTGTGTACTGTACATACACTATCGTAGACTATAAGGTACGTGTTTACTATTGTAAGAGCACGTGTTTCGTCAATCACTTGTACGCAGCATTTCAAGCCGTAGTTACGTGTATACAGTTTTTATTTTCCCTTTATAATTTATTTACACGTTCCGAATTATGGATGATAATGTGCACGATGGTCTCAAAGACACTAAAGACAACAATTCAACGACATTAAAACAGGCGTCCGCCTAACCCTCATTCTTTTGAGTACGATTCGGAGTACGTTAACGCGTCGCCAAAAAAAAAAAAAACAAATTAAATTGAACGATGAAAAGTGTGACATCAATCATCAATTTTCTGACTATTATTAGTGCTATTTCTCAAGTTGTGGTATGCAGAGATTGCAAAAATTACGTGACATTTTCAGAGCGCAGCAGACGTGGGCTTAGCTCCAAAATTCTTTGGAAATCGGTGTGACCAAGCTGGACTCGAATTTGGCGAAACATCTTGGCGGTATCCGCGGCAAACATTATGGGATGCTTGCGGAACCGGGTCAATATTGAGATAAGGTCTCACTGCAAGGATGGTCCGACAATCAAGTGATCATTGAGAGATGTTCCATTACTGGTGACCAGAGACGCATCGAACACCACTCTCAGCTTGATTACTGCATGGTGAGGTAGATAGCAGCATTGGTTGTTCGGTAATTTTGGGGTTTCTTCGATCACCCGCTGCATCTGGCCCATGTCCTGGTATTCCTTCATAAATTCCGCATACTGATGGCCTAGCTCCAGGTTTCGCCTGAATCGCCTCTCCATGGACAGAAGCCTTTGGATGGCGGCTTCCCTGGAATGTCCCAATGGCGGCGTTTGAACGGTATCTCCACCTCGAAGCGTCCCTCTTCAGAACCCGGTGAATCGGCGGACACCCAGTTCAATACCTTGTGGCAATTTGATTTCCACTTACGTAGCGGGAATCCGCCGTTCTTAGAAGCCCCCGTCAGTTGACTCACCAACCGGATCGCCCCCTCCACGGATTGCGCTCCAGATATACAATCGTCCATGTAGAAGTCCTCTCTGATGATTCGCGCTGCCTCAGGGCACGATTGTTTGATCTCCTCGGCAATCTGGACCAAACAACGCGTTGCCATAAATGGAGGACACGCCGTTCCGTATGCCACGGTTAGCAGCTTGAATGTTTGGTACTCCTCCTAGGGGTTGTTCCGCCAAACAATTCTTTGGAAGTCGATGTGGCCAGGATGAAGCTCGGTAACCCTCCCCATGGGCCAAAAGGTCGGAGATAGTTTCTCGTCCCTCAGGAGCACCAATACCAGATTTCCTAGGTTTGGTTTCGGATGATACCATTTGTTTCGAGCCTGCAGCGTGTGGGGGTATTCGTTCTTCCACCGGTACCAAAATGCTCGATGCAACGCCTGCAAGTACTTCCACCTGGACCGCCAAGTGATTGTTGTCTCTCCCCGATCGACTTCCGGGACGCTCATAGCCGGTCCTCCAACTAAGAAATAACTGGGGCTCCACGCTTCGGGGTCGCCAGTGTCCGTTGCCAGGACGACCAGCGGTCGTGAATTCAGACAAGCCTCGATCTGGGCCAAGACGGTAGTAAGCTCCTCGAACGTCAAAAACGCATTTCCAATAGCTCGGTTCAGATGATGCTTCACGGACTTGATTCCTGACTCCCACAATCCACCAAAGTGGGGAGCAACCGGGGGAATGAATCTTCAAGTGATCCCGTTGGTGGCCAATTCCATCATGATCTGGTCCTGGGTAGCCTTCCGGTTTATGTGCTCATAAACTTCTCGCGATTCTCGGCATGCCCCAATGAAATTGGTACCATTATCACTCCATAAGGTGTGACAAAAACCCCTACGCGCGAGGAATCTCCTTAATGCTGCCAGGAAAGCCTCGCTGGACAGCTCACTAACCGCTTCGAGATGTATTGCCTTGGTTGCCAAGCATACGAAGAGACAGATCGCCGCGTCCTTTCCATGCCCGAAGAGTTATAGGACCTCCACAATCAACACTGGTGTTAGTAAAGGCCCGTGCGGGATTAATGCGACTGGCTGGTACTGCCGCCATTTGTTGAGATCATAACCAAATCACTTCTATTCATTTTACATGAATCAGTTAGGAACCTATTCGGTTCCTCTGAGTGGTAACATGCCAATCAAACACACACCGATCCTCCTGTGTCTTCTTGTTCCAACAATCGGTTGGTCCAAAAAGACACGTCGGGCAACTCGCCTGCTTGCACATCTGCAAGCCAGATTTCCGATGATCGATCGCCTATGCCGACAACCGATAATTGAGTTGAACACGACCATGATAGTTATCCCAAACAATCATACTAATGGTCGTGTCCCACGATATGTTTTTCTAAAACAAATAAATCTTCAGCCCAGCCCTGGCCATGGCGAACCAATTCATTTATTAGTACAGCTACATAATCCGTCGCCTTATCGAGGATCGATCACCGCATCGGTCATGTCTAGTGATTCGTTGTCTAAACAACGAACAGCCACGATTCTCACGCTGGCTTTCGAAACAGAATGCTTCTGTATACACAACGTAAACAGAAGAAGCTATTTCGGCCTGCACGGCAAAATTCCCTAGGATCAACGAATCGCTAGTTTAAACATAGCAACCTTTTTTTGTCGCTACCGAGCGACCATTTGTTTGCTCAGCTGACCTTGTCGAATTCCCTTCTGTGCAATCAATCTCTGGCGCAATTGCGTTGGTCCTCCCCTCCGGTGCTTGGATGTACAGAGGACGTACAGAGTGTTATGTACCTCATGCACCGGAACTCTTCCAGCGCAATCTCTCTCGTTGTTCCTCATTGGCTGCTGCATGAAAGGGAAATTCCAAGTTTCTCTCTGACCGCTCAGGGGAAATCGATCTTGTTTATGGCTGGCTGGGTCGACGGAGCAATAACCGCGGCAGTGAATTACACACAACTTATAACGAGGTGTCAGATATCAACCCCCAAACGGAGCATATGGGCCGAGCGTTTCAACGCGCCTGAGTTGTCGTACGCGAGTCGAGCGCATGTTAAATTTGTTATTTAATAAAGAACCAGTTAAAGCTAATGTCCAAACAATGCGATTATATCTCAATGATTGTTGTGTTACTATTTAATAAATAAGTGCGTTAGATGTGTACTTACAAACAACCAAAGTGTTAGACTTTAGCGAATACAAATTAACGATTAATTAAGATAAGCGTTTAATGTTTACATCGAAGGATCAATAAAAATAAAAGATCATTCAACAGAACAACAACGTTTGCGTTTTTACTTGACATTTTTCTGTAGAGCACAGTCTCCAGGAATTCGAGTGTGGAGGTCAGTGTTTATCGGCTCAGTTTTCATTGGTATCCTGTGTTTCCTTTACCTTCTCATTCTTCGGATGATAATTGACTGTGAACAATCCGGGGTGTTTTTACAGAACTCGCGTCCGTGTTGACGCACTGGTAAAAACATAACCCACATGTCCACCTTCGATTCCAGCAAAGGCAATGTGTCGGTCGGAGGTGTGGCTGTTACATTACGTTGAGTTTCACGCATTTATTCGAACATGTTCGACCAAGGTCTTCCTCAGATTAATTCGCCTCTTAACTGGAGCGATCATATAATATATGTAGTTGGAGTTTTTTTTCATTATTTAAGCTTAGTTTATGCTAATAAATAGGGCGGTAGACCTACTAAACTATAATAGCTGCGATACCTTGAGAGTACCAGGAAACACTTTAGCCCATCCAATCTGCCCATAATTTACAAGGCAATTTACATTTGTTCTAAACTAGAATTCAATCCCAAATAAATGGTGAGGCTTACCTAAAATGATGCAGCACGTGCTTGGTATGATGCAAAATCGGGCAATGACTCTAAGTGACGACCTAGACACAAGTCTTTTATTAGAACATTGGCGTAAGGTATCCGACCTGAATCTTTCGTGATATTATCACGATGTTGCTCAACTAAATTTGGTAAATAAGTTCGATCTCTCCTAATATTTTTCCACGACACCTGTCAATCACAGAGACAGAGTGTGTGTGTGTACCAGTTCACGTTAAAAATTAATTTCCGACATATAGAAAAACATAGAACAATCGTTCTGCAATCGCGCACAATGCCTAGCTTGATAATATGTTTAGTCGTCATTATAAAATCCAGGCATTCAAGAGCAATCCATACTTCCTCTCTCTCGCTCTCTCTCTCTCTCTTTCTCTCTTCTGCCATCCGACCACTGCTTTGGCATTTAAAGGTGTCAGAAAATACCTTATGTACCCAAAATTAGTGTAAAAAATGTTCTCCGTTGAAGCCGATGGGCAACTTAATAATCAAAACTTGATAAAAGAATCGATTTCATTTACGATATTCGTCACTATTATTAAAACCCATTCGAAGTCAATAGACAAAGTGTCCCTTAGGCCTGAAGCAAATACATAAATAGTTTCATTTATGATAAGTCAAAGCCATAGGCGAAATTCTACCCAATATATTTGCAAGCAACTTAGTAAATACTCCTGCGTAGTTTTACACTATACTCATTTTAATTTCATTAATTCAATTCAATACACTTAATTGTCTGTCATGTCATTACCGAATACATTGTTCTGTAATTCAGTACCACAACCCCCCTCTAAGCCAACAACTATTTGTCTGCACCCAAACCATCCTAACATAAAGCATTCACTTAAAAACAAATCCTAATCAAATTATTTCAAAGCAAATCAGTTTACTATATATAAGCTGAGATGAAGCGCCCACAAGATATGACCGAATCCAAGGACATTTATTTCATCCTTTCACTTGTAATTATAATTTGAAAGAAAACCTCACCAGGGCGCCGGATTTTTGAATGAGAAGTAGGTAAAGCAGTCCCATTAATCAGATGGACCGTATAGAGGTCAGGGCGGTTTAATTCGAAATGTTGGCAAGGACAGTTGAGCGGGCGGCAATTTTTTGGAGTCTATACCGGGCTATGTATATGCACGTGTAATCATAGTGAAAGCGCTCCACTTGAATATCCCAGGAAACGATGTACATTAAAAACTATTTTGATGATATTTCTTTTGCGTTTACAGGTGCCTGTGTGTCGACAGGAGATGTCGATTATATTGCTTTTAGTTTGCTTCGCTTATTTCGGTAAATTAATGAAAATTCATTGGTTTTATTTACGAAAAATGTGCACCTGCTGGCTGGTTTCGGAAGCAACGCAATTTATTTACATTAAATGAGGTTACGGTTTGTAGTTAGTTACTTAATATTACATTTATCTAATTTTTCATTGTTAGATATCGTTAAGGTCAGACCACTCTGTAATTTTGTTATCCATAGATAATTTAACAGACATAAGGCAGAAATAAAGAAAACAGCTTGCACCAGAAAGGAATACATCCGTTTTACATAGAACTTACACTAAAGGTGATAGGTACACCTTTAATAACTTTATTTCATGTCAATCAAAAAGGCTGGATTTAATATTTAACAAAATACCATATACGTTAAATCAATTCAATTAAGGCGAATGCACGTATCTATTAGATATGTATATTGAATCATTATTTATGGGCTGATCTCAAGGCAGGGCAAAAATCCCCCAAAAGTTCTACTTTGTAACCCATTTTCAAATGGTGGACCCAAGATATATCCACGGAGAATATATATCTAGTGAAAACAAAGTGGTCTATATTATGGAAAAAAATAAAACTGAAACCACTTTGTAATTGTCACAGAGAAGGCATAATCCGCGGCTAAATCTCCAAGCCAAGCGCCATAAATCCAACAAGGTTAAGGACATGGACATTTAAGTGACAACAGTGACTGTGAAAATGATGCAAATTCAGTATCAGGAGGTGGAAACCAATTCAAAGAAAGGTCGTCCGAATAAATCAACATACTCCAGCAATGATAACGAAGCCCTCAGTAAATTCAAATCTTCAGAAAGAGGAACTGGAGATACATATGGCGGAAGTTCTAAAATTGAGAAGGAAATTGTGGCAGAACATGCAGCAACCGAAAAAAGAACAACAGCGGCAAGAACAAAGGCAACAAGGACAACAGCAACCTTCGAAGGTCAACAAAACACAGCAGGTGGAAGGAATTCAACAGCAGCCAGTTGACTTTGGAACAATTTCAAACAAGACTATTAAATAACATTAAATTGAATGTAATGTGCGTTGATTTAGAAGGTTATCGCAAAATTATATCTGCTCTGGGTAAAATGAAAAGCAAGTACTACACGTACACCATGCTGTTAAATATATGATTGTTGTTAAATATTAGTTGCTAAATATATAGAGTAACTTCGGGTAATGTGATATAGGTACGAGGGTTGCCTCTTATGTTTCGGGATTTGGCAACCCTAGTGTTGCAATCCGGCAATTGACAGCTCTGTCGTAAAGTTGGACATTTTTGAGGTTATACGCACTCAGAACGTTTTGACATACGAGCGCTATTTGTGTTGTTTACAGTAACTTAAAAGATTCATCTCGGCCCAAAAATGGAATTAAATCGTCAACATTTTCGTGCGATTATTTTTTACAACTTTCGGCGTGGATTAACTCAGCAACAGTGCATGGATGAACTTAATTCAATTTTTGGCGATGAAGCTCCATCAAGGACCAGTGTTTATCGATGGTATGGTGAATTCAATCGTGGTCGTAGTTCACTCCAAGATGAATATCGTGAAGTTCGTCCAAAATCAGTTGTTGTTCCGAAAACCATTGATGCTGTGCGCGAACTGATATTGGAAGATCGTCATGTGACCTATCGTGAGATTGAGACAACCTTAGGCGTTAGTGGGACCAGCATACATTCAATATTGCATAAACATTTGACTGTCAAAAAAATTTGTTCGCGTTGGATCCCACACAATTTGTCAATCGTCCAAAAAAGGGCTCGTGTCAATTGGTCGAAAGAAATGCTCAAACACTCGAAACACGTCTATGACATCGTGACAGGTGATGAATCGTGGATTTACGCGTATGAGCCCGAAAGTAAACAGCAGTCGACTGTCTGGGTGTTTCAAGATGAGCCAAATCCAACAAAAGTTGTTCGCGCACGAAGCACTTCCAAGCAAATGGTCGCCTGTTTTTTCGGAAAAACTGGACATGTCGCAACCGTACCACTAGAACAACGCAGAACAGTCAATTCTGAGTGGTACACAACCATTTGTTTGCCAGTTGTCTTCCAAGAAATCAGGAAAACCAACCGCCGAAGACGGATCACTCTTCACCACGACAATGCGAGCTCTCACACATCGGCTGCGACGACTGTATTTTTGAGCACCCAAAACATCGATTTGATGGGTCATCCGCCGTATAGTCCTGACTTGGCACCGAATGACTTCTTTTTATTCCCGTACGTAAAAAACAAACTGAGAGGTCAACGTTTTTCGACACCTGAAGAAGCGGTTGCTGCATTCAGAATGCATGTGCTGGAGATACCTCAATCAGAGTGGCAAAAGTGCTTCGACAATTGGTTCAAAGGCATGCAAAAGTGTATAGATCTTCATGGGGAATATTTTGAAAAACAATAAAGTGATTTTCGGTGATCAATATTTGTTTTTGTACTCTAATCCCGAAATATAAAAGGCAACCCTCGTATTTGTTTTCTAACAATTATTCGTAATTTTTATTACATAGCTTTTGCCGCACTACTCATTATAGCTCTTTGATACATTGCGAATTATATTTCGTTTTCAGAACCCTGCAGCGTAAGCCAATCTGCAGCTATTTACAACAAAATAAAAAAATCTCTGTAACCCCCCTTATTAAAATTGGCGGATAATGTGATATCATCATCATCGTCGGCACTACAACCGGGAACCGGTCTTGGCCTTATTTAGCAAGTCCTGAGGCTTGTTAAATTTTCCATAATGATTTTTTTTTCTGTGCAACGTCATTAGTCTTGCGCCAGGGGCTCCCCGACGGGGAATCGAACCCTGGTCTCCCGGGTGACAGGTGGGTGTACTAACCACTATACTATCGAGGAGGAGGAAAATGTGATATACCATATCACTTTTCACGAATAGTTTCCAACCGAATAAAAATACTTGTAAGCCGATAGATTATGAATTCATTTATTAATTTAACAAAAGTAGTAACATTAGCCACTACTTAGTACATAAGAAAAACAAGAGAAAACTTAAATTAGAATTAAAATTAAATTAACAACTCCAATATTTAGCAGAAAAATAGTACTTTCTCTACGTTCTATTTAAAGCAAAAACTGCTTGCCGCGTTGGAAGACATTCATTGTGAGCCCAAACTAAATCGCACTGCAAGCATCGTACCCATATATTTGCTTTATTATCCATTTGGAAAGATGTGTTACAAAAGACACAGACACTGTCCTTGTTAGGTGGAGTTTCGGCCCAAGGATTTTCGTCTGAGCTCGGTAAATGCAAACTTTCATCTGAATCGCTCGAAGAACTTTCTTTTGTTTTCTTTGCCCGTTTGCTTTTTACTACCATAGGTCTTTTCGGCTTATTCTTGCGTCTTTCAATGTTCTTAATGCTCTCTTCCAAAGATGTTTTGTACGGTGATGTTGTTAGTACAGTTGCAACTGAGTTTTTACCTCTGGAGCTGATAACCCGTTTAAGTTTGGGCGGTGGTGAGATATCCCAAGGAGTTACGATCTTTTCCAAAGCTCCCCTGCTAGTACTAGCAACCGGTTCTTCAGCTGCACTACTTGTGCGGGCAACTGGTTCTTCTACTTCTCGTCCTGAAAGAGCAGATTTATTATTATTATAGATTATAGAGCAGATTTATTATTATTATAGATTTATCATTGCGAGCGGATCTTTGTAGTGTTGCAAATGGAACTCCAAATGTCTTCGACGCCAAAAGTATACCCGGACTGCTAGAATAGCATTTCTCATTCCTTCCGCATCCCATTTACGAATCTCCTCTTTTTTTGGCATGATCTGAAATAAATTATAATAATATTTAGTGATTGATAATTTGGTGGGTAATGTGATATGGTATATCACTTTACCCAATTTCAACTATATCACATTAGCCGCAGTTGGCTTTTAAAACAATCAAGAGATTTTTTTAAAAATGCACTTCACTGAATTAAAAACTCACCCAATATACTGTCAGCTCTATTCACACACAAACAAAATGTATTACTTCAGTTTTTAATTTTGCTCCAATTTTTGCTGAAATATAACATAAAGCTCACACAAAAAAACTGTCGCCTGTACACCTTAAACAATTTCAATGCACTGATATACAACGCAATGAGCGCAAGCGCGCCTAAAACTGCAGCACGTGTTCTTTTCCATTGCCGTCATGTTGACAAGAAAATTCTTGTCGAGAATTGATTATTTCGGAAAATATGATAGTATATCACATTTCCCAACCATATCACAATACCCGAAGTTACTCTATATGATTGGTTAATATAATTACATAGAATCAGTGGCTGCGCCAGTGGTTACAAAATGCCAGTTGTAATATATAATATTTAATTGATAATTAATTGCTCCAGTTGTTATATTTTACATATTGTATAGAGAATAATTAATTAGAATTAGAAACTCCTTTTCTTCTGTTGTTAACTTAAATTTTATATAGTCTTTCGGGATGTTTATGAGCATTCAATATCGCAATTTCAAAAGCAATGGTATGGGTATATTTCACTGAGCGATAATTGGGATTTGCAGTCGTGACAGTTTTGATATGTGTTAGATTCTTGTATTCGTATTTTCTTTACTTAAATCAACTTTCTACTCATATGAATTTTATTTTCTTATATGTTGTATATTTTCTTGAATGGGAAAAGTGGCCGTATAAAAATGCCGGTAAACTGTTGCCAATCAATTGTAACGTTGTTGCGCGAAACCGTTGTGGCGTCGGGTCGACGTTGTTGTGCTCCGCGCCGTGCTTTGACGACCCGAGAGAAGAGCGCGGAGTTGTCGAATGAGTGAAAATAATAGACAAAGGCGAGGTGTTTGGTTGAAACAATCCCGGTAAGCTTTATGGTTATTTATTTAAAATTAAAAGAGTGACTTTTATATTATTGATCGGCCAGGTTGAAACAGTCCCGGTGAGCTTTATTGCTATTTATTTAAAATCAAAAGAATGACTTTTATACTATTGATCGGCCAGCGGTTCGGCCTTCGAAATCAGACTGATCCCGAAATTGAAAAGCACTGCCCTTTTATAGTTTTTGTAGTTGACTTTTGTCAACTATTTTATTGTCGAAATTCCCAGAAACAGACATAATGACTTTGTGCGTTTCAGTTCGAGTTGTGTTCTGGGAATTTGTTAGAGGCTTTAGTTGGATGGGTTCTGGGAAGGGAAATCATGAAATGCGTTTTGAATTAAGCATTTCATGATGTCAAGGTTTTTAGGAATTAAGTCAATGTATGATGAATTAACTTTTGGTTAAATTTGTTGCACATGTGACTCAATATGGAATTTTAATATGAAGCAATGGAAAATTTGGGATTTGGGTTTATTATGTGGAATTGAATCAATGTGCGACAAATTGACTTTTGGTTTCATCTATCGCTCATTGATTCAATATGAAATTGGGATTATTTGGTGATACTGGGAATTTGGATAGGAGCAGCGATTTAGGATCGCTACAACGTTTATACTTAAGGCCCCTGGACACAGCTGCATCGCCTCGTAAGCTGCTGCCGAGCCAAGATTCACGGCTCCCCGCTCCAATATTTTTGGTAGTTCCAGCACGAACAATAAACAGACATAACACTTCCGACATGCACCAATATTTAATTTATTAAAAAGGATCTTTACATATAACGTTTTTCACTCCAACAAAGAGTTAACATATTTTAATGCTTTCTACGAAACGTTTTTTTTTTTTCTTTACACTGTTTTTAAGATTACCGGAACCTTCTCGTACCGTTTTCTTCTTTTAATTTTTCCTTTAGCTTCTCAACCAACACGCGCCAAGTCATCAACTCTACTTCTACACCTTGAACAAGACTCAACTGCTCACTCTCCCATTTCTCGCCAGCTCTCCGAAGAGAAACGCGCCGCAGCTGTTTCCGCGGAATCCACAACCTAAGGAATGTAGGTTCGTGCATTTGCTTGCAAGGAATGCCAATCCAAAATGTGGATTGTGGGCTATATGTTTCCCCTTACCTTTGCACATCTTTAATGGTAGATTAATTTAACTAAAATTTATTCCCACTCCCCGCTCAGTGGGATAATGCGGATGGGGAAGGTTGCCACGTAACAATGCTCCGCAAAGGAGTTGATTCTACCTTTGCTCCCGAAGAGGTGCTCGAAGAACTAACGGCCTTCGAAACCGATAACTTAAACTTTAGACGTGTGAAACCGTTTCCCGCTGTACATTCTAGAAATCGCAACCATAAATTGCCTTTCCTCATTGTGCCTGTATGTCCTAAAGTAAAATTGATGGACTTAAGTATATTAAATATATTAGTCACCAAACAATAAGTTTGGAAAAAATAAGAAAGTCTGAGCGCGTATAGCAACGTATGCCGCAACAAAATTCACCAAATGTATTTACCTAAAAGCTCATGGAAGAGAATTCTTACCTGCATTCATTTATTTGAATTCAAAATTCCTCTTAAGAATTCTGTTCCATACAGCATATTCCTGAAAAGAAAACAATTCAGTTCACATATCATGTAATCATCCCGACCAGGGATAATGATCATTGCGTCGCCTATTCCCAGCTTCATCATGTGTACAAAAAATCCCTTTTCATACACATTGGCTGGCGACCTATTCTCCCAACAATAAACAACCCAAGCAGCTGCAAATAATTAGCGCAATAGACTCTGAAACTAATTTCCTTAGCACGCATCATGTGCAAACAAGAGAACACTGTTCTTCCGCAGCCATTCTGGCGATATGACAAACAATTGAAGTTGTTTCAAGTTTCCCAAATGCATCTAACATCTAATGAGTTCCGACTTGTTTACTCAGTTGAACTCCCAGATCATAAATTCCCTTTCTCTTTTCATATTTCGGGATCTGCTTCTCATCAACAGCAGTATAAGAAAACACAAACCCAATTAGCATCCAATGAGATTGAGCGTGTTTGCTTAGCCGAATTCACTTGTCATGCATACACATTTTCCCTTTCTTTGTTTCAGGTTCTCGTTCCCATGGCCTTGTGTATGAAAAAAACCAATGTGCAATTCACTCACATATACACATACATTCCCAAGTCTTTCTTCCTTGTTTTCACCACGAGAGAAACACTTTCTCTCTCGGGAAAACTCACCCCAAACGATTGAATATCGTTGAGTCCAATTCCATCCGCTGGCCGCAATGGTCGGGCCGCCCCCGCTCTCCGTCACTGCGGAGACGCGAAAGTACCCCGGAGTCGTGGTTGTAGTGTTGAGTGTCACAGCCACCGAAGCTGATATTTCATACAGTTCAGTTCATACCAATTAACTTTGACGTGTTGATAAGTGTGTAATGTAATTGTTCTTTCCCTCCCTCGATGAGAATTTTCCCCCAGGACCAGTCTGACTGTAAAATGGAATTTTCTAACTTGTGAAATATTTGAACTGAGATCCTTTGTGAAATAAAAAAAATTAATAAATCAAACCTAAGTGTTTAATTTTCCGTGCTGCAATATCCTGTGATTAATTTTTCCGCGTTGTCTTCGCGAACAGTTTTTCTTCTCTCGGTTTTGTATCAGCGGAACTTATAGTGAAGATGGCGGGAGGAAGTGGATCGAGTGCCCGTGTCTGGTACAAACTTCCTACCCCACAGATCTACCATCCCTAATCCAGGGTGATACGTGTCACCGTGCCTATTGGATTGTTTGAAGCCAGGGGTATACCGGCTGTATTATATCGGCGGCTCTCTGACACTGGGTCGAATCAGAGCAATAAGCAGACTTTACCATATCAAAGAGGGGCTCTGATATGGCGGACTATTTGAAACCCCAAGACTCGTGGGAACAAAAATGAATAATCAATATACAAAAAAGAATTCCAGGAAAAGCCCGATGGGCGTAGGTGTGATGAGCCGACACTACCATAAGGGAACAAATCATCAAGAAAACACCGACTCGACAAAAAGAAAACGTAGGGAAAAACGGAACAATTGAGATATACGCGTCCGCACTTGGAATGTTCGAACGTTATATAAACCAGGCGTGGTACAGGCGGTCGTAGAAAACCCGAAACAATATAAAATGGACATCGTCGTGCTTCTGGAAGTCCGACTCCCACATCAAGTAATCGAAACCAATGGGTTTACACTGGCGTGTGGAGGTACCGATGCACATAACCTCGGAACCGACTTCATCATAAGCAAGAAGATTACGCCCCATGTAAAAGATGTGAAATTTATTAATGACCGAATGTCGGTGCTAAAAATACAGGGCCTATGGTACAATTATGTATTTATAAACGTATACGTCCCAACAGAATCCACCGACGAAGAAACTAAGAACATGTTCTACGAGACCCTAGAGGAAGTATTCGTTGGGATCTCATCATTCGAGGTTAAAATCCTCCTTAGGGATCTCAACGCGAAAATTGGCAAGGAAGATATCTTCCACCCAACTATAGGTATAGAAAGTCTACACGACGCTTCAAATGATAATGGAATTTGAATTATCACGTTCGCAGCGTCAAAAGATCTGGTAGTGAAAAGCTCGATGTTCAAGCACAAGCAAATTCATAAGGCCACATGGATATCACACGACGGCGTAACGTGTAACCAATTAGACCACTTCCTCATAGACAAAAGACACCACTCGAATATGCTTGACGTAAGACCATATAGAGGAGCAGATTGCGACTCCGATCATCTTCTAGTGATGGGCAAAATCAGGAGTCGGCTCGCAGTAATCCCACATGGGCAGTCACGGGACACGAGCAAAAGGTTCGACATTGATAAACTGAAAGACCTGCGCAAAAGGGCTGAATATCAAGACGAACTAAGGAATAGATTTAGCATCCTAGAGAATGAGAGTAGTGACGAAAACGAAGCCAATTGTGTGGACACTAAATGGGTATCGATCATAGACACAATCAAACAAACACCCCAAAAGGTATTACGATTTAAGAAAACAATTAAGTCCAAACCTTGGTTTGACGATAAGTGGAGAGCAAAAATCGAAGAACGTAAACGCCTCAGAGTGATCGACTTAGAAAGATATGATGAAGTAAACGCAGAAAAATACGCGACACCGGCAGAGCTTTTGACGCATGGAGGAGAGGCAACCGGTCGAAAGGTCCACCAACTTATCAGAACAATATGGGATAAGGAAGCCACTCCGGAAGAATAGAAAACCTCAATAGTCGTCTCCATTTTCAAAAAAGGCGACAGATCTGACTGCGAAAATTACAGAGGAATATCATTGCTACCAACCACATACAAAATACTAAAAAATGTCATACTGGCGAGAATCACACCGTTCGCAGAAGAAATACTGGGAGACTACCAATGCGGATTCCATAGGAACCGGTCAACAAGCGACCAAATATTCACAGTAAGGCAACTGCTGGAAAAAAAGTGGGATAGACGGTTCACCGACTGTTCGTTGAGTTCAAAAAAACATCCGACTCAGTCGCAAGGCAAAGACTCTACCATACTGTAGTTGAGCTGGGAATCCCGAAAAAATATGCCGCCCTCATTCAAATAATTAAAAATTAAAGTAATGGGATAGTTTGGCGATGAGGCGATATTTCGCGACATCATTTTTAGAACCCTTCTTGTGGATGGGGGTAATGAGGGAGGTTTTCCAAATGTGGGGGAATACGCCTTGAGCGAGTGAGAGATTGAAGATTAGTGAAAGGGGAACAGAGAGAATGATGAGGTGAATTGCAGGGATACCATCGGGGCCCGGTGTAAACTCGTCTTTCAGTTGCAGTAGCTTAGATTCAATTATGGGCGGATCAAAGGAGTTGTGGAGAAGGCAACCGACGGAAAAGTTAGGTAGGTAATTGAAGTATGACGGGTCACGGACAAATGAGTCATTAGTGAAAGAGTGATTGAAGTGAGTACCGAAGAAGTTGGCAATAGTAACACGATGAGATGAGGTATGAGAGTTTAACGTAAACGATGTAGGGTAACCATCGGATTTTCATTTATGATTTTTGAGATTGGTCTGAGTTTTGGTAAGATAATTGCGATAAAGGGTGTTGTAAAGTTGCATGAATTGGAGGTACTAACCAAGAGAGTTAGTGACACATAACTTATTCGCAGGGGGCGAAGCTAGTGATTGTGCCATGGAAGGGAAGGGGTTGATGTTCTTTGTTTACAGTAGGCAGCGAACAGGGAAATTGAGTAAACGATTTCGGTATATAAGTGAGTGATGGTGTGACGTTTCCAACAGATACACACACAATATGCAAGCAAATAGTGAAGACACCGAAAGAAAATTCGAATAAGCAAACCATCAGAGGCGTATACCATAGCGATAACATAACAATTCCACATCAGTTGAATGTACTTGAGTTTAGAAATCGAATTTGTACACGCTAGCAAACGCTATAATGGCATCTTCAACGGATAGGTGATCGTAGTTGAGCGAAAGGCGGCTTAGGTAGTGATCGATAAGGTGAAAGTTGGGTTTTGAGAATCATAAGCGTAGTACATGGGGGGCGCAAACGATGGCGAGTGGGTTCGAAATAAGGTCACGAGAAGGGGGGGGGGGGGGGGGTGGTGGTGGTGGTGGTGCTCTATAGAAGTAAGGACGAGGGGGCTGGGTGAGACTGATATATTGGTAGGGTTTGTTGTAAAGATGAGGTCTAGCTGCCTACCTAAGAACGTTGCTATCTTGACGGAGCCAAGAATCATTTAGTCGATCAGTGAAGAGACATTCCTTGGCCGGTGGGGTGGGGGGTGGACTGTGATTGATCCCTAGATAAAGCCCAATTGAGTTGTGAAAGATTAAAAACTCAAAGGACGATGATGTCGTCCTCGCAATTATACAGCTCGATTATATGGTCGATAGTATTAAGGGTGAACTCGTAAAGTTCAATAGGCTGGGATGGCAAGATTTCCGAGGAAGAGTGATTTTGACAGCCACAAAGTCCAGCTTGAAGGAAGTAGGAAAACCGATAAGTGACGAATCGATGTGGGAGACCTTCGAAAATTCTCGTTCGAATATCATCCATGGAGCAAAAGAGACAACAAAAATGTCGACGGAACTCATCAGCACGATTACCGTCCATATGATGTCTAAGTTATTGGGTTTTAATGCTTTTTCTCTTTGGCAAGCCAAATCAGATAGGGTGAAGATGCAACCTCCCCCCTTAAAATAGAATCTCTCATGTAGGTCGTATTATGGGCGACGAAGATATGTTGAGTGGCTTGACAAATCAATGAGAGTATCGCTCAGTCCTAAAATATCGGGCGCCTCTGTTTGTAAACGTTGATGGACGGCGTTTAAATTTTTACTAGTGAGATCAATGTGTCTAATGTTACAAAATGTCCTTATTGATTGGTCTTTTATAGTCGATAGATAGATAATTCGCGAGCGGAATTGATTCTACGGGGCCGAGTTGCATTACAATTTGAACTATTATTAACTTAATCGCGTGTTGTTTGCTGCTAAATAGACCATGCGAAGATCCAAATGGGGAACTAATTTACCTCCGAAATTATTCATTTCAAGAGATAACATCATGTCATTCTCTCAACTTCAGTCCGGAATATCCGCTAGACTTCCAATATCAATTATTTCTGTAGATCACGTCATGGAGCGTTCAGTGAGTGGGGTGGGGGGTAGTATCTCACCCTTGATACACTTACCACATGTTCCGACTTTTTTCTACCGGGTCCTTCAGCTAAGCTCCGTGTATTTATCCTGACCAGTTCACAGAGCCTATAGCTCGTATCTTAGTTCATATTGAAATAATATACTATCACTCTAGGAAAGATTTTACAAAAATGCGGTAGATATGTCAGGCTCGTCAAAGTTTCTTAGCTTCTGCTTCCGAAAGTTCATTGGCAATCTGTGAAAAGCTGCTACTCTTTAGCATGGCGCCGTCCCGCAACGGATGTGTAGAAATCGCTCTAGAAAATACTGCATTTGGTTAGAAATAATTCTAGCCAAATGCAGTAAATTATAGCGTAGTGTGCATGGATGGGGGTCAAGCGTGGAAGGAGAGTGCACAGGACAGAGAACGATGGCGGAGTCGAGTCGGCGAGGTCATGCATTTTTGGGTTCCTACAGGCCAATGAATAGTAATAGTAATAGTAATAGTAATAGTGTTCTTTCTGAACAAGTCAACGGAGCAATAGCAGCAACTAACATTAGAACGCTAATGCTACGTTCAAACAACGAATGGGAATTCATCAGCGCATGGGTCGAGAACATTATGCAGAATCTCCGCAGATTACGAGAACTGCAACAATATTAGTCGACCCTGCCCGCGAATAAAAAGTCGAGAGGCGGAACCCGGGTGAACAAACAAGAATGGATGCGAAGTGGGAAAGGGTCTACTCCCTAGCCACTGCCGGATAATCGAAAGCTAAGTAAATCGGATAATCGAGTGGATTCGGATCACCTGTATCTCTTGAAGATTAACACCTCCAGGCCACAAAACAAACACAGACACACACACACTCCCTTACCTGGCTGCCAATGTAAATAGCCAAGAAGTCGATAAGGACCCCGTTGAAGAGCTCATCGTTTTTGGTTGTAGAATTGCATATATCCATTGCATTTCCTATCATTCGGATTACGTAAAATAGGTAGAGGGCGCGAAAACAATGCATAACATAGTGTAGGAATTTGCTGGGGCTCTAATTGATTAGATTCCCGAGGAAATATACCCAACACGCAAAGAATGTTGTAAAAATCTCATTACTTACATTATATTACTGTAATTACTTATGACCTTATTTATGGGTTTTGAAGAAAAGGATCCAGGCGACCCTGCACAATCAACGACCACATTGGGTGAATCCATTTGTTGGATTTTAATTGCGATGTTATTTATTGTTTCTGAGTATCAGGGGCTTTACTTCGGTAATATACGAGACAATCTGGGGATTACATTGTCTCGTCGAGCTGCTCTTTCTGCTTTTATGCCACGACGTTACATTCATGCGTGGGGAAGTTACCAGGAATGGTAAAATCCGATGGGGTTTCTAAACTTATACTTATTCTGTCAAGTTTTGCTGCTTTACCTTGCTTGTCTACCGAAAATTTAGCAGGCTCGTAAAGCCTCAACAATATATGTAAACGTTCTAAATTCTACGTGAGTAAAAGTGTTGTCTCCAGCTCCTTTATATCTACCTTCGATTCCTCTATGATAAACAGGAATGTTATCGCGTTGTGTGTCCTTTGTTTTGTGTCCCGAAAATTCTCTCTGTTCGACATTTGTACTGTGTTATGATGGTAAAAACATTCTTTTCTGTCCGTTTTAGATTCGTTTAACCTTGTCTTGGAAGCGATTTAAATGTTTTTTTTTTTTTTTTTTTGAATCAACTGTCCATACCACTCTCTCCCTGATTTCTTTTTAGTATTGTCTTATCGATTATTTAATGTCCCTCAATCAATCAAGATTATTGAAAGTGTGTGAACTGGTTTTCAACCAGCACTACACTTCCTTAACTTCTCGGATTGTTGATGTTTTAGTTAATCGTGGTTTGCGTTTTCTCCGTCCATTTATATTAACATATTGTATAAAAAAAATACTTTTTTGTTTGGGTTTAGCTACTTTTAAGTTATTTGTGATGACTGCGATTAATTCTAACTTTAAATTTTTAAGGCTCACTCTACGCAAAAACATTGACACTCAAATTCTGTTTTTACTCGTATAAAAACTGTTAACATCTCCGTCTCTTCTTCTATTTTATTTCTAAGATATTGAATTAGGATCAAATAAACGTATTATTTGATTTCGTGTTAATTGTTTAAATACTACCACTTTGACTTTTACTACTCGACTCAGTATATGTGACTAGGCTATATAAACATGTACTACTATTCCAACTCTACAATCCTTTTGGACACTGATATGTTATTACATAGCGCACGTTCATTTCAGTTACATTCGCACATCAATATTACGAGTGATTAAAACAATACCATTGCGATTTATGGTTTATCGATATTCCGCAGGGAGCTTCGTCCATTTGAAATTAGCAGGACACTAATATGTAAATTAAATCCAAAGAATGCATGATTTTTCGCTCGCTACCTTCGCTGAGCTGGGCGTACATATATTGAATTATTAATGAAGGCTTCCTCATACATGTGGTGCTTTTTGTTTGGAATTATGCTTTTTGCTTGGGGTAGGATATGACCGATGCAATTGTAATTGTGAAGAATTGCCGGAGAAAATTATGTCGCATGACTATTTTCGTGTTAGGTTGCCACACAATAATTTATCCCGCGAATGCCTGGGTTTGTTAACTACTGTCCTCCTTTCTTGAACAACTATTTTTGCCCCACTGCATATGACTGAGTGGGCCGGAATGGAATTTGTTCCATTTCTCTATAGTTCATGTACTCGTATATGCCACTCGCAGCTAAGGTATACTGTAAAGAGGCTCACAATCGTACAAAGAGTATTGCTCCTACTTGTCCTGCGACCATGTTCAACTGTAGTGACAGATGGTCGTGAGGGGAGGCAAGAAGTCTGGTAAAAGCCGGAAGGTTACAGTTAGATATACATATTTTCTATGAAGATTTTATTTAATACTGCAAAGGAAGTCCCTATTCTTTTGTTCTTTCGTCTTTTTCTTTCTATACCTTGTTACATTGGCATAGAATTACAGTTTCCATCTTAGTTCTTCTTCGTAAAAGGACATATTCTACATTGTAGTCATACTCTGAACAACCTCGCTCCTTGGCTTGCATTCTCTTTGTCTCCCCAATAAAACAGTGACAACCTTATTGAAGAGTGGGTTGAGAATTTGTTTCTAGAAAATAACTAACTGTATCACAGCCCTTAAAAGTTATAGGATATTTTCTATCCAGAGCTGTAACATACTGAAGACTGAAGACTAATGAATGTATCATAAGAAACGACAACGCTCCATTCAGTTTACATTTATTTCTAGCAATTGAAGAGCAACAAAAAGCTTCCAAAATTGGCAAGGAAATCGTTTTTAAATATTCTTCAAAACCCTCACTCCCCAACAATCCATCTTATCCGCAATAAAATTTAATTCAATCTGTTTACATTACGTTTTACTTTTTCTCTTCTTAACTACCCTTATGAAAAAATTAATATTTAGGGAGTGAAAGGGGCGTAAGGAATTTTAAAACTGAATCAAAATAAAAAACAAAAAATGTTAAGTATAGCTCCACCAAGATGTTATTAACTAACATAGACAGAAAAATGCAACTCCCAAATATACCAACAGTATTTTTTCTCAGTAAGGTCGATGGGTTATGGGTAAGATCTTAAAGTATTCTAACAGCAAGATCACCTCGGTGTTTGAAATAAATATGTAAAGCTTAAAACCTTAGCAGCTAATACCATCAGCAACACAAGCAAATTATCAGCCGATGGACTTCCATTGTAATGAATATTAATTGTCTAACCGCCGACGAGTCAATGCGTGCGCTTCTGCCTCGTGATCCGTACCATCGCAACAATTGTGTATCCCATATAGAGTATCTTAAGTAAACACAAGATACCCAATCGCACTATCGGTTCGCGCGACAAGTCTTCTTTGGGATCCGAAGTAAACAAACAGATCACCACAGACAGTATGAGTGACACAGTGACCGAGTTCGGACGTGTTTGCAATTCGCTTATTGAGTCAAATTCAAAAATTGTTTTTGTGAGTCCGGGAGCGTTTAAAACACAAAAACTATTTATATATAAATGCCATCGATAAAACAGCCAAAGCAAAATGAAGATGTATTATTTCATTTAGTCGACCAAAATAAAAAAAAACACAAGACAGTCAAAACAAAGAAACTGAAAATCAAACAAACAAAACATATAATAAATGTGAAAACAGTCCAGTGAAGTGCGAAAAAAAAATCAAAATCCAAAACTGATCTCCAGTGTCATACCTACTTCAGTTCATTTATACTCGTCGCATACACGTGTGTGTGTGTGTGTCTCCCTCAAAGAGGAAACAAGAGTGTGTGTGCTGGCGTGTCTACCGCCGTGTACATACCGAACGATCAACAAAAACAAACAGTGTGTGTTAGTGTGCATGCGTGTGAAAGCAGATGTCCCTGCATGTTGCATCACAAATAAAACATTAGATCTAACGGTGGCAATTAATAATAATGGAAAAAAGAAAAGCTGTGCTAAAAGTGATTTCAAAGAGGAAGCCCAAAGCCCAACCAAACCTCCTTGCCAAACGGCATAAAGCCAATACTAAGGTAAAAACTTTCATAGAAGGAATGACCACTCCTGATAAGCCACATTATTCCGGAGAAGGGAATAAATTCAAAGAACTGGCAACAGAAGACCACCAAACTAGCAATAGAGAAATGAGTGACATAGATGTCGAACGTGCTCAATTTATTGCCGAGTTATACAAAAAGAAAGAGGAGCTCTACAAAAAGAAGAACGATTTGGAGCGACAAATTAAAGAAGCCCTATCGGAAAGCAACACTCAACAGCAAGAGCAGAAACAACAACAGCAGCAGAAGCAACAGCATCAGCAGCAGTAACAACTGCTGGGAAAACAACAAGCAGCAGCCAATAAGGAGGAGAAAGTGCCTCCCATCATAGTTAGTTTTATGGATGCTAAGAACCTAATTAAATTGGATAAGCTAACATACAGAAATTTCAAAACGTAAAATTTAAGTAACAATAAAATAAGTTTTTTATGTGATAGTTTAGATGACTATCATAAAATTAAATCTGCTCTAAGGGAAGCAAGTACTGAGTATTTCACGTACATACCTAAATCGGAGAAAACTATCTCCATGTTACTTAAAGTGTAAAGTGCCAAAACAATCATACTATAGGAGAATGCCCCTTAGGTAAAGAACAGGTTCAGGATAGGAGCAAACTATCTTGCGTCCTGTGCAAAACTACAGGTCACCCGGCCAACTTTAGAGGTTGTCCGAAATTCCAACAACTAAAAGCCAAGTTGGAATTTAAAAAAAAAACAACTTGAAGAAGAGAAACGAATGAAGTTTCGTTCTTATAATAACTTCGTTGCACCTAGTGTATCATTCGCTCAAATTGCCGGCAGTCCATTAAACTCAAACTTCGCGGCACAGGGAAGCAATGTGACAAAATCTTCCGCACCTAGTATATCATTTTCTCGAATGGCTAGTAATACAATTAATACAACGGCGGCGGAACTTTCACCGGCCGCTCCCGAGGCAAATTCAGATATAAGAGCAATCCTGTTAGCCATAGAAGGACAGATTGCTAGATTGGAAAAAAACTGACTGAACAAGCGGCCCGAATAGATATTATTTATTCGTCCTTGTTCTCAGACAACCCAGCATACCACAATGAACTATCCAACTAATTTAACACTAAAAATTATTGCTGTGAATGTGAATTCACTAATCCACGTGGAAAGGAGGGATAATCTCGGTAACCTGCCTGAAGCCGAATGCCCCGATGTGCTTCTAGCTAGCGAAACCAACCTAAACCAGAGGCACAAATTGGGCTACAGAAACTATAAAGTCATTAGACGAGATCGTCCACACGCCACACAAGGAGGTGGAGTTGCTGTCTTAATTAAGAAAGGTCTTCACCACAAGGTCGTTTACAGCACAGCTGTACACAAATTTCAGCTGCTGGAAGCTTGCATTATAGATATATCTTTGAAAAGTCAAAGGCATCTATACTTGGTATCCGTGTATGCACCTGAAGCTCCTCAGTGTTCGCAATTTATCAGCGAACTGGATACCCTCTTTCGTAATCTCAAGTTAGACTCGGAAAACAATTATTTTGTTCTGGCGGGAGAATTCAACTCTAAACACAGTGCTTGGGGTGATATCACACCGAACACAAGAGGTTATGCACTATTCAACTGGTGGGAAGCAAATGCAACCGAATATAAACTAGAATTGTACGCTACAAGTACACCATCTTATCCAAGAGGAAACTCCTTTCTGGACTTACTTATGATGGACGAGAGACTACAATTATTAGGCACGGGCCTAAATACTCGAAATTGCCTTCGCACAATCGGGTATGATAGTGACCATTACGACCTCGGTGCCGTTTTACATGTTCCAAACGAACATGCAATACTTGAGCAGTATGATCAGATACATCGTTCGTTTTCTGAAAAGCACATTGGTCGCGCTATGATCGCATAATAAAAAGAGAACTACGCTCCAATGCCGTAGGCCCTCCAACTAATAGAAACCTTCGAAATGAGGAAATAGACCATTATCTCTCAACGGTGGAAAACATTGTCATCAAAACAATGCACCGTGTCATTCCAAAAGCGGCGCACATGGAAGAGAATTTTAGTAGATACAAAAACTCAACTATTGATGCCCTGTATAGACAAAAAAGCGGTCTGGTCTCCCAGCTCAAACTGCTCTACAGACAGTTCAGTGATCCTTATAGCCAAGAAATAAAGACAATTAAGTCATTGATTAAAAACGTTCAAAAGCTGATCCGTGACAACTACAGATCAGTAATTAATGAGGAATGGAAACGTAAAATTCTCCATTAAAACCAGTGGTGGGAATATGTTTCCGCAAATAAATAAAGTTTTTAGAAGAAAAGATCATAATGACATTCCCTGCCTTCGAGTCCCGAGGACTCCCGAGAATTGTCAAATATTGCTGAACCCAGGACTCTCCCCGGAACACATCAACTCCAACGAAGAACTAATAGTAGTCGAGGATCCGCAAGAAAAAGCGAACTTCATTGGCGCCTGTTTCGAGGCAGTACACAAAGTGAATGAATCCATTCACACTAACCTCGACATCGAAAACAGAGCTATCCAAAATCATATATCGCAGCACAATGAACGGCAAAGTTGGCATTCCGAAAACAAAAGTTTCACCATCTTCAGTGAAAACAATAGAACGGATGCGCTGCTTAGAAATTGGCACACACATATATTTGTGAATAAGTATGAACTCATGGACATCCTTAGATCCATTAAAAACAAGAAATCCTCTGGAACAGATGGTATTCCGAATACAGTTCTTAAACATCTGCCTCCGGAAGCGGTGAAAATTTACACTACCTTGTTCAATAACGCTCTAAATAATGCATACTTTCCAAGACGTTGGAAAATAGCAGCAGTGCATCCCATCCCCAAAAAGGGCAAGGACGGGAGCAATCCCGCCAATATTCGCTCGATTAGTCTGCTCCAAACATTAGCAAAATATTCGAGACAATCATAAATAAGGCATTAATAAACTGGTGTGATGAAAACGACATCATTCCGAACAACCAGTTTGGCATTCGAGCGAGGCACGACACAGTTCATGCAACTACTTAACTTGTTACTTGGAGTATGTTTGGTTGACTTTGAAAAGGCCTTCGATACCGTATGGTTAGAAGGACTTGTATATAAGGTGTCAAACCTAGTTTTGCCCGAATATCTGTTATACATCATTTACGATATGATAATGGATAAACAATTTGTGGTAAAATGTGGGGACAAAATCTCCAATAAAACTTTCCACATTAAAAATGGCTTACAGCAGGGAGCCGTGAATTCTCCCATTCTCTTCAATATTTATAGTAGTGATCTAGTTGGGTCTCTTAATCATGCTATTGCATATGCCGAGGACATCGTGGTGTACAGATCAGAAAAAAAAAAAATCGATGCCATTAACAGACTTCTTCAAGTCGACTTCAATAAAATCAAACGCTTTTGTGACGATTGGAAATTGAAAATTAGCTTCCAAAAAACAGAAACTATCCTTTTCAGAACACCTTTTTCTACAACTTCAAGAGATACAAGGTGTAATTGGAAAAACGTTTCCATTGTAGGAAGCAATAATCTTCCGCTGCAAATGAAAACTGTTGTCAGGTACCTTGGTATTTGGATGGAAATACCTATACTTTGATAAGCACATAGCAGCTGCTCTCTCCGCAGCTAAAAGTGCATATGCAATGACAAGAAGTCTGTTTCGAAATAGTCTCCTAGATCACAAAGTTAAAATAATTTCGTACTCAGCATTTCATCATCATCGGCACTACAACCGGAACCGGTCTTGGCCTTATTTAGCAAGTCCATGTTAAATTTTCCATAATGATTTGTTTTTTTTTTTTTTTTTCTGGACAAGGTCATTAGTCTTGCGCCAACTCTGCATTTATCCGTCCAATATTAGTGTATGGTTGCCAAGTGTTGTTTAACGTTTCCCCATCCTACATGGAAAAGTTTCGCATGTTCGAGAGGCAGTGTTGGTGTTCCTGCCTCGGATTACATAGAACACCCGAGCCTTAATACAGGAAATTCTATCCTAATAAGACACTGTATGACAAATCAGGATTGAATAGGATAAACAATTTCATTATCAATATTATTCGTGGTCACGCTGCAAGGGCAATATGCAGCGAAAATAATCTTATCTCGGGAGCAAACTACCCCAATGACATGTACCTGGAGAATACACTACAAAATGGGTTTATCCCACCTGAAGCGTTCCCTCTCTTGGATAGAAAAGGTCTTATCCAAAACAAGCACGGAGTCCCTATTATTTACCGCGCTTTTCGTGGTGCCAGGGACAAACGGATTCTTTATAACAGTGATATATCAAATGCTGCAGTTCACTTGCGCTTTAGCATGGCAAGAGGCGATCGAGATAAATCTATGAATGACCGATCCCATCCCAACTGGTGGTGGATTGACAATGAAGAAATACTTAAATCCCCAAATATAGTAGGATCTTCAGACGCTACGCTTTCCCTTCCCATTCCTCATTTCCCTTTTCATATATATTTATTCTTCCTTCTCGTTTCCATTTTGTATTTAAATTCCTTTTCGTTTTAAAATCTATGTATGTTAACATTTTGTTAATATGTTTGTTAATATTTCTTTTTTTTTTTGTTTGTTAACTTTTTATTTTATCTTGTTATTCAAAAAAAAAGAACTTCTTCCAGGAAATACCATATATAAAAATATAAAAATAGAAAAATTTAAAAATATAAAAATATAAAAATATAAAAATATAAAAATATAAAAATATAAAAATTTAAAAATATAAAAATATAAAAATATAAAAATATAAAAATATAAAAATATAAAAATATAAAAATATAAAAATATAAAAATATAAAAATATAAAAATATAAAAATATAAAAATATAAAAATATTAAAATATAAAAATATAAAAATATAAAAATATAAAAATATAAAAATATAAAAATATAGAAATATAAAAATATAAAAATATAAAAATATAAAAATTTAAAAATATAAAAATATAAAAATATAAAAATATAAAAATTTAAAAATATAAAAATATAAAAATATAAAAATATAAAAATATAAAAATATAAAAATATAAAAATATAGAAATATAAAAATATAAAAATATAAAAATATAAAAATATAAAAATATAAAAATATAAAAATATAAAAATATAGAAATATAAAAATATAAAAATATAAAAATATAAAAATATAAAAATATAAGAATATAAAAATTCAAAAATATAAAAATATAAAAATATAAAAATATAAAAATATAAAAATGTAAAAATATAAAAATATAAAAATATAAAAATATAAAAATATAAAAATATAAAAATATAAAAATATAAAAATATAAAAATATAAAAATATAAAAATATAAAAATATAAAAATATAAAAATATAAAAATATAAAAATATAAAAATATAAAAATGTCAAAATATAAAAATGTAAAAATATAAAAATATAAAAATATAAAAATATAAAAATATAAAAATATAAAAATATAAAAATATAAAAATATAAAAATATAAAAATATAAAAATATAAAAATATAAAAATATAAAAATATAAAAATATAAAAATATAAAAATATAAAAATATAAAAATATAAAAATATAAAAATATAAAAATATAAAAATATAAAAATATAAAAATATAAAAATATAAATATATAAAAATATAAAAATATAAAAATATTATTGTACGCCGAAAGGCATTATACAAACTTGTATCGTGTAATTTAGAGTGCTCGTGTAGAGTCAGTAAATTATTAATAAGAAAGGTTTGTGAAATAGGATGTAGCATTTAGTCCTAAGTCAATATTTGTTAAATTATTGTACAATAAATGCGTTATTCATCATCATCATCACCATTGGAAGTGATTGATACAAATGTTGCTCTATTGTGGAAAAAATGGTTGCAACAACATAGATATTAATCGCCTGAAATACAGGTTACTACGTTCATGCCTGTTTTAGATGTATTTCAATAAGATCGTCAACTTTTAACTGAAACGATTTCAAGAACATTATGTTTATAAGATAAATGCTCATAGAAATTAAATTAGTGCCAATTTTCATTATCATATACGGAATCAGTCTATTAAAATACAGAATTGCCCTTTTTTACAAGCTCTTCTATTCTTCGTTTTTTTTTTCATATTTGCTAGACAAAAAATACTTGAACTCTATGTCACTTACCACTCCCCATCAGACACTGTAAGCAATACTAATGTAAAAAAAAACGTAATTATACGCAGTTTCAAAAAAATCGGAGGTAGGTATTAAATGTAATTGTCTGATATCTGATAATCTTTATTTCAAGTAAAATGGTTGTAATATTTTCTTGGGGATAACATCAAATGCAATAAGCAAAGCTGAATCTCGTTAAAAAAAAAAAAAAAAGGTTTAGCTCAGTTTTCAAAATTCACTTCAAAAAGCAAATCCGACAAGAAAAACTCCAGTATCTAAGCAACATCTAAAACACTCTTTGTCAACCTCAAATAAACGCACACTACTTCATCAACCTTCCATATGCTTGAATCATTTCTGTAACGAATTTTAATGCACGATGCTCTTTGACTGTGGTAACGATTAGTCCTTGGATGCTATTGCTTTTCCATCGGAGTCGCATATATACCATATATACACTGAAAAATGAAATACATCAAGTAGGGCAGTTGAATGCATCCCACAGTTTTCCAAAAGTCGAGGGTCGCTCTCATCCAGCATCGGAGATGAACGAACTTTAACCCCCCTTCCCAAAGTAAACTTTCGACATACTTCTAACAAATAACTGCAAAGTGAATTCCAACATTTTGCTATTTCTCTATTTTCAGTACTCATATGTTTTCCCACAGCAATTTTTGTTTGCCTTCCTAACAGTATCCAAATGTGTATTCTTTTTTGGTGCTAGATTCATTGCGATGTTCGTTTACCAACTGAATCTGAAATTGCTTGACAGAGTTTCAACACACTTTAGACATATAGACCATATTTGGTCTAAATTTGAAACATTTCTGAAAAAAGTTATCTTGATGGTAAATGGCTAAAAGAGAACTTAAGCACTTGTCAAATATATTCATAGGATTGAGATTTGATATAAAAATCCAATAAACTGTACTTGTACAGGTAACATTTTTATGATACGGCTTTACACGCTTTAAATGCGAAAACACTCCTATGAAACTATGCACGTAAGCGTCGTTCCCAAAATAAAGTTGGTATCCCATATAGCAAGTGGAGCGGGTTTTCCAATAGTGAAGATATGTTTTTAAAATTAAATAAAATACTGTAGAATGGAAATGACGGAGATGAATTTGAGA
Organism: Microdon myrmicae; assembly: GCA_963931805.1. Lineage (NCBI taxonomy): Eukaryota > Metazoa > Arthropoda > Insecta > Diptera > Syrphidae > Microdon > Microdon myrmicae. The sequence continues at coordinate 87,192,366 of OZ007497.1, forward strand.
TAAACTTATACTTCACAGTCACATACCGACAATGGGGACATCCCGAATTTTATTTAGTCTTATAGTTCACGTCACATCGTGACGACGGAGACAAGTCGAATTTTGTTTAGTCTTATATTTCACAGTTAATCAGAGCAGAGTACCCTTGATAGGCAGGGACATGTGAAAAGAAAACGACAGTTTGTGGTAGTCAGCTCAAAGTAATAGTCAGTTCTAAGATGAATTAATAAAGTGAATCTTTTTGAGGGCCCAACCGAGATTTTATCGAAGGAATAAAGACGGCAACGAGGCAGTAAAGACGTCGACGAAGGAATAGAGACGGCAACGAAGGAAGAAAGACGACAACGAAGAAATAAAAACGGCAAAGAAAGACTAAATACAACGACGAACGGCTAAAAACGACGAATATAGACGACAACGTGGCTTCCAACCTCGAAAGGGTAAATTAACCTTGTCGGAAACGAGGGATTTCACAGTTACCGAATTGCGAAAAAAGGCTGAGATGTGTGAATTAGCCATCGGCGGTACGAAAGCCAAGATAATCGCCCGACTGGTTAAACATGATTCAACGGGCAATTGGATGAAAATCACCACCGGGGCAGAGAACCAGGATAGAATGAAGTGCTGATACAATACAAGGATCGCAGCCAAGAAGCTCAATCTAGTGCAGCGCTAATAAACCGCGAAAGAGAACTTCATATGCGCGACATGAAACTAATGCACCGTGAACTTGAACTCGCTCAACATAAAGTTGCGATGCTACGATAGGACAAGCACTTAGCCGCAGACGAGTCACGAGCCCGAAAGACTAAGTGAAACAGCCCCTATATTCCCCCCCCCCCCCCCCCCCCCCCCCCAATCAAAGCATGGGCAGTAAGATGGTTGCTGAATTAATACGTGAGTTCGACGATACGCCTGATAATTTCCATGTGTGTGAAAGACAGATCAAGTTGCTGAAAGAGACGTATGAGCTAACGGATGACATGGCAAAAACGTTTGTCGGAATGAAACGGGTGGTTGCATTCAAAAGCCGAACATCTAAAAACGACCTATAGCGTTTGGAATGATAGTGAAAGAACGTGTAATTCGAACTGACGCTATGACAGTTAGAATCACCAAAAATTGAACCAATGCGTAACACATCAGGCTACTGGCCGTGCTTTGAATTCGATTTTTAAACTCAAGTATATTCCACTGATGTGAATTGTTATGTTATCGCTATAGCATATGGCTCTGATGCATTTTCTTATTCGATTTTTGTTCGGCGTTCACCACTATTTGCTTGTGTATTGTGTGTGTATCTGTTAGAAACGCCACAAATTCCTTAGACCATCGATTCATGAATCCGAGGGCTGAATTGGCTATCCGGGTCGTTTTATCAATGTGAGAGAGGAAGTTAAGATCCCTGTCGCAAAGGATCCCAAGATCTCGAATACATTGGACAATGGTCAGGGGTTAATTATGAAGGGTATAGATACATGCGGATAAGTGAATACGCTTACGGGAAAAGGTTATAGATTGCCATTTCGCGATGTTGAGTACAAAGGAATTTTTTGTCACACCAAGTCGAGAAGCTGTCAAGGTCTGATTGCAGCAGTGTAGAATCGAGAAGAGACTCGATGATTTTGTATACTTTGGTATGATCGGCGTATAGGGACAAGCTGAAATTCTTAATGACCCTATCAATGTCATTAGTGGCAAGTATAAATAGGAGAGGACCCAGGTGGCTACCTTGAGGGACCCCAGAAGCGGCAAGGAAGGGGTTGGATATCATGGATTTAAACCGAACGGAATAAAGTCTATTCTTTAAATAGAAAGGAATCCATTTCAGCAATTCTGGTTCGAAGCCGAGGGTGGGTAATTTGTATAGGACTAGATTATGGGAGATTTTGTCGAGTGCTTTACTGAGGTTGGCCGAGACCATATTGGCCTCGTTACCGTGTTCTAAAGCTGAGAGTGTAAAGGAAATGAACTCAACGAGATTGATTGTAGTTGATCGGCCATTGAGAAAACTATGTGGCCTTGATGGAATAAAAGATTTGCAACGTAAACTAAGAGATTCGTATAGAATGCTTTCGAAAATTTTGGGTAAGTGGGATAGTTTGGTGATGGGGCGACAGTTCGCGACATCGTTTTTGGGACCCTTCTTGTAGGTGGGGGTGATGAAATGTAGTCATTTGCGGTAACTTGAAAATTGGAGACTGAGGGGGAGTCGTTGGCGGATTTTATAAAAGTGAGTAGCTAGACAGTTTGCTATGCTATCTGATTGGACTGGGTGATTGTTATTAGGGTTGATAATATAACCGATTCGGAGCTTATATTTTCAACCCGTTAGTCGGTTGATGTTTTTGAATAAATCGCGATTGGTTTTTTTATTGTTAGGTATAGACGTGTGAGCCTGGTCGGCAGATTGTTTTAGTTGTCCATTTATGAGGGTAGTCAAAAATTGGATTTGATTTAAAAAAGGGGAGTAACTGTTATGTAGTATTCGCCTTTTTTTACACGTAACAGTTGTGTAAGAAGGTTGGGTAAAGATTTTCCTAGGTGATTATGCGGGATGGTTGTAGGTGTGTGGCTGAAAAAGCCCGTTTTTAGTGTTTGCACTATTCTTAAGGCTCCTTGATCAGTTTCAGCAGGAAGTAGGTTTGAAGACTCTGGCAAAGTATCGTCTGTAAAACTGGCAGCAATGTCCCTATTGATTTGTCTCCAGTTTGTCGTGGAGAAATTCGGGATTGGACTGAATGAGTAGCGTGGTTCGAGGGCAGAGATTTGGACAGTGGTGTAGACGGACCCATGATCGGATGAGAATTCGAAGGATACTATTTCATTTGAAAACAGAAAGAATGTAATGGTGTAAATGTTGCTTACCGATATCCATCTCTTATATAGTACAACTGATACACACAGGATGGCAGCTTGTAAATGACTAAAACTTAGTCATAAAAACAACAATGACAAAGCTACATATATCCAAAATGGAGGTCGAATTGGATGCGTTCAAGTATGTTTGGTTGCATTAACCAACTTCAGAACCGAGTTTCCACATGCACACGTATTATTTTTAAGAAGCGTTTTCAAAAGACTTTCCTTCCATCTGGTCGGAATGAATACGTAAAAACCTAGCAATACTAGTATCGATATTGTAAGCACAATCTAGAAGGCACGTATTTATTTACAAAAATAATCCATTTTGCTTCCAAAAAGTATCTACGTTTTATTTCAAAACCGAAAAAGAGAGAGTTAGTACAGAAAAATATAAAACATAAAATTACCACAGATTTGTATTTCAAAAATGTAATCATATTGACTGAAATGTTTTTTAACAATGCATTTGAAATACTCTACGTGAATTAACCTTACATATGGAATACATAATAAAAACAGTTCCGTAAATAGAAATTCTTTACAATGTGTAGTTCTGTGTTGATCACCAATGCGCACACAACATATTCCCCACTACAGTGCGTTTGTTACACTGACTCGAAACGAGCTATTTTCAAAATTGACAACTTAGTACATTTGGAAATAGCACTCTGCATCCATAAGTGTAAAGCAATCAACATATTTAAGAGGATTTCAAACATCGAAATGATGAAAAGCATCCTGGAACGACAGGTGATAGCTGCTTTGATTGGCACGTGTTACAAATTCACTGAGTAGCCTTAGGTTCGCATATAAACAAATGTTGTTCGCACTGTTAAGTGGTACGCCTTGTTGCTTCTACAAATCGGGTATAGGTTCACCACATGTTTCTTCTGGCTTTGATGTTTTTCAAGCAAAATTGATCTCATGAGAGATTCGCATCTTTTCACAGTTGGCGTGCTGCTTTCAATTCAAAAATTAGTGCTTAGCGTTTTTTTTAAATGAAAGCGACAGTTACATTAAAAATATTTGTAAACCAGAAGGCGATCATTTAAGATAGTAAGACAATTTAGTACTTGATTTCGGATTTGAAATTTACTTTTAGATGTTTCGTTAGTTGATTATTTATTTATTTATTTAAGAATGAATATTTGTTTTGTTATATACCAACTTTCAAGTACGTTTTGTAAAGGAAAGAATGCACTCATTTAGAAAACATATTCCAACAGAAATTATAGCCAGTGTTTAAAAATATCTCTGGAATTAGTCAAGAAATGGACAGACCAGTGGGCGTCCTTTAAACAAACAGAAAGTTAGGTTATTTTCTGCTTGTCTTATTTTACGCAGCGTTTCTGAAAATGAAAATATATACAATGGTGTCTCAACGCTTCATGGAAATGAAGTAATTAGCGATAGCAGTAGTTACTATTGAAAAGATCTTGAATACTCGTTATGTCGAAAATATTTGTTTTCCGTATTATGGTAAGTTACTAGCTTATTTATCCCACAATGCAACCAGACTTAGCTTCCAATTGTAGTTTTTGCCACTGAGAAGTCACAAGCCGATCTCACCTATGTTGACTCGTAACCACTTTTTTTTCTATTACACTTTTGCATACTCAGCAATGTCTTCCTGCCAATAGAAAGTGCAGTCTTCTCTGTTATCATTAACCATATGTCTATTGATGAGATCACAAGAGAGGAGCTTATAAGCGCTTGTTATTGTTAAATAACGCATTTATTGTACAATAATTTAACAAATGTTGACTTAGGACTAAAATGCTAAATCCTATTTTACAATCTTTTCTTATTCTTAAAATAATTTACTGGCTCTACATGAGCACTCTAAATTACAGGATACAATTTTGTGTAATGCCTTTCGGCGTACAATGATATTTTTATATTTTTATATTTTTTTTTTATTTCCTATTACCCGAATAATTTAGAAGAAGAAGTTCTCCCTCTGTATTTTTTTTCTTTTTTTCTTTTTAAAAAACATAAAATAAAATAAAAAGTTAACAAAAAAAAAAAAAAAAAGAAATGTTAACAAACATATTAACAAAATGTTAATATAAAGAAATTTTAAAACGAAAAGGAATCTAAATGAAAAGGAAGAATAAATAAATATGAAAAGGGAACTGAGGAATGGGAAGGGAAAGCGTAGCGTCTGAAGATCTTAGTATATTTGGGGATATTAAATCCTTTCTTCATTGTCAATCCACCACCAGTTGGGATGGGATCGGTCATTTACGAGGGTTGCATCTTATGTTTCGGGATTTGGCAACCCTAGTGTTGCAATCCGGCAATTGACAGCTCTGTCGTAAAGTTGGACATTTTTGAGGTTAAACGCACTCAGAACGTTTTGACATACGAGCGCTATTTGTGTTGTTTACAGTAACTTAAAATATTCATCTCGACCCAAAAATGGAATTAAATCGTCAACATTTTCGTGCGATTATTTTTTACAACTTTCGGCGTGGATTAACTCAGCAACAGTGCATGGATGAACTTAATTCAATTTTTGGCGATGAAGCTCCATCAAGGACCAGTGTTTATCGATGGTATGGTGAATTCAATCGTGGTCGTAGTTCACTCCAAGATGAATTTCGTGAAGGTCGTCCAAAATCAGTTGTTGTTCCGAAAACTATTGATGCTGTGCGCGAACTGATATTGGAAGATCGTCATGTGACCTATCGTGGGATTGAGACAACCTTAGGCGTTAGTGGGACCAGCATACATTCAATATTGCATAAACATTTGACTGTCAAAAAAATTTGTTCGCGTCGGATCCCACACAATTTGTCAATCGCCCAAAAAAAGGCTCGTGTCAATTGGTCGAAAGAAATGCTCAAAAAATACGGTCGCGGTGCTTCGAAACACGTCTATGACATCCTGACAGGTGATGAATCGTGGATTTACGCGTATGAGCCCGAAAGTAAACAGCAGTCGACTGTTTGGGTGTTTCAAGATGAGCCAAATCCAACAAAAGTTGTTCGCGCACGAAGCACTTCCAAGCAAATGGTCGCCTGTTTTTTCGGAAAAACTGGACATGTCGCAACCGTACCACTAGAACAACGCAGAACAGTCAATTCTGAGTGGTACACAACCATTTGTTTGCCAGTTGTCTTCCAAGAAATCAGGAAAACCAACCGCCGAAGACGGATCACTCTTCACCACGACAATGCGAGCTCTCACACATCGGCTGCGACAACTGCATTTTTGAGCACCCAAAACATCGATTTGATGGGTCATCCGCCGTATAGTCCTGAGTTGGCACCGAATGACTTGTTTTTATTCCCGTACGTAAAAAACAAACTGAGAGGTCAACGTTTTTCGACACCTGAAGAAGCGGTTGCTGCATTCAGAATGCATGTGTTGGAGATACCTCAATCAGAGTGGCAAAAGTGCTTCGACAATTGGTTCAAACGCATGCAAAAGTGTATAGATCTTCATGGGGAATATTTTGAAAAACAATAAAGTGATTTTCGATGATCAATATTTGTTTTTGTTCTCTAATCCGGAAATATAAAAGGCAACCCTCGTATAGATTTATCTCGATCGCCTCTGGACATGCTAAAGCGCAAGTGAACTGCAGCATTTGATATATCACTGTTATTTGAAGTGTATTCTCCAGGTACATGTCATTGGGGTAGTTTGCTCCCGAGATAAGATTATTTTCGCTGCACATTGTCCTTGCAGTGTGACCATCCTGATTTGTCATACAGTGTCTTATTAGGATAGAATTTCCTGTATTAAGGCTCGGGTGTTCTATGTAATCCGAAGCAGGAACGCAGGCTCTTGAACATGAGAAACTTTTCCATGTAGGATGGGGAAACGTTCAACCCTACCGGGCAACCATACACTAATATTGGACGGATAAATGCTGAGTACGAAATTATTTTAACTTTGTGATCTAGGAGACTATTTCGAAACAGACTTCTTGTCATTGCATATGCACTTTTAGCTGCGGAGAGAGCAGCTGCTATGTGCTTATCAAAGTATAGGTATTGGTCCATCCAAACACCAACGTACCTGTCAACAGTTTTCATTTGCAGCGGAAGATTATTGCTTCCTACAATGGAAACGTTTTTCCAATTATTCCTTGTATCTCTTGAAGTTGTAGAAAGAGGTGTACTGAAAAGGATGGTTTCTGTTTTTTGAAAGTTGATTTTCAATTTCCAATCCTCACAAAAGCGTTTGATTTTATTGAAGTCGTCTTGAAGAAGTCTGTTAATGGCATCGATTTTTTTTCTGATCTGTACACCACGATGTCGTCGGCATATGCAATAGCATGATTAAGAGACCCAACTAGATCACTAGTATAAATATTGAAGAGAATGGGAGAATTCACGGCTCGCTGCTGTAAGCCAGCTTATATACAACTCCTACTAACCATACGATATCAAAGTCAACCAAACATACGCCTATGCATTGTCGTTTTGCCTTGTTCCACTGTATATCGGAAACCAGTTTTATAGCTGCATGAACTGTGTCGTACCTCGCTCTAAAGCCAAACTGGTTGTTCGACATGATGTCGTTTTCATCACACCAGTTTATCAATGCCTTATTTACGATATTCTCGAATATTTTGGTAATGTTTGGCAGCAGACTAGTCGAGCGAAGGTTAGCGGTATTGCTCCTGTCCTTGCCCTTTTTGGGGATGGGATAGAATACTGCAATTTTCCAACGTCTTGGAAAGTATGCATTATTTAGAGCGTTATTGAACAAGGTGGTGTAAATTTTCACCGCTTCCGGAGGCAGATGTTTAAGAACTGTATTCGGAATACCATCTGTTCCAGAGGATTTCTTGTATTTAACGGCAAATTTCTAAGCGGCGCATTCGCTCTATTGTTTTCACTGAAGATGGTGAAACTTTTGTTTTCGGAATGCCAACTTTGCCGTTCATTGTGCAGCCAAATATGGTTTTGGATAGCTCTGTTTTTGTTGCGAATTCGCAATAACTAGATGTGGTACCACCTGAACTGAATCAAATATGGGGCCTTACCGAAGCAATGTCAGCAATCAGTTGACATATATGCATTCTGTCACTTGACAACCAGCTTTTGTTTTCTTCTTACTTTTTTTGTTAGCTGCTTTTGCGGACCACATCGCAACTTTCTAATCTTATAAAATCTAATTAATCGTAGTAAATAATCTTAATATTTAACAACAGTGAAACTAACACCGAGTTGTTATTACATTTTGGAAGATTATTTTTGGGGTTACCACCGTTAACCACAGGTAATCATTTTACATTGAAAAATCATTAACAGCAATTGATTCCAGCCAACGGAATCAACATCGTTGTACGCCAGGAACTGCGCATATCGTTCCTGACGTCATTCCCCCGGCCCACCAACGAAATACCTTTATTGGTGGACGATTGCAGAACGACATTCAACATAGTCGGCGAAGCCCAACAACGCCGAACCAACGTGCACGTCAGGAGACCGCATTGTTCCTGACGCCAGCCCACAACACAGTAAGAACCCGGTGTTCGTGGAAGGTGTGTTCAACCCTTGTTGAACACACAGTTTTCGATATCAAGGTTAGAATGAATGGATTCATTCACTTTGTGTACTGCCTCGAAACAGGCGCCAATGGAGTTCGCTTTCTCTTGCGGATCCTCGACTACTCTTAGTTCTTCGTTGGAGTTGATGTGTTCCAGGGTGAGTCCTGCGTTCAGCAATATTTGACAATTCTCGGGAGTCCTCGGGACTCAAAGGCATAATGTCATTATGGTCTTTCTAAATTCTTCTAAAAACTTTATTTATTTGCGGAAACATATTCCTACCACTGGTTTTAATGGAGAATTTTACGTTTCCATTCCTCATTAATTACTGATCTGTAGTTATCACGGATCAGCTTTTGAACGTTTTTAATCAATGACTTAATTGTCTTTATTTCTTGGCTATAAGGATCACTGAACTGTCTGTAGAGCAGTTTGAGCTGGGAGACCAGAGCGCTTTTTTGTCTATACAGGGCATCAATAGTTGAGTTTTTATATCTACTAAAATTCTCCTCCATGTGCGCCGCTTTTGGAATGACACGGTGCATTGTTTTGATGACAATGTTGTCCACCGTTGAGAGATAATGGTATATTTCCTCATTTCGAAGGTTTCTATAAGTTGGAGGATCTACGCCATTGGAGCGTAGTTCTCTTTTCATTATGCGATCAAAGCGCGACCAATGTGCTTTTCAGAAAACGAACGATGTATCTGATCATACTGCTCAAGTATTGCGTGTTCGTTTGGAACATGTAAAACGCCACCGAGACCGTAATGGTCACTATCATACCCGATTGTGCGAAGGCAATTTCGAGTATTTAGGTCCGTGCCTAATAATTGTAGTCTCTCGTCCATCATAAGTAAATCCAGAAAGGAGTTTCCTCTTGGATAAGATGGTGTACTTGTAGCGTACAATTCTAGTTTATATTCTATTGCATTTGCTTCCCACCGGTTGAATAGTGCATAACCTCTTGTGTTCGGTGTGATATCACCCCAAGCACTGTGTTTAGAGTTGAATTCTCCCGCCAGAACAAAATAATTGTTTTCCGAGTCTAACTTGAGATTACGAAAGAGGGATCCAGTTCGCTGATAAATTGCGAACACTGAGGAGCTTCAGGTGCATACACGGATACCAAGTATAGATGCCTTAGACTTTTCAAAGATATATCTATAATGCAAGCTTCCAGCAGCTGAAATTTGTGTACAGCTGTGCTGTAAACAACCTTGTGGTGAAGACCTTTCTTAATTAAGACAGCAACTCCACCTCCTTGTGTGGCGTGTGGACGATCTCGTCTAATGACTTTATAGTTTCTGTAGCCCAATTTGTGCCTCTGGTTTAGTTTGGTTTCGCTAGCTAAAAGCACATCGGGGGATTCGGCTTCAAGCAGGTTACCGAGATTATCCCTCCTTTCCACGTGGATTAGTGAATTCACATTCACAGCAATAATGTTTAGTGTTAAATTAGTTGGATAGTTCATTGTGGTATGTTGGGTTGTCTGAGAACAAGGACGAATAAATAATATCTATTCGGGCCGCTTGTTCAGTCAGTTTTTTTTTTTTTTTCAAATCCAGCAATCCGTCCTTCTATGGCTAACAGGATTGCTCTTATATCTGAATTTGCCTCGGGAGCGGGCGCTTTTATGACGTTGCGTGAAAATTCCGCCGCCGTTGTATTAATTGTATTACTAGCCATTCGAGAAAATGATATACTAGGTGCGGAAGATTTTGTCACATTGCTTCCCTGTGCCGCGAAGTTTGAGTTTAATGGACTGCCGGCAATTTGAGCGAATGATACACTAGGTGCAACGAAGTTATTATAAGAACGAAACTTCATTCGTTTCTCTTCTTCAAGTTGTTTTTTTTTTAATTCCAACTTGGCTTTTAGTTGTTGGAATTTCGGACAACCTCTAAAGTTGGCTGGGTGACCGGTAGTTTTGCATAGGAGGCAAGATAGTTTGCTCCTATCCTGAACCTGTTCTTTACATAAGGGGCATTCTCCTATAGCATGATTGTTTTGGCACTTTACACATCTAAATTCCATACAGCAGTTAGATGGAACGTGACCGAATCGTTGGCACCGCATGCACTGCAAGACACGGTCAACTTTCCTTGTATTTTCCTAAATTATTGTTTGGTGAAAAATAACTGTAACATTCCTAAGTGCATCGACTTTGCTGTTGGGACTTAGGAAGACAATGAAGAACGGCAACTTGCGGTTGCGACTTCGGGAGAGAAAAGTGGAGAATGGCTTCACATCAATGAATTTTAAACTGTCATTTTTGAAAGTTTGTAGTTCCGAGAGGAGTTCTTCGGAGGAAAAAGAAGGATCAACTCCGTTAAGTAACATGGAGATAGTTTTCTCCGATTTAGGTGTGTACGTGAAGTACTCACTACTTGCTTCCCTTAGAGAAGATTTAATTATATGATAGTCATCTAAACTATCACATGAAAAACTTATTTTATTATTATTTAAATTTTTCGTTTCCGCATGTTAACTTACCCAATTTAATTAGGTCCTTAGCTTCCATAAAACTAACTATGATGGGAGGCATGTTCTCCTTCTTATTGGCTGCTGCTTGTTGTTTTTCCAGCAGTTGTTGCTGCTTCTGTTGCTGTTGCTTCTGCTGCTGTTGTTGTTTCTGCTCTTGCTGTTGAGTGTTGCTTTCCGATAGGGATTCTTTAATTTGTTGCTCCAAATCGTTCTTCTTTTTGGAGAGCTCCTCTTTCTTTTTATATATCTCGGTAATAAATTGAGCTCGTTCGACATCTATGTCACTCATTTCTGTATTGCTGGCTTTGTGGTCTTCTGTGGCCAGTTCTTTGAATTTATTCTCTTCTCCGGAATAATGTGGCTTATCAGGAGTGTTCATTCCTTCTATGAAAGTTTTTACCTTAGTATTGGCTTTATGCCGTTTGGCAAGGAGGTTTGGTTGGGCTTTGGGATTCCTCTTTGAAATCACTTTTAGCACAGCTTTTCTTTCTTCCATTATTATTAATTGCCACCGTTAGATCTAATGTTTTATTTGTGAAGCAACATGCAGGGACATCTGCTTTCACACGCATACACACTAACACACACTGTTTGTTTTTGTTGATCGTTCGGTGTGTACACGGCGGTAGACACGCCAGTACACACTTTTGTTTCCTCTTTGAGGGACACACACACACACGTGTACGCGACGAGTATAAATGAACTGAAGTAAGTATGACACAGGACTCCCTCAACACAGAATCCATTTACTCTAACATACGTAAGCAACGCCTCCGGTTGTTTGTTGAAAAGTTTTCCCCAGATATCCTATTCCTCTCAGAGACCTGGCTCAAACCAAATTCCCGAGTTTCCATTCCCAATTATACTTTAGTTTCTAACCCCAGAACTAATGGATCTCATGGAGGTACCGGCATCTTAATTCACAAAAAATTTCAATTCAGCGAAATGAGATTCACCGGTATATCCAGCATTGAATACACAGCAGTAAAACTTTTCTGTGAGAACAATAAAGTGCTCGTCTTAGCATCCATTTATATTCACCCTTCACGACAACCAGATTTCCCAGATACTGACATTTCGCAGATTATCCAACAGTCCGTTCCCGCTCCATTTATAATCGGAGGAGACTGGAATGCTCGTCACACAGCATTCAATGATAATAAATGCAACAAATATGGTCGCCAATTGCTAGCCCTCCTCCAGTCTTATCCATATACTTACATTGACTCCCCATTACAGCCAACTCGTGTCTCTAGCTCAGCTAGGTTAACAATCGACTTCTTCCTCAAGTCCGACGATGTTTATTCAGCGGGTCCACCTACAGTCTCCTTTATATTTCCTTCTGATCATGGTTCCGTTCACACCACGATCCAAATCCCCTCTCTCGATCCACTATACTCGTCAAACCCTGTCCCAAACTTCACCAAAACAAATTGGAGAAAAGTCAATAGGGACATAGCGGTAAGTTTCTCTGACTTGTATATCCCAGAAACATCTAACTTACTCCCTACTGAAATTGATCAAGCATCTTTAAGAATAGAGCAAATTCTTAAGGAGGCTCTCAGCAACAACACCGCGACAACCATTCCTCATAACTATTTAGGAAAGCCTTTGCCCAGCATCCTAACCAAATTATTGCGCCTTAAAAAGCAGCTCCGCCGTAAACTTCATATAAGATACTGCCCCTTTATTAAAAGCCAAATCCTACTCCTATCCACTCTGATAAATGAGCAGTTGAAAAACTTCGCAGATGAAAACTACATCTCCACACTTAAAAATATCAAATCAAATCGGGATCTTTTCAAAAACATCAATCAATTAACTGGTCGTAAATATAAACCCCGTATTGATCATCTCATCAACCCAATCAGCAATAATATTGCCCAGTCCGATACGGACATAGCAAATTGCCTCGCAGAACACTTTGCAAAGATTCATGAGCAAAATAATTCTCTCTCAACTCCTGGCTTCGAGAACACAGTAAACGAATACATCTCAAACAGATTATTCACATCTTTTACTCCTTTCATCGGTGAATTTAACAACACGAACATAGCTTCACACCCCTTAGACACTACAAATTTTCTAACTGCGGACGAATTATCCGAGATCGTAAGATCAGGAAATACGAGGGTTGCCTCTTATGTTTCGGGATTTGCCAACCCTAGTGTGGCTATCCGGCAATTGACAGCTCTGTCGTAAAGTTGGACATTTTTGAGGTTATACGCACTCAGAACGTTTTGACATACGAGCGCTATTTGTGTTGTTTACAGTAACTTAAAAGATTCATCTCGGCCCAAAAATGGAATTAAATCGTCAACATTTTCGTGCGATTATTTTTTACAACTTTCGGCGTGGATTAACTCAGCAACAGTGCATGGATGAACTTAATTCAATTTTTGGCGATGAAGCTCCATCAAGGACCAGTGTTTATCGATGGTATGGTGAATTCAATCGTGGTCGTAGTTCACTCCAAGATGAATTTCGTGAAGGTCGTCCAAAATCAGTTGTTGTTCCGAAAACCATTGATGCTGTGCGCGAACTGATATTGGAAGATCGTCATGTGACCTATCGTGAGATTGAGACAACCTTAGGCGTTAGTGGGGCCACCATACATTCAATATTGCATAAACATTTGACAGTCAAAAAAATTTGTTCGCGTTGGATCCCACACAATTTGTCAATCGCCCAAAAAAAGGCCCGCGTCAATTGGTCGAAAGAAATGCTCAAAAAATACGGTAGCGGTGCTTCAAAACACGTCTATGACATCGTGACAGGTGATGAATCGTGGATTTACGCGTATGAGGCCGAAAGTAAACAGCAGTCGACTGTCTGGGTGTTTCAAGATGAGCCAAATACAACAAAAGTTGTTCGCGCAGGAAGCACTTCCAAGCAAATGGTCGCCTGTTTTTTCTGGAAAAAACTGGACATGTCGCAACTGTACCACTAGAACAACGCAGAACAGTCAATTCTGAGTGGTACACAACCATTTGTTTGCCAGTTGTCTTCCAAGAAATCAGGAAAACCAACCGCCGAAGACGGACCACTCTTCACCACGACAATGCGAGCTCTCACACATCGGCTGCGACAAATGCATTTTTGAGCACCCAAAACATCGATTTGATGGGTCATCCGCCGTATAGTCCTGACTTGGCACCGAATGACTTCTTTTTATTCCCGTACGTAAAAAACAAACTGAGAGGTCAACGTTTTTCGACACCTGAAGAAGCGGTTGCTGCATTCAGAATGCATGTGTTGGAGATACCTCAATCAGAGTGGCAAAAGTGCTTCGACAATTGGTTCAAACGCATGCAAAAGTGTATAGATCTTCATGGGGAATATTTTGAAAAACAATAAAGTGATTTTCGATGATCAATATTTGTTTTTGTTCTCTAATCCCGAAATATAAAAGGCAACCTTCGTAACAAAAAGTCAACTGGATTAGATGGAATCCCACGTCTTCTATTTAAAAGGCTACGCCCACCGAATCTACTTCCCATCCTCATTCTTCTTAATCATATAATTAATGCATCTGTAATGGCCGGCGCCGTGCTTCCTCTTTCGAGGGAAGAGCGGGGACCTTTTATTATTCGTTTTCTTCTTTTGCTGGTCCTGTACGCGCAACAATCTTATTAGAACTTTTCCACTCTGCTGATAGAAGGCAGTCACATCCGCAAATAGTTAAACCAATTAGGTCACTCGCTCTGGTTCCTAAGAATTCTCCACGTATTATGATCCGCGTCCCAGGCGGACCTTCCTTTGGTGAAAGTCCAGTTACAACTGGCTGAGGCGCCATTAACAAGAAAAACCCTTTATTAAACTCAACGGCTCTTAAAGGGTTTTAGATGATATTAAAACGCATATATTATCAATATATTTAATATATTTATATCAACTTATGGGTTCTTAACTCAACCTTCCAAACTCACAACTCAACTTACAATCTCAAACTAACTGAACTGAACTGCTTTTACAATTGAATTTTTTCTCTACTTATAGAACATTGTGTTCTAATTTACTGTAAATTATAATATGAACAAAACAAATTTTCTCAAAGTATTCCTTTAGTTTCTGTGACTTTTAAATTGAATAAAATTTGAACGAAAATCAAAGTGCTCTGTTTTGAAATAAAAAGGGGCAAGTTATGAAAAGGGGCAAATAGAAAGGTGCAAGTTATGAAAAGGGGCATGTTATTAAATGTGCTGTAACTAGCAATATTGTGAATGTTTATGAATGGTATGTATTAAGTGAGAATGTAATATATGTTAAGGGAAGTTTTTAAGGATGTGTAAGGAGATTCAGTGTTAAATTTAATAAAGGGTAGTATTCTGGAATACAACACATCGCACTTCCCAGAGAACTGAAAAACTGCGGTATTAATTCCTATTAAGAAGCCCGGTAGTAGTAATAGCCCTTGCAATTATCGTCCAATATCCCTATTAAGTATATTAAGTAAGATACTGGAACGCAAGATCTACCAAAATCTTCTCTCATTTGCCAATGAGAATGCCCCCATTCCTAACTGTCAGTTCGGATTTCGTAAGCGACAATCCACATGTCATGCTCTACTAAAACTTACACACGATGTTACAACTGGTCTCCAAAACCAAAGCCCTACTGTGTGTATATCTCTCGATATTTCTAAGGCGTTTGATTGCGTCTGGATCTCAGGGCTTCTGTACAAACTGCACTCCATATTTAATCTAAACTCTCACACAACAAAGCTCTTAGTCTCTTATCTTTCTGACAGAAAATTCGTTGTGAGAATAAATTTTTCCGTCTCAGAAACCCGCAACATAACCGCGGGTGTTCCCCAAGGCTCTATCTTAGGGCCAATTTTATATCTGTTATATACCGCAGATATTCCTCAACCCGTATCTCCTAATGTTGTGATGCTGAATTATGTTGATGATACATTAATTTACTCTAGCAGCAAATTTGTTAAGGCTGCAAGAAACCGCATTAACAACTTCCTCCCTAACCTATCATCATACTTTAATAAGTGGAAAATTCACCTTAACCCAAATAAAAGGCAGCTCATAGTGTTCAAGGCCAAACACGAGCACTGTACAAACAACACTAGACGCTGCCACAACAAAATTAAACTTAACCTAAACAACAATCTAATAAAACCCTCCAAAACCCTAAAATATCTGGGAATCACTTTTTCTAATAACTGGTCTTTTTCCTCCCACATTAAAAATTCCCTTCAAAAAACCACAATTCAGCTTAATCTCTGTAGAAGAGTAATGTGGAAACCTAATAGTCTCTCTCACAAAGTCAAACTGCTCATTTACAAACAAATTATCAGACCCACACTCACGTACACGTGCCCATTGTGGTACCATATCACTCCCTCCCAAATGGAGAAATTACGAGTATTCGAAAGAAAATGCTTTAGGTATGTCTCTGGGTTACATCGTCGTCCTAACTCCTATAAGTACTATAGTAACCTCGAACTCTACAATACCGCTGGTATTGAGCGCCTCGATAGACGATTCCTCGAACTGTCTATCAAATTTATTGAAAACCTACAAAATAATCCCAATCCCACAATAACCTCGCTCTTAGAGAACCCTCTAGATATCAGAACTAACTAACCCAAATGTCTCCACACCAGAGCTATCTTCGCCTCAGGCAGACTGGTAAATGATTCAAACGAGATCATATACCACAACACCGAAGTTACCCCTAACCAGTTCAAATACTGTAACGTCCAACCATTTTCCAACATCCTACGCTTTTCCAACGAACAATCGGAAAGAAATACTCGAACCTATAACTGACCTCATTCCACATCCTTTAATTCATATATCCCATTAATTATAAAACTTTGTTTATGGCTTTAGGAAAATCATACTGTAATCAGGCTAAATTAGGTTAAGTTATTTATATAATTAGGATTAAGTTTAGATTAAGTAAAGTTGAAAAAACAAATTCCTGGTTTTCTGACCTTTTCCAGGAAAATAATACCACTAAATTTATAAACACGCATCTATCTTATATCTCATAAAATATTGTTTGGAAAATGTATATATTATTATAATAATTACATGTAAGCAATTGTTACGAAATTAATTTTAAGTCACTGTGTTACTTAAATGTACGAATTCTAATTATGGTTAATAAATACAGTTTTGAAAAAAAAAAAAAAATATGACACAGGAGATCGGTTTTGGATTTTGATTTTTTTTCGCACTTCACTTGACTGTTTTCACATTTATTATATGTTTTGTTTGTTTGATTTGCAGTTTCTTTGTTTTGACTGTCTTGTCTTTTTTTTTATTTTGGTCGACTAAATCAAATAATATATCTTCATTTTGCTTTGACTGTTTTATCGATGGCATTTATTTATAAATAGTTTTTGTGTTTTAAACGCTACCGGACTCACAACTTTTTAATTTCACTCAATAAGCGAATTGGACGAGCAATTCCCGAAACTGATGATTGCGGAAAAGTCAGTAATAGGGAATGAGAAACACAAACTTTCTTTATGTTCTTTGTTTTTAGCATACAATATTCATTTATTATACAAAAAAAAAATACAGATTTTACTTAAGACTAAATGCTAAGCCCTATTTACATTCATTTTTCTTATATTAACTGTCTTCTTGGTATGTTTTGCCTTTCGGCGTACAATATTTTCTCAATTAACATTTATTTTTATATAAATTAACATTTATTATTATATATCTATATATATATATATATATATATATATATATATATATATATATATATATATATATATATATATATATAAGCAATTAAACTATTAAAGGGTTTTACTTGAATTGTTGTCGGTTGACAATATTTTGTCAAAAAAAAATTTATTACTCATTCCAAGAAAACTAAATATATCTATGGGCCTTCCCCGTCTTAAATATTTTTTTAAATTTTTTAATCTTTTAACTTTTTTTTGTTTTTTTGCCCGAACACACAAGGATTTTAGAACCAAACGAAACATCATTAGATATTAAAATAAAACTGAATGGATGGAGATAATACTAAACCTAAAACTACATCTGGGGAAGGGCGAGATGAGAGCGTTGCGCCTGAGGGCCATACTATATTTGGGGACGTAAACTCCTTTCTTTGCCACACACCCACCACCAGTTGGGATGAAATCGGTCTCTTTTAGATTTATCTCTTTCACTGATCGCCATACTGAAACGTAGGCGATCTGGAACATTAGAGATATCATGGAGAATTCTTTTATCCCTGGCACCACGGAAAGCCTGGTAAATAATAGGGACTCCATGTGTGTCTTCGATAAGACATTTTTTGTCCAAGAAGGGAAACGTTTCTGGGGGAATCAACCCATTCTGAAGAGTATTCTCCATATACCAGGTGTGCCGGTATGAAGTGAGCGTTTTTTTTAAAAAGGTAAGAAGGTTTTTTTTTAGGAAAGTAAAAAACATTTTATTCGAAATATTGGCCATTGCTTTCTACACATTTCGACCACCTTTCTGGCAATTTGCGGATACCACGCCAATAAAACCGGTCGTCTTTTGAGGCAAACCATTCGTAGAACTAATTTTTGACTTCTTCGTAGGAATTGAAATGCTGCTCAGCCAATGCATGTCCCATCGATGAAAACAAAAGTTAGTCGGAAGGAGCCAAGTCTGATGAATACGGCGGGTTGGGTAACACTTCCCAGCCGAGAGCTTTTATTGTTTCTTTGACGGGTTTTGCTGTATGACGGTGCGTTATCAATCAACAAAATTACCTTTCCGTGTCTTGTGGGCCATTCTGGTCGTTTTTCGATCAATACATGGTTCAAATTGATCATTTGTTGTCGGTAGCGTTGCGCATCAACAGTTTCGCCAGGTTTTAGAAGTTCATGATACACCACCCCCGCCTGGTCCCATCCAACACAGAGCACTGTCTTTTTTCCGAACCGATCAGACTTTGCAGTCGATGTTGACGCTTCTCATGGATGTACCCATGATTTTTTGTGTTTAGTATTATTGAAAAAAATCCATTTTTCATCACCAGTCACAATTCGATGCAATACTGACTTCCTTTCGTGTCGTAGAAGCAACGTCTCACATGTGGTGTTTCGCTTTTCCATCCGCCTGTCATTGAATTCATGTGGCACCCAGTTTCCACACTTTTCGATCTTTCCCATAGCTTTTTAACGGCCAGAAACTGTTTGTTGTGCAACATTTAATATTTGTGACTCTGCAGCACTTTTCTTCAAATGAAAACAAAAAATTAATGCTTTCTGCGAATCATCATTTTCTGGTACAAATTTCGACATTTTTAACAGGATTAAAAAAAATGATGTTGTTTGTACAATGACTTGATGCATACTAAATATGTTTGACAGATGTCATAGCAACCAAATAAAAAAAAGATAAGGGCTCGTTCACAACAAACGTTCTCTATCGATACATTTGTACCTTGACGCTCACTTCAGACGGGTACACCTGGTATGTACCTATCATTGGGATTGAATGCTCCCGAAATAAGACCATTTTCACAGCGCATTGCCTTTACGGTGTGATCACGAATAACTTTAATTATGAAGTTATCTATCCTGTTGAGTTCCGATTTGTCGTACAGAACCTTATTGGAGTACAACTTCTTATGTTGAAACTCTGGTGTTCTATACAATCAAGCTTTAGGCTCCGTGAAATGACTGGAAGTAATCCCTGACCATCTTTCGGAGCTTGGCTGATGGACCGGTTCGACGAAAGGCTGGTTTACGTGGTAGTCGGTCCCAAGGCAAGATACCACCCCATCACGCTGTACGTTCCGCGATATCGTCGAGAGAAATCTTCAAGGGCGTTTCGGATGTGTGGCTGATCGCCCGGACTGCCACAGAGATATGTCATGATGGTACCCTCTGATGTAACGAATTCCGGAGGTAAACTACTCTCCCATTCGGATCTCCAGGGGGACTATGTCAGTGGGAACATCATGCAGATATTATGATAAATAACCGAACTTTAAGAGGTTCGTCATCGCATAATCGGGCTCGCTCTCGAGGCTCTGCCCACGCTCGACTGGTGACGGCATTTTGTAACATCAGGGGCATCGAATCATCATCAATACGAATGTAAACGCCGTCCACCAATATTTGCAAACAACGAAACCTTGTCCTAACTGAGACCCGGGTCGATTCGTCAACTGATTCGACATATCTTCGTTGCTCAGGATACGACTTACATTTGAGATTCCGTTTTAAGCGCGAAGTCTGCGTCTTCACGCGGTCCGATCTGGCTTGCCAGATGATGGAAGCCTTGGAACCCAATAACATGGACATCATATGGTTGAGGGTCGTGCTGAGGAATTTTTTTAAAATTCTTATTATACCGTCGACTGGATACAGATCAACCAGCCAGCCTCTGAAATTGTTGTCCTTGGCGATTTTAATGTGCACAATTCCGGCTGGTTGGTACATTCTAACAGAACCGACGAGGCTGGGAGGCTGGCGGAGATGTTTGCTGTTAGCTACAACTTGACTCAACTCCTGGAGGAACCCACCCGAGTGCCGAATGTCCGAGCCGATTATGCGAACACCCTGGATCTGTTTTTGACATCCGAACCGAACACCTATACTGTAGATGTTTCTGCGCCTCTGGGAAATCAGATCACTGCTTGGTATTTGTCGTGCAACCACTTGCGTTTCAAACGAATAACCGGCCTAGGCAGCTTCGCCATGTGTGGAAGTATGGGACTGCTAACTGAGACGTTTTGCGAGATTTCTTCGCACCCTGCCAGGCGTGCTTCGGAAAGTCCGATGTTAACGGTTGCGCGGAGTCAGTAACAGAGATTATTCTTCTCGGAATGGAGATCTACATTCCACATTCCATCAAACGAAGTTTATCTGATAAACCGCGGTTTGACAAAAAATGCGATCAGATTACAGCGGCAAAAAGCAGAGCTTTTAAGCAATGGAGCTCCAATCCCGCCGATATTAACATAACGAATTTTGTTAGGATCAGAAACGCATACAACCAGGCGGTTGATACCGCGAGGAAAGCTCACGACGACAGAGTGACCAATAAACTCCTTCGGTGCCCGACTGGTTCGCGCTCCTTCTGGTCAATGGCAAAGGCTGTCAGCAGTAACTTCGTCTCCTCCTCTTTCCCCCCGTTGGTGATAGACAGCGGGACGTTAGTCACAAATTCAAAGGATAAAACGTATGTGCTCTTTTGGGGGGATAACTAACTTTTATATTTTATAAAAAAGTAAAGAAATCAAAGTTATGCGTAAAAATAACTTTTAAATAAGAGTTTATTGAAATTATAGAATATTTGTACATTTCTCTTCAGTCAGTAGAAGGTGGCGCACTATATCTTATGATTAGTCGGCCAAGCAAATGCTTTTGGGGGGATAACTAACTTTTATATTTCATAAAAAAGTAAAGAAATCAAAGTTATGCGTAAAAGTAACTTTTTAAATAAGATTTTATTGAAATTATAGAAGATTTGTACATTTCTCTTCAGTCAGTAGAAGGTGGCACACTACCATATATCTTATGATTAGTCGGACAAGCAATTGTTTTTGGGGGGATAACTTACTTTTATATTTTATAAAAAAGTAAAGAAATCAAAGTTATGCGTAAAAGTAACGTTTTAAATAAGAGATTAGTGAAATTATAGAAGATGTGTACATTTCTCTTCAGTCAGTAGAAGGTGACGCACTATATACTATGATTAGTCGGCCAAGCAAATGCTTTTGGGGTGATAACTTACTTTGATATTTTAGAAAAAAGTTAACAAATCAAAGTTGTGCGTAAAAGCAACTTTTAAATAAGAGTTTATTGAAATTATAGAAGATTTGTACATTTCTTTTCAGTCAGTAGAACGTGGCGCACTACCATATGTAGTGCTCTAAAAAGCCCTACCACCTTTTTCCCCCCTTCCTTCATCCAAATCCCATCTATATTACCCTAAAACCCAAAATCCTGTCAAAGCCGAACTAACCCAAACATGATCCAAAATTCACAATAAACGAATCAAACATTCGTTTATCGCTTAACATTTGCCCCCACGGCAAAATTTAATCCAAAATCCAAATTAAAATTAAAATTCACAATAAACGAGTATTAGATTCGTTTCACATTTGCCCCACGGCATCATCGAAATCCAAAATTCAGAGATCGTTATCTCTATCTGAAAAATTCCACTAAGTTAAACAAATAGAAAACCCAATCCAGATACATATCCACATCTGCGCAATAGTTTCGTAAAAATTCAAGAAATTGAATTCTTATCTTAAATAAACACGGAGCATCTCACTCAGGATACAAAAATCGAGATTCGTGCAAGAAATTGCCAATTTTGGAGATACAAATCTCGTTTTGTTTTCTTTATAAAGGAATAGTAAAATGATCTCCGGGTCGCAGTTAAACATAATTTTTTGTCCCGATAGGACATACATTAGACTCCCGATAGGAGGACATGCACTAGAAGTTAAGCCAGAAGGAAGTAATCCCAAAGGAAAATCTTAAATAAAATCTTTATCAAAACGCTTATGCTTAAGGAAAACAAAGCAAACCTTGTTTTCATTCTTTGTCTAACCACCGGGTAAGTACAGCCGTGGTAACTCCACAAAAGGTAAAATTTACATATTCGGAATATCACTAGGCCCGCACGGAAAACCAGCGAAACCAAGGACTGAGGCCCAATTAAGGACGTTGCTCATCCCTCTGGATCAGAAGAAGCATGGCGACTTGCTGTAGTGCGTTGTTTCAGGAGCGGTCTATAAGAGATCCCACATCCTTTTCAGGATAAGGAGACGCGCTTCCTGAAACAGAAACATACTACACATATATCTTATGATTAGTCGGACAAGCAATTGTTTTTGGGGGGATAACTTAATTTTATATTTTAAGCTTAAATAAAAGTGTCAATTTAATTCTTTACAGAAATTTAAGTGAAGCTTTTTTAATAATCATAGAGATCAAGGACAAAAAAGTATGAGCTATTATTAACCACCTCAGTATATAGAAAATATGAAAGCACCCCATGCGTAAAGCATATGCGATGCTATACCCAACAACTCCGAATAGTTGAATATTACTTTACATAGGTAAAGATCTTCTGTAAGTACTATTCAATTAATTCAAAGACTAAATTGAAGTTTTATTTAATTCCTTATTTATATTTCATTGACACATCTTAATGATGTAAAATGATAATTTCAGATTATATAAAATGTTAATATTCCACATTAATAAATTTCAGTAAGCATATTCAGTACATATAAAAAAAATTAGATTAGAAAAGTTAAAAAATGATATCAATTGGAACTTGAAAAGGATCCACTTACCACTGACTTGCTTCAGTTTAATGCCCAACGGTGATTAATTATCCTTCAATGTTTTCGATCTCTCCCAACCAGGCCACACCATAATCCGTATTCACTCAACCGTACACCTGTATACTGCATATAGCACAATGGTGAAAATGTAACTTACAACACCCACACATTTATCTATAAATTTATATACACACACATGCGTTTTAACAAATGAAAACACTTTTGCCACCAATTTAACGCGAATCAATGAATTTTGGTTATTAACTAACAATTGAACACTTAACTCTTTTTTCTGCAATTTTTAATAATTTCATCAATTAATCACTGAAGGAGATTATTTTATTTATATGTTGTGTTTGATTCATATACATAAATGAAGCCATATGAAAAAAAAACAAAACCGAAGCATATAATATGCACACATATCCGATTTACACCTGTGTGAAGGTAGGACAAGGAAAATTATTATAACATATATAGAGATATACAGTTTTCTTACTTTGTTTCTTTTTTAATAATCTCTTCTATACGAAAAAACTTAACAAACAAAAAACAAAATAAAAGTATATATTTTTACAATTTTAAGAACAGTCTTTCCAGTTAGGTTGTAGAAAAACGCAGTTCATAGGAGTAAAAAATGACCGTGTAAAACGAACCAAGGATTCACAGGAATACACGAGATAAAATCGAGTTTAAATAGTTGACTGCAGGTGAATCTGAAAAGTTCTCATTCGATTTGGCGTGTGACAAAAGGACGAAAACCCGTGTATGTGGTGTGTAGGTACTAATATTCTTAGCAAAATACATTTGCAGTGTTTAGACTACATTTCAAGGTGGCAAAGTTACGTAGGTCGTCTTTTCTTTTAATATAGATACGCAATCATGAGAGAAGGAATATTCTCTAAATCTAAATAGAGATATTCGGGAGAGTATACCTTTAAGGGTGACAGGAGTGTGACGGTTTAAAGTTAGTCTGCAACAAAGCGAATTTCATCATCCTCTCTCCGTTTAGTGATTGGTTAAGTAGCTTTCAGGGTTTAGGCTCCATTAAGAAGGACAAAGAATGAAGACAGCTCGGAAGGGACTCAATTTACCTTTTCTACTGTAACCAAATCGGTTTAATTTGAAAAATTGTTTTCATTGTCGTTTCTTCACAAACCCATGTAAGTGCACTCTCGTCATGTGTTTTTCAACTATATGCTTAGAGTCCTCGTTAACGTGTTCGTTTTATTCTATCAAAAACCGCAATTGAAAGTAAAATAGTGAAATTAACTGATTTTACTTAAACAAAACCGATGCGCAACGGAAGACGTAACCACACTTTGAATATTTATTGTAACGCACAACGTGATAGCTTCAACCAAACTGAGGAGAGGAAAAGTTTTGCTTTGAAAAAAAACGACACAAGATAACTGAAGGGAAATTTTGCCAAATATTTCCCTTGTCCATCAGGTGAAATGTTAAAGCTGAAGCTTTAGAATTTCTAGATGTTTTCTTTTTCGTGTTTTTTTTTAGTTAATATTATCGTAGTCTCGATAATATGCAGGTTCTGTATGGCGTTGGTTACATTGAATTTAATAAATGTATCTTATTCGAATGCACGGAATAACTGTGGCAGTTATTGGAAGGTCAACATACCAGTTCACGTTGCGCTTCTATTAAACACCAATCTCAATATAGAAATTCAACAGATTAATAATTACATGGAATTTACATATTGTATGTACACACACATGTTGCTAAGGGATGCCATGCGTACTGAGTCGTTGATGGGAAATATTTCCTAGAGAGACAAGGGAGCTTTCGTGAGAGAAGTTACACAGTGAGGTAAAACTGTAATCCTGTCTTATTTTTTGATTTACATTTATTTTTCTACGACTGTTTAGCCGTTTATTTTAAAAATTAACGGAAGAATATTAATATCAATATTTCCTTTTCCTGTTTATAATTTGGACTATTTAAGAGTTTATGTATTTTTAAGTTAATGAAACAAAAGTGTACCTTTCAATGCATTGCAGTTAGTACTATCTTAATTATCTTAATTACAAGTAATATACGTAGTAGAGTAAAAAAGGAGTTTTTTTGTATATTCGCAGACTTTACACAAAACAGAAGTTGAATCTTGTTGAAATGCATGTTTCTGGTTGATTGGGTACGATTTATCACGTTTAAATATGTCGATTGCAAAACATCGACCTACGAAATATTGATTAAAAAATCTAGATTTAACTAGATCAAAAGATAGATGGAGAAAATGTCTATTAAAAAAAATAATATTTTTGGTAACTGTTTAACTTTTCTTAGAATACTCTCCGCTTGATATTGAAGTAACATAGTATTCAAAATAAACTTCAGTCATGACGCAGTCATCACATGTGGAGTTTATAAATTCATTGCAAAACTCTCTAAAAAATATATTTGTTAATCAGTGCGCTTATAAATATTAACAATATTATCACCAATAAACATTTAAAAACAAAAGTAGAAAACCGGAAACAAAATAATCAAGTAAATATATTATATAAAACGACAGAAACTCTCAATTATTTTACAGCGTTTTCACCTGGAAGAATATGTGGCGGTTCCGCCAAATCCCACGGTTCACTTACCTAACAAACTCCATTACCTCACCCCAAGACGCATAAATTTTCGCCAATGCATTCGCATTCGGCACCTAAAAATGCTTCACGCGTTATATAGATCAAATCATTAGTGTGTAGAAAATCAAAGCTTAGCATCGAAAATAAAATTATAATATTTAAAACCATTTTTCAAGCTATACTCCTGTCGGGGCGCCTGTATGGTGTAATTGTGCTCGCACACACAAAATAAAATTGCAAATGTGTCAAAATAAAATATTGAAAATGTTGCTGAATTTGCCATGGCATTATTCGACACATGAACTACATGAAAACGCCAACGTTAAACCGGTAGAGTTCCTTATTGACAAAATCAATCAAAACTTCTTCGCCAATTGTTCTTTTTCTGACAATGTTCTCGTTTCCCGTCTTGCGTTATCCTAAGTCACTACATATGTACTCTGTCTATGAAAATTATATCGAGGTCATTACTACATAAAATAACCGGAAGCTCGTGCAATATTAGTCTTAATATTCAAATAAGGGTTTTTTATTGTAGTTTTCCCTTAATTTATTATTTGCTATTCATTAAAATTGTGCTATTGTCGTTATATAGATTTAAGATTATAGTTGTAAAGGAATTGCTATCCTAAATCTCTTAAGTACTAGTTGTAAAATATACCATAAATGTAATTATCTACTAAATAAAAATTGAATTGAATTGAAAAATCTATGATCATTAAGTCCCTGTAAAGAAAACTTACCTTCATGCATTCTCTCCGCATACCACTGCTCCTTAAGATTTCTTTATTAGCTTACGAGGAATTTCCAATCAATTTCGGCATCTACGTCGCCAGTCAAATTTCCTTAGATGAATTCCGGTAAACAAAATAATTCGATTTACATACATTGTAACCTTCATGACAGGGATCATAAATACTGCGCCGTCTATTTTCCCAACGTCGCTAAGTAAATTTCCTTACGTGCACATCGGCCGGCGACCTTTTTCTTCCAGCAATTAAATTCCCTAACTCGCACCACGTGCAAATCGAAGATTGCTGTTCCTACATAGGTTCCTGCGATACCATAGACAATTCATATCGTTTGTGGTATCCGAATCACATTTTCTATTTAATGAGCGGCTGCTATTTATCTAGCCGACCTCATTACCGAACTATGCATCAGGTCATATATCCCTTGTCCTTTAATTCGCCGAATCTTTTCCATCACGAACTAGATGCATAAACAAATACAAAGCCATTAGCATCCGACGAGATGCGATTCTTTTGTTTCAACAAACACACATCTCTTGGATGCCCGTTATGCCCCGTCCTTGAGTTTCAGGTTTATTCCTATGGCCTTGTGTATGAAAAAAAAACCAATGTGATCTTCACTCACACGTGCACATTCATTGCCAAGTCTGTCTTCCTTGTTTCCACCACAGAGAAACATTTTCTTCTTGGGCAAACTCACCTCAAAACGATTAAATATCGTTGAGTCCTTTTACATCCGCGGACCAGAATGGTCACGCTTCACTCCCGCTCTCCGCCGGAAGCGGAGACGCGTAAACAATTACATACCCAAATATATCCGGAGTCGCGAGTTTAACACCCCCGAGAGTATCAATAGTTTTCTCGTGCTAAGTGCCATATTTATTCGCTTTTCACCTCAAGTGTCATCTTTATGTTCTTATGTGTTCGATTATATTAATGTGCGGATTTAATGTTAGTTAGTGAACTTATTTCATCAAAGGTGAACAGTAAAATTCGAACAATAAAATAAAATCATGTCAACTGAAAACAGATTGTAACCTATTGCAAACGCAAGTGTACACTTTATGTTTAATAAGTTTTAGTCACTTCATTTAATAACAAATAAATAGACAGATTAGTAATATTAAAACAGTGCATTTCATTTACCTTCCTTTCTGGTGTGTCTTGTAGCGGAGTTTTACTCCAGGGGTTGACAACCATTGGTGAACAGATTTCTTCTAGTGAAGTGACGACTCGGTTTAACGAAACCTTGATCGGACAGTGAAGAGTTATGATGGAGGAGGAAGGGAACAGAGTGTCCGTGTTAGGCACATTACTTCCTCCCCACAAATACAATGTGAAACGGGAATGATTTCGAAATATGAAATACTGTTCACTGCTTTTTTGACATTTGTGGAGATGAAGCATTGATATAAAGGGCTTTCCAATAGGGACTTGACAACTTTGAATTTAATTTGTGAACGCACCCTTTCACTAATCATCAAACTGTCACTGTCAATTTATTCAGTGAACTCAACATCATTACACAGTACACAGTACAGTTAAGTACACGAACGAACAACGTCTGTAAATTATAAAAATGTACTACCGAAATTTGGAGTCGGTGACCGCATTAACTCCAATTTTCAGTCGTAATTCTCGTCCTAGTAGACAGACAATAACAAGCTTAGTGCAAAAATTTGAGTCTACATATTCGTTGTGTGATGTTGCCGTGCCAGTGAGACAACGGGTTGGTCGAAGTGTCGAAAATATCGCTGCCGTTCAGGCGTCCGTAGCACACGATCCAAATCAGTAAATTCCACGGCGTAGTCAAGAATTGCGCATCGCTCAGACCACTTTATGGCGAATTTTGCGTAAGGATTTTGGTTACACCGATGAACCATTTGAAGCGACGTACGTTCTCCGATTGGACTCTGGAAAAGATGCGCCAAGATGATGAATTTCACCACAAAATCATCTTCAGTGACGAAGTTCATTTTTGGCTTAATGGGTTCGTCAATAAATAAAACATGCGTTATTGGTCGGATGATAATCCACATGTGCTTTATGAATCACCACTTCATCCACAAAAAATAACTGTTTGGTGCGGTTTGCATGCCGGTGGCGTCATTGGACCATATTTTTTCGTCGACAATAACGATCGTCACGTTACTGTGAATGGCCATCGTTATCACGCCATGATTACTGATTATTTTTGGCCCGAATTGGAGGATATGGACTTGGGCGACATGTGGTTTCAACAGGACGGTGCCACAAGCCACACAGCAGCCGATACAATCGATTTATTGAAGAATAATTTTGATGAGCGTGTTATCTCAAGAAATGGGCCGGCCGGTTCGCCGCCTCGTCCGGGCGATTTAACGCCTCTAGATTATTTTCTTTGGGGCTACGTCAAGTCATTGGTCTATGCCAACAAGCCGACGACGTTGAAAGAGCTCAGACCGAACATTGAACGCCAAATAGCGGCTGTTTCGGCCGAAATGTGTGGCCGAGTAATCGAATATTGGGTCCAACAAATCGACCGCTGCAAACGTGCCCGCAGAGGCCATATGAACGAAGTCGAGTTCCATTCATAGATATTTTGATTGTACTTCAAGCCGATAATAAAGTTTTTGAAATATCTCAAAGAGTTTGCGTTTTATTTTAAAAAAAGTTGTCAAGTCCCTATTGGAAAGCCCTATATAAAACTATGGATCGATAACACGAACTAGCAATTCTTTAAAATAGTTCGAGCATTTCATGAAAAACCTTCACAAAAAACACGGTCCGTGCATTACTACGATCAGCACCATTATCCCCATCGATCGCACGATTTGGAAGTTCGAAAACACTGTGTCTGTGGTAAACGCAGCACCGGAAACATGTCAGTCCGTCCATCGAGTACATGGTCGATGTGTGCGATAATGCGGCTAAGCACTGGGGGATACACATCGATTCGTGCCAAATATTACGTAGAAACTCCTCCTCAACCTTTGTCCCCTTCAGAAACCGTAACAATACATAAGTATGTAGGGGTTTCTCTATCCCATAGGAGAAACAGCCCACAATTCCAACCAATACCTACCCATTTCCCTTGAT
The DNA here is from genome assembly GCA_963931805.1 of Microdon myrmicae. Taxonomy (NCBI): domain Eukaryota; kingdom Metazoa; phylum Arthropoda; class Insecta; order Diptera; family Syrphidae; genus Microdon; species Microdon myrmicae. The sequence goes on from OZ007497.1 coordinate 87,221,932, forward strand.
AGGTATTTACCAGCAGGACATGTCAAAGGGACGCATAGCTAAACTCATTTTTCTATGCAGATAATGCATAATTGAGTTTAGCTACAATCAACAACATACGGCAACACTATTGCGCTAACCATGGGATTTCCACCGGAAATTCCATTCGTATTGGTTAGCAACAACCAAGCCAAACCAAGCGACGCGGTTACGTCATAGTCCATAGGCTTGGGTATTATTGAACATTCCACAGAATGGAATTATATCCCCAGCCGATGCGGCGTCCTATTGAGTTTTCCCAGATCACCCATTCGCTTGGGACCAATGATCTCTTTTTGCTGGTGAATAACCTTAGCTATGTTTGTCCTCTCTCTCGTATTTCTGTCTTGCTATAGTGCGTTGACCTAAGATATTGTCACTGGGTCAGTAGACCAGCCGTATACACGGCATTGACGCACACACACCTAGCCAGATCCACCCTGGGTTATTGTGCTTTCCCTTTTGATTTCTCCATTCTGGCCACGCCCATCAACGTCGAACGAATACACAAGTACGTTTCGACCTGGATGAGTGTGGTGAGTTGGGGAACACACAAGAGAGCATGATTACCATTGGCAGATCATTGTGTTAAAAAGCAGAAATTACAATTTCCATCCCTAATTAGTCAGTCGCTATTCACCAACCGATAGCAAAAGGTCGCGTCGCGTCGAACACCAATAGTGAATAGTTTTTTTGTTTTCCCTTTGATAATTGATTATCAATTACAATAAATTTCCGCAAAAAAAAAAACGTATTTTCAATCGGAGCGAATAAACACGGTAACACGAATTGTTAAAAGAATATTAAATAAAGAAAAAAAAATATAAGTGACATCTAGCAAACAAATTCAGTTAAGTGCTTTCATTCATTCTTCCCTTTGGTGGACAATTTTACCGTGGACAAGTGTTTGGGGGAAGTTAATGGAATACTTGCCGTACGTCGGCATCAACACTTAAACCCCCACATTGGTGACTGGACTAGAACACGCACCTTCAACACAAAAGAAAAGTGCCGCAAAACAAAAATTTTTCAACAAAAAAATCAAAAAACCTTCTGATTATAAACTCAACAAAATTCAAAAAAACATTAAACAAAATCCAACTAAGTAAAAGTTAACCAATAGACAGTGCCAAAAAGAATAAATTTAAAAAAAAAAAAAAAATATCAAAGTTAAAGTGGGAAAATTATTTAAAAAAAAAAAAAGACAATAAAGAACACAGTGACAAAATTTTAAAAAATTGAAAAATTAAACATATTCAGTTCGCAAAAACCAAAAAAAAAAAACGACTAAAAAAGTACAGCTTAAACAAAAATTCTTCAACAAAAAAATTCAAAGACAATTTAAAAATTTTCAAAAAACCAAAACAAAAAATTTAAAGACATTTGAAAGGGCAAGTAGAGCCCCACCTCAGCTGTACCATTACCAGTTTTAACATCAGAGGACATCTCATCTGTAACACCACGGCGACGTAACCGATACCGCCCACCTTTTAAAACCCAGCTCTGGACACCAGACGCAACAGTTCCAGAAATTCAGGTTTTCATCTTTAGTTAAGTTTTAAAGTGTTCATTTCTCTTTTCGGTGAGCTCCATCCGAGCCTCTAAATTTAAATTTTCTTTTCAACTAATTTTGATAGTGCAAATAAGCAGTTGTAATAAATTATATTTGAAAGCTTCTATTAAGAACTAAACTTAAATTTCTATTTAAAAAAAAAAAGGAAAGGAACGATAGCTATCAAGTAATTTGCATGTAAACTCAAATTTATATATAAAAATTAATTTAAATTAAATTCCATTAATTATCAACGTTCCTTACTGCTGACTGATTCCTGGAAGCTATAAAACAAAAATTAAAGTGTTTTGAATTTTCAATAACAAAAACAGAGACAAACGATATTTATTTAGAAAGGTATATACATCCTAAATAAATCAAATAATATCAAAAAGATACAATTTCGTAATCACTAGACTTATTTTTAAGAAATACGTGATAAGATAATCCGATCTATAGAGAATAATCGATCGAAACTTGTAAACGTATCGAACTTATACATTGCTAACTGGATCATAAGCACCAGTTATTTTAAGTTAAGTAAATTTAAACATTAAAACGAACAAAAGTAAACTCTTTCAGAATTATACTAAGCTTATTTAATTACCATAACATAGTACGTAAAATTATATAATTAGCTTAGTAACTCGGATAAATCCGTTATTTTCCTTTTGTACCGCAGGAATATTTGTAATTCTTTTAGTTTGTCTCACAATATACCGACACAATTTTGTACCTTGCCAAAAATTACCAATTTATCGGAAAAAAAAAGATATAATTAACGTGAAAACCGCGACAATTTTTCAGCATCACTCGACGCGACTGTCTTTAGTGACTCCTCTCTACTTCACGTACTCCTTTGCGACCTTTTCGCTTCCTCCACAGACACAACTCGTCTCTTCTCAATCTCCAAATCTCCGGTTTCCCCTTTTCACCTTCGGCACCACAATGCCCACCACGCGAGCCGGTACATCCCAGCAGGCGCAAGCGCGACCTCAATCCCCCGCTTTTCATGACGCTTCTAGCGACGATTTGCCATCCCACACACAAAGTGTAAAACTCCCTCCGTTCGACGAGGAGGATCCAGAGCTTTGGTTCGCCATAGCCGACCGTTTTTTCCGTTTCGCTAACATCCACGATGAAGAACATCGTGCTGTAGAATTGTTGCGGGTTCTGGATGGGACACAGCGAATGCATGTTGCGCAGGCGATCAGGTCACCGGGCCCTGATCCCTACAGCAGCATGCGGGAGAGTCTCCTTAACGCTTTGGACCAACCCACCAGCATCAGACTACAGCGATTGGCGAGCGAGACAAATTTTTCAGGTATTAGACCATCCCTTTTCCTGACTCATTTACGCTCGATAGCGGGGACCAGGATCTCGGATGATCTAATTAGGCCACATTTTCTGAGGAGTTTACCTCAACATGCCCGCTCGGCATTATTGGCCCAACCTAATCAAAGTTTGGGCTATTTATCAAAGGTGGCTGATTCGATTATGGAAACCTTGGACCCACAGTCTGAGCTTCCACCATATCAAGTCGCGGCGGTTAGTCAACACGCCGCACTGCCTACACGGCACCCTCAGTCGTCTCAACCTGCACCTCGAACTGCTCTGGTAGCTTCGACTCAGCTACCCTCCTCATCCTTTAGACGGCACACTGACCGTATTCCGAACTCTACCCAACAAACCCTCGATTGTATCATCGGCGATACTCAGCCAGACAACCCTCCTACTCAGGTCACTACGGCTGACCTACTCGCGCTTCAGGCCTCATTCCGCCGCGAATTGGATCAAGTTTGTGCGAGGTTCCAAAACACACAACGAAGCGTTCAGAACCGCCCAATGAACCGGCGGCAACCTCCACAAAATACATCCCAGCGGACTTCTTTTCGTCGCCCACCTCCACGGCCTTCTCGTGACGAACCTGCCAATAGGCAAAATCCGCCCAACAATGCTGTCACACGCGCTTGGTGCGCCAACCACCAACGGTACGGAGACCGTACAACTAATTGTAGGGCACCCTGCGGTTGGACTCGACCAACCAACAACCGGCGTCAGTCTTTAAACTAATTTTGCCGACCGACACCCTGCGCAACCGGCCGGCACCGCATCCATAAGACGCCTTACGATCAGGGACTCGAGACTGAATATCAATTTTACCGTCGATACCGGCGCTGATATTTCGGTCCTTCCGCGATCGTTCGCCCCACGCAACCGCGTGCCCACCGCCTTACAGTTGTCAGCAGCAAATAATTCTCCGATACGCACGTACGGAAGGAAAAATCTGACACTCCATCTGGGTCTCCGACATCCAATCACACACCAGTTTGTGATTGCTGATGTTAATGAACCCCTAATAGGTTCCGACCTATTAGGAAAACACAATCTGTTGGTCGATTCGACACACAACAGGCTAGTAGCCCACACCGCACCTTCCTTGCCCTTGTCGGCATCTCCAGCGGTAATATCCAGGGCCACACCGTGCACAGACCCTATCCAAGCTATGGTACAGGAATTTGTCAATACGACAATTCCTCTACCTAACCAGCGACGACATAAGGCGAATGTGTTTCATCACATCGAGACACGGGGCCCTCCAGTAAGCCAACGCGCACGTCGCCTGGCTCCAGAAAAACTACGCGCGGCACGCGCCGAGTTCGATGAAATGATAGCACAAGGTATCTGTCAACCATCAGACAGCCCTTGGGCAAGCTCACTCCATTTAGTTAAGAAACGTTCCGGGGAGTGGCGTCCATGCGGGGATTACAGACTGCTGAATGCAGCAACAGTCCCCGACAGATACCCCATTGCACACCTATATGATTTTTCATATAAATTACGAGGGTGCAAAGTCTTCACCACCCTGGATCTCACCAGGGCTTACCACCAAATCCCGGTGGCACCTGAAGACATCCCAAAAACGGCAGTCATTACTCCTTTCGGACTCTTCGAGTTCAAAGTAATGACTTTCGGTCTCAGGAATGCAGCGCAGACATTCCAGAGATACATCGACTCGGCTTTACGTGGTCTCAATTGCTGTCATGCTTATCTCGATGACATTCTCATCGCCTCACGAGACCACGTTGAACACAAGCGCCATTTACGACAGGTCCTCGAGCGCCTCCGCGAATTCGGTCTTGTCATCAACCCAGATAAGTGTCAATATGCCAAAGAGCAAATCACATATCTGGGCTACATTGTTGACGATCAGGGCATTCGCCCACTTCCAGACCGTGTGGAGGCCCTCATCCAATATCCACGCCCAACCAACATAAGCGAGCTCCGACGTTTCCTGGGCATGCTCAATTTTTACAGACCCACCCTTAAAGACGCCGCCCAAACCCAGGCTCCTCTGACTGAATTTCTAAAAGGAGCGAAGCGCAACGACAAGCGCCCAATTCCATGGACAGAAGCTTCGGACCGTGCGTTCCAACTGTCCAAGGAGCAACTGGCTAACGCCACACTACTCCGATATCCCTTAGAGGGAGCGGTTTTGTCTATCCAATGCGACGCATCGGATTCCGCAATCGGAGCAGTCCTACAACAAGATTTCGAAGGCCAACCGGAACCGCTCGGTTTCTTTTCCAGGAAACTGAGTCCCACAGAGCGGCGATACAGCGCCTATGACCGGGAATTACTGGCGATCTATAGCGCCATTAAATATTTCCGTCATATGGTAGAGGGTCGCTCGCTCTCCGTGTATACAGACCACAAACCTCTGGTCTTTGCGTTCCGGAAAAAGTCGGGAAATGCTTCCCCCCGACAAGAACGTCAACTCGACCTCATCGGCCAATATACTACCGAGATTAAACATATCTCTGGTCCACAAAACATCTCGGCGGACGCTTTTTCTCGAATCGATACGATTCACTTGCGCGCCACTCTGAACAACGTCGACCTAGCCCTGGCCCAACAGGAGGACAGCCAGCTCGAATCTCTTCTAACTGCTGATACAGCACTCGAGCTACGCAAAATCACCCTCCGCGATCCTTTGGGCGAAATCTGGTGCGATGTTTCAACTGGAACCGCCAGGCCCTATATTCCCGAGAAGCTTCGTAGGGGCGTGTTCCAGGTCTACCATGATCCAGCCCACCCCAGCGGCCGCGCAACCGCTGCTGCCGTCCGTAAGAAATTCATTTGGCCCCGAATGAGCAAAGACCTCACCACCTGGGCCCGCGCTTGCCTCCAATGCCAGCGCTGCAAAGTAGCGCGGCATAATGTATTAGAACCTGCACAATTTAAGCTACCCACGGCACGCTTCGCCCATGTCCATATTGACATAGTGGGACCGCTTACTCCATCGAGAGGATTTTCGTACATCCTCACTATGATGGATCGCTACACGCGATGGCCAGAGGCGATTCCTCTCAGAGCAGTAACTGCTGAATCAGTCGCCAAGGCCTTCTATTCGACCTGGGTCACACGTTTCGGCGTACCTGCCACCATTACTACAGATCGAGGGCCGCAATTCGAGGCAACGATCTTCGGGCAGCTGACGGATCTCCTCGGCTGCCAACGAAGTCGCACGACCGCCTATCACCCCGAATCCAACGGGATGATCGAACGCTGGCATCGGTCTCTCAAGGCTTCCCTCATGTGTCATAACGACACTAAATGGTTTGACGCTCTACCTACCGTACTCCTCGGTCTGAGGACTAGTTTTAAGGAGGACCTAGGTGCTTCCGCTGCGGAACTCACCTATGGCACCAACCTCCTACTACCAGGCGAACTGTTCGTGGATGGTGATACGCCACACAACCAGTTGCAGGATGTGGGCCACCTCCGCGACCTTCTTCGTAAGGTTAGAGCATCGCCCGTGACCAGGCATGGTTCTAAAAAACTTTTCGTTCACCCTGAACTGCACAGCTGCACGCACGTCTTTGTCAGGGTGGATAAAGTTAAAAAACCTTTGGACCCTCCGTATGACGGTCCCTTCAGAGTCTCCAATCGCATCAGCGATCGTGTCTTCGAGATTGATATTCGAGGAAAACGATCCACGGTCAGTGTTGAGAGACTCAAACCTTGTTTCTTCGAGGCGTCAGCTCCAGATCCTCAGTCAACAACCGACTCTGCCAACATTCGCCAACCACCTCAACCTCCACTCACCCGAAGCCGAGCACGTCTCCTCGAGCAATCAAAAAATCCTTCCAATCCACCTCCAATCTAACTTCCTTCCGACAACCATCAAACTACTCCTTCCGACCTACCATAATTTCGTGACTATGTCACTGGCGGGGGAGTACTGTAGGGGTTTCTCTATCCCATAGGAGAAACAGCCCACAATTCCAACCAATACCTACCCATTTCCCTTGATAGGTATTTACCAGCAGGACATGTCAAAGGGACGCATAGCTAAACTCATTTTTCTATGCAGATAATGCATAATTGAGTTTAGCTACAATCAACAACATACGGCAACACTATTGCGCTAACCATGGGATTTCCACCGGAAATTCCATTCGTATTGGTTAGCAACAACCAAGCCAAACCAAGCGACGCGGTTACGTCATAGTCCATAGGCTTGGGTATTATTGAACATTCCACCGAATGGAATTATATCCCCAGCCGATGCGGCGTCCTATTGAGTTTTCCCAGATCACCCATTCGCTTGGGACCAATGATCTCTTTTTGCTGGTGAATAACCTTAGCTATGTTTGTCCTCTCTCTCGTATTTCTGTCTTGCTATAGTGCGTTGACCTAAGATATTGTCACTGGGTCAGTAGACCAGCCGTATACACGGCATTGACGCACACACACCTAGCCAGATCCACCCTGGGTTATTGTGCTTTCCCTTTTGATTTCTCCATTCTGGCCACGCCCATCAACGTCGAACGAATACACAAGTACGTTTCGACCTGGATGAGTGTGGTGAGTTGGGGAACACACAAGAGAGCATGATTACCATTGGCAGATCATTGTGTTAAAAAGCAGAAATTACAATTTCCATCCCTAATTAGTCAGTCGCTATTCACCAACCGATAGCAAAAGGTCGCGTCGCGTCGAACACCAATAGTGAATAGTTTTTTTGTTTTCCCTTTGATAATTGATTATCAATTACAATAAATTTCCGCAAAAAAAAAAACGTATTTTCAATCGGAGCGAATAAACACGGTAACACGAATTGTTAAAAGAATATTAAATAAAGAAAAAAAAATATAAGTGACATCTAGCAAACAAATTCAGTTAAGTGCTTTCATTCATTCTTCCCTTTGGTGGACAATTTTACCGTGGACAAGTGTTTGGGGGAAGTTAATGGAATACTTGCCGTACGTCGGCATCAACACTTAAACCCCCACAAGTATACATACACTCCCAATCACTAGGGTGTGGCCACATATTTTGCAACTGATTGTCGCTCTTTATACCTGTTGAAAATTTTGTACCCGGAAACATATACTACCTGTGAATAGGTGCGTATTTTCCCAAAATAAACTCATCAAATTAAAGGGTAATTAAGAAACGACCGTTGGAATTTTCCAAGATCAAATAATAAACTACTTAAAAAGGGTTAAAATGCGTCACTAGGATGAGGCTGTGGCGTTTCCCATTAACGCCGCTGCTTGCCTTTTCCAGGCGCGACACGAAGACGGCTACCTAAAGCACTAAAAACCCATAAAAAACAGGTATTGTGGCAGTTCCATTTGAATGCCATTACTTACCTTGCAATTAAGCATACAAAAACTTCCACCTAAAACGCATAAACCCTGGAAAACATTTACTCACCTTACAGTTATCTGGTTAAAATGTCTCCTAACCATATAAGCCATATTTTCGCTAATTCAATAGCATTAGCACCACGAGACGTTTTCTCCAAGGGCATGATTGTATGAAACGCATCATGTGTCTAAAAAGAAATCTGATCGTAACACCAAACAACCGATATAAACTCAAATCATATCGGCGCCAATATCCCTTGTCGAATCGCACACAAGCACGAGATATTGTTGCTTTACTTCTTTGCTGCGACATTATCGGTCGCCAAACCAATCAACAAGCAAATGCATTGGTACTAATAAGCATGCCCTGAAATTCAATTCGGTTACGACACTACATAACCACCAAAAATCCTCGAACTTGTCCGTGCACACAAATAAGAAAGAATTTTTCCACACACGTGCATGGTAAGTCACATCCATAGACCCATCGGTCGACGTTTCGAACGACAATACACAGCATCGGCACCATTGGCTACCGAAGGGAATCGAATGTTGCTTAATGTTAATGCGCACATGACAAACCGACCCTTTGAAGACGCCAGCGATGTGTGCACGACCAGCGTAAATGCTGTACGCAGTTGCTGATCGGGTGAGCGCCCCATGTTCCCTGTCATGTTAGCGTGCCCAGCTGCAAGCGGCTCGTTCAGCATTTCCTTTTATGGAATTCGTATATCCACGGTTCGCATGCTCATGGACAAACAGCATGAGCGTGCGAAGTAACCACATATGTGTGTGTGTGCGTGTGTGTGTGTGTGTGTGTGTGTGTGTGTGTGTGTGTGTGTGTGTGTGTGTGTGTGTGTGTGTGTGTACACCCTTTGCTGGGACCAATGTGGCGGGTCTGTGGGGGTATAAGGGGCGATGTGCCAGCGTATGGCACGTATTCCTTATATCTCCCATCGATCCGTAGGAAGGTATTGTTCGAATACTATCATCAGAAAAAAGTTGCTCGAAACCCCAGGTTTGTCGTATAGCCATTCGTCTCTCAAAATGTGGCATCGATTTATGTTCACCTTTATTGAGGAATGTGTAATTGTAACCATTTGTGGGACGCACGTCCACTTCCTGATTATATCGAATCCGATGCGCATATTGGACGACATCTCCTTCGAGTGGATAGATAAATAAACGATTGAAGTCTAATTCGAATAAGTGAGTTAAGACACCAAAGTAATTAATAAGAAAGATAACAGATAGCACTGCCAGCAAGCGTTTTAATTTATTGAAAATATTCACTAGTGAGAACATTCCGATGCGGTCACACAACACATAACTCAGATAATATTCCTAATAATTATTAATCGTCACTTTCAACCACACAACGTACAAATTGAACCGACTTATTTAACATAAAAATAGGATGTCCGCGGACGAGCGCGTGCATAAGCATGCACACGCGGCGGCAATTAGCGACACCACTTCTCCAACCTAAACACGTTAATCGACTGCTTTCAAAAGGGAAGAAATTGGATACAACCAAAAGAGAACATACTTCTGCTCTCTCATTGCCACGTTCTTCGATGTGTGGTAGGTTACGTCGGTAAACTGATGATCGAAGAGAGCGGGACAATGAGAGAACAGAAACACGCTGTACGATTATCTTGGGGTGGATTTGGTTGTATGTGCATGAATCAATGTAGTTCTGAGCGGAACCCATTGACCTGATTCGGTAGTATGGTGAGTTCAGAGTACATTGCTCTGTACGAAGACAGAACTGAGAAAGAGAGGAGAATTAAGCTGATGATATTCACCTGCAAAAAGAGAACATTGATCCCCAGCGAATGAAGTGTCTGGAGAAAAGCCGAAGTAACGCTAGGGAAATATTTTCACGTGATTCAATCGAATGTTTTGATAAATTTCGCAAGCGGATCTGCAATGATGCGACAACTTCGTCCGGCTGGATTTGGTTGTCGCTAATCGACATGGACACGAGTTGCCGTATGGCAAAAAAGGTAAGCTAAACTCATTTACGCATTGTCTGCGTGGTACAATGAGTTTAGCTATGTGTCCTTGGTGGAGACATGCTTTGCAGGTGAACAGGTAAGTAGGGGGAAATGAGGTTGATTTGATGCGCTGTACGGCGGTCGAAATTAGGTAGGAATTGTGGTTGGAATTGTGGGTTGTTTCTCATATAGAATAGAGAAACCCCCACAGATCATCCCGACGAACAGAATGAAATTTAATTTCCAGCATACTCTAATCGCAATTTGGATTCCATGGAGGCAAGTCGCGCCCTCCACATAAAACGTCGATATAGTAGAGATTTGGCTTCTATCGAGTACAGTCGATGCACGGGTGTTTACTAGAGCCGAGTAGTAACGTTCGCGCCTGTACGAACACGGAACTATCACTTTTCATTTCAAATTTATTAGTGTATATAATTAATCATAATTGTCAGAACACGGAGCTATAACTTTTTATTTCAAATTTATTAGTGGATAAAACGAACCAGTTATGTGTAAATAATTAACCATAATTTTCCGAACACGGAACTATAACTTTTTATTTCAAATTTATTAGTGGATAAGACGAACCATTTATGTGTAAATAACTAATCATAATTTTCCGAACACAAAGCTGTAACCTTTTATTTCAAAATTATTAGTGAATTAAGCGATTCTTATATCTTTTCTGTTTTGAACCTGGAACTGTTACGTTATGAGTTTACTCATTAGTGCTGCGTCTGAACTTTGGTATTAACAATAAAGTTGATTTTTAAGTTAGGCAGTGTGTTCCCTTTTCATTAGTAACGGCGTGTGGAAGCCTTGCTCTACTCTTTTGGTAAACAGATTTCCGTCAGCATTGGAACTTTCATGAATAAAATAAATCGATAGACGGTGTTGGTTTTCGGTCAGAACAACTTACCGGAACTTTAGTGAACCTGTGTCCCAGTGGCACATAACTACCCAGCCGAAAACACGCGGGATAACGTAAGAAACCCACAAGGCCACATGCAAAATTTTAGAAAACAAGGAAAAAATTAATGAAATGTTTACATTTTATGCTTTTAAAACATTTATTTATAGCGAGTTTCTACATTAATAATGAGTATGCCCGCCGTTTTTGGATATGACATCTATAAGACGGTTTGGAATAGAAACATAGAGTATTTTTAAATAGTCTAAGGAAATTTGGTCCCAGAAATCATGAATAGCTTCGATTAAGGTGTTGCGAGATAGCCATAACTAAACGTTTTCGATTGTGTTTAAGTCCGGCGAATAGGGCGGCCATGGCAGAAGTTCCACGTCTTCTGATTGAATCCAACTTCTAACAACCCTGGAAGTGTGGGTGGGGGCATTGTCTTGTTGGAAAATCCAAGACAGGAGTCCGAAAATGTTTTTAATTTTTGGAAATGACCGTTCCAGCAAACATTTGAAGTTGTTTCCATTCACTGTTGTGGACAAAAACTCGAACTCGATTGTGCCATAGTAGTAGGCCATGATACCTGATGTACGGCTGTGATGTCTTGCCAAAATAAGCTCCTCCTTTCTCAGATCATGGAAATAAAAGTTGAAACCATCAGGACCGTCAAGGTTAAACTTTTTTCATCCGAAAAGACAAAGCGTTTCTATTCACTGGTCCGAGTGACATATTCTCTTGCAAATTCAATCGATGCTCCTTGTGTACTTGCCTCAAAACAGGTTTCTTTTTCAATTTTTTTCTCTTGATAGTATCACTTTTTTTTTATTATACTTCGGACCGTTGCTATGCTGGCTGATATTCCGCTTTTGGCCCTTACATTAGTCGCTGTTAGAGTAGAATTTAAGGCAAGGGGTAGAATTAACCAGTTTTCCCGTGATGTTGTTGCTTCAGATGTGCGTCCTTTTTTATTTTTCCCATATTTTTTGGATCCGCAAGATAACTGTTTACAACAGTCTTACTTCTGTTAAGCCTCCTTATTATATTTCTATTTTTTTTTATTTATTTCTATTTCTATTTCTCGTCCTGAGAGTCCTAAATCCTTGAAAGCATCTATTTATCCTCTTTCTGTCGCTGTCAACGTCTTTCCGGAACCCATTTGTGTTTCAAATTAAATAATAACAGTCCTTTTCAACACTTTTTTCAATATTCTAAACAAACATTTAAAAAAAATAGCTCATGTCCACTCCTGCAACGAAATATTCGCAATGGCCTTGTAGGGTGGTGGGTCGCCATGTAATGAAGATGGTAGGGTTTCCGTGTAATGGAGTTTGATCACCATGTGATGCAAGCGGACATGATCGTTATTCAATATATTTAAAAGAATATATTGTGGGTGACCAGTATATGAGATTTAATCCTGAAAGTTTATCTCTAATCTTACTTCCTTACTTTTTGCTGTTTAAGCACAGCTCGCTGTAATTCTATGGCGTAGAGGGCCGCAGTTAGGTGAATCAAAACACGTTTGGTTTTTGATTAACTTTGCTTCTAAAAATCCTGGGGTATTTATACTCCCAATCAATCATTCAATTCTTTACACATTTCCTTATTCACTCATACAATTTTTGCTTACAAGCTATAAAAAAATTAAATGGAACATCACTCATACAATTTTGCTTATTATGCCACTTAATATCATATCACCGTATAGCGAAAGAACAATGACATAAGTTGACCCAATTAATTCGTGAATCACTTTGCCAATGACAAATTCGCAAACGATTGTCATCTGATTCCTTCAAATCGTAACTGGAGCAATTCGTTCGTTTTACGCAATGAAATGAGTTGACCTTGAATTTGGTTGTAAACAACGAAGCTGGTTACTTGAGAAGTGCAAATTGTGACAAGGGCAATTGAGATTATTGTTTGCGGTCATTTCATGTATATGTTGTCACACTACAGTGGAGAAGTATTATGCCAGACATGGGCACACGGTTCACTTCTTCCCCCTTCATCACTATTGTTCACTAAGTAATTTTTCGCGCGAGTAAACAGGACTGGGAGGCCAAAGAAAGGCAAACGCCGTACGTCCGGGAGGAAGGAAAACACATTGAAACGCACTGAGATTTTATATTGGTGATTTTTATTTTGATGTAAACCGCTAAATTTAGACACTCGACAGTTTATAAATTTACACAAACTGTTACTAATCTAAGTATGTAAGTGTCCGCGTCCGGCTTCGACTCTAGGGGTGCACTCTATTAAGGGGGAAACGCGAACCAGCGATGTGCAACCGTTAGCGGTTGAAAAGAGACTCAGCGGTAATCATCTCGTGCAAAGATGATTCGCTCATCGTGATCATTGTGGTATGTGTGCGATCGTTCAGATCTGTGTGGTTTACACGTGCTCGAGGGCAATGGGTAAACGAAGCAGACAGGCGGTAAAGGCAAAAGGATCGAAAAGATCGTCGTCTATGGAGTGCATCGCGTCTAAATAAATAGACCATATGCCCTTGTGTAAATATACGAATAGCCGTTCGAAAGAGGTGCTAGTGTATTACAATACTTTATACAATGAGAATTGTATATCGTATCTTAGGTCGGTGGCCAAAACGAATCCCTTGCTTGCATTTGTATATGCCGGGTAATTAGTTTGTGGCGACGTAGGACATGTGTTGAATGTCCGCCGCCGTGCTTCCTCGGTTGAGGGAAGAGCGTGGACCTTTTATTTTTAATCTTAATTAAAACGCAGGAATTAATTAATTTATCTTCTCTCAGAATTTTTCTGTTTATTCTTTTCTTCTTATTTCTCTATTGTTTCTGAACTAATAACTTCTTCTCTATTGTAATAACTTCTATCTTTATCTTTTTCTGAACTCCTGACTTCTGACTTGTTTCTCTGACTTCCAAATTTCAACTTACTTTTTTTTATTTAATTTTCTCTGTGACTTTTCACATGAATCAAATTTGGACGAAAATCAAAGTTACCATGTTTTGAATGAATAAAAAGGTGCAGGTTGTTAAATGTGCTGTAACTGGCAATATTGTGAATGTTTATGAATGGTATGTATTAAGTGAGAATGTAATATATGTTAAGTGAAGTTTTTCAGCATGTGTAAGGAGATTCAGTGGTAAATTTAATAAAGATTAATTAAAGGCATTATAATATTTAAATTTCAAAAAGTTCTTAACACTATTGTCTATTTACATTATATGTTAACAAAATTTAAATCAAAGGTTACAATATTTAAATTTCAAAAAGTTCTTATCACTATGTCTATTTACATTGTATATTAACTAAATTTAAATATTTCTCCTTGGAACCTTTTCTTTTCTTATCCAAAAGTTATTATTACTTATTATATTAATTATATAATATTAATACTATGTTTCAAAATTCTCATTTCCGTTCGAATATATATATTAATTCTAAAATTTCCATTATACATATTAACTCTAAAATTTTCTTTCTTTCGTCCCCCTCATAAACTTTTTTTTTTTCCGTCATTTCCTACAATTGTTAGATTATTTCATATATATTGAATAATAAAACAAAGGCCATTTGTTATGTGTTTATCTTTTCCTTAAATTTATGGAAAATTTTCCAAAACCTTTTTGGGCCTATTACTATGATGATTGAATAAAGATGATTATTACCAAAAATCTTCTTGAAAAATGATCTTAAATAATTTAAATGACGGTGTAACTTTTTATATTTTTGTATTTTGTATTCGAATAAATTTTTATTGTTGAAAAAAAAAATTTGTAATGTATTTATATAGTTATTCTTTACAATACCTATTTTAGTTAAATTATTATTTTCATTTTTTATTATTTCGTGTATGAGTAAGGGTTTGTGTTTGTTTTCGTTGTTTAAAATATTTATTGTTTTCGGCTTAGTGTTGTCATTGTCCATAGCTTTAACCGCTGTCGGAACGTCTACCTTTTCAGTCTTACTCACTGCTGATGGATCGTTTAGTTTCTCAGTCTCATTTACTGATTCGTATAGTTCTTCAGACTTATTAGCTGTCAGAACATCTTGGTTCCCAGTCCTATTTGCTGTTTGAACTATTTCTTCAGTTATATCTGCTGTAGAAACATTTAATCCGTCAGTCTTTGCTGCTGAAAAGATTTCTTCATCAGTGTTAGCTGCAGAACTGACTTGGGTTTTGATTTTAATGGCAACTTTTAGATCTTCAGTCTTTAACACTGCTGAATGTTCAGTCTTTGTTGCTGAAGTGCCGGGGTTGTCTATAGGGATAGCCGAAATATAAGGGATTTTTGGTTGTATATTTTCTGAAATTTCCGAATTTTCAGTCTTTAATACTGCTGAGTTTTCAGTCTTTGTTGCTGAAATGGGGTTGTCTATAGGGATAGCCGAAATATTAGGGATTTCAGTCTTTATTACTGCTGAGTTCTCAGTCTTGGTTGCTGAAGTGTCTGGGTAATCAATTGGGATAGCTGAAATATTATGGATATCAATCTTTAATACTGCTGAAAATTTCGAATTTTCAGTCTTAGTTGCTGAATTATTTTTCAGAATTGCAGTCTGAATCGGAGTCATTATATTAGGGTTTGGTTTAACTTCTTTTATATTTGTATTCATATGGTTAGGATAATCATAAGCTGGCTCAAGGTAAATTTGGGTAGGAGTTTCATTAAATTTGTCGTTATCTATTTCCAAAGATCTAATGCTGTAAATAGAAAAATTTTGTTTGTCTTCCATAAATTTTGGTTGGCGTCAGGCCTCGTTTTCTGACTCTTGCACCCGAGAAAAGTGAACATTTTGTCTATCGTTTTGTCTATTGGTGGTCCTAGAATTTTCACCAAAACGATTTTCAGAGTTTGTAGGATTATTTCGGAATGGGTTACGCGTTGTTGTACCTTGTTGGTAATTTGTTGAAGCCGATCCATTCCTAGATATCTTGTATCTACACTCGTTCTCTGTGTGATTATTCCGTCCACAGAAATTGCATAAAATGTTATATTCCCTTTTTATGGGTTGTCTATTCCGAAAAGTGGACTGCATGTTTCGATAACATGTGTCCTGTGTATGCTCTGACTTACCACAGGTTTGGCAGACTATACGATTGAATGTAGGTTTTTCGTTATATTGATATGACCTGGGAGAGTTGTCCATTCGAGCCGCATGTGACACTACATGTGCAATCGACTGTTTTAAATTGTTTCCCCCATGGACTTTAGCTAGTATCTTTAGCTGTTCGTTGTTTAGTCCATCCTCAAATGTTTGTACGGCCAATTTTATGTTTTCTTCTATTAAGTATTCCCTAACCACCGCGTCTGCTGTTATTTCACACGTGGCAGAGTTTTTTTTATTTAATTTTCTCTGTGACTTTTCACATGAATCAAATTTGGACGAAAATCAAAGTTACTATGTTTTGAATGAATAAAAAGGTGCAGGTCGAGTACATGGCTGACTTTCAAACAGACAACTTGTCTCACAGTTTTGCTCGTGCTAGTTATCTTAATCAACCGTTATTTTCACAATAATTTTCACAATTTAATTATCATTATCTTGTTTTCTTTCCCTCGTTTTCCGCATAC
Source organism: Microdon myrmicae (assembly GCA_963931805.1). Taxonomy (NCBI): domain Eukaryota; kingdom Metazoa; phylum Arthropoda; class Insecta; order Diptera; family Syrphidae; genus Microdon; species Microdon myrmicae. The sequence continues at coordinate 87,238,641 of OZ007497.1, forward strand.
AAAAATTTGAACAAGTGTTATAACCGTTAAGTTATGGCCCCGGGCCACACACCTCCAGATAAACTTTCAAAAGTGAACAATAAAGTTCTAGAAAAATCTAAAATGTGTTCAAACACTAACTTTTTTCAACCACTTCAAAGTCTGATGGAAGACTCTCCTGAAATGGATCCGACCAATGACGAACAGTGCGCAGAACTTCCCAAAGAAACCGTTCCGCCAATTGTGGTATTAAAAACAACTAGTGCTCAAGTGCGTGATATTTTGAGCAACATTAAGATAGACAAATACTTAATCAAAAACATTTCGCTTGGGCAAAAAATATGTGCCCCAACAATGGACATTTATAATAAAATCAGAACCGAACTCGTACGGTTAAAATGTGAGTTTTTCACCCACTCACGTAAGGAAAATCGTCCATTAAAGGTAGTGTTATCCGGGCTAGACTTAATAAGCAACGATATAGTGAAAAATGAGTTAATTGCACTCGGGATTAAGTGCCTAGATGTTAAAACCATCACATTAAATCCGACAACAAAAGCCCTGTACAAACACTACTTGTACATCGTCTACATTCAACGCGGTACAGTTAAATTAAACGAACTAAAACGGAACTGTGGCGATTCCGCCAGATCCCACGGCTCGCCTTCCTGAAAAAACCCCCATAACCATAACCCGGGTCTGCACCAGCTTTCGCTAATGCAATTCGCATTAGCATCTTAGATGCTTCACGCATCAAACAGACCCAATTATTTTAACCCTAAAATCCCTATAAAGAAAACTTACCTTCATGCATCCCTTCGCATACAATTTTTCATAAGATTTCTTTGTTTGCTTATTTGGTATTCTGAACCAATTCGGTACCAGACAAATACCATAAATATCGCGCCGTCTATTTTTCCAGCCGCGTCATATACCATTCATATACATTGCCTGGCAACCTTTTTTGTTTGTCTTACCAACAAACAACCCAAGCAGCTGCATATAATTAGCGCAATAGACGCTGAAACCAAATTCTCCAGCATTTCCTAATGCAAATATGAACCCGGTTTCTATTGCAGCCAGAGATGCCATAAACATTCAATTTGCTTTTAGCACCTTTTTCTCCTAACGTCGAAAATAGCGACGAGGCATCGTATAAACATGACCTTCATTAAAGAGCGAACCATTTGGTCGCCTTTCCTTTTGTCTTTGCCGCCTCCCTGTTTCGCTGTTCCACTGCACGTGTGAATAGTGATCTCAACGATCCCACACATACCACCATGAACTGTATTACAAGATCTGGTTTCCTATACCACCAAGAGAGACTTTACGTTTTCCTGGTGGTAGGTAAAAAACGATATCCTTATTAGAGAGGATATCGTTTGAGTCCAATTACATCCGCCGACAACCACGGTGGTGCTATCTCCTGCTCCCCGTGACGACGCGGGGACGCATATATCCGAAGTCGAGTCGGGAAAGCGCGCTTTAATTTAAGTGAATTTTTATTCATGTTTTGCATTTAATCAACCACGAAGTAACTATCGGTTAACTTCAACAAACCTTTTAATTAACAAGTAACAAAAACAAGTGACTTTTAATTCATGTTTTGCATTTAATCAACCTTAAAGTAATTATCCATTATCTGCAATAAACTTTTTAATTAATAAACCATAGACAGTGCGTTTTATTTTTTTTACTCTCCTGTGCTGCAGTTTCCGGGATGTTTTCGTTCATCCTTCCGCGTTTGTGAACAGTGTTCTTTCAGTGTTTGGCGGAACATTTTTGTAACCTTAGTGACAATTGGATGGAGGAGGAAGTGAACCGTGTGCCCGTGTCAGGTACAATACTTCCTCCCCACAGAACTACTCCACCTTGTTCAAAACCATCGTTCGCTGGGACTTTAAAAAACATAATCCAGGTAAGGTCATACAATGTCACAATTGCCAGCTTTATGGTCACGGCTCGATGCATTGTCATATAAATAGCTTCTGTGCAATATGTTCGGGAAACCATAAAACATCCGACTGCAAAACAAATGAGGTCATCAAGTGTGCAAATTGTAGTGGGCCACATAAATCCACCGATCCAGAATGCATAAGCCGAAAGCAGTACATAGACATTCGCCGCAAATTATCCCCACGCGGACGTGGTACAGGAAATACAACCTTCCTACAGCCTCCGAGTGACAAACAGCAGACAGTGCCCGACCGATTATCCATTGATAATTTTCCTCCACTACCCCGATCTGTGCGTCAACCTTCACTTCCTTCATCCACCTGGGCTTCTGGCCTCCATCAAACCCAGCAACCTTCCAATAGTGATACGACATACACGAAGAAAAATCCGTCAGAAACATTAACTAATGATAACCTGTTCTCATTTAGCGAGATAAACTCTCTTCTTAATGAAGTTGTAACCAAGCTTAGTGCTTGTCAAACCAAAGCTGACCAATTTAACGTCATTACTTCATTAGCTATTAAGTACATATACTCGGAAAAAACATGTTAAGAAATTCTCTTAACATCATAACTTGGAATGCGAGAAGCATCAAAAACAAAAAGCATGAATTTTTTAGTTTCTTGATAAATTTTAATATTGACATTGCACTTGTTTCAGAAACCTGGCTCAAACAAGACATTTCTTTCTCACATCAAAATTACATTTGTTATCGCCTAGACAGGGTACATGCTAGTGGTGGAGGTGTCGCCATTGTTGTGAAAAAATGTATAGAACATTCCTTGCGTCCTTCATTGCGCCTTAAGTTAATTGAGGAAATTAGTATAGAGGTAACATTAAGTGACAATTCCAAGGTGAGTCTTTTTTCGGTCTATTTCCCTGGAGGAAATAGAAACCTAGAGAAATCTACTTACTTTAAGCGGGATCTGCAAAAATTGTATAGAGTTAACACTCGAAACAAGGTAATTATTGGTGGTGATCTAAACTGCAGACATCAGTCCTGGAATTGTCTTAGGGCAAACAGCTGGGGTAACATTTTACTAGATGTTGCTGAATCCAGCCCAAGTTTTTCCATACTTTATCCACTTCTTCCCACCTATATCCCAGCGAGTGCTAACAAGAACCCCTCATCTCTTGATCTATATATCACTAATATTCCAAATTACTGCACAGTACCATTAACTCTAAATGCGTTAAGTTCAGACCACCTTCCGATCAGCCTCACAGTGAATCATACAGTAGTTGTAAATCGTACCAGTTTATACCACAACTATTCCGCCGCCAACTGGAATTGTTATAAATCATATATAAACACGAACTTGGTTCTAGGTGATACCAGCCTAAATTCTATAACCTGCAGCGAGCACATTGATATCCTATGCAACAATTTTGTTTCTATTATCAATAGAGCGGCCGATCTTGCGATACCTAAATGTTCCACTTCTCCAGTTGATAAGGCACCGCTTCCTGAAAATATCTTACATCTGATTAGGCTACGAAACTCTGAAAGAAGAAAATGGCTGCGTTATAGAATCGATTGTTTTCTAGTTAATGTTAAAGTCTTAAATAATATCATTAAAAACGAAATCTCAACATATAGGAACAAGTGTTGGAATAAACACCTTTCCTCTCTTGACAAAGCAAGCAAACCGTTCTGGAAAATATCAAAAATTATGAAAAAGAGAGGGTGCAGTATTCCTCCGTTTAAAGTTCACGACAAGTTGTTTATTTCTTCAGTGGAGAAATCGAACCTACTTGCTAACACGTTTAGTAAGAACCACTCCATATCTATGCATCTAAGCGACGCGTATACTGAAGCTGAAGTTGCTAACACTATCTATGTACTTTCTCAAACACCAGCTGAAAGTACTTACGCAACTAATATCAGCAAAGTTAAAGAATTGATAAAAAAATCGAAATCAAAAAAGGCCGCGGGTCTCGATAATATTAACAACAAATTAATCAAAGCACTTCCACCTGGTGCAAGTAACTATTTAACATTCATTTTCAACGCTTGTCTTAAGAATTGTTATTTTCCGGACTGTTGGAAAACAGCAAAAGTAATACCTATCCCGAAACCCGGCAAACCGAAGAACAGCTCCGAAAGCTACAGACCTATTAGTCTACTTAGCTGTCTAAGTAAGCTCTTAGAAAAAATCATTAAGGAAAGGATTGATCGTTTTGTGGAAGACAATAACATCTTACCAAACTTTCAGTTCGGTTTCCGTAGTGGTCACAGCACAATCCACCAAGTCTTGCGCATTAAAAACCACATAGCTGGTAAATTCATCGACAAGGAGTCAACGGGACTAGTTCTTCTAGACATCGAAAAAGCTTTTGATACGGTATGGCACGATGCCTTGATTTATAAGCTACTAAAACTTAAGCTGCCAATACCGCTTATCAAAATTATCCAGAGCTTTCTTCGTTCGAGAAAATATGTTGTGAGTTTAGGAACCGACATATCCTCTACTCACCAAATCCACCATGGTGTACCCCAGGGCTCGGTCCTTGGTCCCATATTATTTACATTGTTTGTCGCAGATTTAACATGTTTAGGTGAAAACATTCAGGTAGCTATGTTTGCCGATGATACGGCCATTTTCTCTTCGGGTGCTTTATTCACTAATGTCTACAACTCTTTGCAAGCAGCTCTTGACAAGCTAGCAGTATATTACAGGAAATGGAAAATAAAAATAAATGGTAATAAAACACAAGCTGTCTGGTTTTTGAGATGTAGGAAACACTGCTACCTACCAAATGGCACTAAACTCAGTACGTGTGCAGTTGATATTGATTGGTCCGAAGACTGTAGATATCTAGGTATTATTCTAGATAAAAAACTTATCTTTCAAAAACACGTCACTACCACAATTGACAAAATAAACAAAGTCGTAAGAGTTATGTATCCATTAGTGTGTAGAAAATCAAAGCTTAGCATCGAAAATAAAATTATAATATTTAAAACCATTTTTCAAGCTATACTCCTGTACGGGGCGCCTGTATGGTGTAATTGTGCTCGCACACACAAAATAAAATTGCAAATGTGTCAAAATAAAATATTGAAAATGTTGCTGAATTTGCCATGGCATTATTCGACACATGAACTACATGAAAACGCCAACGTTAAACCGGTAGAGTTCCTTATTGACAAAATCAATCAAAACTTCTTCGCCAATTGTTCTTTTTCTGACAATGTTCTCGTTTCCCGTCTTGCGTTATCCTAAGTCACTACATATGTACTCTGTCTATGAAAATTATATCGAGGTCATTACTACATAAAATAACCGGAAGCTCGTGCAATATTAGTCTTAATATTCAAATAAGGGTTTTTTATTGTAGTTTTCCCTTAATTTATTATTTGCTATTCATTAAAATTGTGCTATTGTCGTTATATAGATTTAAGATTATAGTTGTAAAGGAATTGCTATACTAAATCTCTTAAGTACTAGTTGTAAAATATACCATAAATGTAATTATCTACTAAATAAAAAAAAAAAAAAAATTGAATTGAAAAGGTGCAGGTTGTTAAATGTGCTGTAACTGGCAATATTGTGAATGTTTATGAATGGTATGTATTAAGTGAGAATGTAATATATGTTAAGTGAAGTTTTTAAGGATGTGTAAGGAGATTCAGTGATAAATTTAATGAAGGGTAGTATTCTGGAATACAACACATGGATGATTACTTGTCTATTGAACGACGGAATCGCTGGTCGGCATGCTACAGCTGTAAAAACAAGCCGTCCGACATTGCGCTTCAATTGACAACAATGGGTGCCGAATGGTTTGTATTTATGGTGCATATGCACATTAAGGAACTATTTATCGCTGGCTAAAAAGGGTCGACAGCCGATGTGTGCATAGATAGTTTTTATGTACACATATTGAGGCTGGGATTAGCCAACTCAAGGGTAAGATCCCCTGATATGCGGTCGTATGATGGGCGAACCGATGAATTTTATTACAGGGAATTTATGATAAGGTAAGAAAGAACTCTTACAGGAATTGTATGCGAAGCGATGCAAGAAAAGGTAAGGATTCTTTACAGGGACCTTTAGGTAAATAAATTTGATTTATTTGATGCGTGAAGCATTTGAGGTGCTAATGCGATTGCATTAGCGAAAGCTTATGCAGACCGGGTTGTATGGATGGGGGTTCTTCAGGTAAGTAGGCAGTGGGGTTTAGCGGAACCGCCACGGCCCCGTCCAAGTGACGCACTTTTTTATACCCTTTTTAAGTAGTTTATTATTTGATCTTGACAAATTCCAACGGTCGTTTCTTAATTACCCTTTAATTCTATGAATATATTTTGGGAAAATACGTATCGGGTTTCCCATAGGGACTTGACAACTTTTTTTCAAATAAAACGCAAACCATTTGAGATATTTCAAAAACTTTATAATCGGCTTGAAGTACAATCAAAACATTTATGAATGGAACTCGACTTCATTCAAATGGCCACCGCGGGCACGTTTGCAGCGGTCGACTCGTTGGACCCAATTTTCGATGACTCGGCCACACATTTCGACCGAAACGGCCGCTATTTCGCATTCATTGTTGGCTCTAAGCTCTTCCAACGTCGTCGGCTTGTTGGCATAGACCAATGACTTGACGTAGCCCCAAAGAAAATAGTGTAGAAGCGTTAAATCGCACGAACGAGGCGGAATTTTTATAATTTGCAGACGTTGTTCGTTCGTGTACTTAACTATGATAAAAATGTTGAGTTTACTGAATAAACTGACAGTGACAGTTTGATGACTAGTGGAAGGATGCGTTCACAAATTGAAATTAAAAGTTCTCAAGTCCCTATTGGAAAACCCGGTACCTATTCACTGGTTATATATATTTCTGGGTACAAAATTTCCAACAGATATAAAGAGCGTAAATCAATTGCAAACTTTGTGGCCTCATCCTAGTGATTGGGAGTGTATATAAAACAAGTATACATAAACAAAACCAAACATTCATTCTTTTTTTTTTAAACATAAAACATTTATTTAACTACAATGCAAAAGATTGGCTCCTCGATAGTATAGTGGTTAGTATACCCGCCTGTCTCGCGGGAGACCGGCGTTCTATTCCCCGTCGGGGAACCTCTGGCGCAAGACTTAATGACCTTGCCCGGAAAAAACAAATCATTATGGAAAATTTAACAAGCCTCAGGTCTTGCTAAATAAGGTCAAGACCGGCTCCCGGTTGTAGTGCCGATGATGATGAATGCAAAAGATTAATTTACATTTGTTTATTCACTGTGACCTGGTGCTCTTTGTGGACTGTATTTACCCGGATCGCCTTCCCGAATGATTAAATTAAAATCAAAGCTATCCTTATTTCTATGCAACTACTTTATTTTATTCAGTGTTGTTTTATTTAACTTGCTATTCAATAGTTTAGAACAACTCTTTCGTGCCTTCTGAACGTATGGCGGAATTCCAAATTTTTATTGTTCGCAAAATAGATTAGTTCTACTCACTGTTTTTCCACTGTGTTTGTCCTGCAGATGTTGATGTTCTTTCTGCTATCTCCTCTCACCAGCCCAATGTACCTTGTTTCCCTTATTTCGAAGATTTTCATGCGCAGCAGTATCCTCCACCCCGCGTGGTAGAAACTTTGACGTGGTGCGGCAGGATTAATTACAATGAATCACTCCGGCTATGCTGACGGTGGCATACGCTTCCAGTAGGGTCACCCATGTCAAGCAGGCTAGCGAGGAGTAACACACAATCTAGGGTGTTACCCATCACCGTGCCCACTGGATGGTTTGCAGCCAGGGGTATACCGGCTGTGTTATAATGGCATCTCTTTGATATCGAGTCGAATCAGAGCAGTAAGCAAACCTTACCATATCAAAGCGGGGCTCTGATATGGCGGACTATTTGAAACCCCAGGACTCGTGGGAACAAAAATGAATAATCAATATTCACAAAACAATCCCAGGGAAAACCTGGTAGGCGTAGCTGTGATGATCCGACACTAACATAAGGGAACAAATCATCAAGGAAACACCGACTCAGCAAAAAGAGGACATAGGGGAAAACGGTAAAAGTGGGATATACATGTCGGCACATGGAATGTTCGAATGTTATATAGACCAGGCGCGGTACAGATGGTCATAGGGAACGCGAAACAATATAAAATGGCCATCGTCGCGCTTCAGGATGTCCGACTCCCATATCAAGTAATCGAAACCAACGGGTTCACACTGGCGTGTGGAGTTACCGATACACACAACCTCGGAATCGGCTTCATCATAAGCAAGAAGATTACGCCCTGTGTAAAAGATGTGAGATCTATTAATGACCAGATGTCGGTGCTAAAAATACAGGGCCTATGGTACACTCATGTACTAATAAACGTACACGCCCCAACAGAATCTACCGACGAAGAAACGAAGGATGCGTTCTACGAGACCCTAGAGGAAGTATTTGATGGGATCTCATCATTCGATGTTAAAATCCTTCTCGGGGACCTCAATGCGAAAATTGGGAAGGAAGATGTCTTTCAACCAACTATAGGTAAAGAAATCCGATAATGAAATTCGAATTATCAAGGCCGCAGGGTCAGAATATCTGGTAGTGAAAAGCGCGATGTGCAAACGGAAGCAAATTCATAAAGCCACATGGATATCACTCGACGGCGTAACCCGTAACCAAATAGTCCACTACCTCATAGACAAAAGAGACCATCCGAACAACGTTAACGCAAGATCGTATAGAGGAGCAGATTGCGATTTTCTTCTAGTGATGGGCAAAATTAGGAATCGGCTCGCAGCAAACCCACACGGGCAGTCACGGAAAACGAGCAAAAAGTTTGACACTGATATACTAAAGGACCTGCGCAAAAGGGCTGAATATCAAGACGAACTAAGGAATAGATTTAGCATCCTAGAGATTGGGAGCAGTGAGGAAGAGGAAACCAATAATGTGGACACTAAATCGGCATCAATCAGAAACGTAATCAAACAAATAGCCCAAAAGGTATTAGGATTTAAGAAAACCTTGGTTTGACGATGAGTGCAGGGCAAAGATCGAAGAACGTAAACGCCTCAGAGTGATTCACTTAGAAAGATATGATGAAGTCAACGTAGAAAAATACCCGACGATTCAGAAAGAGACAATGAGACTTTTCAAACGCAAAAAACGGGAATGGGAAACGACTCGGATCAAAGAAATCCTAGAAAATTCCACAGCAAAGAACATCAGAGCTATAAATTCAACTAGAAATGGCTACCGAGGGAGAACCAAAATAATTCGAGACTCAAGCGGCTGTCTGGTCGCAGAATCAAACAATATCGTGACAAGATGGAAGTAGTACTTTGAAAACCTGCCCAATGTGCGCACCCATCAGCCACAAATAAACGCACCAGACATACATACAGCCGAAGCTCAGATCCCAGAGCCCTCTTTCAACGAAGTTGTAGATGCAATAAATCGATTGAAAAACAACAACGCTCCTGGAGTTGACTGCATACCGGCAGAGCTTATGTACTATAGAGGTGAGGTAACCGTTCGAAAGATCCACTAACTGATTAAAACAATATGAAATAAGGAAGTCACTTCGGAAGAATGGAAAACTTCCATAGTCGTCCCATCTTCAAAGAACGTGACAGATCTGACCACGAAAACTGCAAGGGAATATCACTACTCCCAACCACATACAAAATACTAACGAATGTCATACTGGCGAGAATCACACCGTACGCAGAAGAAATACTGGATACTACCAATGCGGATTCCGTAGGAACCAGTCAACAAGCTACCAAATGTTCACAGTAATGCAATTGTTGGAAAAGAAGTGTAAATACGGAGAGACTGCTCACCAACTTTTCGTTGACTTCAAAAAAGCTAATGGTGGAGAGGGCATGTGGACTAGGGGCAACTGAGGACTTGTGTGGGTCCGTTGTGAACACGAGGTCCAGTTGTCTCCCCATATGATTTGGGACATTGCTTACTTGATGGAGGCATGAGTCGGTGAGACCGTTTATACAAATACGTTCCTTGGAGGTAGTGGGGTTTGAGATATAGAAGGCTTGTTTGTCAGCCAATGTCCATTGGAGATGGGGGAGGTTAAAATCGCCAAGAACGACGATATCGTCTATTGAGGTGCTTAATTCGGTTAGGTTATCTACCGCTTCTATTGCGAGTTCATATGACACGATGGGTCGTGAAGGAGGTATATAGACGAAGATAATGATGCGCTTGTCGATTTTTATTGCAACGTAGTCAAGATCCGGAGAAGAAGAGATGGCAATTAGAGACGAAGCGAGTCTGTTATGAGTGGCAAGCAGCACTCCACGGTACGGGGAATTGGGTCCTTCTCGATGGGCGTTATCATTGTATATATTAAATGCTTGTATTAAGCCATATAAATGAGGGTTCTGCCCTCACTAGACACTCCTCCACCCTGTTCTATACCAATCCTCGTAGCCTACGAAACCTTTGTCTTTTTTATCTACCAGCCCACCACACCTCGTATGGCCTTAACGAACCGATCTCACGCATGCTTGGGTCGCTAGTTCCAATCACTATCCGATCTCGCAACATTGATTTTTCTGGTCGCCAAAATTACAACTCTCTGCTAAACTGGTGATGGCAGCCATGAGTTGGTCAAACGGTTCACTTTCCCTTTGCGAGTGTGTATAAAATAAATACCTTTCGTAGATCTTGTTCGTGCGTGGGTTGCCGTGTGATGCAGTTGGCCAAAATCAATGATTAAGAGTTCGAATTGTCTCCCCAAGCCAAATTTATCTCCGTTAAAGTATTTTGTCATTTTAAATTTGAACAAATGGCGCAGTGATGGAATGATTTGTCAACAATGAAGATACGAAGTGTGCGATTGAAGGTTAATCTTATGAACTCAACAACACTGCTTAGAAACAAGTTAACGAAGCCATTGAACATGGCTGGAGAGGGTGCACAGTGTTACTGCCTTTTTTTCTTAGGTCTTGTGAGACTACCCTCAAACCTAATTTGTTGAAAGTATTTGCATTTGATTCATGTAAATACTGTCTTACAAATCCCATTCGCCCAACGTACATCGAATGAATTCACCAACAGTCGACAAAATGTTTTCTTTGTTGCAAATCGTACGCCTATAAAGAACTAGATTGTTCTTTGTTTTGTCCTTACCTGCTTGGTGTCCTATTATACAAGATAAACGCACAGCAAAATCGAAAACGATGACTTTGTTTCTGTCGAAAACGTTTTTATTCAATACAGCTGGGATTTTATTGAACGCACTTGTGTGATTTTATTGGTGGAAAATCATGTTCTACACATTTAAAAAACCCGTTTATGCTTATGCTTAACCATCGTTTAAAAATAGTGAGGAATAATTGTTCGCAGCTGGGAACGGATGTGGTAACGCGTTTCCTGGCGTTATGCCAAATATGAATACTTGGATTCCTGGGAAATATAGAGAGGAGATACGAAAAGCTTTAGAAACTACCTAGGCTTATACAAAATCAGTAACAAAGGAAACAAACCTAGATATAGAGCAACGGAAGCAATAAAAAGAGGAAGGTTCATCCTTGTAAACGTGAAAGCTGAGGTGAAACTGTGTGAGCAAATGAGATTGCTTTGAAAACGAACTTCACAATTTTCGCAAACGTAAACTAATTATCTAGTGAAAAACATGACTGAGCAATAAACTAATTCAAGAATATAGTTATAATAAACTTGTGGGAATTGTAAATAAATTACTGTTTGCGTTAAATCGAATTGTTTATCGTGACTTTTTTAATATCTCTATTTTCAATTTTCTGTTTATGGAATAGTTCATTGCTCAAAAAATGACGAGGGCAGTGGGGAGGAAGAAATGTATACCAACACCTAGTTTAACAGGTTATATCTATTGAGATTGCCAAAAAACGACACTTTTTTTAAGAATTTTTTTCCCTGTTATTTATTAAGCAATTAAAAAATCATTTGAAGGACTTATTCTACACACAGGTGTAAAAAATAACATTTATTTTTATTTTAAGTACAAAATGCGGCGTAGCCGCTAGTCAAGCGCAAACTGTATTTTTTTTTTCGACAGGTCAAACGGTGTGCAACATAACGACCCTTCAACATCACCTAGAATAAAAAAACTTTTTTTTTCATCATCGTTATGAGTTTTTCTAAGGCAGTACACATGTCATTACAAATCATAAATTTTTCGCAAAATACCACCAGCTTTTAGCAAAAATTGGATTTCCGATAAAAATTCTTTTTAAAAAATTTATTTGTTAATTAATCATTAAATCCGTGTGTACCGCCCTAGATACTTTATCTAGGAAGCTACAGTTAAAATTTCAAGTCGGTCGAAAAAATTTACCCGAGTTATGTTGGACAGCAACTTGAACAACATGGTTTTGAGAAAAACGCATTTAAAGTTTCTAAACGTGTTTAGAGGACGAAACTTATGGAAAACGTCTCCTGCTAGCTCTCTATAAAGTAAAAGTTTGATAACGTAATCTATACGTATTTTATGAAAGTATGACTCACTTATCATAATCATCATCATCGGCACTACAACCGGGATCCGGTCTAGGCCTTATTTAACAAATCTCTCCACCGGTCCCGATTTCGAGCCGATGTCATCCAGTTTGGCACTCTCAGGCTCTGGGCGTATAATAATAGTACGCATGATAATATCTGTAAAACAGACAGAGGTCAGCTACGTGCCTTCAATGTGATAGCGACTGTAGTCCCGATGTCAGCGTGGGGTCCCCGATTAGGCGGATTGCTCGTCTCTGTATGCTCTCAAGTAGCTCGAGGGTATGTTTAGGAGCAGAGCTCCAAACATGAGAGCAATATTCTAGTGCGGATCTAATTTGGGATTTATACAGGAGAAGAAGTTGACCCGGAGTAAAATATTTCTTGGCTCTAAAAAGATAGCTCAGTTTTCCCGAGGCGGATCTACCGTTGTTCGACACGTGCTTATGACACGATACATTCCCACAGACCATGATCCACTTTTCTTTGTGAATGTTGTATATTGTGTCTTCGTTGCCCTAAAGTCGACGAGATTGGCATTTTCCCACTGCATGATCCTATCCAGATCCCGATTCAGAGGGTCGATCTGCTCACATCTCTGCTGGTGCGACGTAGATGCACTAATCGGTCGATCACTCAAAAAATAGGAAACAAGCGTACTATTGTAGCGGTTCTTTAATACATTCCCAAAGAACCGCCCATCCTCTTAAATGAACCACCTTCCAAACCCACCATACCCACCTGCAATTTCGGGCAGCGTAAGCTACCCTTCATTCTCTTTCACCTGAAAGTTAAACCTCATTAAGGCATGCATCACGTTGAATTTTTCCGTTTATGAACCGTACCATATCTCCATCGGCTCGGCTTGTCAGCAATTATAATAGATAAATACTAGCTGGCCAGCGTAATTGTTGACATAGCCGTAGCCGATGGTTTCTTGCTACGGTTCATATCCATTTATTGCCCCAGTCCCAAGGTTCGCAACACTTGCGACCAATTTCCTTTATCGGCTATCTACCGATCATGGGATTTGGGCACTAATATGATTGACGTTAGACAATCATATCCCAGATAATGCCGAACGATGCTCCGGCCTGTAAAACAAACAAAAGCTACCATAGCCTAGGCCATAGGCGAACAAACCATCGGTTTGCTTATCGCCACGAAAAATCTATAGCCTACAATGCCATTAGCATGAACGCCTAAGTAAACACGATGTGCATATCATCGTGACCCTTGAAATAGCGTTTTTGTGTATCTTGAAGCAAAAAAACCTATTTCGTTCTCAGGCGCAGGTCATCAAAGATTTATGGCCCTCGAAATAGCGTTTCTGTTTATTTAAGACACAGAAACCTATTTCTCCCTTCGGCGATTTTTCTCCATCGCATATCTCAATAATACCAACTCATTGCGCCAGCCCATGTTTATTTAGGTGCACTTTCGTCGCCGCCGATATCCCGGCTGAAGGGCAACGTACTTGTGCTATACGCACACATACACAATCCTCCCCTATCGATGAAATTCGCGGGCATCGAACTGATAAATGTACATTACTTTGAGTCAGATCTTATCACGCGAAGAGTGTACACGCACCACGGAGAGTCCATATTCATCCTTCGAACTTAATAAGATCAAAAAGTCGTGTGCGAGTCAGTTTTCAACGGTTACACCACACATTAAAGTCGCGAGTCATTTTTCCGTTAACGCAGCGTAGTCAAGGGGTACGGACCCCACGATCAAGTAATATCAGAGTCCCGAACAGTCTTGTAAAAATTACAATTAACTTATATGTCAGAATCCAGAACAGTTACGTGTCTAAAAGTTTCCCTTGGTGAAGATCAGTGATGTAATAATGTTAGTTATTTCGTTAATTAAAAATCAAAACAAGTGTTACTTTACAACTAAAAATTAAACCGTGTTATTAAGCAAAGAACCCAATAACGTGTTTCATTTAAACTATTTCCTCCGGCGCAATCGTGATTCTTGTGTTTTTCAACAGCAGTGTTTTATTTCCCATTCCTCTGTTATGCACAAGTTGTAAGTAATTACACGGGAAGAACAGTGTACGCCAAAACAATATCCATCGGACAATCAGTGGTGTTTTTATGCAACCTGCATCCTTGCTGATGCCAACGTAAAAACTACCCACACTATCATCCGCAAACCTGAAGACGTTGTTATCCGTTGACTTCAACAAATCATTTATGTGAAACAAAAAACAAGGTTGGAGCCAAAATAGAACCTTGAGACATCCCGGAATTAACAGGATGCAGATCCGAGGACTCGTAGTCTAACATACAACAACCCGGATCGATCGATCCTCGGGGAAACCCTTCGTCAAGTCGCAAAGCTGCTGGGAGAATCCATATGAACGAAGACTGCTCAGCAATCCCCCGTGCCAGACGCGGTCAAAATCCTTAGAGATATCTGTTGTATTCCAGAATACTACCCTTATTCGCTTTAACACTAACTAATGTCCTTTCCAACACAACCCTTAAAAACACAACCCTTAAAACTACATCCTCACATATTCTACATTCTCAGTTAATACAATTCATAAATAAACAGACACAATATTCTATATCCAGTCACTTACAGCACATTTCATAAATAAACAGACACTATATTCTATATCCAGTCATTTACAGCACATTTCATAAATATGCCCATTTTCATAACAAGCACATTTTTCATTTCAAAACATGGCCACTTTGATTTTCGTTCAAAGTTTATTCAAAATTCTAAGTCACAGAGACTTCTAGATTGTTTTGTTCAGTTTATACGCCACAGTCAGTTAGAACAAAATGTTCTATATAAACAAGTAAATTTATATGAAAAAATCAGAAAGAAGAGAACTCAGCTTGAGATGGCTGAGTTCGATAAAATAAAATAAAAATAAAATAATTATTTAAATAAAAAGAAAACTTTAATTCTTTTAATTATTATAATAACCTCCACGCTCTTCCCTCGAAAGAGGAAGCACGGCGATTGGAGCCGTAACACTGGTGGCAGCGGTGGGATCCACGAAGACTGGTGGACTCCCGACTAGTGGACTCCCGACTAGTGGACTCCCGACTAGTGGACTCCCGACTAGTGGACTCCCGACTAGTGGACTCCCGACTAGTGGACTCCCGACTAGTGGACTCCTCGAAGGACGACCACTCCTCGAAGGAAGACCAATCCTCGAGGGAAGACCGATCCACGAAGACTGGTGGACTCCCGACTAGTGGACTCCTCGAAGGAAGACCAATCCTCGAAGGAAGACCGATCCACGAAGACTGGTGGACTCCCGACTAGTGGACTCCTCGAAGGAAGCCCGATCCACGAAGACTGGTGGACTCCCCGAAGGACGACTCTATCCTCGAAGGAAGACCGATCCACGAAGACTGGTGGACTCCCCGAAGGACGACTCTATCCTCGAAGGAAGACCAATCCTCGAAGGAAGACCGATCCACGAAGACTGGTGGACTCCCCGAAGGACGACTCTATCCTCGAAGGAAGACTAATCCTCGGAGGAAGACCAATCCCCGAAGGACGACTTAATCCTCGAAGGAAGACCAATCCCCGAAAGACGACTTAATCCTCGAAGGACGACTAAATTCTCGAAGGAAGACCAATCCCCGAAGGACGACTTAATCCTCGAAGGAGGAATCGATCCCAGAGGAAGATTAGTGCAAGATAAAACCCTAAAGAGGGAAGGAAGGTCTGCCGATGAGTTCCAGAGGAAATCTAAATTAACCTCAGTGGTAGCAGAAAAAAAAAACACAAGAAGACAACACAAAAAAAAAAAAAAGGAGAACAGAACATCAATCAACATATATTAGTAGTAAGAATCGTTAGCGAAATATCAATTTTTCTGTTTATTTTTCCGTAGGAATATTTTTACCTTGGAACTTTTAACTTTTCCTTTTTACTAACAATTTTGTCCGATAGAAATTATTTCGAATATTCTCTTTCCAGTATTTCGACGACATTTCCGTTTTGTCTTTTTCGCCGAATTTTCTTTTTCTACAGCTTTGAGACCAAATTAACTTTCTTTTTCATATATATATTGAATAACTAAAAGAAAGGCCATTTTTATATACCGTATTTTTAAGAAGTGATTTTGCCATACATTGATTTCAGAGTTTTCAATATTACGAGTCCGTATTACACGAGACAGGCGGCTAGGCAGGGGGAAGAACAAATCCACTCTCTACAAATACACCATAATCTCCCTGAAATGGCTCTTTCTGTCGGAATTTCTGATGTTTTCAGAATCGTCCCTACCTTTGACGGAAAACCCTGCGACCTAGATAAATTTATTTCCGGGGGAGACGTTTTATTTAGATCTATAAAAAGGGCAGACCCGGAGATATATGAAACATTTTTGGAGCTAGTCAAAAATAGACTAGAGGGTCCTGCCTATGATTTAATTAGGTATAGCACAATCGCTAAATGGGAGGATTTAAAGGATAAACTTGAATCAGAATATAAAGAGGAGCAATCTCGGTCAACGGCACACAATGAGTTGATATCCCTGAAACAAAACTTCAGAGAATCCGTTCGGGAATACGGAGATAGAGTTGCGAATGCTCTGAGGACGCTGAATTCTGCTACGTGTGAAATAACAGCAGACGCGGTGGTTAGAGAATTCTTGATAGAAGAAAACTCAAAATTGGCAGTGCAAATATTTGAGGATGGTCTCAAGAATGAACAACTGAAAATCCTAGCCAAAGTTCATGGGGGAAGTAGTTTAAAACAGTCTATTGCACATGTAGTATCACATGCTGCTCGAATGGACCACTCTCCCAGGCCATATAACTATAATGATAGATTTAATCGAATAGTCTGCCAAACCTGCGGTAAGCCAGGTCATTCTCAGGACACTTGTTATCGGAACATGCAGTCCAACAATTTTCCGAATAGACAACCAATAAAAAGAGAATATAACATTATATGCAATTTCTGCGGACGGAATAATCACACAGAGAACGAGTGTAGATACAAGATATCTAGGAACGGACCGTCCTTAACAAATTACCAACAAGGTACAACAACGCGTAATCCATTCCGAAATAATCCCGCAAACACCGAAAATCGTTTTAATGAAAATCCTAGAATCACCAATACACAAAACGATAGGCAAAATGTTCACTTTTCTCGGGTGCAAGAGTCGGAAAACGAGGCCTGACGCCAACCCAATTTTATGGAGGACAGACAAAACTTTTCTATTTATAACATTAGATCTTTGGCAATAGATAACGACAATTTTAATGAAGCTCCTAACCAAATAACTAAAGCGATACAGATAAACGAAGAGAAAACAAGCACTAATATAAATATTCTGATTCATACTCCAATTTTGGAAAATAATTCAGCAACACAGACTGAAAATTCGAAATTTTCAGCAGTAGTAAAGACTGAAATCCCTAATATTTCGAATATCCCTATTGACCACACAGACACTTCAGCAACCAAGACTGAAAACTCAGCAATATTAAAGACTGAAAATTCAGCACTTGCAGAAAATACACTAAAAAAAATCCCTCACATTTCGGCTATCCCTATAGACAACCCCGACACTTCAGCAACAAAGACTGAAAATTCAGCAGTGGTAAAGACTGAAGATCCAAAAGGTGCAATAAAAATCGAAACCCAGGTCAGTTCAGTAGTTAACACTGAAGAACACCATGTTTCAGCAGCAAAGTCTGAAGGATTGAAGGTTTCTACAGCAGATATAACTGAAGAAATAGTTCAAACAGCAAATAAGACTGGGAACCAAGATGTTCTAACAGCAAATAAGTCTGAAGAACTATACGAATCAGTAAATGAGACAGAGAAACTAAACGATCCATCAGCAATGAGTAAGACTGAGAAGGTAAACGTTCCGACAGAAGTTAAAGCTATAGAAAATGATGACATTGAGCCGAAAACACTAAACATTTTAAATAACAATACTGAACAGCAACACGAAGTAATGAAAATTGAAAATAATAATTCAATTAAAGAAGTTAAAGCTATAGAAAATGATGACAATGAGCCGAAAACACTAAACATTTTAAATAACGATACTAAACACCAACACGAAGTTATGAAAATTGAAAATAATAATTTAATTAAAATAGGTATTGAAAAGAAAAACCTTATAAATACCTTACAAATTAAATTTTACAACAATAAACATGTATTCGAACACAGAATAAGAAAAAATAAAAAGGTACACAGTCAATTAGGACAACTGAGATCATTTCTTAAGAAAATTTTTGGTATTATGCAATTCTATGCAGTCATCATAATAATAGGCCCAAAAAAGTTTTGGAAAATTTTCCATAAATTTAAGGAAAAGATAGACACTTAACAAATGGCCTTTGTTTTTATTCAATATATAAAACAATTGTAAGAAATGACGGAAACGAAAAAAAAAAAAAAAAAAGAAAAGGTAAAAAAGGGGAAGAAAGAAAAAAAATTTTATTATATACTGGGATATAATATATTGGAAATTCGAACGAAAAAGAGAATTTTGAGAAATAATATTAATTATATATATAGAAAAAAAAAGTTGTTGGATAATAAAAGAAAAGGTTCCAAGTGGAAATATTAAGTTAGTTAGAAATATTTAATGTTAGTTAAAAGATAATGTAACTAGACTATAAGTAAACTTTTAGATTATTGTAACCTATTTTTCTAGTATTAAGAACTTTTGGATTTTTGTAACTTTTGATATAAGATTAACTTTGAACGCCATTGTAATTGAACGAAAATCCAAGTCGGTAATTAAACCCAACCTAAGCAATAGTTAACAGAAAATTATTCTCTTCAAGGATAATTTTCTTTCTCGAAGAAGGGTGGGATGTTGTATTCCAGAATACTACCCTTATTCGCTTTAACACTAACTAATGTCCTTTCCAACACAACCCTTAAAAACACAACCCTTAAAACTACATCCTCACATATTCTACATTCTCAGTTAATACAATTCATAAATAAACAGACACAATATTCTATATCCAGTCACTTACAGCACATTTCATAAATAAACAGACACTATATTCTATATCCAGTCATTTACAGCACATTTCATAAATATGCCCATTTTCATAACAAGCACATTTTTCATTTCAAAACATGGCCACTTTGATTTTCGTTCAAAGTTTATTCAAAATTCTAAGTCACAGAGACTTCTAGATTGTTTTGTTCAGTTTATACGCCACAGTCAGTTAGAACAAAATGTTCTATATAAACAAGTAAATTTATATGAAAAAATCAGAAAGAAGAGAACTCAGCTTGAGATGGCTGAGTTCGATAAAATAAAATAAAAATAAAATAATTATTTAAATAAAAAGAAAACTTTAATTCTTTTAATTATTATAATAACCTCCACGCTCTTCCCTCGAAAGAGGAAGCACGGCGACTGGAGACGTAACATATCCAATACGAGCGGTCTTGACTCACCATGCCTATCAATCGCAGATGTCCATTGCCGCCTGCAACGGTATCCGTATTGACGATCATTCAGAAGTCCGTTGCACTCCAAATACTTAATTAACTCGGCATTGATGACCTTTTCCATCACCTTAGATAACATAGACAGTAATGCTATCAGACGGTAACTTTGGGGAAGACTTTTTCCTTTGGGATTGGATGAACTCGAGCGGTTTTTTAACAAGCAGGCATGCTATCGGACGGTAACTTTGGGCAAGACTTTTTTCCTTTGGGACTGGATGAACTCTAGCAATTTTTTAGCAGGCAGGAAAGGTCCTTCGTTCATAAGATAAGCGAGAGGGTCTTCCAAGGACCGGTGACAGCTCTGGAGCACAATTCTTAGGGACTCTTGCTGGTATTCCTTCCGGACTGGTTGCCTTCCTACAGTCCAGTCCACGTAGAATGCGTTGAATAGTACGCGGGGGAACCGCATAGATGACCATACTGGCGCAATCGCAGGTAACTCCAAAAGACCGGCATCTAGGTTTAAATTCCCGGAAAATAAATAACATTAACGTTATCCTTTGAATCTGTGACTAACGGCCTGCCACTAACGAAGGAAAAAAGGAGGAAGCGAAGTTACTGCTGACAGCCCTTGTCATTTATCAGAAGGAAGGCGAACCAGTTGGGCACTCAAGGAGCTTATTACTCACTCTGTCGTCTTTTTTGGGGTATCAATAGCTTGGTTTCACGCGTTTCTGATTCTAACAAAATGTATTCTGTTAACCTCGATGCGATTAGAGCGCCATTGTTTAAAAGCTCTATTTTTTGCCGCTGTAATCTGTTCGCATGTTTTATCAAACCCAGGCTTATCAGATGAACTTCGTTTGATGGAAAAAACAGATCCAGGGTGTTCACATAATGACCTCGTGTATCCCGCACTCGCGTACGTTCCTTCACGAGTTGAGTCAAAGTACGGCTAAGAGCGAACATCTCCGCCAGCTTCCAAGCCTCGTCGGTTCTGCTAGAATGTACCCACTAGCCGGAACTGTACACATAAAATCGGCAAGGACGATAATTGCAGATGACGGGTGGTTGATCTGTATCCAGTCGACAGTACGTGAAAGATGTTCGAAAAATGTTCGATCGTGATTCGGGGAGGTAACGACAACAAAGAAATTTAACAGAATTCCTCTGCAAGACCCTCAACCGTATGATGTCCATGTTATTGGGTTCCCACCCCTCTATCCTCTGGCAATCCAGATCGGACCGAGTGCAGACGCAGACTCCACCCTTAAAACGGAATCTCGAACGCAAGTCGTATCCTGAGCAACGAAGATATATCGAATCAGTTGACGAATCGACCTGGGTCTCAGTTAGGGTGAGTATGAGACTCATTAAAAGACAACGAAGCAGTATATCAAAAGGGAAAGCAGCTTGGGCCCAACGAAAGACGCATTCTCAACAATCAAATAGCGGTATGGCAAGACCAGGGCATCATTCGACCCTCATCACCTGACTATACCAGCCCAATTATGTTAGTCAAGAAGGAACACGGAACGCACCGATTGTGGGTTTGACAAAAAATTATCCGAGACAGATAGCCCCTGCCGATAATCGCGGACCCCTAAAAGGGAATCTCGAATGTAAGCCGTATCCTGAGCACCGAAGATATATCGAATAAGTTGACGAATCGACCTGGGCTTCGGTTAGGGCAAGGATATCAGGCTTCGTTGTTTGCAAAAATTGGCGGACGACGTTTACATTCGTATTGGTGAAACCGATGCCCCTGATGTTACAAAATGCCGTTATCAGTCTAACATCGACAGAGCCTCGAGAACGAGCCCGATTATGGGATGACGAATTTCCAACGTTCGGTTATTTATCATTATATCTGCATGATATTCCCCCTGACATAGTCCCCCCCGAATATCCGAATGGGAAACTAGGTAACCTTGTAGCGTTTCCGCCAAACCCTACAGTCTACTTACCTGAAAAACCCCCATAACTACTACCCAACTCCCTTAAGTTTGCTAATGCAACGGTATTAGTACCTGTAAATGCTTCACGCATTATATAGATCACCATCTGTAATCATAAAATCCCTATAAAGAAAACTTACCTTCATGCATCCCTTCGCATACAATTTTCCGTAAGATTTCTTTGTTTGCTTATTTGGTATTCTGAACCAATTCGGTACCAGACAAATTCTAGTAAACAAAATAATTCGGATTGCATTCAATGTAACCGTCATGACAGGGACCATAAATATCGCGCCGTCTATTTTCCCAGCCGCGTCATATACCTTTTCATACACATTGCCTGGCAACCTTTATTTTGTTTGTCTTACCAACAAACAACCCAAGCAGCTGCATATAATTAGCGCAATAGACGCTGAAACCAAATTCTCCAGCATGTCCTAATGCAAATATGAACCCGGTTTCTATTGCAGCCAGAGATGCCATAAACACCCAATTTGCTTTTAGCACCTTTTTCTCCTAACGTCGAAAATAGCGACGAGGCATCGTATAAACATGACCCCAATTAAAGAGCGAACCATTTGGTCGCCTTTTCTTTTGTCCTTGCCGCCTGCCTGTTTCGTTGTTCCACTGCACGTGTGAATAGCATTGATCTCAACGATCCCACACATACCACCATGACCTTTATTACAAGATCTGGTTTCCTATACCACCAAGAGAGACTTTACGTTTCCCTGGTGGTAGGTAAAAAACGATATCCTTATTGGAGAGGATATCGTTGGAGTCTTATTCTAACCACCAGACACGTCGGTTGTGTTTTTTTTCTCCTGCTCCCCGCGACCTCGCGGGGACGCATCCATCCTGTAGTCGCATATCTGTCTACACCCCTGAGTGTGTCGAGTCATAACAGTCAAATTTCAATCGCGGGTCGCTAATCTTTTTATTTGTGCAAAGTGTTAGGCATTATTAAGATAACCAAAAAGTAAATTATTTTAGTTCAGAATCCGAAGTTGAGTGCGCATTCAGAGTCCTATTTGTTTTTCCATCTACCTTAATCGAACCATTAAATGAACAATATAAATAAAGAAAGCTTGGAACAATAAAATACATCAGTGCGTTTCAATACTTGTATACAGCTTGTTAGCGGAGTGAACGATTTTCAGAGGAAGATTCAGTGGACAGTGCTTTTCCTTACTCCGGTTGTGGACAAACGTGGCGGCGTTTCGTCTTTTACTCGGCGAACAATTTCCCGGAGGAACATTAAAATAATGTTGGAGGAGGAAGTAGAACTCGCACCCATGCCGGTGCCACGACTTTCACCCCACATTGGTGACTCCGAGTTGGAACAATCGCGCCTTCCGGAAAATAAACAGTCGACGAAAACAGTGCGCGTTTTTTGTGAAGCACGAACTTGCGTTTCTTGGTGTTTTTCGTTCTAGTGACAACCGAGAGCAATTGTGGCGGCAATTGCCGAAAAATAATCAATGGGCAAAACATCGCCCCAACGCCAGCCTTTCTTCCAGCACCAGCAACCAACACGCACCAGCACCAGTCACCGCAACAACAACGCCAGGAATTTAAGTTAAGTATCCTTCTTTCCTTTTCTTTTTGTTCTCTTTTGTTGTCCATCCCCGAAGATTACAAGTGCAACCGAACAATTGATAATAAAAGTTGCACATCGCATGCGACTTAACTTCGTTACATTATCAGTACTACGACCAGTGTCCACCAAGTTTTCCGACGGCGAGATGGATATAAATATCAGCAACAGACGCTTAATAAAGTGCATGGGAATCTCCCATGTTTTAGCGTTGAAAATTGTCGCGGACATAGTAATGAGGATACAACTGAAGATAGGCAAGTTTTTGAGCATTGATTAATGCCTGGCATAAACACAAGTCCAACGAATGCAGATTCAGTGAAGTTATCGACCGGAAATGTTACCTTAAAACCAAACAATCAGGCATAGTCAAATTACATCGACATTACATCGAATTTATCTTGTAGCAAAAAAGACAATACCTCATGCATTTTTTTTTTTTTTAATCCAAATAATGTTGTAATAACAAGTGTGCTTTTCATTTTTGTTAGTTTATACGACATCACTGATATATATATTAATCTAATCAATTAAAATACTAATTGCTGCAGTATTTTCCTTTAAAAAAGATTTACCAAAACAAGTCATTAAATTATTATACTCCTCCTGATGACAACAGCACACCCTTCTCTTGTCCCATTTGGCAATTGCTTTGAACAAAATTTTTTATAAAGAGTTGCGCATGACAAAAAACAAAAACTCTGACAATACAACAAGGAATGTAATTGTTAATGCTAAATAATTATGGCACTAGTTAATTGTTATATCTAAAAACACTTAAACGCAATCGTTTTTTCCTTTTTTTTTAAGTACTATAAGCTCATTTTGATTTAACATGATTTTTGGATAACAAACAAATAACATTTTGTTGCACACTATATCTAAGAAATAAATTCAAATATTGGGACTTTTAATTAATATATATGAAGTTGGTTCAAGGTTATTAAGGATAACATTGACTTGTTTTATTCTTATTTAATAAATTTTTTTTTTGTTTGCTTTTCTTCTTTGTTTTTAACGACCAATAATTATATACATGTTATTTGAAACTTACACCAGTAATTATCACCAACACCAACAAACAAACAAAATGTTTATATCTACTAAATAACTTAGACTTTGTCCTATATGAATATATTAGAATACCTTCAATTCAAAGAAAAACAAAACTAATGTAATAGCCTAAGAAAGTGTGTCTGTTCTCAAAACTTGTAAAACAAATATCGAAATACAATCCCATATATCGACAAGTGACACGAAATAAACTTTCACACCCATTTAAAATACACTTATTGTCATATTGTCCGATTTCCTTGTTGTTCCCCTCAATTTCTGTTTTTCTTTCGTCTAGTTTAATGTTTCGCATATTAAATATTCTGTTAATCTAATCGAATAGAAATGGTTGCTGCAATTTTATACATTTTAAAAACAAAATAACAATATTGTAAGCCCCTTCAGGGTATTAAGTAGCGCACAACCCTTTCCAGCACGCACACGACTCCGTTTACTCACACGCTACCTCTCGACTCTTCGACTCCATTTGTCCAATCCACTCGACTCCGCTTACTACTTCTCTCGACTTTTCGACTCCTCTCGACTCCATTCATTCCTCCACAACCAACTCCTCTTTTGACAGCTCGTCTTTTACATCGGGACACAATGCCCCTTAAGTACTCGACCCCACCCAACCTGACTTGACCCCACATCGGCACAATTGAACTTCTTTAACCGGCTCCTCATCACACCCTTCGGACTCTTCGAATCCAAAGTGATGACCTTTGGCCTTCTTTAAATTCTGACAAAACTCGCCTCTATCCACCCTTTTAAGGCTCCTTTTCTAAATATTGGCGCACACGCTCGCCATTACTCAACACCCATTTTTTGCAAACCGGCCCCTTAGCTAACAATAGCTACTACGCGTAGCATATAATCAATAGGACGCCCGGTTTTGTCTCGCGTGAAACACCTCACCCTTTTCTGTCTCTTTTCTGAAGGTTGGCGCTCACGCTCACCAACCATAGCCTTCACGCAACCCCATGCAACCCTTCTCGACTCTCCTTGACCGCTAACAACTTGTCCTGCCCCTGTTCATATATTGGCGCCCATCCACGCCAAAAACAGTTATCACGCGAAACCGTTCATCAATGCTCGACTTTTCTACCCGATTTCAGCAAGCCGGCTTCCCTCGTAACACAGCTACTACGCGTAGCAGCACCTAGCAGGACACCTAGCTTAGCTCCTTTATTTAAACTTCAGGACATTCGTCCTTAGATCTCTTAACGTCTCCCAAATGTCTCAGTAACACCGGTCCACAAATCAAACCGATACCACCGGACTGAGACATTATACCTGGTTCCCCAATCCTTTAGCCACCATGGTTCCCCTTTAGCGGCAACTAAAGGCTATACACGCCCCTCTACGCCGCCTCAAATACCTAGGTGCATAATACTTCGGAGAGTGCAGCAGTTACTCTAGGCCGCCTTGTGGTTAGACACAACCAACCATACCCCAGGAGCCCCATAATCTAAGTCGCCCAACTTAAACGAGCGCGATTGGCCGGCCCTCCCAACAAAGCGCCGCTTGGTCGAGGTCGCGGTCGCCGTTTATCAAGCTCCGGGGTCGACACCGGAGCCGATATATCGGACCTCCCTCGATCGGTAAGCCGCGCAACTGGAGCGCCCGCCTCCTTTTACCAGTCACAGCGGCAAACAATTCGTCATACAAACGTATGGACGAAAGGCACCGACTCTGGACTTGGTTTCCTTAAATTTATCCACTGACACGTCGTAGCACGATGTCAGTGACTTACCAATAGGTCCCATCTCCTGGCACCATTACCACGATGGCGGCGAGCTCCTAATGAAATTATACCTATTAGATAGGTATAACCTGTTGGCAGATACCGCCAACACCAGATCAATACCGTCAGTGCCTGTATCTGCATCTTCCCGCACATGCTACTTCGTGACTGCGGACGCGAGCAGATTTCCGATAGGTTCCGACCTATTCGGACGATAAACCTGTTGGCCCAAGTGACCCATAACAGGTCTTTTGACCACGCCTCACACCTTTGCCCTTGATGGCATCAAGCGGTAACAACTGTGTCCACCTTATCGACAAAGGCTCATACATAGCTGGAACTAGTCACCATGACAGTTCCCCCAATTTAATTACAGCGCCTACCGAAGTGCGCAGGGCCACCTTGTTCGTTAAGTGTTCAGCCCTCCGCCTATCATAGCACCATGCATTCGAGCACCCCTACAGCCCTACCTATTTTTCGTGACTACGTCACTGGAGGGGGAGTACTGTAGCGTTTCCGCAAACCCTACGGTCTACTTACCTGAAAAACCCCCATAACTACTACCCAACTCCCTTAAGTTTGCTAATGCAACGGTATTAGTACCTGTAAATGCTTCACGCATTATATAGATCACCATCTGTAATCATAAAATCCCTATAAAGAAAACTTACCTTCATGCATCCCTTCGCATACAATTTTCCGTAAGATTTCTTTGTTTGCTTATTTGGTATTCTGAACCAATTCGGTACCAGACAAATTCTAGTAAACAAAATAATTCGGATTGCATTCAATGTAACCGTCATGACAGGGACCATAAATATCGCGCCGTTTATTTTCCCAGCCGCGTCATATACCTTTTCATACACATTGCCTGGCAACCTTTTTTTGTTTGTCTTACCAACAAACAACCCAAGCAGCTGCATATAATTAGCGCAATAGACGCTGAAACCAAATTCTCCAGCATGTCCTAATGCAAATATGAACCCGGTTTCTATTGCAGCCAGAGATGCCATAAACACCCAATTTGCTTTTAGCACCTTTTTCTCCTAACGTCGAAAATAGCGACGAGGCATCGTATAAACATGACCCCAATTAAAGAGCGAACCATTTGGTCGCCTTTTCTTTTGTCCTTGCCGCCTGCCTGTTTCGTTGTTCCACTGCACGTGTGAATAGCATTGATCTCAACGATCCCACACATACCACCATGACCTTTATTACAAGATCTGGTTTCCTATACCACCAAGAGAGACTTTACGTTTCCCTGGTGGTAGGTAAAAAACGATATCCTTATTGGAGAGGATATCGTTGGAGTCTTATTCTAACCACCAGACACGTCGGTTGTGTTTTTTTTTCTCCTGCTCCCCGCGACCTCGCGGGGACGCATCCATCCTGTAGTCGCATATCTGTCTACACCCCTGAGTGTGTCGAGTCATAACAGTCAAATTTCAATCGCGGGTCGCAAATTTTTTTATTTGTGCAAAGTGTTAGGCATTATTAAGATAACCAAAAAGTAAATTATTTTAGTTCAGAATCCGAAGTTGAGTGCGCATTCAGAGTCCTATTTGTTTTTTCATCTACCTTAATCGAACCATTAAATGAACAATATAAATAAAGAAAGCTTGGAACAATAAAATACATCAGTGCGTTTCAATACTTGTATACAGCTTGTTAGCGGAGTGAACGATTTTCAGAGGAAGATTCAGTGGACAGTGCTTTTCCTTACTCCGGTTGTGGACAAACGTGGCGGCGTTTCGTCTTTTACTCGGAGAACAATTTCCCGGAGGAACATTAAAATAATGTTGGAGGAGGAAGTAGAACTCGCACCCATGCCGGTGCCACGACTTCCTCACCACAACCTCTTTTTATTTCAGAAGGTACCATCATGACTTGTTTCCGTGTCAGTCCGGGCCATCAGCCATACATCCGAAACATACTCGAAGATTTCTCCCGGCGGTATCGCGGAATGTACAGCGGAATGGTATCTCACCTTGGGACCAACTACCACCTAAACCAACCTTTTCTAGAACCGGTCCATCAGCCAAGCTCTGAAGGGTGGCCAGGGATTTCTTCGGCCATTTCAGGGAGCCTATAGCTTGATAGGGAGGTATTTCATTGGACTGCAGGGCGTTGGGACCACACCTACCGCTCGTCCTTTAGTCGTCTCTTGTGACAAGCCGGCCTAGGTGTGAATATTTTCGAATGCCCTACTCACAGGGCTAAATCGGAACTCAGCTTTAAAAAAATAAAAAGAAAATGTTCCCGCATTGAATTCCTTTTGGATATCATTTCTGGAATGTTTATACGTAATTAAAGCTAAAAGAAAAATGGAAAGAAAATCTCGATAGATATATCCCCTTGAACATGACAAATATGTTTATATTTTTTTATTCTACGTACTATAGCACTATTATCTTAGATATCTCCCTTTTTTTCCTTTACATCTCTCAGAAAATCCGAATCAGGCCGCGGATATGCCACTTTTTCTCGACCAGGTTCATCATCCAAGCTCCAAAAGACGGTCAATGATTTTTCCCACTCTGTTCACGGGCCCTATAGTTTAATGGGGTTGGAGTGATCTCCAGAGCCCTATCATTTCCCTCCCCCATATATATCTACATCCTCATACCTAAACCAAAATAAGTTCATACATAATATAATAGTATATTACTTGCGCAACTAAGTTCCCGCTGTTTGTCAGTAGATGTTGGTCGATTTCGATATATCTAAGACGTCAATAAAGCCGCTTTGACACAGTAGTGATTTTGTTTTGACGTCATATACTTTTGGCTGTATGAAAATGCCTGATTTTGTGGTAAATAATCGTCATTTGCGGGAAATGTTGATTTCTTCTTTCATTCGAAGAAAACGGCGGCTGAAGCGTATCGAGAGCTCCACAAAGTTTACGGAGATGCTGCTCTAGGTAAAACAACGTGCCGTGATTGGTTCCGTCATTTCAAAGACGGTGATTTCAATATTGACGACCGTCCGCGTGAAGAAATGCCAAAAACCTTCGAAGACGCTGAATTGGAGGCATTGATCGATGAGGATCCATGCCAAACGTAACAAAAGCTTTTATCGGCATTAGAAGTTACCCGCCAAGCCATTTCCAAGCGATTGCATACGTTGAGAATGATTCAAAAGCAAGGTACCTCGGTTCCTTGTGATTTGAAGCCAAGGGACTTGAGTGTCGTTTTTTCGCTTGTGAACAACTGCCCCAGCAGCAAAAAACGAAGGGTTTTCTTCATCATATCGTGACGAGAGTGACGAAATTGGATTCATTATAGCAACCCAAAGAAAAGAAAGTCATGAGGTCTGCCCGGTCATGCTTCTATGTCGTCGGCTCGTCCGAATATTCATGCTACGAAGGTTATGATGTGTATTTGGTGGGACAAGGTCGGTGTTATTTATTATGAGTTGTTGAAACCAAACGAAACCATCACTGGTATCGACTTCAATTGGTGCGATTGAGCCGAGCAGTGTGCGAAAAACGGCCACAAAAGGACCAGAGGCACGGAAAGTAATTCTACCGCATGACAACGCTCGACGTCACGTTGCCAAACCAGATAAAACCTACCTGGAGAGGGTACTCCTGGGAAGTCCTACCCCACCCGGCATATTCTCCAGATATTGCGCCGTTCGATTATTACTTTTTCCCCTCGATGGCACATGGTCTGGCTGATAAGCAGTTCCACTCATATGAAGACATCAAAAAATGGCTTGATTCATGGATAGCCTCAAACGATGAACACTTTTACTGTAACGGTATTCGAGCTTGCCAGAAATATTAGAAAAAGTTGTAGCTAGCGATGGGCAATACTTTGAATGATTTATTTGTAACCACTTTTTTGCAATAAAGTTGCATATTAATAAAAAAAAAACAGCGAGAACTTAGTTTGGCACCTTGTGGGGGGCGAAGTCGGGACGCCAGCATGGGAGAGGGTTCTACCTCGTCCCCACAACTCATTAACACAGTTCCGCTGCTGATCGTTCTCCAAGAGCAAGCAACACAAACGAAAGAAAACGCACTGTTCGCCCGAAATAAAAGAAAAGCAACCAGGCATCTCAACTCAGCGTCCGCAGGCAACAAGTTAAATGAAACACTAAAAATCTTTATAACATATTTAAAGTTCTCTTTATTAATCCGTACGTTGACTACCATATTGTGTTGGCATCCAAGTACACATGATGCCCCGAGAATAATTCCAATTAAGGTTTATTTGTGAATTCACATGTTTCTAATTAATGCGCACTGTTTTTATATTTAAACTCGGCGACTCTGGACAACTCTGTACATCCACTTGTTTGTTACTTTATCCGCGACCCGTGTAATTTCAATAACAGGATTTAAGTTAAAAGTTCTTGCTTACACTTGACCTCGTGATATTTACGCTTCTCCGCCGCGCAGCGTAGAGCGTGAGACCGATTGAC
Organism: Microdon myrmicae; assembly: GCA_963931805.1. Classification (NCBI taxonomy): domain Eukaryota; kingdom Metazoa; phylum Arthropoda; class Insecta; order Diptera; family Syrphidae; genus Microdon; species Microdon myrmicae. The sequence continues at coordinate 87,269,268 of OZ007497.1, forward strand.
CGGCTCGGTCGGCTGATGGTAAAGGACTCAGCGATAAACGGCTCGTACAGAGCCGACTCGCTAATGGGGTGAGTTTCCCCGAGAGAGAAAGTGTTCCTCTCGTGGCGAAAACGAGGAAGGAGGATCTCACTGGTGAGGTCCTGTAGTGGCGTGCGTGAAGCCGGCCGTTGAGATCAGATTGTTTGCTAACGCTCGCAGCTCAAAGCGAACGAAACCTAGACAAGGGATGCCGAACAAAGGAAGTAGCGACCTAATGCTTCGTCCGGCAATGAGGGTCAGTTGAGTAAAGAGCAGCCACTCATTAGATACTAAAAGGGATTGAGATAATGGGGATCGTATATCTGCCGACTGGGAGGACCGGATTCTTTTGTTTGCATATGTTTATGCTATTGAATCCAATCCGGCGGCTAAGCGCGACGTTGGTGATTGTTTGAAGATTCAAACAAAGAAGTATTTCCGATAGGAGTGTTTGCAGCTGAATCAATAGTTGCAAGTCTTTGGAAAGTAATTTAGATGGTTACACAATGGCGGTTAGGTATACCATCTGTGTCAGTTGTGCCTGGCATCTATGGCGACGCTAGAGTCTATTTATCTATATCTACAATAATTGGGAATTCAGTTCTTGATCGCTAATGCAGAGATGCATTGATACATGTATGAATTCTTTACAGACATTTCCAGATAATGCATTGAAAGCATTAATTATCCTTGGGAAGGAAATGTTTTTGCTGTGGGGAGATTGCGGTGCAGGTGTGGGAAGGTTGGAATTTGCCTGGCAACCGAAGGTACCGAATAGGTTTTGGTTTTATGCTCCTGTATAATGGAAAGAATTCTTGTAGGGAATTTGTATGCGAAGAGATGCATGAAAGGTAAGAATTCTTTTATAGGGCTAAAAGTCCCTTAGATAACCTAGATGCGTAAAGCATTTAAGGTGCTAATGCAATTGCATTAGCGAAACTTATAAGGTTGGGTCGAAGTTATGGGGGTTCTTCAGATATGTAACAGTGGTGTTTGGCGGAACCGCCACAACCTAATAAATAATTCGAATTCCCAATTGAATCAAATGCCTGACAAGCGACCAAATGTTCATTTACCACTCATACACTCCATTCCCAAAATTCCCGAGTTAAACCAAATGCATGATAAATCGAACCGGATATTCGTTTACCATGCATAAACATAAATTCCCCAAAATCCCAACATCATAAAATGCGCATCTTCAAATGCATTTCATGATTTTTTTTGTTTTTCACATAAGCGCGCGCACAAAAGGGGATTTTGGAGTACCCTTAAGTGTCAGAGCACAATGCGAGCTGAATGAGAGGAGGTGGATATGATCATAAGTTCGGGAAATTTACTTAATTAAATCCCCACATAATTCCTTGGAACCGTACCCCAATCGACGTCCATGACGACTTTTGTCTGCTCTTCCCGGAATTTTAACATACTCCTCCCATACAATTCTTGACGATGTTTACTATAAAACTCTAAGGTCTTTAGATTTCTAAGCCAATCTCAATTGGCGTCCGATGCGTGAAGATGCCAATAAATCTATCAAATTAAATATAATAAATACAATTTGAAAGTAATTATATTCAATCTTTGGAATTGCCCACGGCAGTACGAACGCCGCAGAATCTGAAAATTGAAATTCATTAAAACTCAAAATCAGTCTCAGTTGACAGCCCACCAGTGAGGACTAATAATCTTGTACAACAGATACACAAATAAACAGATAAGTAAACGAACAAATAAGCCGTTTTACTTTCTTTCCAACAACGGTCGCTACTCTTCCCTCGAAGCAGGAAGTGTGGGGGTTCCTAAAGCTCACCTGAAGAACCAACCCATATTCGCACCTCAATCTCCCCGCATCAAAAACATTTCCTTTCTCAAGGATAATTAATGCTTTCAACGCATTACATAGAAATTCCTGAAAAGAATTTCTCACACAAGGGCATTCTCATAGGCATCTCAGCATTAGCAACCAAGAACCGAATCCTATATTGATGTAAATATTCACACTAGAATTCAACCCTTGAATTGCCATAGATGCCATATACAATTGGCATAGATGATATACACAACCGTCATTCTGTAACCATCTAAATTGCTTCTCAATGAGTTGCAACTATTGATTCATCTGCAAGCACTTTCCCAGAAAGGCTCCTTTGTTTGAATCTTCAAACAATTACCAACTTCGCGCTTAGCCGCCGGATTCGAATTCAATAGCATAAACAAATGCAAATAAAGAATCCGTTTCTTACAACGACCAAAGATACGATATACAAATTGTATGATGTACCCCAAACCTATTAGCACCTAATGAGTGGCAGCGTATTTATTTAGCTGAACCCTCATTACAGAACGATGCCGTAGGTCGCTTCTCCCTTTGTTCTTTTTCCCTTGTTTTAGGTTTCGTTAATCCTTTGCCGAAATGCATCGATAAACACTATGATCTACACAATCACACATACACATACATTACCAAGTCCTTCTTCCTTGTTTTCACGACGAGAGAAACACTTTCTCTCTCGAGGAAACTCACACCAATTGCGAAGTGGTTCTGCATCGAGCAGAGCAACGCTGAGTCGTTTTCCATCACCCGACCGAGCCGGTCGGGTCTCCACCTCCGCTCCCGTAGCGCTGCGGGACGCGTAATTCAACCGCGAGTCGAGTTTCTTGTCACGTAGTACGTAGTATTGTGAAAAGTATTACATTCTAATAATATCGTGTTGGTGTGACGCGTTTCGTGCGGTATTCAAGTGCCTAAAACCTAGGCGAACCAAAAAATAAATATATCTGTAGCCGTGGACGTGCAAAGGCAAGGTACATACTTACGCCCACATAGTTTAACCTACGAGATAAAAATAAAATAACCCCAAAAACATAGTTTTTTGCAAACAATAGTAAAGTGGAAATAAAAGAACCAATAATACTAAAACAGTGTTCCATTTGTTTTTCTTTCTTCTGGGTGCTTATCCATCATCCTTTTCGGTGGTCGCATTTGCTGCGATAATCGGCGGAACAGTTGATCTTTGTGTTAGTGATTAGGTGGGTTGGTAGTAGAACTCTCGCCCATGCAGGCGTCCCGACTACCTACCCCAACAGAAGTATGGTGGCGACCGCAAGCAACTTGGGAGGGACCTATCAGGGAGTTCCTATCCCTTTTAAGGGGAGAAGTCCCTGTAAATTTTTTTATTTTCATTTTTTGTTTTGCTTAAATAATTAACTTAGCATCTGAAGAATGTATTCTCAAGGCTTGGGGCTTAACAGAAAGTCCCTAATGTCCCTGGAAAGTCAATAAAGTGATAAGCAAAAGTACCGATAGCACCTAAGCGAACGAGCGCTCTATACGACCTCTACTGTTTAATTTCTAGGCCAAACAAGTTTGCTAGTTTCTTTTTTTCAAAGTTGGGGAACATCTAGCCCCTCTACACCCAGAAATACAAAAGAATATTCTTCCGATATACGAAGGTTTATCACGAGACCATCTACTGGAGTATTGGATTAACGGCTACACTGAAAGCGCTTCAAGAACGAAAACCTAAATGGCGTTTTTCTGGGAGCATGTCTTTTTCCCCGCCGTGCAGCGTAACTAACGAAGTTTTGAACCGATTGGCTTGAAATTTTACCCAAATGGTCTTTAACATATTGGCCTTTGTATGAACCTAAAAATTTTTAAAAATTGTAATAACAAGTATTGTTTTTAACAATTTATTTATGAAAAAAGCGGTTTCTTTTTCTTTTTGTCCTCAAATTTTTATTTTTCACTTGTTTTTGTAATTTTTGATTTATGCAAAGCAGAATTCCATATCTTATTGAAAAAAATGTTGTTTGTTGATTTCAGATAATTATAAGAACGTGGGTGTTGCACGGCGCAAGTCCGATGAGTTAAGTTTGGTCAGCTATAGCGTCATTTACATTTTATCGTCTATTGTAATAGGTAACTTCAGAACTTCCAATAAATGCTTTCAGTTTTTTGTTAAAAATTATTGAAAAACACGTCGTTTACAGGGACTTCGCCCTTTAAGGACAAGATGTGATATATATATTTATAACTCTTACCTTTTTGTGGCGTCCGGCTGATTGAGCCCGTGGGTGTCGTCCTCGTGTGTCCGTCTCACGACACAGGAACCTCCAAAAATGAAACACTAGACTTTTTTATTCGAACACTAAGTATAATTTATTATGTAGTATATTTATTATTAATTAATGTATGCTAAACAAGCTTAGGCTCAACAGCAGTTCACTTACTGATTGATTTTGTGCCTCTAACAGAACTCCTTTCATATACCCAAGATCAAATCTGATTTTACATTTCTTCCCACGATCACATCGTTCACCTTGCGACAGCTAACCGATGTCAGCCCAGGCGGTGGCCATGTCAACGACAATGGGAATTGCAACGGTGCAATATTGTCCGCATTCACCTTAAGACGGCAACCTAACTCCTACTTTGGTTGCAGCTTTACCCCAAGCCTATGGAAATATTTCGAACGACAGATCCAGGTGTCAACCTATTCAAGGTGATGTGAACAGAAGGCATGTGCTCGGATAGAACGTGAGAATTGCAGAATTTCAATTTTAGTTGTTACTCGAAGTAATACGTGTGTGGGGTTTTTATTAGAAGCTTCAGCACGGACGCAGGTTGAGCAAAACACCACTGATTGTTCACTGCGAATTGTCCACCGGCCAATAAGTGAAAAAAAAACAATAACTCGCTTGTTTGGTTTAGTTTGGTAAAATGTAAAATTAATGGGTTCACAGTATTGCTGGTTAGTCCTTTTTATATTAGTTAATTTCTTGATTACAATATTGCTGATTAAGCCTTTTTACTTTAGATAATTTCTTGATTAAATGGTTCACAGTATGGCTCGTTAGTCCTTCAAGTAATCACCACCGATCTCTATTTCTAATTCCACGTGGAGGTAACACACATAATTCTCGTTCGACTTTCCTTTAATGTTTTTCAATATCACTTTCAGACAAATTTCCGAAGGAAGAAAAAGACGTTCTAAAATCTTCTGATTATCGAGAATCGGAAATTAAAGGAATCACATATATGCACGTAAGAGAAATGATACGTTAGCACGCGGACGATACGAATTTACTCGACTTTACACTGACGAAGCTACCCTCGCCCGTCCGCCACTGAAGATGAAATTTGACTCCGGTAAACGCCACGTCCCCGGTACGCGTGCGTTTCTCGGTGGTTACGATCTGACTCCGGTGACGATTCTAGATGTTGTTTCCTGCGGATATTACTATTCAAGATGCACACAAACAAGAAGAGGGCCTGCTCATGGGGAAGAACAGTATTTCATATATCGGCTGCAGTCGAATAAGGAAAAACGACAACAAAAACTAACTAACGATATTTGAATTCAAATAGGTCAGCTGTGCAAATAGATGGTCGCTCGTATAGTGGCCGAAAAAGGTTGCTATGTTTAAACTAGCGATTCGTCGATGCATAATCGGGGCGATTACACAATGACGGTTGTGTATTTATCCACGTCAATTGTGCATTGCATCCATAGCGAGTCAAGGGTCGAATTCTAGTGTGAATATTTACACTGGCAAAACATTCGGCTCTTGGCAGTTAGGCGCGAGTTGCCCAATGCTTTGTATTAGTGAACAAAACGTGGGACATAACCATTGCAAGATTGTTTAGGAAAAACAAACTAAGATCACGTCCATTTCCATGCTAGTTTATCGCTTATGCAACCGATCAGGGATAATCGGCTGCAGCTATATAAGCAAGCGATTTGCCATGGCGTGTCTTTTGGACCAAAGGATTGTTGGAACAAGAACACTCGGGAGGTTTGGCCCGTGTTTGATGGGCATGTAGTCGCCCATAGTAACCAATCGGTTCATGACAGATGAACCGAGATGGTTTAATTGCTGCTATTTAATGGTAATCTTGACATGGACTTATGTTTCAGGTATTTGCAGGTTGGTGACGGGGAGTTGGATTAGGACGATGGGTGGTTCTTCGGGAATGCTTAAAGAACCCCCACAATACGATGCCCATCAAGGTTATGGAAATGGAAAATTTACGTGCAGTGATAGCTTCATGAGAATTTGCGTTTAACAAAAGATAGGCATGTGATAGGATTTCATGGCTACACTAAAATAATTCCGTCGGTTGTAACAGGAAATTAATTTTGCTACTACGCCGAAAGAATTCTTTTGGTTGAAAATGATTAAAACTTTAATTTATGACCGTTAATGTCATATATGCATGCAACCGAGGTATGTTGGCGGTTGTTGTTGATTTAATTGTTCGTCGAATGTTGTCGTTGTTGGCTGCGGTGTTCCGCCGAACACTGCTAACACAAGGAACATTACGGAGCGAAACAGCAAAGAAAACTAAAACACGAAATGTTTTTTTTTATTATTTTGCTTTATTTCCTTCTTTTCTATAACACAAGGATTTACTCCACTTACGCCCGTGGCGATTTATTAAAAGCTATTTCCAATGTCGCACACAGACTTTACAATTTGTTTGTCGCAAAATGACCGTGGATGCAGTTTCGATGTTCATAGTTCTTTATCATATTCAAACACAAACTTTAAGATTAAGTTGTCGCGAAACTACACTCGCGGGCCGTTCAAGAATTAAATTAAGGCGCGACGCGGATCGACCTCCTCGGTGGGGTTCTCTCTGACTGCCCGATATAGACTAATGGTCTCCATCCTAAAAATATCCCATTCGAATTTCTCAACCCGCATCTGCAAAGGAAAATTTCCCCATCCAATCTGCTAACAGACTTTCCCATCGTATCTGTTAACAGCATAAAATTTCCCTTTGCATCTCAAAAGTAGAATTTCCCATTGGACCTGGAAAGGAGAAATCTTTTTTCTTTTGTTTACGGATCGGATGCCGCCGCTTATTCTCTGATCTTTCCGTGGTTTATTTGAACTGCATATCTGCCAGGCGGCAAAGGATCGCCTGCATTTCGGATGTGTACACGGACTATGGGATGTAAGGCTTTGTTTGTCATTTCCATCATAAACATCTATCAGGGATAGTGTTATGCGTTTATGATTGTTCGCCTGCTAATCAGCGGCGCAACGAATCGTTTGTTTGCGCAAGTGTGCCTTAGCATTAGGTCATGCAAAGGATTTAGGTGCTAATTGCTTTTAGCTACCCGAGAATGCATCCATTGTTCGGTTTACTTACCGACAATGGTATTTCGTGGGAAAACATCGCGTTGCTGCTCAGGCTGGGTGTTCGATTTAGATGCGATGCTTTCTTGCATTTTTGGATTGGTTTTGCATACGATGTATGGATGCGTTGAACTCGATATTAGAAGTTTTTGAACGTTAAGCTCCTTGGTTTTTGATATCGGGTACAACGTTGTTGCAGTTTTATATGACCTTTGTTACAGGTACGATTAAGGACTTTGGGACACGTGTCTGTGGGCACGTGTAATGAATAAAGGTAAGTATGTTCCTTGGCGGAAAGGACATTGTGGGTTGTTTTTATGTTGGCATCAGCAAGGATGCGAGTTGATAAAAACACCACGGATAGTTCACTGGAAATTAACACCTGCAGAATGATGACCACTTAAAACTCTGATGTTGTTGTTCCGCAGCAGCACACAGTTGACAAAATATCCAGACGTAAATTAAACACGGAACTGGAGAATTTGGTTTAATAGTTGATCTTTATTGTAACTTAACATATATAATCCAATTGTGGTGTACGTAGAGGTTTTACATTTGATTAAACTTATATATTATTGAAGGGATAATCGACATGTCGTCTCAAATCGTCAAAGCGAGAACACAACTGATTTAGACTCGATTTTAAATTCCATTTATCTTCTAGTTTTTTTGTTTTCTGACAGCAAGAATCTGAATTTAAGTTGACGCTGTCTTAGCACCGATTTCACGAGAACAGGTAATAAACGAGATTTTCTCTAAACTCTGTTATCCCGATGCCGACACAGACTTTGACGAAACAATCGTTGGGCACGTGTGTGCTGTTGGGCGGTACAAATCTGACTTCTAGATGCTGGGCGACATTGACCCAGCCTCGGGGATTGCGATAGGTTTCGACGCACACCATCGCAGGGGAAACAATCCTTCCTTCGCCCCCAATGACCAATGAAAAACTATTTTCATTCCATTGGAAGCTTCGCATGAATATTATCCAAAAAAAACCGGATGTCTTTAGCGAAGGAAAGGGAAAGGGGGAAAAAAGGAAAAACACATATGCCACAGGTCAAACATGCTGATCGATGCATGGACCGGGCATATCGCCGCCGTCTGATAAGGATAAATTCCATGATTGACGTTAAGTCAATAGAGCCTTTGCCCACGCTGGCTAGGCACAGGGTAGATGGAATAGTGAGGCTGGCGGAACATACCGTCATAAATCATAGGAATTTGTTTCCTATTCTGTTGGTCTTAAATCAACAGACCTCGAGGAGACGATCGAGGTCACGATGCATGGGTGCATATTATTTTAGGATACGTTAATTCCAGAGATGTTGCCGTCAGGCAAAAATATTTTCTTGTGTTTACTTTGGGTAAACGAAAGCCGTTTCGATAGCCAACGTGAGAATCGTGGCTACTCGTTGTTTGGGTAACATATCCTTAGTCATGACCGATGCCGGTGATCGTTCCTCGATACGGCAACGGATCATATAATTGGTCATGCTGGTATGCAAACAAATATGCGTTCTTGCAGGCCAGTGGTTTATTTGATCTTTTTTTCCTTTCGAAAAATATATCGTATGGCATGCCGTTGGAAATCTGGCTTGCAGATGTGTAAGCCAGCAAGTAGCCCGGCATGTCTGCTTGGACAATGGATGGGTGAAACGATAACACACGGAAAGGTTGGCGTGTGTTTGGTGGACATGTGCCGTCCCTTGTTTGGTTAATTCATGACGGATGCACCGGGATTAGCTCGGTTGATGCTATGGTTTGATGTCACGGCAAGATGATAATCTTGTCATAAATGTATGTTTCAGAAATGACCGTTCGCAGGAGGGCTTGGAACGGCCCATATACAGGTAAGCTGCGTAAAATAGGTGCAGGTAAGTTATGGTAATGGTAATTGCAGGTTAGGTGGGGTTAGCGATGGGTGGTTCTTCGGCGCCTTGAAGAAACCCCACAACATCTCAACGTATAGTTGGTTGTGCGGTTCGTAGAACCGCCACAGTATTCTCGGCGTTGTAGATTGTCTAACTACTAATATATTCTAAGACTCTTCTTTAAACGAAAGAAACGTTTTCATTTGCTTTATTTTGCAAAAGAGATATCTACAAAAGAAACAATAAAAAATAGACAAAAACTAAAAAAAATTAACACGGGTTCCTAATATTAAAATAAAATCCGAACAAAAGGTGGAAGCTAAAATTTATTTGCAGTAAAACGGATTTACCACATTTCCAAAACTTTTATTAAGAGAAGTTATACATGTACCCTTAATAAAAACCTCAAATAGTTGTTGCTTCCTTTGAAAGCAAAATCCATCCTTTTCATAAATTCTTGTGCATAAACATCATTTCGATTGACATAGACTCTCAATTAATTAGGAGTGCTAAAAAATTTATTTTTGTATTTTAATTTTCCTTTTCTTTTTTGAATTTCATTAATACAAAAATGTTATGTACTCCAGCCACTGAATTTCATCCCACCCAGTACAGAAGCCTTAAAACCTGTGGAAGCCATCATTATTCACCCACAAATCTCCATCGTCCTTGAACAATTTATTTCTACGCCGTACAATGTTACCACGACAACAGGTATCAAACATAACATGATTCACATTCTGTTTCACATGAGTTTACAAGTGAGTCCCTTAGTATCTCCACGTCTTGTGTTTTTTGGCTGAAAATAAAGTAAGATTTAAGTGGGTGGATCAACGTGAATTGTGAAATTGAAAATATAAACTTTAAAGAGTTATATCATTTCTAATATCCTAGACTGGTGGTCTTCCAAGGACGAACACATTGCCAGCTCTTCAAATCGGCCGCAGAATGGGAATTTTTACCAAATTAGCAGAAATTTTGAAGCTGCGAAAGGAGCAAATGACCATATTGGTGGTAGGACTTAACAACAGTGGAAAATCGACTATTATAAATCACTTCAGGAGTCCTGACCAGCGATCCACAATAATTGTGCCAACTGTTGGATTTACCGTTGAACAATTCCAAAGTGAGAAAATTAACTTATTTGGAAATATTATTTTCATAAAACGTTCCGTGTTTTACATTGATATAAAGTAGCCGATAGCAAAAGCAGTGATTTGTTTTAAGTTGTTTCAACGGAACACATGCTGTTAAAGTATTTCTTTAATCTTCCAAAGTTAGTTATAAAATTGTATCCTATATTTCTAACCACTATTTCATTAAATTGTTGATTGCCTTAATCACAATAACCAAACATTAGTAAATCATTATGATTCACGAAATAAGTTACATATTATTTAATGGTAATTAAACAATATAACAAATTTTACAAAAACATTAACTCTATCTATACTTTTTTTTGTTTATAATAGACTTCCTTTTATTTGTTTATCCTATTTTGACTCACCAACATTATTTACAGCAGTATTTCTAACTCCTCATCCTACTTAAAGTCGGGATCCCATTCTACAGATCCCAGTCATTCGGGACAATCAGCTCCATCACGCCCTCAAACGTCAGAATTGCGCCATTACTATAGGGGAGTGTCGAAAGAATCACCTGGTACTTAAAGAACAAATCTCTTCAGAGATACTTTTGATCTCCCTTCAAGAATTCTACGCACGGCCCCATCGTTGCCCATTCGCGCCACATGTTCGGCCCATCTTAATCTTCGCGACTCTCACTATTATAGTTTTGCGGTATAGCTCTTCCAATTCTTGGTTGTAGAGTTTCCTACATTATCCTGCCTCCTCGTCATATTTACCGACGAAAAAGATACTCCTTAAAACTTTATTCTCGAATACGTGGAATTTGTTTTCCTCCCGTTTTGTGAGAGCCCATGTTTCGCATCCGTATAGAACAATCGGGATGATTATGGTTCTATAGACCACGTTGCCGGAGCGTAGTCCTTTGTTAAATTTCCTTCGACATTTCGTTCTGGCCGTCAGTATCGTTCCCAGATATTTAAATTCTTTAACTTTTCGAAGATCTTGCCTCCGACGTTTATATGTGTTCCCTGAGCCCCACCTGCTCTCGCCGTAATCATGTACTTTGTTTTGTCTTCATTTATTTCTAGGTCCACCTCTTCTGTGGCTTGCATGATGATTTCACTGTTTTTACTTACAGTTTCTAGATTATCGCCCATACTATGTCATCCGCATATGCGAGCACTTGTGTGACACCGTTCAGGGATGATCCGGCCATGTTGTCGTCTTGTACCTTTCTGATGTCATACTCGAGGGCAAGGTTAAAGAGACATGGTGAGAGGCCATCGCCCTGTTTTAATCCGTCCCGGATTTCAAATGGTTCTGAGAGGTGGTTTTCTATTCTAACTCGCCCTTTATTTTCGTTCATGCAGATTTGAATAAGGGCGGCATATTTTTTCGGAACTCCCAGCCCAACCACAAAATGGTAACGGCTTTACCTTGCGACTGAGTCGTAGGTTTTTTTGAAGTCAACGAACAGTTGGTGGACCGTCTCTCCGTATTCTTACTTCTTTTCCAGCAATTGCCTTACTGTGAACATTTATTCGCTCGTTGACCGGTTCCTACGAAATCCGCATTGGTAGTCTCCCAGTACTTCTTCTGCGTACGGTGTGATTTTCGCCAGTATGACATTTGTTAGTATTTTGTTTGTGGTTGGGAGCAATGATATTCCTCTGTAGTTTTCGCAGTCAGATCTGTCGCATTTTTTTGATTCATTGTAGTTTAATCTTCCGCACCACGTCAATGTTTCTACCAAATGGGTGGAAGGAGATATTATAGCGATCCGATTCGGGGTGAAACCAAAGCTCCCGTACAAGTAATTTCTCACAATTTTAAATACTTGTATGCTAACTGTGGTAAGTGCTCATCGATAGGAGTAATGGAGGCATATTTATATTGTGGGATAAAAATGTTCACTTTATTAAGCTTTTCATGACTGGCTCTCTCTTACTCATTTGCTCGCATTTCAAGAGCGCTCTGCTCTGATTGACTGTGAATTATAGTACTAAACAAAAGGCAGTTTGTCTCCATCGTCACGATGTGATAGTTAACTATAAGTTTATCTCAAATTTAACTCAGTCATTTCCATTCCACACTCGGCCGTCCTGACTGGACATTCGAGCCGAATGTTCACAGCCGTCGTCTTCTTCGTCAGTCCTAAACAGATCCTCAATATCGTCGCTTGCCCACGGTTTCATATACTCGGCGGCGATGATGTCTGTTTAGGCCCTTGACTCACTCCTATCCGACGCACAACGTAACGGTCGTTGCGCAGGTTCTTGATAACCTCATACAGTCCATGTAACTTGTGTGCGAGCTTTAAGCCAGATCCTTACTGTACTTTGCGAATAGCGACGAGATGGCCCCCTTGATATCGGAATGTCGCCTTCCTGTTTTTATTGAATTTCGTTTGTTTTCGGACTGAATCCGTTGAATATTCTCCTTTACCTGTTTGTGGAGTTCTGCTAGTGGGTCGTCTAATGAGGCAATCAACTCTTCTTCCAGACGCTCCTTAATCAGCTGATCGTCCTTCAAAAGAACGTCGACTCCGAACATTAATCGAAACGGCGACATTGTGGCGGTTCCGCCAAACCCCACTGTCTACTTACCGTAAAACCCCCATAACATTCAGCCAATCTCCTAACTTCCCTAATGCACCAGCATTAGCACCTGTAAATGCTTCACGCATTATATAGATCAAATCTATAACCTAAAAGTCCCTGGAAAAGAAAACTTACCTTTCATGCTGCTCTTCGCATACAATTCCTGTAAGATTTCTTTCTTACCGTATCAGGAATCTCAAACTAATTCGGCACCTTCGGCGTCAAGCAAAACTCCCTAGACGAATTCCTGTATACAAAAGGATTTGAATTACATAAACATTGCGCTGTTTATTTTTCAGCTTCACCATGTGTACGATAAATTTCTTAACCTTTTTCTCCCAGCAATAATATACCAGCAGCTGCATTCAATTAGCGCAATCGACGCTGAAGCCTATTTCCCTAACTCACACCATGGGTAAACAAAAGACCGCTGTCCTTCATCAGGCATTCTGGCGATTCGCAAATAATTCAATACCTACCCTTACTAGCGATGCCATAAACATCATTTCCCAGTAACATAGCTAAAACCAATTAGCACATTTCCACATCGTATCGTCGTCTCTTTGTTGAGCCGCGACGCACATGTTCCAACAAAGATCCCATTAGCATCCGACGATTTCGGTTTTATTTGCTTTACCGAAATCGTATCCTATGCTCTTATGCCCTTTCTTTGTTCTAGGTTCGTTCTCATCCATGAAAGAACCATGCACTCACACCCTTCCACTGAAAGAGTGCATTTCCTACAGCGGCCACACCCTTAAGAGAAAAGTTTTTCTCTCTCTGCCCTTGTTTATTAGCCCTAACCTAGGATGGAATTCATATCAGAGTTCCATCCTTGGTGAGTCGTATTACAACCACCATCGACCGTGCACCGCGTTCCCCATGGGTGCGTATGGGGTGCGTACCGGAGTGCACTCATAGTTTTGTCAGTAGTGGTATTAGGGTGCGGTTCACCCGTTCAACTTAACTGTTGGTCCTTGGTATCCCCGTGGTCGCCAAAATGTGCTCAATGCCTTCTTCGCGGCAATAGCTCTCGAACACCTTTGAAGTAAATCCTCCGAGGATTTGCAAATAAATGCCTGCCTTCGCAGATGGCATATGACTTCTGCGGACGCTGTTTGTGCCATACAGCCAAATGTACTTGGAAAAAGCTCCACAATGACCAGGATATGTGCGTAAGACTTCTTGGTTGACGTCAACGGATCCAGGTCGTCGGTATGGAAGGTGTCGAGGGGCACACTGCCCCTGTCCTTGTCGTTTTTCCTCGTTTGGCCCGTATACACGAAATACAGTTCGGAATTACCTTTTCAATCTTAGCCCTTAAATCAGGTATACAGCAATCATTCTAGACCAGCGCCTCTGTCTTATTGATCCCAACGTGGCCTCGTTCATGGGGTTTTTGTATCACCTGTAGCTACATTGCCTTCGGAATTATAACGCGCACCTCATCACCTAAATCTATATATAATAAACCACCTTACAAGTTATGGCCATAGAGCTTTCCTTTTTCCAACCGAATGACCTTCTCTTGTAGGTCGTCGTCGTCGTGCTGCTGTGCTTTCTTGAGTCGCACAGTAAGGCCTTCTTGGCTCTCATTAATTACCAAGCATATGGGAAGTGAGTTTCGGTTCAATGCGTCGACGTGCTTCATGCACGGTCCCGGTCTATGCTCTATCGAATACTGGAATTCTTCTAGCAGCAATGCCCATCGAGCTACACGAACACAAAGATCCTTCTTACTCATCGTCATTGTAAAGGTTTTGCAATCGGTTACAATCCTGAAATATATACCCATCAGATATACCCAGAATCACCGAAGTACCCTGGTATCTAAGGATAGTATTTTCAGGGTTAGTTCGAAAGTTGTCTGACTACTTGGACGGAGGGATCATGCATTTAGTTTGGTTTTGGATTTTGCGGAATTGAATAATGCGCAACAAACGAACATTTGGTTCATTTATCGTGCATTTGATTCAATTGGAGATATTGATTATTTTTTATTATTATAATTGGATATGGATTTAGGTATGAGATATTGGTTGTAGACATAAATATGAATGGGAGAATAGTAGGGCTTTGCAAATCCACTTTCCGAGCATTTTATGAATAGATTACCATAAGAATTAAAGTCTGTTCCAATAAAAAGGTTAAAAGGTGTTAAAAATAAATAAAATAAAGTGCATATAATAATTTGATCATTACTTTCTTGAATCATTTGATTTGATCAATGTCAATTATGTGTGGTAAATAATATTGGTCAAATGTTCGCTTCGACTTCAACAACATATCCAAACGATTGGCACATCGAGTTTTACTGTATGCATGTTTAGTCACTTATATATCGTGTATAACAATATTCCATGTAAGGCCAAAATGAGTTTCAGGTTACATAACTTGCCATAAGTTTATTGGATTT
The DNA here is from genome assembly GCA_963931805.1 of Microdon myrmicae. NCBI lineage: Eukaryota > Metazoa > Arthropoda > Insecta > Diptera > Syrphidae > Microdon > Microdon myrmicae. The sequence goes on from OZ007497.1 coordinate 87,284,416, forward strand.
AAACGGACAGAGAGCATTAATTTAAACTTGCACACACTCCCAATACTCTGCATGTCATATTTCTCATATGGTGCGGGTTATAAATATTGACCTGCATAATATAAAATACCCCCAAATAAATCTCAAGTGTTAAATTCCAATATTACGGACGTTTACATATTTTAATAGTGAATACTTCAGATGTTGCTTTTACTTCATTTTCTTTTCAGATCAAGGCGTATCCTTCACAGCAATCGACATGTCAGGAGCTAGTCGATACAGAAACTTATGGGAGTACCATTTTAAAAATTGCCAAGGAATTGTTTATGTTATTGACTCCAGTGATCGTATGCGATTGGGTAACTATAACTTTCATTCCGTAAAATCCCGTAGCATTGTTCATGTAACAAATTAAGCCCTTTGAATTCTGAACTATCTACCTGTCTTCTAAACAACTTCAAAATCGCTTAGGCCAAGGCATGAGAATTATATGTGATAGATGTAACTTCATCATCATCATCGGCACTATAACCGGGAACCGGCTTTGGTCCTATTTAGCAAGTCCTGCGGCTTGTTAAATTTTCCATAATGATTTGTTTTTTCCGGGCAAGGTCATTAGTGTTGCGCCAGAGGCTCCCCGGCGGGGAATCGAACCCCGTCTTCCGCGTGGCAGTCGGGTATACTGACCACTATACTATCAGGTTATAGAAAAAAATAAAACATACACAATATTTATTGTGAAAAGTCGGGCTTTTTTGACCTATTTGACGAAATATATCATGAAACAAGTATTTGCATTTTGGGAATATGACAAACCATCGCACTGGTGTTGACAATTGTTAGTAATCTGAGTTAGAGTAGCAGGCCCTGTGAGTAGGGCGTTAGAATATACTCACAGCTAGGCCGGCTTGTCGTAAGAGGCTACTAAAGGCCGAGTGGTAGCCGGGGTTCCAACGCCCTGTGCGCCCGGTGAAATACCACCCCACCAAGCTTTAGGCTCCGTGAAATGGCCGGGAGAAAACCCTGGCCGTCTTTCGGAGCTTGGCTGATGGACCGGCTCGAGAAAAGGTTGGTTAGGTGGAAGTCGGTCCCAAGGTGAGATACCACCCCGTCAACTCTATATTCCGCGATATCGCCGAGAGAAATCTTCGACGGTGTTTCGGATGTGTGGCTGATGGCCCGGACTGACACGGAAATAAGTCATGATGGTACCTTCTGATATAAAGAATTCCAGAGATAAACTAGTCTCCCATTCAGATCTCCGGGGGAGGGGACTATGTCGCGGGTACATCATGCAAATAAATAATGGAACTTTAAGAGGTTCGTCATCGCATAACCGGGCTCGCCCTCGAGGCTCTGCCCACGCTGGACTGGTGACGGCATTTTGTAACATCAGGGGCATCGGTTTCACCAATACGAATGTAAACGCCGTCCACCAATATTTGCAAACAACGAAACCTGATATCCTCGCCCTAACTGAAACCCAGGTCGATTCGACAACTGATTCGACATATCTTCGTTGCTCAGGATACGACTTACATTCCAGATTCTGTTTTAAGGGCGGAGTCTGCGTCTTCGCGTGGTCCGATCTGGTTTGCCAGAGGATGGAGGCGTTAGAACCCAATAATATGGACATCATATGGTTGAGGGCCGTGCTGAGGAAATCCGTTAAATTTCTTTGTTGTCTTTACCGCTCGCCGAATGACGATCGACCAGCGACATTTTTCGAACACTTTTCACATACCGTCGACTGGATACAGATCAACCTCCCAGCTTCTGAAATTGTTGTCCTTGGTGATTTTAATGTGCACAATTCCGGCTGGTCGTTACATTCTAACAGAACCGACGTGGCTGGGAGGCTGGCGGAGATGTTTGCTGTAAGTCACAACCTGACTCAACTCGTGGAGGAACCAACGTGAGTGCCGGATGCCCAAGGCGATTATGCGAACACCCTGGACCTGTTTTTGACATCCGAACCGAGTATTTATACCGTAGAGGTTTCAGCGCCACTGGGAAACTCAGATCACTGCTTGGTATCTGTCGCGCAAGCACTTGCATATCAAGCGAGTAACCGGCGTAGGCATCTTCGCCATGTATGGAAGTATGGGACTGCTAACTGGAACGATTTGCGAGATTTCTTCGCATCCCTTTCATGGACGGAGGTGGGCTTCGGGGACTCCGATTTTAAGGCATGCGCGGAGTCGGTATCAGAGATTATTCTTCTGGGGATGGAGATGTATATTCCACATTCCATCAAACGAAGTTCGTCTGATAAACCTTGGTTTGATAGGCGCTGCGAGCAGACTACAGCCGCAAAAAATAGAACTTTTAAGCAATGGCACTCCAATCCCACCGATGTTAACAGAACGAATTTTGTTAGAATCAGAAACGCGTGCAACCAGGCGATTGATACTGCGAAGAAGGCTCACAACGACAGGGTGATCAATAAGCTCCTTCGGTGCCCAACTGGTTCGCGCTCCTTGTGGTCAATGGCAAAAGCTGTCAGCGGTAACTTCGCATCCTCCTCTTTCCCTCCGTTGGTGACAGACAGCGGGACGTTAGTCACGAATTCAAAGGATAAAGCTAATGTGTTCGCAAATTTATTTTCGGCGAATTCAAACCTCGATCCTGGCCTTTTGGAGCCACCTGTGATCTCGCCGGTACAGTCTTCCATGCGGGATGTGAGATTTCGTCCGTGCACTGTTCAACGCATTCTACGTGAACTGGATTGTAGGAAGGCAACCGGTCCGGACAGAATACCAGCAATAGTCCTTAAGAACTGTGCTCCAGAACTATCGTCGGTTTTTGGCAGACTCTTCCGCTTATCTTACGCACGGAGGACCTTTCCTGCCTGCTGGAAAATCGCTCGAGTTCAGCCAATCCCAAAGACGGGAAAAAAGTGTCTCCCACAAAATTACCATCCGACAGCACTACTGTCTATTTTATCTAAGGTGATAGAAAAAATCATCAATACAGAGTTGGTTAAGTATTTGGAGTGCAACGGACTTCTGAATGATCGTCAATACGGATTCCGTGGCAGGCGGTCCACAGGAGACATTTTGACACTTATAACCGACATCTGCGATTGAACGGCATGGTGAGTCAAGGGCGGTCACATTGGATATCTCCAAGGCTTTTGACCGCGTCTGGCATGGGGCATTGCTGAGCAAACTTCGTTCATATGTACTTTCCCAACAGCTTTGCGACTGTGCGAGGAGCTTCCTTGGGTTCGGATCTGTTCTGTTTTGCGGATAATAGTACGCTTGTTTCCTCCTTTTCGAGTGTTCGGCCGATTGGTGCAGTTGTGTCGCATCAGCTGAGATGCAGACAAATTGACTCTCTGAATCGGGATCTAGATAGGGTCCTGCAGTGGGGAAGGGCTAATCTCGTCGACTTCAATACAGCGAAGACCCAGTATACAACATTCACAAAGAAAAGTGGATCATCGGTTCCACAGCTGATGACGAATGGCCGGGCCCTCGAGGCTGGGGAAACTTTAAAATTGCTTGGCGTCACGGTCTGTGGGAATGAGTCATGGCATAAAAACGTGTCGAGTGTCACCAGGTCAGCCTCGAGAAAACTGAGCTATCTTTCTATAGCCAAGAAATATTTTACTCCGGCCCAACTTCTTCTCCTATATAAATCCCAAATTAGACCCGCGCTCGAATATTGCTCTCATGTTTGGAGCTCGGCTCCTAAACATACCCTCGACCTACTTGAGAGCATACAGAGAGGAGTGATCCACCTGATCGGGGACTCGGCGCTGACGTCTGGACTACAGTCGCTATCACATCGAAGGCGCCTACCCGACCTCTGTCTGTTTTATAGATATTATTACGGGTACTGTTCTTCGGAGATTCGTGGTATTGTTCCACGCAATTCGGCTTATGTGCGCTCCACAAGACAATCAGACGGATCGCACCCGTTTGTAGTTCATCTCCCGACGGCGCGAATATCCCTGCATCAGAACTCGTTCCGTTACAGAGTGGGGAAGCTGTCGAACTCCCTTCCCATGCGAGTGTTCCCGGAGCGTTACAACCTGCAACTGTTCAAAAATAACTGCAACAGTTATTTGGTGGCATCTCGGGGCGCCCACTCGGTGCTATAGGCTCGCCTCTCCCGAGAGAATCTAATAAAAAAAAAAAAAAAAAAAAAAAAAAAAAAATAAGTTGATTCTTATAGACTAGGCGCAAGATGGAGCAAATGTTGTTTGGTTTTTCCTTTGTTCACTTGGAACTTGATTAATGTTATTAGATTGATTTTTACAAACTAAGCACAAGATGAAACACTTTTCCCCGAAACCGTGACCGCGCCAATAAAAAGGAAACGTTCGACTCGGGATAGGCGTACTACGCGATGTATCAAACTCGACTTAGGTTGGGACTCGACTGCAGTGTGACTCCTGTGGTTGTGCGCCGTTTGGCGGATGGATCTCGACTGACTCATTATTGGCGAGGAAAAGTTCGTCGCGTCGTGGCAGTGGAGTCATAGCTACAATCAACTCACTGCCATTTACTAAGAACTTTGTAAAGGGTTGCTATGCCTGTATAGGGGATTTAGTTCCGGGGAATCATCGCCGTATAGGCTGAGTTGGATTCTTTGGTTGTGTGTACCGTAAAATTGGTTTCGGCGGCATAGCCGAGTATGGTCAAGGGTCTTGATCGTTGCGATGGTCGTTTCGTGGAAAGGCGACACATCATGCTGTTGGCTTGCCAGTAAGAGGAAATTGGTGTGGTTCTACATGGTTTAGGTGGAATGGGAACCGAAATGTTTTTCGAGAAAAATTGGAATTGCTTGGTTGCAAGCAAGGGATATAATTTAGATAGAGAATTAACCGAAGCAACTTTGGAGAAATGTATGCGGTTCGGTGTAGTTGATGGGGATGGTGAGTGTTTTGTTGTAAGTTGGATATGCGTTTATTACAGAGTATAATTTTCAGGAGAAATTAGAATTGCTTGGTCGCAAGCAAGGAATATGATTTAGATAAAGAATTAACCGAAGCGGTTTTGGGAAAATGTATGCAATTGCAGATTTGGGATGTGGGTGCTGTTGCATATTGGGATGTGTTTTTGCATGTTGGTGAAATAGGTTATAGGTTAAGTTAGGGTGACGCGCTGTTAGCGGTCGGAATTGGTTGGCGTTGTGGGTTTGTTTCTCCATGTGGTATAGAGAACCCCCACAAACTCTTAGCCGCGTTCGAGAGGATGATCCCGGAGACGCCACAACCATGAGTTGTATGCGATCTACCTTGAAATTAATGTTGTAAGAAAAATCAAGCTCGGTGGACTCTGGTGAGCGGGACACCTAGCTCGAATGAGCAAAGAGGAGCCGGCCCGGAAAGGAAGGATGTAATGAAGGAGACAGGCGATATACCTTGTCTGCGGTGGGGGGATGGCGTAGACCAGGACGCCCCGAGTCTGGAAGTACCAAACTGGATGACATCGTCCCGAAATCGGACCGGTAGAGACATTTGTTAAATAAGGCCAAGGCCGGATCCCGGTTGTAATGCCCATGATGATGATGATAAAGGAAATTTTATACTTGATGATCCTCCACATCCAGGTGCAGTAAAAAAATTTGACGACAAAGAACTTCAAGGGTTAATGAAAGAAAATCCATGTTAAACTCAAGAAGATCTTGCAGAACAGTTAAGAGTTTCTCACCAAGCAATATCAATTAATCTTTTTATAAGTATATTTTCCAATAAAGATGAATTTTGAAACAAAAAAGCTGAGTTTATACTTGCACACCTATTAAACCAAAAAATATTCCCAATAATATACTTTATTTAAAAAATAATAATAAATTCGGCACAAATAAAAAAGTTATAAAGAATTTAATCCGCAACGTTCATTTTGCACCACATTATATAAATTACCAAATTTGTAACGGCTACTATCTCTTCAGTTGTCGTGAAGGATGAACTACAATTACTGCTCCAACATCCAGATTTAGTTGATCGACGTGTGCCTATCTTATTCTACGGGAATAAAGTTGATTGTGCGGATGCGTTATCAAGTGTTAAAATTGCGGCAGGTACTCTCATTCTAATTTCTATATAAAATATTATATAATATGACTGCCATATAATCCTTTTTTTATTGTTCCCTTCCAACAGCATTAGAACTAGAGAAGATTGAAGATAAACCGTGGCACATTAGTTCGAGCAACGCATTATCGGGTGAAGGTCTTGTAGAGGGGGTCCAATGGCTAGTCGGGCAAATTCGGATTAGTGTGACAGATTCCAAAAGCCACAAGAAGAAAAGAAGACCGTCCATCTTGAAGTGAATTGAAAAATAGAAAAATATGACGTTTCATGTATCTACTCCAATGATGTTGCTATTGTACGATTACTTTTTATAAGCATTTGTCTAAGAATGTAAAATTAGCTCTATAAGTCTTTTAATCATTTATTTCTGTATTTGTCATACAAAATTTTAAAAACGATATTTGTTTAGTAATGTGGATACAATATAATAAGGTTCTACTATAAAGAAAAAGGAATGTGTTATGGCCATCTCGGCATAGATTTGACAGATTATTATACATTAGAAAGGGGTTTGGAATCGTTTTCTTCCTTTTATTTGTTTTTACTGTGACTGTACATACGAACATATCAAGGGTGGTCAAGTATTGGATTGTACCACATGAAACGTCCGATATTCGCTCAGTCAGAAATAAGAAGTTGTCGAGTGAACATCTGTGCCAGAACGTTAAATTTTCTTTTTTTTTTATAAAGTAAATTGGTACGTGTGGTTGACGTGTTTAGGGTTCGTAACAAGTACAGTTATTTTTTCTCTAGGAATTGTTTACCATGCTGTTAGCAGTTCAAATTCGAACCCTCTTCCTTTATGAATTTAAAATGGGACATAATGCGTCATTAGCAATGAAAAACATTAATGACGCATTTGATGATGTAGCAGTAAACGAACGCAGTATACGACGTTAGTTTGCTAAGTTTCGTTCGGAAGATTTCAGCCTCGAAAATGAACCACGTGGCATGCCGGAAACTTTAGTTGACGACGATGTTTTAAGAGCAACGGTGGATGCGGACCCAACGAAATCTGTGCGGGAGATTACACAAAGCATGGGAGTATCCCCAATGACAATAAATCGACACTTTTCTCTCATAGGAAAGGTAAAGAAACTCGATTAGTGGGTACCACATGAACTGAACGAGTCCCGAACACGGCGGCGCCTGGAAATCTGCCCATCACTTAGATTAAGAAACCGAACTGAACCGTTTTTGTACCGGATAGTCATCATCATCATCGGCACTACAACCGGGAACTGGTCTTGGCCTTATTTAACAAGTCCTGAGGCTTGTTAAATTTTCCATAATGATTTGTTTTTGTCGGGCAAGGTCATTTAGTCTTGCGCCAGAGGCTCCCCGTCGAGGAATCGAACCCCGGTCTCCCGCATGACAGGCGGGTATACTAACCACTATACTATCGAGGAGCCCAGCGGATAGTCAGCTGTAATCAAAAGTGGATTCTGTATTATAACCGTAAAAGACCTCGGCAGTGGTTGAATGCAGGTGAAAAACCAAAACACACCCCCAAGCCCGATCTTAACCCTAAAAAGGTTAGTGTGACAATTTGGTGGACATCGAAAGCACCAATCCACTTTTCCTTTCTTCAACCAGGAGAAACGATAAATGCTATCAAATATTGTGAGAAAATCGACACATTGGGTGCCAAATTGACTGAAAAGAAACCTGCGTTGGTCAATAGGCACAGTCCGATCCTTTAGTATGACAATGCTAGACCCCATATCTCAAAAGGGGTTACTTGGGGGAAAATGGTGCAGTTGGGATTTGAAATTCTTCTGCATCCACCGTACCCTCCTGACATTTTCCCAACGGACTGCCATCTTTTCCCCAATCTGGATTCATTTTGACAGCTGAAGGTCTTCCGGAAACGAGCAGAGGTCATAAAAGCCTTTGAAGATTTCATTGCCTCAAAAAGTCAGCACTTCTACGAAGAAGGAATATTTGACCTTGTATCGCGTTGGAAGAATGTCATAGATGCCAACGGATCCTATTGTTACACCTCGCTGCACAATCCCTTTTCAAACATCCTCACAATCAATTATTATATTGCGCACAAAGCAATACACAAACAATTAACTGCCGCCTTTCTTCCCACAGGCAATTAATGTTCATATCACATATGTTGCGATAATTACTCATTCATTCATTCATTCATTGCTCGCTGTCTCTGCCTTCCAAAGCTAAAACACTTATCATGTATCATTGTAATCACACACTTGACCCACTCCCCAAGGCCACTCGCAAAATGCATTCTGCTTAACCAAGCGAGCGCCTGCCTGCGGACTTACACGGTCTCATATTTCCAATGCATATTTTTTGCTTCATGCCCCAAAACAAATGTCATACAAGTTATATGACACGGTCGGTATTTTCAATGGCTATTGGCGACGATATAATTTAGCGTCAATCAAAATGCTGAGTTCTGCGAAAGGACAGACACAGCTACGAAACGCAAGTCGATCGAATGATACGATTTGTACGTAGAGCAATCCACTATAATTGGTTCGGCCATTGCTACTACAAATTGAATGAATGTTTAAACCGATGCCGTTGCAATTTAAGCAGGGCAAATTAAGCGTTAATGATAATTAAGAAATGCGAATAACTCGTGCCAGGCAATTAGCCTGTGGGGGTTCTCTACATCACACGGAGAACCAACCCACAACCCTATCCTGCATACATGCAAAAACCCAATCCGCAATAGTATACATCTCACCAATCCGCAATAAAAACCATTTTCCAAACTCCCAACAGAATATAATTCGACAGAATATATTCTAATCATCCCCGCATTCATTTTCCCAAAATTCCTTCGGTCAATTCTCTATATTTCCTCATTGTGACCAAGCAATCTTAATTTCCCCGAAATTCATATGCCATAACAAAACGCAAATCCCAATCCTCAACGGAACATTAACAACTAACCAAGCCGCGGACATTTCCCCGAAATTACTTCGGTTAACATTTCACCCAAATAATATTCCTTGCTTGCACCCAAGCAATACCAATTTCCCCCGAAAATGCATGTCCACACTTGCTCGCGTCCCCAAAGCCAATTTCCCGGTACACCCAACCAACGAATTCAACCCAGTCTGTACGGCCAGAATTCGTTGGAACTGAGTTCTTATACGAGCATAGCAACTCCTCCAAAATTCTTCATAATTGGCAGCGAGCCTAATTTCGCTATGACGCACCGCTACGACGCATTGAATGATTCACCCTCATTCATAAATCAGTCGCTAGCCAACCGCCACCGGGGCCGCAACACGGAGCCTTCATATAACCGCCACCGAGCGCATATCATTTATAACCCCCAGTGCGCGCAGACGCGCCTCAACCAGGAGTGTGCCCGCGGGAGTCTTCGATACGAATTAGTACCACTTTGCCGGCGCCCTCCGCGTCCTAATTGTTTTGCGTTTTAGTGTGACGCTTTGTGTTAATGGCTTAACAAGAGCTCTCCGGTTTACCACTCAATTCGATGCAACGTACCCCCAAACGGAACGGCAACTTATGTGGTTTTTCCCTTCTGCTTGCCAAAGCAGGGTGCCGTGAGTTATCCGCGTGTCATAACATTACCGCTGTCAATTTTCAACGCGACATACGCAAATTAAAGACGTAATAAACTACCATAAAATAACCTTTCGACGACGGTGTCTGCGAACGCCATAATTTTACAGACGGGGTGCACATAGTTCATTTTGAGATACTTTGTTAAAATTGTATAAACGAAAGAGCGAAATGTAATATAAGCAACGAATGTGAACAATAAAATAGAACCAGCTAAAATAAATGAAGACGAGTTACAAACAATTCCTGGGTGTTTACTTTTTTGCCGTTTCCGCTCCGTGCCAAGAACCGACCGCCGTAACACCTACGCAGGGTTCCACCACGTCAGTGAACGATTTGCAGTGCCCCATCCAGCAAACTCTTTAGTGGGGCGGTAGTTAACCAGTGCCATACGCCGGCACATCTACCCCGTCCGCCACAAGCCTCAGAATGGGACATTCGTTCTGGATCAAAGTCCAGGCTAAGGAAAACGCATGGTCTCCATTTCCTCGTCAATAATTCTGGTATAAAAGGGTGTTTGCGAATGGGCAAAACTGAGAGTGAACTAATCAATCAAACAAGAGGTTGCGGCTTTCGCATAAGTACAGCGGCCCTCTTGTTTTATTTGGATTAGCAGAGTGAAGTGTTCAGGCAAAAAGTTCGCGACCCATTGCATTAGTACAGCGGGCCTTTTTGCAAATTAAAAATAGAAACAGTGTAAATGTAAATATAAAAAGTACAGGGATGGAAATTCCCAGTTTGTCTTGATAATAAAGTGAAAACAAAATAGTTAAAGTAAAGAGACAGTGTCTTTTATTAAAACGAAAAAGGGAAGACAGCCATCTGTAGCAACGACTCTCCATCAGCGGCCAAGGATCGATTCAACACATACAGGGTGTCAATTACCGGCCACAGGATCGACTCACCACACGCAGGGTGTCAGTTACGTAAATAGTATAATAGCATATAACAATAAATAAAAGATAAACATTGTAAACAAATAATACAACATTTTGGCGCCTAACGTGGGGCTAGAAAAACAGGAATATATTAACAATCAAATCCAAAACTTTCCGATAACAAAATATTAAGTGTTGTACCAAATAATACAACACTATTTTGATTGAATAAAAATGTACGGAAAAATAATATTGGCTTTTAAACGTTTACTACAAAATCGGACATTTCATGTGGTACAACCCAATAGATGGCGTTAGTGCCTGTTTTCATATTAAGTTATGATAGAAAGTGAAAATGAAAATAGGTTTGGATCATCTTTGACGAAAGTACTGATATTTGATCTGTCACTCTTTGCTCTTAATGCAAAACTTTAGTAATTTATAACGGGTTGCTGACCCGCAACAATAAAACACTTAGTATTTAATGGCTTATCCCCGGCTTAATTTTCTTTTGGTTCATTTTTGTTCTAGGTTGAACTGGACGAGACTTCTACTACCGGCCGCGAAAGGCGCTTTTGAAGTAGTGGTCTACGCTAACTACTGTACAGCCGCCAGTTTGGACATGTGTAGTCCAGTTTTGGGTGCCCCTGGCCAAATATGGGAGTTGAACTCCATTTTGGGACAAATATGCGCCTTGTAAATAGTGGACAGGTTGGATGGAGTGAAGTATGTTTTGCATCTCTTAAGGGACCCCATACATTTGGCAGCACTTTTCGCAGCTTCAAATATGTGGTCATTCCAATTAAGAGTCGAATTATTTCGAGTGCCGAGGATTGATAGTTCCTTGTCTTCGTCGATGCAAGTGCAATTCATTGACAGTATATTTACTTTGGGGTTCGCATTTGACGACAAGAGACAGCACTGAGTTTTTAAGGCATTGAATTCCACTCGGTCAGATAATCCCCACTGATATATCCTGTTGAGGTCTGTGTTTCAGCACGGTGCGTTTACCGTGCAATACGATTATAAATTGAAAACGAGATAAGACACGAAAAGTTTATTGCACAAACGACACTTTATTGTTAACAATTAAAAACGAACGACAAGGCTAGATTTTTCACAACACAATGTTGGTTGACAAACGAACGAATCGATACAAACGAAAATTATATCATTTCACATAACATCAAGATGACACAAAATAACAAAACAACAAAACCATGACAACAATAACTAATAACAAAACGATTTTGGGCTCCTCGATAGTATAGTGGTTAGTATATCCGCCTGTCACCCGGGAGACCGGGGTTCGATTCCCCGTCGGGGAGACTCTGGCGCAAGACTAATAACCTTGCCCAGAAAAAATAAATCATTATGGAAAATTTAACAAGCCTCAGGACTTACTAAATAAGGCCAAGACCGGTTCCCGGTTGTAGTGCCGATGATGATGATGAATAACAAAAAGGGCAAGTGCTGCCAAACATACAAATTAATTACAAATTATAACAACTGAATAACAAAAACAACTAATAATAAAAATAAATATAACTATACTAATTAAAAACAAATGTAATAATTAATGTCTTGAACTGATTGATTCAAGCACGACACGACATACAGCCCGCCTTGAAGCGTCAGGTGCAAACTGCTTGGGGAGCCTTTGTCTTCGGCAGGACAATTGATGGGAAGAACATTTGTTTACATCGCTAGCTCGCTTTGATAAAGCATGTGACGTCAATAAAATTGAATTAGGATGAACTGGACTAATTGATTTGTCATCATGTAATTTTTCCATACGTAGTTTTGATACTTGGGTCCCATGGACGAAACCAAGCAGTGAACGTGCATGATGATGTGGATGAACGAATACTAGATTGTGTACAACTATGATCTTCTGTAGATTGTAAGATTTCCATTGGGCCAAATAAGTAGTACCAATTTCGAAAATGAGCACCAATGCTTCTTCACTCAGTCGAACCTCTGGGGGTCGGGCGCGACCGAATCGAGTCAGCTGTTGTCGGGATTTCTTGCGCCTACGTTTCCAAGTATGTTGCTTCAATAGTTGAGAGGGGCGCCAGTCGGATATACTGGCTTACCTGCGAAGTCGAATTGCTGGAAAGAAGCTAAAGGGCTACTCACTAGGAAGTGGAAGTGGGCAGGAGTGAGAGGTTCAAGATTAATTGGATAGGAGGATGCCCTGGGTACTATGGGAAGGGAATTATTAACTATTGTTTTCAATTCGATAATATACGTTGCTCGTTGCGCATAAGTAAGCAAAGGAGGCGCTCTTGGCGGAATAATGTGCCGATTAATTCCTTGACCAATAAAAAAACTAACTACGGGTTTTTGATGCCCTTTGAGCATAGTTCCATTATTATAGTGTGTTACGTACGGTTTCCGCCACCACCATCATTCGATAATTTGTAATTTTAATATAATTTGTTTTGAAATGGTATGATGGTAAGGTGGTGGAGGAGTTGCACGATCCACAAGTGAGTTTTCGAACACGCCCCGATTCGGGTGTGGATCGTGCAGCTCTTCGAGTTCGAATTCGGTTTTCGAGGTGGACGTCGATGGACAGTGAGAGAGGGAGACAGCAGGATGCTTGAGTTCGGTTCTTTGTTGATTCCGTTGTCGACGGTGTTTTTGGAGTGCAGTTCGTAACCGGGAAAAGGTCGAGAAGTAGTGGTCTTAGTGGACAGATGTCGAGTTAAAGAAAAAAGAAAAGGCCCAGATAACAAGGAAAAAGGAAACAGTAATAGCTAAGTTTAAAACGAGGCGGGGGAGTTTTTCGTAAAAAGAATTATTGTAAATTGTGTTGTAAATTACGTGCCAATAGGTGATCATATCAGTTTAGTTTTTTCTTTCGTGGCTGTATATTCGTAACATTGTGATAACCGTAACAATTTTTAAATCTACAACATGCTGTAATAAAAAAAGGAAAGACTTCAAGATGAACCCAAATTAAGATTGTTTACTTTTTCTGTCCCGGACTAGAGCTTCAGTGGGCGGACTAGTGGAGCAAGTATTCCCAGGTAACCTGCGACTTCCAAAATTTTCAGTTTCTCAGGTAGTGCAACGGTCGGCCATCAAAAGTGGGCGATTTCCCCTAAGGAACAGATTTCAACGGGAAACGTACAGCAAGTACCGTGCCGGCGCAACCTATCCTGACACGGTGATCACAACCGCTGAAGGTACAGCATAGCCTTTTAATATTGAACCAGCCTCATGTCCTTGGCGTTCTATTCCAATACTCGGCAATTTCTTTCCAAAGAATAAGATGATAACCATCGGCGCACACTGCAAATTGCATGATTACATTATTACGTCGTAGCAATTAAAACGAAATTGTAGCAACGGGAGCTGCCATTCCACTCCGCAATGACACAATGATTTTATCTCCAAAAGGATAATCTATCACTTAACAGTATCTGGCAACTAGCAGTCATTCTTCCGGTTCTTGCCATGTTTAACAACTATCATTGACCAAAGATATTACAATCGCTAATTAAAGTGTTACAATTATTCCAAAGTAAAATATTACTAGTTGAACACTAACAATACAACAAATTAGAAAATCAAATATTACAATTGCCGAAGTACACTTGAACAATTTGCTAAAGATCACCATACATTGCAATTCATTTAATTATCACATTTAACGAAATACGATTAGTACCTCCAGTTAATGAATAAAATAATAACACCAATAGTTTAAAAATTGTGTTAACAGAAGAGAGGAGCATAACAGATCCCTCGTACATTACAATTGGCTTGTGGTCTCAACAACAACACCACGATTGGAACCGAGTGCCAGTGAACCTTGGCTCGGCAACCGTTTACACAAATTTCTGTGGCAGGAAAATACCACAAGTGGATCTCGACTGACCTTTTCCGTCCTGAAAAGAAGCGCTTTGCGCTTGCGATAAAATACTCGGTGGCGAATCCACCGACTAGCTGTAAATGAACTGTCTTCGTAAGGCTAACGTACTCCGCTGCGTAAACCTTCCACCGAACTTTGTTGGGATGTTGCCTTTCTTTAATATAGAAGGTTCGACACGAAATTTTATAACAGCTATTGTACTTGTTCTGGATAATACAATATATTGCGATAATGGATTAATTGATCTCTGTGAAATGCAAGTTTCTCCCAAGAAGATCCAACGAAAAGTGTTATTAACGATCTGTGAACAATTAGTTCATTATATATATATAGTTGTGGGCCTTGTTTCAAGGCCACCGATATTATGAAATTACTTTCATCGCTATTTTCTTTGTATTGTGCCAATGCACGAGGCAAAGTCCCTTTGGGAATATTTTGCAAATCCAAGCAATCTCGAAGACTTGTCGGTGCTGACGCACGTGCCGGCATGTGAGAAGGTGCTTTCTGTTTTGGTGTTCCAGTCTCGAAGCTGATTTTACCTATGTCCTCTGAGGATGGCGATAAATTATCCGACTTCAACTTCAGCTCGACATCGTCATCGTTGTTTGACGCTACAATTCCGATGGAATCTCCTGACTGATATTCGTATGCAGGTATTCCCACTAATGGAACGCAAGCTATTTCCGCTGCGGCCAACGGCATCTTTGGTGTAACACATTTGAATTGTAGATGCGTGTTAATTTCGTCTGTGGTATTTGGAACTGTAATAACCAAACTTTCTCCACAATCCTTTTCAACAGCTAGTTGTTGCTGTTCCTCAAACCTAATGTCAGGGCCTTTAATGGGGTGAAGCGCGTAGTGTTCCTTACAATCTATTTCTTCAGCTGATCGAATGGAAAGCTCCTCAGAGTCCCAGAACCGAGTTGTATTAACATTTGGAGTGTTGGACTGTATGGTTAGGTGGCACGACACGTTAAATGCCCGAAAACTGGGATCCAACTCGCCCGCGACAATCCATCCTAATTGCGTTTTTTTGCAGTACGAAATTGGGGTGTTTCCCCAACGATAAGTCAAGAAATCGTTAAGTGTACGGTAAAAGTAACGGTTGTTATTAGCGGACTAATAAAATGTTACATTAATTTGGACCAGTCTCGAGAGTGATCCCGGTGACAATCGATTTTACATCACCGAAGCTGTACAAAATCAGTGTAAGGGGAACATCCTTGTTGGGAAAGCCCTTATCGATGCGAAGAAGCACATCCTACCCGTCAGAGTATTAAATGCGTCCGAGGAGCCGGTCGCAATAAGAAAAGGAGAGGTAATCGCAGAATGTGCACCCGTGTCAATGGTAAGCTCAATTCAGACAAGGGGAGAGGACCATTCAATTCAATGGCCATCTGGTGCATCCTCTATGGTTAATAAGTTGATGTCCCAGAAAATCGAATTAACAGACAGAGAAAAGGCAAGTGTTAAATCACTCCTGAACGATTTTTCTGATATTTTTGTGACAGGAAATGATAAATCTGGACGCACCGGTATAGTTAAACATCGCATTGACACGGGTGAGTCAAGACCTATAAGGCAGCCACCTCGTCGACTACCGTTGGCCAAAGAATCAGATGTAGGCAACATGATTCGAGAGATGAAAGAGCAAGGAGTCATCGAGAAATCATCGAACCCATGGGCTTCGCCGGTAGAGCTCGTCAAGAAGAAGGATGAGACAACTAGATTTTGTGTCGACTACCGTCGGTTAAACGACGTTACGAAGAAAGACAGTTACCCTCTTCCTCGAATCGACGACACACTAGATACCCTTTCTGGAGCTCAGTGGTTTTCAACATTGGACCTAAAAAGCGGTTACTGGCAAGTGGAAGTGAAGGAGGAGGACAAGGAGAAGACAGCGTTTACTACCGGAAACGGACTTTATCAATTCAACGTGATGCCTTTTGGATTGTGTAATGCTCCAGCAACGTTTGAACGATTAATGGAAAGTGTTCTACGGGGACTTACATGGAAGACGTGTCTTGTGTACTTGTACGATATCATCGTTGTTGGAAGGAATTTACCAGAACACATCAATAATCTGCGGTCCGTCTTCGAACGACTAAGGCAGGCCAACTTAAAGCTCAATTCGAAGAAATGTGAACTCTTCCAAAGGAGAGTAAAATTCCTGGGACACATCGTTTCATCTGCAGGAGTTCAAACAGATCCTGATAAGATAGCACCCGTCCGAGAGTGGCCTACTCCAGAAGACAAGCAACAGTTGAGAAGCTTTATGGGATTAACCACATATTACCGACGGTTTGTTAAAGGTTTCGCCAATGTGGCTAAAACCCTACACGAACTAACGTGTAAAGACAAGAAATTCAATTGGACAGAAAAGTGTGAAGCAACATTCAACACATTGAAGGCCGAGTTATGTAAGACTCCAACATTGGCATTCCCAAGATCGGATTGCCCATTTATATTGGAAACTGATGGAAGTAACACAGGAATCGGAGCAGTGTTGTCACAGTAAGTCGATGGTAAAGAGAGAGTTATCGCATATTATAGTCGAGTTCTATCTAAGCCAGAGAGAAACTACTGCGCAACAAGAAAGGAACTGCAGGCTGTCGTAGAAACCGTTAAGAAATTCCATAAGTACCTCTACGGACGTCGATTCCACCTTCGAGCGTATCATGCCGCCCTGAAATGGTTGTTAAATTTTAAGAATCCGGAAGGACAAATAGCTCGATGGATCGAACGACTTCAAACGTACGATTTCCAAATTTCCCACCGTCAAGGGAAGGTGCATAATAACGCGGATGCTCTATCAAGAACACCATGTAAGCCAGATTGTAAACATTGTCATAGAGCGGAAGAGAAAGAAGAGGCGTACGACCTGCGAAATGTACAAGTTGAAGTACTAAATAGGTGGACGAATGGTGCTATACGCGCAGCTCAACTTCAGGATGAAGATATGTCGCTAATCCTGGAACACAAAGAAAAGAACGAGCGGCCAACTTGGAACAATATTTCCGACAAGAGTGGAATATTTAAGGCATATTGGGCACAATGGAATTCCTTGCTGGTGGAAGATGGAAATTGTTCTACGGGTTTAAGCGTAAATGGGAAGCCGCCGACGGAAAATCCCATCTAATGCAGATTCTAGTCCCACCATCAAAAGTGAAGAATGTACTAACAGAAAGGCACGACGGGGCCTGCGGTGGACATCTGGGAGTTAATAAGAGACTTTCAAAATTACGATCTCCATTCTACTTGCTTCACATGAGAGATGACGTCGAGTCTTGGTGTAGGAAGTGCACAACTTGCACTGCGACCAAAGGACCAACGGCAAAACCAAGGAGCGCTATGAAGCAGTACAACGTGGGTGCCCCTTTCGAGCGAATTGCGATTGATATCTCAGGACCATTTCCAAAAACCAACGACAACAACAAATGCATGTCGGTTATCATGGATTACTTCAGCAAGTGGGTGGAAGTCCTTCCAATTTCAAACCCAGAAGCAACAACCGTCATTGAGCAGCTTATCAATAATTGGATCAGCAGATATGGAGTTCCCTGTGAGCTTCATTCCGATCAAGGCCGAAACTTCGAATCACAGATATTTCAAGGCATCTGTGTGGCACTGGGCGTACGGAAAACCATGACTACACCCTTACATCCGCAGTCAGACGGAATGGTCGAAAAGTTCAACCCAACAATGAAAAAGTATTTATCGAAGGTCGTTAGTGATAACCAACGAGATTGGGACATATATGTACAAACCTTTCTCCTGAGTTATAGATCGGCTAATCACGATACGACGGGCCATTCTCCAGCAAGAATTATATTTGAACGAGAGATACGATTACCAGCCGATCTGTGATTCGGAATACCTGCAGACGCCATAGATAACGCCGAAGACTACGTAGCCGAGTAGAGAAATCGCCTCGATGAGATTTATCATTTGGTTCGAAAGCAAATCAAGGTATCAAGTGACAGAATGAAAACAAGATACGACGTTCGAGCCAACGCATCCGGATTTAATGCAGGCGATAACGTGTGGCTTTATAACCCTCATCGGCAAAAGGGAAGGTCTCCGAAGTTGCAGAACATTGGGAAGGGCCGTATAAGATTCTCACAAGAATTAACAACATTGTCTATAGGATTCAGCGAAGACCGAACGCCAAGATGAAAGTGGTACATCGTGACCGACTGGCGACTTTTTGTTAACCCATGAGACCAGTGAACTTAGTTCGGGACGAACTAATCTAGGAGGAGGGTAGTGTGTATATGACGATCAGTACTAGACTGTTCTAGAAAGTCCGAAACAAAGTACTAGAATATTCTAGAAAGTACTGGAAAAGTGGAGACTATGAGCAGTAGAAAATTCGAGGCTACGGAACAGGCGGAAACGAAACGCCGAATCAGAATGAGGAAACGGTATAAATACGTCACACGCAGATCAGGAGGATAAGTAAGAAGTAAGCAGTAAGCAAGTGATAAGTACGGAAGCGATAAGTAAAGAAGCGATGTGTCACGGAACGGTTGATATTAACAGACTAATAAAGTGTTTGCAAAGAGAATCGATTTGACGGCTCTTATTTATTAAAATAATTAATCCAGGGAACCCTAAGCTCGCTACAATACTTTATATTATACTGAACTAAGCTATAAATCAATATCTTATTATACATTATACGAGTATATGACAGATTAAAACTTAATTCTAGTAATTCGAAATCCCTTACTGCGTTCTCCACAATATATCCGATGCATTTACTGTGTAAATTAACTTTTCAATGAAGCGTGTCTTTATTTTTACATTTTCTGTTGGAAAAATACAATAGTTTTATTAATAGTTTTATTGAAAACATTGTTAAATTATTAATACTTTTATTGAAAACATTGTTAAACATTGGGAGCACGCAAATTTATTCTATTCTACGAATTGACGAATGTCGGAGAACATTTACAGAATAACAAAGGATAAATAAACACAAAGGGCAAATAATTCTAGTAATTGTTTTTTTAAATAACACACACCTCACAGTCACGGCTCTTATTAAATGAATAACAAATGGATATTTTTAAATAACCCACACCGCAGAGCCACCTATCAACAAAGAACATTAACATCCTCCCGGGTGATGATGTTTTCTACAGTCAAAGTTGAATTGATACTTCTCTACACCGGTTGTCTAATTTGTGCAGCAAGATGACACAATTAACGGGCAAGAAGTACGTCGCTTTTCTCTCTGTTATTGTCGGCCTCATAGGAATAACTATTTACCCTATTGTAATTGACCCAATGATCAACACCGACAAATATAGTAAGTTCTTTTAATTAAATTTTGAAATGCCACACGAAAGATTGCGATACATTGGGTTTCATAACTTTAAGTTCTCTCCAACGTCTAACAACAGTGTTGCCATCGACTTATTCTATTTTGTTTTACCATTCTAGAGGAAATCCAGAAACATACAAGAGCGGGCATCAACCAAGAAGCTATTCAACCGGGAAGTAAGTTTTGAGAATAGAAATATTTGGTGAAATTAAGGTAATAGAATCTATTTGCACTTTCAGATATGAAGGTGTGGTCAGATCCATTTGGTAGGAAAAAGGAGACTTAGGAAAGGCTAGGGCGGTTTTTGTGTTCCGATTTTGAAATAAAATCATATATCGAACCTGTCCAATCAATTTACAAGAGTTTACTACAAAGTGGAAAGGAATATGTTCTCCCCCTAGTTGTTTCCAGTCCTGTACAATTTGTTTAAATCAAATATAATGGTATTAAGAGTAAAATAGAATCATTGTTGAATGAAGTCGATTTCTACTTATAAAACGATTTATACTTTTATATTCAAATTGGTATCGTGACCGATACCATAAACATCAAATGCATTAAAAATTAATTGATTCAGAAAATAATTTGCCCTGGGTGGACAGATGGGATGCATGGAAGCGATGCCAAAATGAGATATCGATGTCTCTATTGCTTGACTACTACAATAGGAGAAGTACATTATCAGGGCAGTAATGATTTGGCTGAAGAATGAATCTCCATGTTTGTCCGGACATTTTCAAATCCATTTCATTAAAATGTCCCGATGCACACGGAGTGATTGTCAGTTTGTGTGACTAAATATTTAGGTAGATAAGATACATTGACACAATTTAGCAATGACGTGTTATAGAAAAAAAAGATAGCCATTGTACGTTGTCTGAAGAAATTGAGTAACTTCCACCCAAAACCTCTGGATTTCACGTTTTTCTTCTAACAAGCATCTAAAGGAATAAGTTTTAGGCAGCTGATACAATGACAAATACATGCCCTATCCGTTATTAGTCGGTTTGGATGAGTTAAAATATTAATATAAACAAATCGAAAAGGTAAGCATCAAATCTGTGGCCGTACCAATGAAAATGTTGCCCCACGATGAAATGTCAAAGTTCCGTGAGGACAGCAAGAATAGGCGCTAAAGTAAGCTTATTTTAGCCGGAAAAATTTAGCATGTCTATTGGTTTAGAGGTTCTTTTGAAGAAATCTACCTTCCCACCAAAAGAAAAACCATTGCCATTCAAGCCAATTCGCCCCCGCTTGGTAAAAACCTTGAGGTGGTGCGCGGATTTAAACTACAATGAATCACTCTGGCTATGCTGACGGAAGCATATGCTTCCAGTAGGGCCACCCATGTCAGACAGGCTAGTGAGGAGTAACACACAAAGCAACCGCTCGAAAGATCCACCAACTCATCAAAACAATATGGGATAAGAAACTCATTGCGGGAGAATGGAAAAACCTCAATAGTCGTCCCCAAAAAAAAGGCGACAGATCTGACTGCGAAAATTACAGAGGAATATCATTACTCGCAACCAGATACAAAATACTAGCAAGTGTAATACTGGCGAGAATCACACCGTATGCAGAAGAAATACTGGGAGGCTACCAATGCGGATTCCGTAGAAACTGGTCAACAAACGACCAACCGTTCACAATAAGGCAACTGCTAGAAAAGAAGTGGGAATACGGAGAGACAGTTCACCAACCGTTGATTGACTTCAAAAAAGCCTACGACTCAGTCACAAGGCAAAGACTCTACCATATTGTAGTTGAGCTGGGAACCCCGAAAAAATATGCCATCCTTATTCAAATCTGCTTGAACCAAAACAAAGGGCGAGTGAGAATAGACAAGCACCTCCCAGAGTCATTTAAATCCGGGACGGACTAAACCAGGGGATGGCCTCACCATGTCTTGTTAACCTTGTGCTTGAGTATGTCATCAGAAAGGTACAAGACGACAACAAGGCCGGCTCATCCCTGAACGGTGTCACACAAGTGCTCGCATATGCGGATGACATCGCCGTTTTGGGCGATAATGTAGAAACTGTAAGTAAAAACAGTGAAATCATCATGCAGGCGGTATATGTGGTGGGTCTAGAAATAAATGAAGACAAAACAAAATATATGATTACGGCGAGAGCAGGTGGACCTCGGGGAACACATATAAACGTCAGAGGCAAGATATTTGAAAAAGTTAATTTAAATATCTGGAAACGATGCTGACAGCCAGTACGGCTGATATTTGAAAATGTCAAAGAATTTAAATACCTGGGAACAATACTGACGGCTAGTAACAAAATGTCGAAGGAAATTAACAAAAGACTACAGTCCGGCAACGTTAGTTGGCACGCAATCAGTAAACTGCTGAAATCAAAATTGCTATCACGTAACATAAAGCTCCGTGTCTATAGAACCATAATCATGCCGATTGTTCCATACAGATGCGAAACATCGGCTCTCACAAAACGGGAAGAAAACAAATTCCGCGTATTCGAGAATAAAGTTTTAAGGGGTATATTTGGCGGTACATATGACTAGGAGGCAGGACAATGGAGGAAGCTCCACAACTACGGATTGGAAGAGCTATACCGCAAACTTATAATAGTGAGAGTAATCAGGTCACGAAGGTTAAGATGGCCAACGATAGGACCGTGCGTAAAATTCTTGACAGTAGACCAACGGGACAGAGACCGACAGGACGGCCTCGACGGAGATGGGAGGACAATGTTAGGTCTGACCTGAAGGGGATCGGATCGGATGGTCAATCGTGGAAGGAGAGCGCACATGACAGGGAACGATGGCGGAGTCGAGTCGGCGGGATGATGTCCTTCCGGATTCCTACAGGCCAATAAATAGTAAATAGTCAATTTATTATTATTATTATTGTTATTATTATTATTATTATTATTATTATTATTATTAGTAGTAGTAGTAGTAGTAGTAGTAGTAGTAGTACTAGTAGTATAATTATTAGTATTGTTGCGAGCTTATTTTTAATAAATAAGAGCCGTTAAATCGATTTTGAATTAATGTAACACTTAGTCTGTTAAAAACAACCGTTGCTTTTACCGTACACTTAACGATTTCTTAACTTGTCTTCCTGAAAAAAAAAATGGGGTGGCGAGAGGCCGGCTTTAGGGAGACAAGGACAAATGTGTCCTTTATCTTTTCTCCGGCTTCTGGTCATCTTGCACCAGAATCACCCATATCCGTGAGGATGTTGGGGTCGGTCTTAAGATATCTGAAAAGAAAGGGGAAGGAGGTATCTAAAGATAGTGTGGACAGGGTTAGTTTAATTGTTCTTTAACTACTTGGATGGGGGAATGGTGGGAAAGAAATCGTACAAGACCGGTGGGTCTTGAGTGTGGTAGTAAACGCAGATCACGTCTTTGGCGTCTGATAATCTGTGCTTTGGTCGGTGTGTGTGTGTGTGTGTGTGTATTTGTGCTGTCCTGTACTGTGCGTGCGTGTTTGTAGTGTGTCTGCAGTAGACCCAATGGGATGGGTCCAGGAATCCGCCATTATAGAGGAGAATCTTGTTGGGAAGTGTGCTTTCTTCACTTTTGTACTGAAGAAGAAATTGTGGTGGTCTGATCTGAAGAGATCGAACGAGAGAAGGGTCAAGAACGCAAGACTCCCGTACAAGTGGGTTCTCGCTGTTCTGAATGCTTTCGAGGTATTTGTATGCTAATTGTAGCAAGTACTCGTCGATAGCGATAATTGAGGTGTGGCGTTTCTAACAGATACACACACAATACACAAGCAAATAGTGAAGAACACCGAACGAAAATCGAATAAGAAAATGCATCAGAGCCGTATACCATAGCGATAACATAACAAAATCCACATCAGCCGAATGTACTTAAGTTTAGAAATCGAATTCGTACACACGGTGGTGGCCTGATGGGTTGCGCTTTGGTTCAATTTTTGGTGATTCTAACTGTCATAGCGTCAGTTCGAATCACACGTTCTTCACTATCATCCCAAACGCTATAGAGGCACCTTCGTATAGGTGAGAGATCGGGTAATGGCGGCCGTCAGGCCTTCTATAGTGGTTGGTGCGTCTTCTGAGGAGTTTTCTTTCGAAAACTCGGAGTCTTTCCATTTGGGCCGAAAATATGCAGGACCATATAAGAAAGGCGTATGATATTCCAGAACGGATTCGCTGCTTATAGTAGAGAAGCCTAACTTTGGTGTCAACTTTATTGCTCCACTTCAAGATGTTGTGCAGTTGCTTAGACCGACCGAGGCCCCTTTGAAGAATGTGGGTCACATTTTTGATGAAATCCATTTTTGGGGTATAGATGACCCCAAGATATTTCATCCTGTCCTGTGGTCTAATCGTAGTACTTCCTATTTGTATTCGGATATTCTGTCAATATCGAGAAGTAGGTTGGGAGTGTTTACTACTCAGAATTATAGCTACTGCTTTGTATGGGTTAAGTCAAATTTTCCATCGACTGTAGTACTGATACAGTTCGTCCAGATGACGGTTGTGTCGGTTTGTTGCGAGTTTTGGGCTTTTAGATGACGTGTACACTAGGACGTCATCCGCATAGCATATCTGGTTTACTCTCCCGTCCACAGGGCGAGGAATATCTGAGGTGTAGATATTAAATAAGATGGGGCCTAGAATGGAGCCCTGTGATACACCTGCAGCAGCTTTGAAGGTTCGGGGAAGCTTTCCATTCACTCGAACTTGGAAGATTCTGTTTAGAACGAACTGGTCGGTGATACTACACAGCGTTCTACTGAGGCCAGCGTTCAGTAATTTAAAAACGAGACCTTCGATCCAGGTTGTGTCGAAAGCCTTTTCAATGTCCAGGCTCACCGCAATGGTGGGTTCCTTATTAAAGAGGCGCCCGCAAACGTGGTTTTGAAATATGTGGAGAGCCATAGTGGTGCTGTGTGCTCTTCTAAATCCAAATTGGAAATCAGGTATTAAGTTCCTGGCACTAATAAAGTTATTTAGCTTCTCGTATATGAACTGGTCATATATTTTGCTGATGCAGATGAAGAGCGAAATATGACGAAAGCTCGAGATATATAATTTGATTTCCCAGCTTTTGCTATTAAGCAGACAACAGCATGCTTTCAAGCTTGGGGAAAGCACCCCATGTTGTAGGCATGGTTGAGCAGAGCTTCATAAAGAATAAATCAGAAAGCCTTCGTAATGAGTGGTACGACATGTTATCGATACCGGGTGACTTCTTAGGGTTTCGAGATTTAACTAGGTTCTGTAGAGTATTTGGTGTGATGAAATCATGGCTATTATCACGTGTGTCGTCGAAGTATGCACTGTTAGCTGAGTTAAAGACAACTATTGGCTCATTAAAGTTGTCTAATTTATTGTGAACCTCTGAACTAATTACTGCACTAGTGTCCGGGTCGCCATCCTGGAGAGTGAGCTTGTGATTATTTTCAAAGGTCTCTCCGATGATGTTTGCTTTATTTGCATCATTATTGACAACAAGACCGTTGTGCATGATTGGCCCAGTGATACGAGAAGTCCCACATATCTTTTTAATATTTTTATAAATGTTCTGGCCCATCTGAATACCCTTCAGTTTATCTTCCAATTGTCGGGTACGATTGTTTTGGATTCTTTGTTTTATCAGAGTACCAATATTGTGAATAATGGATCGCAATAATGGCTCCCTTTGTGTGAAGCGGTGACGATATCTCATTCTGCAGAGCTTTTTACGCTCCCGAATGAGATGAAGAGTGAAGTCGTCATGGGGAATCTGATAGGTCTTTTCAACTTTGTACTTCGGGACATGGGTCTCCAAAGTTTCAACTAGAACTCGTGAAGTCGAGCTGCAACGTTATTTATCTCAACCGCCGTTAGGTTCCTGTCAGTGGGAAGAGAGAGTGGGTGGAATTTACTTGTCTTCCTGATCTGCATGCGACGTATTTATACCGTTTTTCCTCATTCTGATTCGGCGTTTCGATTCCGTCCGTTCCATAGCCTCGAATTTTCTATTGCTCATAGTCTCCAGTTTTCCAGTATTTTCTAGAATATTCTAGTAGTTTGTTTCGGATTTTCTAGAATATTCTAGTACTGATTGTTGTATGCGTCACAGTATAAATAGCCCTGTGAGTAGGGCGTTAGAATATACTCACAGCTAGGCCAGCTTGTCGTAAGAGGCGACTAAAGGCCGAGTGGTAGCCGGGGTCCCAACGCCCTGTGCGCCCGGTGAAATACCACCCCATCAAGCTATAGGCTCCGTGAAATGGTTGGGAGAAATCCCTGGCCATCTTTCGGAGCTTGGCTGATGGACCGATTCGAGAAAAGGTTGGTTAGGTGGTAGTCGGTCCCAAGGTGAGATACCACCCCGTCACAGTGTACATTCCGCGATATCGCCGAGAGAAATCCTCGACGGTGTTTCGGATGTGTGGCTGATGGCCCGGGCTGACACGGAGATAAGCCATAATGGTGCCTTCTGATATAAAGAATTCCGGAGGTAAACTAGTCTCCCATTCGGATCTCCGGTGGGGACTATGTCAGGGAGAACATCATGCAGATATCATGATAAATAATGGCACTTTAAGAGGTTCATCATCGCATAACCGGGCTCGCTCTCGAGGCTCTGCCCACGCTCGACTGGTGGCGGCATTTTGTAACATCAGGGGCATCGGTTTCACCAATACGAATGTAAACGCCGTCCACCAATATTTGCAAACAACGAAACCTGATATCCTTGCCCTAGCTGAGACCCAGGTCAATTCGTCAACTGATTCGACATATCTTCGTTGCTCAGGATACGACTTACATTCGAGATTTCGTTTTAAGGGCGGAGTCTGCGTCTTCGCGCGGTCCGATCCGGCTTGCCAGAGGATGGAGGCGTTAGAACCCAATAATATGGACATCATATGGTTGAGGGTCGTGCTGAGGAATTCCGTTAAATTTCTTTGTTGTCTTTACCGCTCCCCGAATGACGATCGACCGGCGACATTTTTCGAACATCTTTCATATACCATCGACTGGATACATATCAACCACCCAGCTTCTAAAATTGTTGTCCTTGGTGATTTTAATGTGCACAATTCCGGCTGGTTGTTACATTCTAACAGAACCGACGAGGCTGGGAGGCTGGCGGAGATGTTTGCTGTAAGCCATAACTTGACTCAACTCGTGGGGGAGCCAACGCGAGTCCCGGATGCCCGAAGCGATTATGCGAACACGCTGGATCTGTTTTGTGACATCCTAACCGAGTATTTATACCGTAGAGGTTTCTGCGCCACTGGGAAACTCAGATCACTGCTTGGTATCTGTCGCACAAGCACTTGCATGTCAAGCGAATACCGGCCTAGGCAGCTTCGCCATGTATGGAATTATGGGGCCGCTAACTGGGACGATTTGCGGGATTTCTTCAGATCCTTTCCATGGTCCGAGGTGTGCTTCGGAAACTCCGATGTTAACGCATGCACAGAGTCGGTATCAGAGATTGTTCTTCTGGGGATGGAGATGCATATTCCACATTTCATCAAACGAAGTTCGTCTGATAAACCTTGGTTTGATAAAAAATGCGAGCAAATTACAGCGGCAAAAAATAGAGCTTTTAAGCAATGCCGCTCCAATTCCACCGATGTTAGCACAGCGAATTTTGTTAGAATCAGAAACGCGTGCAACAAGGCGATTGATACCGCGAAGAAGACTCACAATGACAGGGTGATCAATAAGCTCCTTCGGTGCCCAACTGGTTCGCGCTCCTTCTGATCAATGGCAAAAGCTGTCAGCGGTAACTTCGCATCCTCCTCTTTCCCTCCGTTGGTGACAGGCAGCGGGACGTTAGTCACGAATTCAAAGGATAAAGCTAATGTGTTCGCAAATTTATTTTCGGCGAATTCAAACCTCGATCCTGGCTTTTTGGAGCCACCTGTGATCTCGCCGGTACAGTCTTCCATGCGGGATGTGTGATTTCGTCCGCCCACTATTCAACGCATTCTACGTGAACTGGATTGTAGGAAGGCAACCGGTCCGGACGGAATACCAGCAATAGTCCTTAAGAACTGTGCTTCAGAACTATCGTCGGTTCTTGTCAGACTCTTCCGCTTATCTTATGCACGGAGGACCTTTCCTGCCTGCTGGAAAATCGCTCGAGTTCAGCCAATCCCAAAGACGGGAAAAAAGTGTCTCCCACAAAATTACCATCCGATAGCATTACTGTCTATTTGATCTAAGGTAATGGAAAAGTCATCAATACAGAGTTGGTTAAGTATTTGGAGTGCAACGGACTTCTGAATGATCGTCAATACGGATTCCGTGGCGGGCGGTCCACGGGAGACATTTTGACACTTATAACCGATATATGGACACCTGCGATTAAACGGCATGGTGAGTCAAGGGCGGACGCATTGGATATCTCCAAGGATTTTGACCGCGTCTGGCATGGGGCATTGCTGAGCAAACTTCGTTCATATGTACTTTCCCAACAGCTTTGCGACTGAGCGAGGAGCTTCCTCGGGAATCGATCAATTCGGGTTGTTGTGGACGGCGAGTATTCGGATCTGTATCCTGTTAATTCGGGGGTGCCCCAAGGTTCTATTTTGGCTCCAACCTTGTTCTTGCTTCACATAAATGATTTGTTGGAGACAACGAATAACAAAGTGTTCAGTTTTGCGGATGATAGTACGCTTGTTTCCTCCTTTTCGAGTGATCGGCCGATTGGTGCATCAACGTCACACCAGCTGAGATGTAGACAGATTAACTCTTTGAATCGGGATCTGGATAAAGTCCTGCAGTGGGGAAAGGCCAATCTTATCGACTTCAACACAACGAAGACCCAGTATACAAAATTCACAAAGAAAACTGGATCATCGGTTCCACACCTGATGATGAATGGCCGGGCCTTCGAGGCTGGGGAAAGTTTGAAATTGCTCGGCGTCACGGTCTGTGGGAATGTATCATGGCATAAACACGTGTCGAGTGTCGCCAGGTCAGCCTCAGGAAAACTGAATTATCTTTTTAGAGCCAAGAAATATTTTACTCCGGTCCAACTTCTTCTCCTATATAAATCCCAAATTAGACCCACGCTCGAATACTGCTCTCATGTTTGGAGCTCGGCTCCTAAACATACCCTCGACCTACTTGAGAGCATACAGAGAGGAGTGATCCGCCTGATCGGGGACTCGACGCTTACGTCGGGACTACAGTCGCTATCACATCGAAGGCGCGTAGCAGACATCTGTCTGTTTTACAGATATTATCACGGGTGCTGTTCTTCAGAGATTCTTAGCATTGTTCCACGCAATTCGGTTTATATGCGCTCCACAAGAAAATCCGACGGATCGCACTCGTTTGTGGTTCATCTCCCGACGGCGCGAACATCCTTGCATCAGAACTCGTTCCGTTACAGAGCGGAGAAGCTGTGGAACTCCCTTCCCATGCGAGTGTTTCCGGAGCGTTACAACCTACAACTGTTATTTGATGGCATCTCGGGGCGCCCATTCGGCGCTATAGGTTCGCCTCTCCCGAGAGAAGTCTAATTTAAAAAAAAAAAAGATATTTGTGTATAGCTTATTTCAGTATAATATAATGTATATAATATAATATAAATGTATATAGTAAATATAATATCTAGAGTGTGTAATAAAATATGTGGGCTGTGAGTGGGGCGTTAGAATATACTTACGGCTAGGCCGGCTTGTCGTAAGAGGCGCCTAAAGGCCGAGTGGTAGGTGTGGTCCCAACGCTCTGTTGCCCGGCAAAATAAAACCCCGTCAAGCCATAGGCTCCGTGAAATCGTCGGGAGAAATTCTTGCCCATATTTCGGTGCTTGGCTGATGGACAGGTTCAAGAAAAGGTTGGTTTAGGTGGTTGTGTTAGGATGCGATCCTGGTGGTGAGGCGAATTTTCTACTGTTCATAATCTCCAGTTCTCCAGTACTTTCTAGAATATGCTAGTACTTTGTTTCGGACTTTCTAGAATATTCTAGTACTGATTGTCATATGCGTCACATTATTATTATTATTATTATTATTATTATTATTATTATTATTATTATTATTATTATTATTATTATTATTATTATTATTATTATTATTATTATTATTATTATTTTTATTATTATTATTATTATTATTATTATCATTATTATTATTATTTATTTTTTTTAAGAAGAAGAAGAAGAAAAAGAAGCTCATTTCAACTCAGCAGTGTTACAGCACCTACGGCCAGAAATTACTCACTATTTATAGTGCAGTAAAGTAGTTCCGGTACATGATTAAAGGACGACATCTCACAACTAGGGCAGACAACAAACCTATGCATTTCAGAAGAAATTTTAGTCATTTTTCCACATATCTTATGTACGGACAACTTTTCCCGCTTGTTGGAAAACAACCCCGCTTAACTTAGATTCAGCATATATAATCTTTTTTAAAAATGTATACCATTGTTTTTTGTATATGGTATACATGAGATAACCAATCGAAATGTATTATAATACGTACTTAGTTTTGAGCGTATTAAAACGAAAGTTAAAAGTAGTTCGTCCATATTTAGATAATATCTATAATTTAAAATCCATTGCGCCGTAAACAAACTGATATATTGTATCACCTTAAATTGTATATAATCAGTACTGAATAGTACAATTAATAAAAGATCTACTCCCTCAATACCATCTATTAGTACTACCCGTGGTGACACTCATCTGAGCAATTTCATCAACTGACTCGATACATTTTAGCGAGTCGATTCACTCCACAAGTCTCATCTGTTAGTGGTGGTGGGATATCCACAGTACAGTTTTCTTAAAACAATCTGGAATTAATTTCTCATAAGTTTTATTTTTAAACATATTGTTTTGCAAATATTTCATTTGAATAAACATTCGTTTTAAATTCATTTGTCATGGCCACATACGTAAGCAGAATCAACCAAGTATCCACCTTATTGGCAGCCCGTGTTCGGCGAAATGGTAATAATTATAATTCATATTTTATCACTAGCAATGTGTACAGAACAAAAATAGTTAGTGCAGGATAAAAATAAATCAAGTCGGTCAAAATACGAAACAATGTTTTGAGGAACTGTTCCATATAATACTTGTTGTTTTCGTCAATGTCCAAAGTCCAAACTGTTTGCACAGTGCTTGCTGACCTGTACAGTGGTGATATCAATTCGATTGAATAATAGTGAATCAAGTTGCATATAATTCTTTATCAATTAACTGCATATACCTATGCTAAATGAAATAAAAGGTCACTTCAGTGACATGACCAAACCCTTTGCCTATACACCAGGCCGATCGGTCATCATGATCAATTTTATATATATAAAATCCTTCGATTCCTAGTTGTTATTACTTGACCTTTATATAAATGTGTGAATAAAGCTGACCGTGGCTTCTCGACATATATTCAAAAAATGTTACCATCCGGATCTCGCTTTCGATTCTAGTGCCGACGTTTTAAGGATCTTCAATTAAGTGACACGGATGCCTTAAATCTTGACGACCGACATGAGAAGGCGAAGAGCCATTCTCTGAAGGTGTAGGTAGTATGGTGGTAAAATGAAAGGTGGCAATTAAAGCCATGTTAGGTCTATTACCCAAGTAAATATACTTAATTGTCGAAACAAGGAGTTAGAGTACATATTTCAAGGCACATTGAGTAGTGATTGTAGATGTTGAGATTTGATTTACATAATTTTTACACCTAATCCATATCCTTATCTAAATGAATCCCTATATCTATTAGGTATAACGGATTTTTTTTTAATAACACCCTTTATTGGATATGAACAGTACAATCTTAACAATTTAATTTAATACTCCTTTTTTTCTTTTTTTTTAAATCATCATCATCATCGACACTACAACCAATGATTTGTTTCTTTTCGGGCAAGGTCACTAGTCTTGCGCCAGATTATTTTTAAATAATATCCTTTATTGAATATAAACAGTACAATCTTAACTTTAATATTATGTTTGAATTGTACTTAATTTAGTTTAATTAAGTAAAACGTGTAAGGGTTTACTGGACAAGGGTTCAGCTCCCAAGTCGATTTTAGTATGTTAGATTTTAACATGGTAATTCGTGAGGTTTCGTTCCTTTTAGTCGTCTCAATTCGTGGGTAATATCCAAGAGCTGGAGAGTTTCTATGTTGATGTGATTATGTAGGGGTTTTTCGTGTTTGACAGCATATTCTTGGATAACTTTATAAATCCATTTGATCTCTAGCTGTTTTTATAATAAAACAAATAATAAATTGTTCATACTTGAATAAACTTTATTGGATAATATAATGTCCATTATTTCTGACAGATTGATGGCAATTTGTGTATCCCATATTTTAGAAATGCCTTATCCCTAGAGGAGAAAAATTTAAACAGTACTCGTCGATTTTTTTTTCCAGCAAACAATTTTGTAAGGAGGTATTCCGTGGCTGCTAGGTCTAGGAGGTATTGTGGATGCGACCGGATTATCCAGTCTAGTTCTACGAGTTTCCAAAGCAGCATGTGGCCAGGCATTATCATGAAGTATTATGATGTTCTGCCTATTGGCCATCGCCGGCCTCTTTTTGTGGAGTTCTGCTCTTAAACTATCCAAATGCTGACAGTGTGTCTCCGAATTTAGATTTTCGTTCGGTGTTCAGAGCTCAAAATGTATTAGTTCTCGAATGTACATAGCATTCTTTTACTCAGGCTCAACTTCGATTTAGTGGTGGAGAGGACGGGTTTACCAGATTCACAACATGCCCTTTTGTTTACAACGTTTTCATAGGTAATCCACTTTATCCCCAAGTTTATTATATGTTTATTGGTGCGCATGAAGTCCACGTTCAACGTGAACTGATGCGCATTCACAGATTGACGGGTATCGTGGGAAAATGTCTGAAGGAGCGGAACACATTCAGCAAGTTCAGTTGAGCAACGACCGTGGTAATACCTATAGAAAAGGGATAGGCATGATATGTTGCGCCTGTGTTCTAACGACGGAATTGATCGACTTACGGCTGAGTCCCCAATAAGTTTCACTGCTCGTTTTTGCATCCTGTCGAGCACGTCTAGTGCAGTTTTGGATGCGCCTGACCAAATATGGGAGTTGAACTCCATTTTTGGACGAATATACGCCTTGTAAATAGTGGCCATGTTGGATGGAGTGAAGTATCTTTTGCATCTCTTAAGGAACCCCATACATTTGTCTGCACTTTTCGCAGCTTCAAATATGTGGTCATTCCAGTTAAGAGTCGAATTATAATAATTCGAGTGCCGAGGATTGATAATTCCTTGGCTTCGTCGATGCAAGTGATACACAGTGCATTTACTTTGGGGTTCACCTTTGACGACAAAAGGCTGCACTGAGTTTTTAGGGCATTGAATTCTACTCGGTTAAATAATCCCCACTGATATATCTTGTTGAAGTCTGAATTCAATGTATCAAGCATAAGTTGCTGGTTGGTAATGACGTTCGAAGAGTTTGGACGGGAGTGTTCGTATGAGTGTGAGAAACTGATGTGCTATCATCGACAAACGAATGGATTGCGTTGTGGGTAGTTGACAAGAGATCATTTATAAAAATCAGGAAGAGAGTGGGTGAGAGTACCGAACCCTGGGGAACACCTGCATTAATTTAGTGGGAGACAGATTTGACACCATCAAGAACCACTTGGATTGAACGGCCAGAAAGATAATCTCTTATCTACTGGATCAGGGAATTGTCCACTCCATATGAATGTAATTTTGATAAAAGGGCTGGATGCCAAAATCTGTCGAGGGCTTTCGAGATATCCAATGCAACAAGCTTGCTTTCTCCAAAGTAGCGGATGCATAGGCTCTATAGCGCTTGAAATGATAGTGAAGAACGTGTGATTCGAACTGACGCTATGACAGTTAGAATCACCAAAAATTGAACCAAAGCGCAACCCATCAGGCCACCGCCGTGTGTACGAATTCGATTTCTAAACGCAAGTACATTCCACTGATGTGAATTGTTATTTTATCGCTATGGTGTACGGCTCTGATGCATTATCTTATTCGATTTTCGTTCGGTGTTCTTCACTATTTGCTTGTGTTTGTGTTAAAGACGCCACAGCTCCACTTTTCGGTAAGGTACACCATCAAATCTCCTGTGGACCTGTTGCTACGAAAGCCATATTGGCGGTCACTGAGGAGGCCATTTGATTCCAGATATTTCGAAAGTTGACGGTTGATAAGAGATTCCATTACCTTGGAGAGAATAGAAGTTAGTGCTATGGGTCGATAAGAAGAAAGGGATGATTTGACGCCCTTTTTGGGAATTGGCTGAATGTTCGCTGACTGCCATCTATTTGGGAAACGCTCAGTAGGATAAGACAAATGGAAGAGTTTCCGCAGTAGATTGGCGAGTGAAGAGGAACATCTCTTCAAGAGGATTGGGGGAATGTCGTCCAGATCAGCGGATTTGTGTGCGTTTAGCTCTTTGAGTACGTGGGCAACAGTACGCGTTCGGAAGCGAATCTGGCTCATGGTGTGCTGCTTATGCTCAAGTTGAAGTGTAACTGATATGGTATAAGGCAGCGTTGAGTTGGCTGCAAAATGTGCAGCAAGTAGATTCGCCTTCTTTATTGCAGTGGTGACTGGTTTGTCATCGACTATAAGCGAAGGAATGGATGAAGAGACTGATTTTTCAATGTTTTTCACGAATGCCCAGAAGTTTCTAGTACCTGTGGGACAGTGTAGTATTTTTTGTCTCACTCTCTGGTCATGCAAGAACTTGGCGCGTTGAATATACGCATTGCAGTCACTTCTAGCTCTCTTAAATCTTTTCCGGTTTTCCTCAGTATTGTTTGATTTATACAACCGGAATCTCAACTCTTTAGCGTTAATAGCTTCTCTGCATCCGGAATCGAACCACATATTTCTCTTGGGTTTGATACTCTTTACTCTGTGTGGAATAAAGGTCCGCATGCCAAGTAGAATCATGTCTGTCAATGTGTCCGCTATAGAGTCAACATCGTTATGGAAGAAAAATAACGACCAATTTAACCTCACAAAAAAAGTCGTTCAGACCTTCTCAGTTGGGTTTCTCGTAGAACCATACTGTTTTTTTGGGAGCTCTCTCATCAACGTTATTGTTCATCATCATCATCGGCACTACAACCGGGAACCGGTCTTGGCCTTATTTAGCAAGTCCTGAGGCTTGTTAAATTTTCCATAATGATTTGGGCAAGGTCATTAGTCTTGCGCCAGGGGCTCCCCGACGGGGAATCGGACCCCGGTCTCCCGGGTGACAGGCGGGTGTACTAACCACTATACTATCGAGGAGCCCAACAACGTTATTGTTGCTTAGAGGCAATTTAGCTGACATGACACAGTGGTCTGAAGCGCCCAAGGCCGAAGAAACTTAAATTGTGTATTTGTTTGGGTGGGAGGTGAGAAACAGGTCCAGCGTGTTGGCGAAATGACCATATATAGCTGGTACCCGTGTTGGCTCATTGACAAGTTGAGTTAAGCTAGTTGAATCAGCAAAAAGCTGGACATATTGACCTTCAGGTGTTGTTGTTCCGGAGTGACGAAGCCACTGAGAGTTATGCACATTAAAATCACCCGCAATAACGATTCGCCGGTGCCAATTCTGTAGCAGCCAATTCTTTTCACTTATATAGTACTCATCCCAAATATCTTCATACCAATCTTAGTTTCCGAAAGGGTTCGCTTAGCTGAATGAAGTCTTTCCGCAATCTCAGATGCTGTCAAAAATGGATTTTGCTCTAACATGATCTTTTTAAATTTCTCGTCGTCGATTAAAGATAACCGCCCAGAGCGTGGCTTATCAGAAAGGTCAAAATCTTCTAGGTAGATTGCATACAACTCATGGTTGTAACGTATCCGGAATCGTCCTCCCTCACGTACGGGGCCAACAATTCTCCTTAAGACCTTCCTCTTGAACGCGGCTAAGATTTCAGGCTGCCTTTTATCGAGCACCCAGATCACGGATCCATACATGAGTACTAGTAAGACCATGGTCTTGTACAGTAGTAGCTTGGATGTTCTGGATAAATTTCGGGATTTAAAGAGCCTTGATAGACGATAGTAGGCTTTGTTGGAATTCATCAGCCCTTCGCGTATTTCCTCTTCGATATTGTTATCGGCTGATACTATTGACCCAAGGCAGTTAAAGGATTGCACTACTTCAAATTCGTGCTCCACTACCCTGATAGTTTGACCAACGTTAGGTCTTCTCCTCGTAGAAGTTGCCACCATGTACTTAGTTTTTCCCTCATTAATGCGCAGTCCCAGTTTTTGTGCCGCCTGCTCGATCTGGGTGAAGGATTCCTGTACAGCCGATTCGGTTCTACCAATGATGTCGATGTCATCTGGGTAGGCAAGTATCTAGCCGGACTTGGTGACAATAGTCCCTCTTGTTGTAACGCCAGGGTCGCGGATTGCTTTCTCCAACGCCAGGTTGAAGAGAAAGCAGGCTAGACCGTCCCCTTGTCGGAGTCCATTAAAGATGTTTATTGGTTTGGACAGCAATCCCACTATTTTGACTTGACTAGTTACGTTGCTTATGGTCAACCTACAAAGTCGTATCAATTTGTTTGGAATGCCGAACTCTCTCATGGCATTATATAGTTCTACCCTGGCTATGCTGTCGTAGGCGGCCTTAAAGTCTATAAATAGATGATATAATGGAATCTTAAATTCCTGACATTTTTCCATCGCCTGGGAGGGGGTGATGTTGGCGATGCAATTTCCCAGGGAGAGCACTCAGCACCACGATCGCCTGCAAAACCACTCAAGAGGAAAGAGCACGGCAATCAGCTGTAGGCTGATCGCGATAAATCACTCAGTATTTTTATTTATTTTTAACTGTATTTATTAACCGTAAGTTTAATTTGTACATTTAAGTGATACAGTGACTTAAAATTAATTTTGTAACAACAGTTTACATGTAATTATTATAATAATACATACATTTTCCAAACGATGATTCAAGAGTTACAGGATAGATGTGTGTTTATACATTTAGTAGTGTTTCATCTTCCTGGAAAAGGTCAGAAAACCAGGAATTTCTTATTTTTACTTTACTTAATCTAAACCTAACTCTAATTATAAATATA
Source organism: Microdon myrmicae (assembly GCA_963931805.1). NCBI lineage: Eukaryota > Metazoa > Arthropoda > Insecta > Diptera > Syrphidae > Microdon > Microdon myrmicae. The sequence goes on from OZ007497.1 coordinate 87,321,154, forward strand.
AATTAACCTAACTTAGTCTGATTTTTATAAAATGAGCTATAAACAAAGTTTTATAATTAAGGGGATATAAGAATTACAGGATGTGGAGTGAAGTCAGTTATGGGTTAGAGGTAGAGTATTTCTTTCCGGTTGTTCGTTGGAACAACATAGAATGTTGGAAAATGGTTGGACGTTACAGTATTTAAACTGGTTGGAGGTAAGTTCAGTGTTGTGGTATATGATCTCGTTTGAATCATTTACTAATCTGGGGTGAACATAACTCTTGTGTGGAGACAGTTGGGATAGTTAGTGTTGATATCTAGAGGGTTCGCTAAGAGTGAGATTATTTTGGATTAGGATTCTTTCGTAGGTTTTCGATAAATTTGATAGACAGCTCGAAGAATTGTCTATCGAGGCGTTCTGTATCAGCAGTATTGTAGAGTTGGACGTTACTATAGTACTTATAGGATTTAGGACGACGATGTAAGCTGGAAACATACCTAAGGCACTTTCTTTCGAATGCTCGCAACTTCTCCATTTGGGAGGGAGTGATATGGTACCACAATGGGCACGCGTCCGTGAGTGTGGATCTGATAATTTGTTTGTAGATGAGCAGTTTGACTTTGTGAGAAAGACTATTAGGTTTCCACATGACTCTTCTACAGAGATTGAGCTGAATTGTGGCTTTTTAATGTGGGAGAAAAAATAAAAGTTATTAGAAAAAATTATTCCCAGATATTTTAGGGTTTTGGAGGATTTTATCAGAGTGTTGTTTAGTTTAATTTTAATTTTGTTGTGGCAGCGTCTATTGTTGTTTGTACAGTGCTGGTTTGTGCCCTTGAACTTGGTTAAGGTGAATTTTCCACTTATTGAAGCATATTGATAGGTTAGGCAAGAAGTTGTTAATGCGGTTTCTTGCAGCCTTAAAAAATTTGCTGCTAGAGTAAATTAATGTATCATCAGCTTAATTCCGCATTACAACATTAGGAGATACGGGTTGAGGAATAGAGGAATACCTGAGGTATATAGCAAATATAAGTTTGGCCCTAAAGTGGAGCCTTTGGGAACACCCGCAGTTATGTTGCGAGCTTCTGAGAGGGAAAAACTTATTCTCACAACGAATTTTCTGTCAGAAAGATAAGAGGCTAAGAGCTTTGTTGTGTGGGAGTTTAGAGTAAATATGGAGTGCAGTTTGCATAGAAGCCCTGAGATCCAGACGCAATCAAACGCTTTTAAAATATCCAGAGATAAGCACACGGTAGGGCTTTGGTTTTGGAGACCGGTTGTAACATCGTGTGTAAGTTTTAGTAGAGCATGATATGTGGATTGTCGCTTACGGAATCCGAACTGAGAGTTAGGGATAAGAGCATTCTCATTGGCAAATGAGAGAAGATTTTGGTAGATCTTGCGTTCAAGTATCTTACTTAGTGTATTTAATAGGGATATTGGACGATAATTGCAAGAGTTATTACTACCACTGGGCGTCTTAATAGGAATTACTACCGCAGTTTTCAGTTCTCTGGGAAGTCCGATGCATTAATTATATGATTAAGATGAACGGGGATGAGAAGCAGATTTGGTGGGCGTAGCTTTTTAAATAGGAGGTGTGGGATTCATCTAATCCAGTTGACTTTTTGTTATTTCCAGATCTTACGATCTCAGATAATTCGTCTGCAGTTAGAAAAGTTGTGATGTCTGTGAAGCTATGTTTGTGTTGTTAAATTCACCGATGAAAAGAGTAAAAGATGGGAATAATTTGTTGGAGATGTATTCGTTTACGGCGTCTTCGAAGCCAGAAGTTGAGAGGGAATTATTTTGCTGATGAATCTTTAAGAAGTGTTCTGCGAGGCAATTTGTATATGTCCATATCGGATTGGGCAATATTATTGCTGATTGGGTTGATGAGATAATCAATTCGGGGTTTATATTTACGGCCGGTTAATTGATTGATGTTTTTGAAAAGATCACGATTTGGTTTGATATTTTTAAGCGTGGAGATGTAGTTTTCATCTGCGAACTTTTTCAACTGCTCATTTCTCAGTGTGGATAGGAGTTGGATCTGGCTTTTAATAAAGGGACAGTATCTTGTATGAAGTTTTCGCTGGTTTTTAAGGCGCAATAATTTGGTTAGGATGCTGGGCAAAGGCTTTCCTAAATAGTTGTGAGGGATGGTTATCGGGGTGTTATTGTTGAGAGCCTCCTTTAGAAATTGCTCTATTCTTACAGATGCTTGATCAATTTCAGTAGGGAGTAGGTTAGATGCTTCAGGGATATACAAGTTAGAGAAACTTATCGCTATGTCCCTATTGACATTTCTCCATTTTGTTTTGGAGAAATTTGGGACAGGGTTGGACGAGTAGAGTGGGTCGAGAGAGGGGATTTGGATCGTGGTGTGAACGGAACCATGATCAGAAGGAAATATAAAGGAGACTGTAGGTGGACGTGCTGAGTGAACATCATCGGACTTGAGGAAGAAGTCGATTGTTGACTTGGCTGAGCTACTGACACGAGTTGGCTGTAATGGGGAGTCAATGTATGTATATGGATAAGACGGGAGGAGGGCTAGCAACTGACGACCATATTTGTTGCATTTATTATCAGTGAATGCTGTATGACTTGTATTCCAGTCTCCCACGAATATAAATGGAGCGGGAACGGACTGCTGGATTATCCGAGAAATGTCAGCATCTGGGAAATCTGGTTGTCGTGAAGGGTGAATATAAATGGATGCTAAGACGAGCACTTTATTGTTCACACAAAAAAGTTTAACTGCCGTGTATTCAATGCTGAATATATCGGTGAATCTAATTTCACTGAGTTGCAATTTTTTGTGTAGTAAGATGCCAGTACCTCCGTGAGATCCATTAGTTCTGGGGTTAGAAACAAAAGTATAATTGGGAATGGAAACTCAGGAATTTGGTTGGGGCCAGGTCTCTGAAAGGAAGAGGATATCTGGGGAAAATTTTTTAAAAAACAACCGGAGGTGTTGCTTACGTATATTAAAGTAAATTGATTCTGTATTGAGGGAGATAATGGGTAGTTTAGACAGTGCTGGAAAGAATATGGGAAGTTATTAGTGAAAGAATCTGACCTTTCTTTTTTTCAGTTTCTGACATATGCCTCAGCGAAGGAAGCATGACTTGGAGGCTTTGGCTGTAACCCATGATGTCCAGATTGATATTTTTAATATTGTCGTTAGAGGGTGTAGTAGTGTTGAGGTTTCCTTTTGCTGCATCCGCATAAGATATTCCGGGTCGGGTTAACTTTGCTTCCTGCAATACTATTGGTTTCGTTGTTGTTGGTTTAATTGTTGACATTGCTAATTTCCGTCTTTGCAGAAGTTTTAGCTTCTGAGGACATTGAGAGAAATTTGCCCTCCACAGTTACAACATTTTATTGTAATCTTCTTTGTGGTAATGGATCCATCGGCGTTGGCGGTTTGTACTGTCTCTGGTTCCAGGCCTTGTGGATTTACCTTGCATTCATCGAGCTCGTGTTCCTCTGCGCATCTGCCGCAACGTCTTTGCTGGTGGCATGAGACCGCCAAGTGTCCTGAGTCGTGGCATCGCTTGCAATGTAGAATTTCTTGTTTGTGAGGCTCTTTGATTGCGATTTTTTGGGTAAACAAATATTTAATTTGTTTAAATTGCTTAATAACTTGATTTGGTGGGATTTGTATGATCCGGAGGTTTTTTATGTTGTTTGTTCGCATGTATGGTGTTTGGAAGTAGTCCAGCTTATTAATCTTTATTTGTGTATTCTAGCGATTTCCAGTCCTAATACTTCGTTGGTCCATTCTGGATCGATATGCCCTTTAATAAAAGTAGCTGGTTTGCTATTCGGATGTTGGAAGGTGAAGGTCTGATATTGTTCCTCTAAACGTTTTTGAATTGCTCTATCATGATCGACTAATGATCTTGTAGCGTATCTAACAGATAGACACGCAATATACAAGCAAATAGTGAAGAACACCGAACGAAAATCGAATAAGAAAATGCATCAGACCCGTATACCATAGCGATAACATAACAATTCACATCAGTGGAATATACTTGCGTTCAAAAATCGAATTCTAAGCACGCATTGGTTCAATTTTTGGTGATTCTAACTGTCATAGCGTCAGTTCGAATCACACGTTCTTCACTACAATCCCAAACGCTATAATCTGACTGTTATGAAAGTCCTAGATCCTTTTGTATTTGTGCTGAAATTCCGCTGACCCAGGGCATTTTGCAGGGTTTGAATTATAGCTTTGGTGCTGGTCTGATTTTTGATGAAGATTGGCGGGGGTCTTTCGTTTTTCGCGGTTAATTTCGCGGTTGTTTCTACTCTGGCTTGAGTGGTATTTGAATCTTCCCGGAAAGTTAATTGGGATTTTATGGAGTTCCACATTTTAAACCACTCTCGATTGATAGTCGTAGAATAAAGAGAACTAGTGCTCTAAGAAGGAAACTATTTACGTAAAATCAATATCAGATATCGCCTGAAGAGCCGTAGCGTTCAAATGGAAAAAAGAAAAATACGAGTAATAATGGTATTACTTCCAAATTCTTTTATTTTCATAATCCGATCCTATTTTATGTAACATACGAGGGTGAATTACATATAAACGGTAATTTTAATTTTTTGCTTAGCGACAAGTTGTGAGCGAGATAATCTTGTGCGTGGCTGTTGTTTGATTTATGAAGATCTGGGGAATTGGTTTGGATAGCGGTCGCTCTCGACTTTGTAGTCAGTACAGCGATGAACGGGCAAGAGGCACATACGTCTGTTGTGCAACGGATTATTTTAAAAATTTTAACAAATCAAGGCGTTAAACCCTCGGAAATTTTTTCCCAATTGAAGGCACAGTTTGGTTATGATACACTGTTTCAGAATCGTGTGTATACGCCGGTCAGAAAATTTAAAAGTGGACGAGAACGTATCGAAAACGAAAGTCATAATCGACGCCCAAGGACAAGTCGTACAGATCACAGCATCCGTGCCATTCCAGAGCTTATTGAAAGTGATCGCCGTTTAACTGTTGGAGAAATCTCATCAGAAGTGGAAGTGTTCAATCCGTTATCACTGATGATCTTAGCTTCAAAAAACTGCTCAATGGGTTCCGAGGTTACTGACCGTATATCAAAAACAGGTCAGGTATACATTGGAAGAAATGAGCTGGGAAACCCTCGAACACCCTCCTTGTAGCCGAGTCTTGTCTCTTTGTGACTATTCTTTATTCGCACGCTTGAAGGAATCACTTGGAGGAAAAAAAATCGAAAGTAATGAAGAAGTCGAGGAGCACGTCCGCAATTGGCTAACAGCTCGCCCTAAATCTTTCTACGAACAAGGGATATTAAAGCTTCCAAATAGGTGGCAAAAGTGTGTAGATCACACAGGAGACTATATAGAAAAATGTTGATAGTACAGTTAGTGTGTAACATTGTTCAATAAATGTATAAAACTTCCAAATAGGTGGCAAAAGTGTGTAGATCACGCAGGAGACTATATAGAAAAATGTTGATAGTATAGTTAGTGTGCAACATTGTTCAATAAATGTATAAAAAGAAATTACCGTTTATAATTGATTCACCTTCGTACGTTTAATACGTTATTTGGAAATGTTTAAAGTTCCAACATTTGTTTGTAAATATTATTCTATGTCGATAAATTCTTTTCTTTTAGGAGTCCGCTGCTTGGCAACAGCACCGACAACACAACAAAGGAAAAGACCCGCTGCAAATGGATTAAATATCGTTTTGGTAGAAGGAGTCCGATCTCCATTTTTAATGTCGGGAACTTCATACTCCAAAATGATGCCACACGAAGTGGCTCGTCATTCACTTTTGTAAGTAAATATCTACTTCCCAATTCTACTCTAGTACTTGATCTACATTATTTAAATCTACTTTAAAGGAGCTTGCTAAGAAAAACGAAACTTGAAAAAGAACTTGTGGATTACATTATATACGGCACTGTTATACAAGAAGTTAAGACCTCCAATATCGCCCGAGAAGCTGCGTTGGCTGCCGGTTTTAGTGATAAAACCCCAGCTCATACTGTAGCTATGGCTTGCATTAGTTCAAACGCGGTATGGAACCTTTGATTTTCTTAATTTTGTTCCTTAAAAAAATCAATTGTCACTTGCAGGCTATCTCAACCGGAATGGGTCTAATTGCAACAGGAACTTATGATGTGATCGTGGCAGGTGGTGTTGAATTTATGTCCGACGTACCAATTCGTCATAGTCGCAAAATGCGCAGTTTAATGCTAAGAGCTAACAAAGCGAAAACACCTTTACAAAAACTATCACTTTTAGCAACTTTGCGTCCCAGTTTTCTCATTCCCGAGGTGAGTTATCTATTGAAAAATATAGCACCACATTTTTACAATTTTGATTTATAGCTACCCGCTGTAGCCGAATTCTCTTCTGGTGAGACGATGGGTCATTCAGCTGATCGATTGGCAGCTGCGTTTAAAGTTAGTCGTAAAGAACAAGACGATTATGCTATAAGATCTCATACTTTGGCAAAACAAGCACAGGAAAAAGGATATTTTACAGATTTGGTTCCATTTAAAGGTCAGTAAAGCTTTTCATTTTTAAGGGAAACCATAGAGCAAGACCGCAAGGGCGTGGGACCATAATTTTAGTGGTAAAGCAGTACACATCCATTGGCAAGGGATGTTTGATAAGCAGTGACTTTCATATGTGACGGCCGGTTAATTACTCCCTTTCTTTTTAAATATGTGCAACAGTTAAGTACATTAATTTTTACTCAATTATTGTCTAAATATTTTATGTGCATACCTGAGGATGTGAAGTGTGGGCTGCATTACTTTACAGTCGATTTAAAAGGGAAATCGCTTGAATATATCAAAACTATGTTGGGGTAACTTTAAGCACAGACCCGTTGAGTGTTTATGAGGTTAGGTGTTATGATTAATCCAGAATCCACTATTGCATTCCAAGAACAAACACCAATGGATTGGTCCCAATTAAATGTCTTACAGAGACGGAAATAGTAGTGACCACAGCTTTTTGTAATTCTCATGCTGTAACCTACGTACATTATTTCTAAGAAGGAAAGCCTATCCCCAGGCAATTAAATGGATTTAATCTTGTCCTGATTTATCAAAGAACCTTCCTACTTCGTTTGGTCTCCAATACATTTCAATGGGTTGATTCAAGTCAGAATTGAGCCACTAACGATCTTGGGTATTAAACTGCTTGGTTCTCAACTTATCTCCATGAAGAATTGGTAACTGTAAAATGTATTTAACTCTCCCACCGGAATACGGTTTTTATTTATGGAACAATTTAATATGCGTTGTTAAAAATATTAAAATTCGTTGTTTTCCTTTTTTTTTGTATGCCAAATAATTTTCGCGGATGAAGTGATTTTAATATTACTACTATTACTACTATTTACTACCATTTATTGGCCTGTAGGAACCCGAAAGTTCATGACCTAACCGACCCGACTCCACCATTGTTCCCTGTCCCGTGCGCTCTCCTTCCACGTTCGACCATCCGATCCGATCTCCTCGAGGTCTAACCTAACATTGTCAGTGTCGGTCTCTTTCCCGTTGGCTTACCGTCAAGAATTCTATGCGCGGTCTTATCGTTGCCCATTCGCGCCACGTGTCCGGCCCATCTTAATCTTGGCGGCTTGATTACTCTCACTATTATAGGTTTGCGGTATAGCTCTTCCAATTCGTGGTTGTGGAGGTTCCTCCATTGTCCTGCCTCCTCGTCATATTTGCCGCCAAAGATACCCCTTAGAACTTTTTTCTCGAATACGCGGAATTTCTTTCCTTCCCGTTTGGTGGGAGCCCATGTTTCGCATCCATATAGAGCAATCGGCATGATTATGGTTCTATAGACACGGAGCTTTATGTTACGTGAGAGCAGTTTGGATTTCAGCAGTTTACTGACTGCATGCCAACTAGCGTTGCCGGAGTGTAGTATTGTGTTAATTTCCTTCGACATTTTGTTAATAGTCGTCAGTATTGTTCCCAGGTATTTAAATTCTTTGACATTTTCAAATATCTTGCCCCTTATGTTTATGTGTGTTCTCTGAGGTCCACCTGCTCTCGCCCTAATCATGTATTTTGTTTTGTCTTCATTTATTTCTAGGCCCACCTGTTCTACCGCTTGCATGATGATTTCACTGTTTTTACTTACAGTTTCTATATTATCGCCCAAAACGGCGATGTCATCCGCGTATGCGAGCACTTGTGTGACCCCGTTCAGGGATGATCCGGCCATGTTGTCGTCTTGTACCTTTCTGATGACATACTCGAGCACAAGGTTAAAAAGACACGGTGATAGACCATCTCCCTGTTTTAGTCCGTCCCGGATTTCAAATGGTTCTGAGAGGTGGTTTTCTATTCTGACTCGTCCCTTGTTTTCGTTCATGCAAATTTGAATGAGGGCGGGATATTTTTTTGGAACTCCCAGCTCAACTAGAATATGGTAGAGTCTCTGCCTTGCGACTGAGTCGTAGGCTTTTTTGAAGTCAACGAACAGTTGGTGAACCGTCTCTCCGTATTCCCACTTCTTTTCCAGCAGTTGTCTTATTGTGAACATTTGGTCGCTTGTTGACCGGTTCCTACGGAATCCACATTGGTAGTGTCCCAGTATCTCTTCTGCGTACGGTGTGATTCTCGCCAGAATGACATTTGTTAATATTTTGTATGTGGTTGGGAGCAATGATATTCCTCTGTAGTTTTCACAGTCAGATCTGTCGCCTTTTTTGAAAATGGGGATGACTATTGAGGTTTTCCATTCTTCTGGAGTGACTTCCTTATCCCATATTGTTTGGATGAGCTGGTGGATCTTTCGAGCGGTTGCCTCTCCTTCATGCTTCACAAGCTCTGCCGGTATGCAGTCGACTCCGGGAGCCTTGTTGTTTTTCAATTGGTTTATTGCGTCTACAACTTCGTTGAGAGACGGCTCTGGGATCTGAGGCTCGGCTGTATGTATGCTTGGTGCATTTATCTGTGGTTGATGGGTGCGTACATTGAGCAGGTTTTCAAAGTACTGCTTCCATCTTGTCACGATATTGTTTGTTTCTGTGACCAGACAGCCGTTTGTGTCTCGAATTATTTTGACTCTCACTCGGTAACCATTTCTAATTGAATTTATGCCGGCATACATACCTCTGATGTTCTTTGCCCTAGAATTTTCTAGGATTATATTCGATCCGAGTCTTCTCCCATTCGCGTTTTTTGCGTTTGAAGAGCCTCATTGTCTCTCTTCGAATTGTCGCGTATCTTTCTGCGTTGACTTCATCGTATCTTTCTAAGTGGATCACTCTGAGGCGTTTACGTTGTTCGATCTTCGCCCTGCACTCATCGTCAAACCAAGGTTTGGACTTTATTTTCTTAAATTCTAATACCTTTGGGCTGTTTGTTTGATTGTGTCTTTGATCGATGCCCATTTAGTACCCACACTATTGGCTTCCTCTTCCTCACTGCTCCTATTCTCTAGGATGTTAAATCTATTCGTTAGTTCCTCTTGATATTCAGCCCTTTTGCGCAGGTCTTTCAGTTTATCAATGTCGAACCTTTTGCTCGTCTCCCGTGACTGCACATGTGGGTTTGCTGCGAGCCGACTCCTAATTTTGCCCATCACCAGAAGATGATCGGAGTCGCAATCTGCACCTATATATGATTACGTCAAAGATATTCAAGTGGTGTCTTTTGTCTATGAGGAAGAGGTCTATTCGGTTACACGTTACGCCGTCGGGTGATATCCATGTGGCTTTATGAATTTCCTTGTGCTTGAACATCGTGCTTTTTACTAACAGATCTTTTGACGCTGCGAACGTGATAATTCGAATTCCATTATCATTTGAAACGTCATGTAGACTTTCTTTACCTATAGTTGGTTGGAAGATATCTTCCTTTCCAATTTTCGCATTAAGGTCCCCGAGGAGGATTTTAACATCGAATGATGAGATCCCACCAAATACAGGAGGTAGGGTCTCGTAGAACGTGTCCTTCGTTTCTTCGTCCGCAGATTCTGTTTAGGCGTGTACGTTTATAAATACATAATTGTACCATCGGCCCTGTATTTTTAGCACAGACATTCGGTCATTAATAAATTGCACATCTTTTACATGGGTCGTAATCTTCTTGCTTATGATGAAGCCGGTTCCGAGTTTATATGTATCGGTACCTCCACACGCCAGTGTAAACCCGTTGGTTTCGATTACTTGATGTGGGAGTCGGACTTCCTGAAGCGTGACGATGTCCATTTTATATTGTTGTATTGTTTCAACTCGCCCCCTTTTTCCGTTGTTTTGTTGGTGAACATGATTTAACCATATTGAATGGTTAGTCTGTTGTCACCTAGCAGAAAATGCACATTCTTTCCTGAATTATTATATATTTGTCGATTTAAGCAATAACATTTTAATTTATCCTAATATTTTCAGTATCTGGTGTTGATAAAGTAGTCGACAAAGATAATGGCATTCGAGTTTCAACTCCCGAGACTATGGCTAAATTGAAACCTGCTTTTGTTAAGCCTCATGGGACAATCACCGCAGCCAACGCTTCGTACTTGGTAAATAAAATAATATTGTCAATCTTCTAAATCACATCAATAACACGATCATATTTTCAGACTGACGGCTCATCAGCTTGCCTGATTATGACTGAAGAAAAGGCAAAGCAATTAGGTCTTAAACCAAAAGCATACCTAAGAGACTTCTTATATGTATCACAAGATCCCATCGATCAATTGCTACTCGGACCGGCTTACGCAATTCCAAAGCTTCTTAAAAAATGCGGTCTGACTATTAAGGACATTGACTCTTGGGAAATTCATGAGGCATTCGCCGGGCAAATTATTGCAAATCTAAAAGCTCTTGATTCAGATTGGTTCTGTAGGACTTACATGGGACTGGACGGAAAATATGGAGCTCCTGACCTAAGTAAATGGAATAACTGGGGAGGATCATTGTCTATTGGTCATCCTTTTGCTGCAACCGGAGTCCGTTTGTGTATGCATACGGTAAGTATTTTACAAGATGTATTCAGTCTAGATTGAGACATTATCTGGAGCTTTCAAATGAATCGAGTTTGTCATTATTCTGAAAGTGGTTAATTTGTTTGATAAATAATCTATACTTATACGAGCAGTAACTTAACAAATCGTTGTTTTTGCTTCACAAAACCCCCAAATGCACCTGTCGTGCTCTCTCATTTGCTGTCCTCGCTGCTATATCCGCGATACTGTAAGGGGAATTGCTTCCTCAAAATCTCGACAACTTTAAATTGAATACTACTACTTACTGACACACAGTAACGTCTTAGATAAAGATAGAATATTTTACTTTCTGTCAAATGTCTAGCCAAAATTTCTCATTAAAATTCCCGCGTAAGTCTATTGTGAAATGCCAATTTTGCCACTAAGTTGACACCACTGTAAGCCGTAATAACGTCAAATTTGAGCAATCAATTAGTTTGTTTACGGGTGCTGAATTTGAGGTGAACCAACTCAAGTTTTATAATGTATAATTTGGTTAACCAAAGAATGCATAAAGTTTTGCATTCCCAACGGAATTTCTTGTGCGGAATCGGTGAAAATGTTAGCTAAGAGCTATCACATATTTGAAGCTGAGAAAAATGACTTCAAAGGTTCGGGGTTCCTTACAACATGTAAGAAATATTTTACTACGTCCTGTTATGTAGTAACTCCCCCACCACCTTTGTCACAATGAGAACATCATCATCATCATTATTGTCGGCACTACAACCGGGATCCGGTCTTGGCCTTATTTAACAAATCTTTCCCGGTCCCGATTTCGAGCCGATGTCATCCAGTTTGACATTCCCAGGCTCTGGGTGTCCTGGTCTACGCCATCTCTCCATCACAGACAAGGTCTGCGGCGCTGTCTCCTTCCATACATCCTGCCACAAAGGTATTTCCGGGCAGGCTCCTCTTCGCTCACTCGAGCTAAGTGTCCCGCCCACCGGAATCTACCCAGCTTGATTTTTCTTACAACATTAGCTTCAAGGTAGATCGCGTACAGGTTATGGTTGTAGCGTCTCTCGAACGGGGCTAAGGGTTCAGAGTGCCTTTTATTGAGCACCAAGGCCTCGGATCCATACATGAGACCATAGGGATAAATTTCGGGATTTAAAGAGCCTTGATAGACGATAGTAGGCTTTGTTGGAATTCATCAGCCCTTCGCGTATTTCTTCTTCCATATTGTTATCGGCTGCTACTATTGACCCAAGGTAGTTAAAAGATTGCACTACTTCAAATTCGTGCTCCACTATTCTGATTGTTTGACCAACGATAGGTGCTCTCTTCGCAGAAGTTGCCACCATGTACTTAGTTTTTTCCTCATTAATGTGCAGTCCCAGTTGGTGCCGCCTGCTCGGTCTGGGTGAATCAGTCCTCTACTGCCTAATCGGATCTACCGATGACGTCGATGACATCTGCGTAGGCAAGTATCCGGCTGGACTTGGTGACGCTATTTGTACTTGACTAGTTACGTTGATCATGGTCAACCCACAAAATCGCATCAATTTATTTGGAATGCCGAACTCTCATGGCATTTTAGATAGTTCTATCCTAGCTATGTATGTGGCAAATTATTCCACGACGTCAATTTTCCGGCACCTCCTCTTGCTCCCATACGTGCACCACGATCTCATGAATTGCGTGATGTAACGCTGTCCCTCCGTGTTTGATCAGCTCACCTGGTATGCCATCAGCTCCGGGGGCTTTATTTGATTTGAGCTGTCTAATGGCTTTTAATGTTTCCTCAATGCTTGGTGGCGGCAGCATTTGGTCTTGATCTTGCATTGGTGGAGTCTCCAATTCTTCTGTGAGCTGACCATTTAGCAATTCATTCAAGTGCACTTCCCATCGCTCCAGAATGCCTTCAGGATCGGTGATCAGATTACCCTCCTTATCCTTGCAGTAAGTGCAGCGTGGTGTATACCGCGTCATACTGCGGATAATTTGATAGAACTTCCGCGCCTGGTGCGGACCTCGCTCTCTATTTCACGGACTAGATTTTTGCCCAAGCACTTTTCTTTTGTCTGTAGAATCTTTTTTCGGATCTTCTGACCTCTTTGTATTTCTCCTCGCGTACCTGCGTCCTATGAGACTGCTGCATTGTGCAGCATTCTTACGTTCACGCCCGGCATTCTGATCCCAGGAGTTACTCTACCTCCATCGAGCTCTTCGAAGGCGAGTCTTAACGCATGACCGAAGGTGTTGCTGATGTATTCATTACGTAAGGCAGCCATTTTGATCCCAACCTTATCCACAGATGCAATGCGTCTTCATAAGGCAATCCGCGCTCGGAAAACTATACCAACAAGATCGTGATCCGAGTCGACGTTGGCACCTCGGTACGTTCATACAGTCATTGGGCTCGTGGAGTAGCGGCGATCTATCAATACGTGGTTAATTTGGTTGCGAGTAGCTCCATCAGGTGATACCCAGGTGGCTTTGTGGATATCTTTGCGCTACTCGCAACCACCAAGTTCTTTGATGGTACGAGTTCGATGACTCGTAGTCCATTGTCATTAGTGCTTTCATGCAAACTATGAGAACCTACGTAGTGCCTGAAAACTGGCTCCCGACCTATTTTCGCATTCAAATCACCAAGAATGATTTCCATATCGCATCTTGGGCAGGCATTGAGGGCCCGTTTGGCGTTCTCGTAGAATTCTTCTTTTTCGTCGCCAGGGGACTCCTCTGTAGGTCCGTGAACGTTTTATGTGGCATATGTTCTTAAACTTGCCTCCATACAGAGTGCATACTTTCGTTTATTGCATTAAAGCCGATAATGGCAGGCTTCAGTCTTTGGCTGACTAGAAAGCCTCCCCCGAGCACATGGTGTCTTGCAATACAACTGTAATAAATGTCATACTCGTTTGTTTGAATAACACCACTCCTCGTCCATCTTATTGCTTGTAATGCTGTTTTGTCAGCCTTAGATTCGGACATGGCATCGGCTAGCTGCTGTGCAGCTCGAGCTCTGTATAGTGAACGGGCGTTCCATGAAAAAATTCTCAAATCGTTTAGCCATTTTCGTTTCCGTGGGCGTCGTGGTGTATTCGGTCCATATCCGACGCTTGTTAAATTTTCCATAATATTTTGTTTTTCGGGGCAAGATCATTAGCCTTGCGCCAACCTTTCTTAGGATGTCGCTGGATGCATTGTAGCTATCCAGGACTGTCACATGTAGACTGCATGCCAACGTGGATTGAACAGGGACAAGGATCGTCCTGGCTTTCGCCGGGTTGAAAGCAATCAGAGATTTTGCCCTGTATGTCCACTCGAGTCTAAGTCAAGCGTCTTGTATCGTGCGGCACAGCAAAAAAAAAAGAAAACCCCTTTTTTCTTCACTGGGTAGAAAACTATTTATTCTTCTCTTCGTTAATATATATATATATAAATATAAATATAGATGTTACTAAAATCCCTTTTATCACGTTCGCTTCTTTTTCTTCCTTTCCTTTTTCAGTGGATGGAAAACACTTCCGTTTTCTTTTTCCTTTTTTTTAAACTATTTTCTGTATATCTCGCAACACACACACTTCTTTTTGAAACTGTCACCATGCACTGGTTTTTCACTCTCAATTGTATTGACTCACAACTGTCACTACGGTTGTTTTTGTTTTTCCGTTCTTTCTTTGTTCTCAGTTTCACCGTTCTCACAACGAAAAATCTCGGCTATGATCGAATTCGAAACTATTCGAAGATATCATCGCCGGGGAAAAAAACTTGGTTTATGCACCAGCTATTTATATTTTGTTTTCAATTTAAGTTTTCTCTTTTATATTTGTAATGTTCAACAACGTAATTTAATGTTTTGTGTATTGTATTTAAATTTAATTATGTGTAATTGTACATTGTAGAAATGAACGTGTTTATTTTATGTGGTAAATGAATGTTGTAATTTGTAAATGAATGTAATATACTTAATGTTTACTGTTCTCGTTGGGACAACGGTGGTGGGGGAACGTGCACAATCTGTCAAATGTCTACTCGGAATTCCTTATTTAAAATTCCCGCGTAAGTCTATTGTCAAATTTCTGTCCACCACTTTTGTCAACATTCTGTCCACCGAGTTGACACCCCTGTGAGTCATAATGATGTAAAGTTTGAGCGATATCTGTTAATTAGTTTGTTTACAGCAGCTGATTTTTTTGGTTCACCTCAAGTACGTTTTTCGATTTTTATAATGAATGATTTGATTGAGCAAAGAGTTTGCATTAAATTTTGTATTTTGTATATTGTATATAGTCTCCTTGTAACTCCACGCACTTCTCCCAGCGATGCTCCCATCTCTCTAACCCGACCAAATAGTACTCGGCGTTTTTCTCTGCAAAATAACTGTGCACGAAGGTGATTGCCTCCTCATTTGACGAAAATGAGCGCAATTTTTAGATTAGGGAACAAAAAGAATTCGCTTGGGACTAAATCTGATGAGTAAGGCGGATGATCAAGCAGTTCAAACCGTAATTCGTGGATTTTCGCCATAGCAACCGATGACGTGTGAGACGGCGCGTTGTCTTGGTGAAGCAGGATTTTCTTTTTCTCCAAATGTGGCCGTTTTTCCGCAATTTCTGCCTTCAGTTGGTCAAGTAATGATGCGTAGTATGCACCTGTAATGGTTTTTCCTTTTTGAAGATAATCGATTAAGATAACTCTATGACTATCCCAAGGCTAATAACCTTGCCCGTAAAAATAAATTATTATGGAAAATTTAACAAGCCTCGAGACTTGCTAAATAAGGCCAAGACCAGATTCCGGTTGTGGTGCCGATGATGTGAATGATGATGACTATCCCAAAAAACAGTCGCCATCACTTTCACAGCCGAAAAAAAGAGATTTTTTTTTTGGCGATTCCCCCTTTGCAATCCACTGTTTTGACTGTATTTTTGTTTCGGGCGTATAATGGTGTACCCAAGTTTCATCGACAGTAATTAATCGGAGCCAAAACTCGGATTTATTGCGCCAACAGAGCGTTGGAAGTGTTCATTCGAACACGTTTTTCGTCTAACGTGAGCAAACGCGGCACCCAATGCGCGGACAGATTTCTCATGCCTAAATCTTGATTTAATATGTGACAAACGCGTTCTTTGAACATTTTCATACCCTATGCTATCTCTCTCACTTTAATTCGGCTGCCGTCTAACACCATTTGGTGAACTTTAGCGATATTGGCGTCAGTTGTTGCAGTTTTTGGACGTCCCGAACGTTCATCGTCTCCCAAGCTCTCACGGCCACGTTTAAATCATGCTGGTAATTTTTTTTTTTTTTTTTTTTTTTTTTTTTTTTTTTTTTTTTTTTTTTTTTTTTTTTTTTTTTTTACCAAATCAGTTCTTCAATGTACATGAAGCATCAAGGTCCTAAATATATTTACAAGTGCCATAAATTGCCTTGATTTAAAAAAAAAAAGGAGTTGCTTTTGAAGAAGAATGCGTGCAATACGAATTTGATGATATCTTTAAATATAAAAGCAAAATGCAGAAGGCGAAGAAAAGTTTAGGAAAAGAAAATACCGAGGTAGATTAATTTTAAAGTGTGTAAAGATTACAATACCGAAGAAAACACATGGCCAAACAAAGCAGCCTGTGTTCGTGTATTGTAGTTCGCCTGAAGAGAGATTGTGAACCGAAAAAATGCTGATAGACTGGTACACGAGAAAATATTTAGAAAGGTAAGATGCATAGACGGGCAGGATACTCAGCATTAATGCTCTAATAGCGACATTGGAAGAATTGTGTTCTATTATAGAGGCTTTGTATCCTATCGAGCACACGCAAAATACAGTTTATGGCAATTAAATATAAGCTCTAGTATGAAGAAGATGTTTAACCTATAATTATTAAAATTCCTAATGACTGAAGCTGACACACACTTGACAAAAGGGCTAACACATACTTAACCAGCGTTATGGTACTACTAGACCTCAATTAACAAACAAACCTGGTCTTCGACTTCACCATCGTGCTTCATCTGTAAAGTGAGGTCTCATCCAAAAGAGAAGCTGTTCAAGCTAGAACATTGATGAAAGCCGCTTCTGAAAAAGATGATAAGAAAAATATTCTTGTCTAGTTTTAAATATAATAGGACACTCGCATTTTATCCAAGGTATTACACAATCATATGGCGCAAGGCTAATAACCTTGCCCGGAAAAACAAATTATTATGGAAAATTTAACAAGCCTCGGGACTTGCTAAATAAGTTCAAGACCGGATCCCGGTTGTAGTGCCGATGATGATGATTACACAATCATTAATAATGATGAAACGGATTCGTTTGTTAGAAATGAATGCAATTTTTTTCTAAAATCCTTATTTAATAAGCTGTGTAATTATGTTAATATCATTGAATTAATAAAGGGCTTTGATTTTTTAGGCAAATCGTTTGGTTCGCGAGGATGGAAAGCTGGGTGTAGTAGCCGCGTGTGCAGCTGGTGGGCAAGGCGTAGCTATGCTCCTCGAAAGATATCCTGGGGCAACTGCTGATTAAAAATGTGCAAAATTCATTATAAATAAGAAAAATTCATCTTATTTCAAAGTTACCATGTGAATATTTTCCTGTTACTTTTATTTGGAGTGTTAGAGCAATACCGTGAAATTAAGTTAAGATATAACATTTATAATTAAGCCGAAATACATGTGTTTTTTACAAGAATAAGTGTCCGTTTCATAAATAACAAAAAAAAAAACAGTGACTTGTTTAAAAAATAACTTAGAGGTTAAAAAAAAAACGGTTGCCATTACAGTCCATGCAGGTTCTATATAATCTTAAATTAACTGCAGTTACTATGCCACAGCAATAGTACATACTGTTGTGTGTAATGGAAATTACATGGCTAAAGAAAATACTACAATTATAGGTACTCGAATTTGGATTTTTTGATTTGAAGGCCGCATTTATTTAAATTCAACATCAAATTATACATATTTCTTCATGTAGGACTAAATGCATGTCCTATTTAACAAATATTGTTCTTATGTTAGCTTACTGGTTCTTTGCAAGCACTCTAAGCTAAACAGTTTCTAGTTTTTTGTTTATGCCTTTCAGCGTACAAATATGGACACTCGATTCGCCTATAATAAGTGCACTAATAAAGAGTTCGTCGTCCTCTGCAACTTCAATCTTCCTCTAATTAAATGATGGTAAGTCTAACCTCGTCCCAGCTGACGGCCGCCCTGAAATTGGGACGGTATTCCTTGGCGTACTGTCTGGCCGTCAAATGAGTGATATCAAAAACTATGTGAACCGTCAATTGGAATCTGAATCGTCTGAAAATTCCAGCGTCAAGAGCCAACAGTTGCTTTCCACATTGGAAAGCAACCTCTCGCCTCTCAGTATTCCGTACGATTCAACATTCCTACATTATTCTGAAAACGATTATTTTATCACCGAAATGTTAACCCTCAACTTCCCTAAAGGTAATTACAATAAACTGAACGGGCTTTAGACTTTCATCCTTTATCTGCCTCATTTAATGTGTATCCTATTTACGGCGTCGATGGCGTCGAGTCTTGGTGCAGGAAGTGCACAACTTGCACTGCGACCAAAGGACCAACAGCAATACCAAGGAGCGCTATGAAGCAGTACAACGTGGGTGCCCCTTTCGAGCGAAGTGCGATTGATATCTCAGGACCATTCCCAAAAACAAACGACAACAACAAATACATGTTGGTTATCATGGATTACTTCAGCAAGTGGGTGGAAGTCCTTCCAATTCCAAACCAAGAAGCAACAACCGTCATTGAGCAGCTTATCAATAATTGGATCAGCAGATATGGAGTTCCCTGTGAGCTTCATTCCGATCAAGGCCGAAACTTCGAATCACAGATATTTCATGGCATCTGTGCGGCACTGGGCGTAAGGAAAACCAGGACTACACCCTTACATCCGCAGTCAGACGGAATGGTCGAAAAGTTCAACCCAACAATGAAAGAGTATTTATCGAAGGTCGTTAGTGATAACCAACGAGATTGGGACAAATATGTACAAACCTTTCTCATGAGCTATAGATCGGCTAATCACGATACGACGGGCCATTCTCCAGCAAGAATTATATTTGGACGAGAGATACGATTACCAGCCGATCTGTGATTCGGAATACCTGCAGACGCCATAGATAACGCCGAAGACTACGTAGCCGAGTAGAGAAATCGCCTCGATGAGATTCATCATTTGGTTCGAAAGCAAATCAAGGTATCAAGTGACAGAATGAAAACAAGGTACAACGTTCGAGCCAACGCATCCGGATTTAATGCAGGCGGTAACGTGTGGCTTTATAACCCGCATCGGCAAAAAGGAAGGTCTCCGAAGTTGCAGCAACATTGGGAAGGACCCGTATAAGATTCTCACAAGAATTAACGACGTTGTCTATAGGATTCAGCGAAGATCGAACGCCAAGATGAAAGTGGTACATCGTGACCGACTGGCGACTTTTGTTAACCCAGGAGATCAGTGAACTTAGTTCGGGACGAGCTAATCTAGGCGGAGGGTAGTATGACGCATATGACAATCAGTACTAGAATATTCTAGAAAGTCCGAAACAAAGTACTAAAATATTCTAGAAAGTACTGGAAAACTGGAGACTATGAACAATAAAAAATTCGAGGCTGTGGAACGGACAGAAACGAAACACCAAATCAGAATGAGGAAAAACGGTATAAATACGTCGCACGCCGATCGGGAAGAGAAGTAAAAAGTAAGAAGTAAAAGAAACGATAAGTACGGAAGCGGTAAAAGTAACGGTTGTTATTAACAGACTAATAAAGTGTTACATTAATTCAAAATCGATTTATACTCGCTACAATATATTAAATAAACAATGTATATATACATATTGTTGCGAGCTTAGGGTTCGCTGGATTAATTATTTTTAATAAATAAGAGCCGTTAAATCGACTTTGAATTAATGTAACACTTTATTAGTCCGTTAATAACAACCGTTACTTTTACCGTACACTTAACGATTTCTTGACTTATCGCTTCCGTACTTATCGCGTCTTTGACTGCTTACTTCTTACTTCTTTTCTTACTTCCGATCTGCGTGCGACGTATTTATACCGTTTCCTCATTCTGATTTGGTGTTTCGTTTCCTTCCGTTCCATAGTCTCGACTTTTCTATAGCTCATAGTCTCCAGTTTTCCAGTACTTTCTAAAATAGTCTAGTACTTTGTTTCGGACTTTCTCGAAGATTCCAGTACTGATTGTCATATGCGTCACACTACCCTCCGCCTAGATTAGTTCGTCCCGAACTAAGTTCATTGGTCTCCCGGGCCAACAAGCCGGCAGTCGGTCGCGATGTACCACTTTCATCTTGGCGTTCGGCGGTGGAAGTTCTTGACCTTCATCCAAATTTTTTACTGCTCTCCTTTTGGCGTCAACTCTAACCTGCCGCCATTCTTCCTTTTCCTGACAACGGAATTCCTCTTGCATTTTAGGGATCTCATGCGAATAGTATAAGAGAAAATGCATGTGCACACCCTTAAGCTCTTCTGGAGTTTGCACATCACGTAAGCGGTCTAGATCTTCATCTTTACTTACACGCATATCATCTGGTATTAGAGCATCTGTCGATTTCATAACCGTATCCAACTGGTAGTTCGCATCTTTTCAAATAACTGGAGCAGTTTGTTCTTTGGAGCTGACAGTAAACACCAGCCTGCGTCTAGTAATACACTTTCCATAGATCGTCGCACGTTAATTCTGGTTTCACGTGTTCTTCTCTATAGAACGCAATGAACGGCACATCTAGCTGTTGATTACGCCTACAATCTAGGGCTTGCTTGATCTTTCCCCCCGTATGTGGTGGCTAACAATAGCGGTCTCGACCTCCAACATCCGTTGATCTCTCTTGGTCGGAAACAGTTGATTTACAAAACGCATGTTTGTAAATCCATTCAGCTTCATCTTGTAGTTCATTGGGTCTCTCTGGAACAGGCGTAACCGGAACTTCGCGCAATTGCATTCGCTCAGGAATATCTGTTTTACGGATTTCATTGTCCAAATCAGTAAAGCGACCCCTTTCCAATTCATCATTGAAATGTTTTGCCGCCTCAGTTTCCCTGTGACTACGTTCAGAGCGGTGTTCAACATCGTCTTCGTCGTCGAATAGCTGTTCGTCTATAGCCTCACGTGCTGAACCTTCATCGACGTGCTGTTCCTCTCCATCACTTTCTTCATCCTGTGTACGACGCAGACGCTTGGAACGCTTTCTGCCTTCGACTTTCAAACCAAGATTCTCTTCAATAAGGCCACAGTCATCGTCTTCCTCTCCATCACTTTCTTCGTCCTGTGTATGATGCAGACGCTTGGAACGCTTTCTGCCTTCGACTTTCAAACCAAGATTCTCTTCAATAAGGTCACAGTCGTCGTCTTCCAGTCGGTCGTCCAACTCGTCATCATCATTGTAAATCCGTTTCAGGGAACGGCCTGAAGCATCAGTGTCTTCATCATCACTGCCGTCCTCTTCAATCGGGTTATCATCGATGAAATCCTTCAGTTCTTCACGTAACACATCATCGTCATTTTCCTCCCCTTCCTCACTGCTGTCGGGCATAGCTTTGCTCTTCCTGAGTTTCTTCATTTCATGTGGCTCCAATTCCTCCTCATCCTCAGATTCTTCCGCTTCCGAGTCCCAGAATTCTTTCATACACTGCCTTTGGGCATCCAATTTTGCATTAACCTCTGCAGCTCGCGCATCCAATTTTGCCTTAAACTCCGCAGCTCGCGCGTCTAATTTTACAGCTCGCGCATCCAATTTTGCATTAAATTCTACAGCTCGCGCATCGAATTTTGCAGCTCGCGCATCCAATTTTGCCACCATCATCCTGAACTTCTCTGAAATGTCCAACGGCGGCGAACTAATCTCCGTTACATTGGCACTATCTTGACTACTGTTTCTTCTCCATCCGGACAGTCTGGTCCACTTGTAAAAGCATCTGTGCCGACATCAATATCCTCTTCTTCTATTGGTGCTTGCAAACGCTGTCGAAGAATTGGCTTCTCTCCTCCGCTATCCAGGTTCCGGTCCTCAAGTTCCTTCTTCAACTCAGGAACGCGAAAATCCTCCAAATGTCGATCTGACATCGTTACAGCACACTTTCATAGACTTATTAACTTAAACAATAATGAATCCTACTTCTGACACCAATTGTAGCGAGCTTAGGGTTCGCTGGATTAATTATTTTGAATAAATAAGAGCCGTTAAATCGATTTTGAATTAATATAACACTTTATTAGTCCGTTAACTACAACCGTTACTTTTACCGTACACAACGATTTCTTGACTTATCGCTTCCGTACTTATCGCGTATTTTACTTCTTACTTATCGCTTGCTTCTCACTCCAGACTTATAACTTTCTACTTGTCTCCATGAGCTGTGTGCGACGTATTTATACCAGTTCCCCACATGCTGATTCGGTATTTCGTTTCCGTCCGTTCCATAATCTTGAATGTTCTATTATCCATAGTCTCCAGTTTTCCAGTACTTTACTAGAATATTCTAGTACTTTGTTTTGGACTTTCCCGAATATTCCAGTACTGACTGTCATATGTGTCACAATATATATATATATATATATATATATATATATATATATATATATATATATATATATATATTGTAGCGAGCTTAGGGTTCGCTGGATTAATTATTTTAAAATAAATAAGAGCCGTTAAATCGATTTTGAATTACTGTAACACTTTATTAGTCCGTTAATAACAACCGTTACTTTGTTTACCGTACACTTAACGTTTTCTTTATTATCGCTTCCGTGATTATCGCGTATTTTACTTCTTACTTCTCACTCGAGACGTATCGCTTGCTTCACTGTCTTACTTATCTCTAACTTAACTTCCGTTCTGCGTGCGACGTATTTATACCGTTTTTCCTCATTCTGATTTGGTGTATCGTTTCCGTCCGTTCCATAGTCTTGAATGTTCTATTCCAGTTTTCCAGTACTTCCTAAAATAATCTAGTACTTTGTTTCGGACTTTCTCGAAGATTCCAGTACTGATTGTCATATGCGTCACACTACCCTCCGCCTAGATTAGTTCGTCCCGAACTAAGTTCACTGATCTCCTGGGTTAACAAAAGTCGCCAGTCGGTCACGATGTACCACTTTCATCTTGGCGTTCGGTCGTCGCTGAATCCTATAGACAACGTCGTTAATTCTTGTGAGAATCTTATACGGTCCTTCCCAATGTTGCTGCAACTTCGGAGAGCTTCCTTTTTGCCGATGAGGGTTATAAAGCCATACGTTATCGCCTGCATTAAATCCGGATACGTTGGCTCGAACGTCGTACCTTGTTTTCATCCTGTCACTGGATACCTTGATTTGCTTTCGAACCAAATGATGAATCTCATCGAGGCGATTTCTCCATTCGGCTACGTAGTCTTCGGTCTTGTCTATGGCGTCTGGAGGTATTCCGAATCGCAGATCGGCTGGTAATCGTATCTCCCGTCCAAATATAATTTTTGCTGGAGAATGGCCCGTCGTATCGTGATTAGCCGATCTATAGCTCATGAGAAAGGTTTGTACATATTTGTCCCAATCTCTTTGGTGATCACTAACGACCTTCGATAAGTACTCTTTCATTGTTCGGTTGAACCTTTCGACCATTCCGTCTGACTGCGGATGTAAGGGTGTGGTCCTGGTTTTCCTTACGCCCAGTGCCGCACAGATGCCTTGAAATATCTGTGATTCGAAATTTCGGCCTTGATCAGAATGAAGCTCACAGGGAACTCCATATCTGCTGATCCAATTATTGATTAGCTGCTCAATGACGGTTGTTGCTTCTTGGTTTGGAATTGGAAGGACTTCTACCCACTTGCTGAAGTAATCCATGATAACTAACATGTATTTGTTGTTGTCGTTTGTTTTTGGGAATGGTCCTGAGATATCAATCGCAATTCGCTCGAAAGGGGCACCCACGTTGTACTGCTTCATAGCGCTCCTTGGTTTTGCCGTTGGTCCCTTGGTCGCAGTGCAAGTTGTGCACTTCCTACACCAAGACTCGACGTCATCTCTCATGTGAAGCCAGTAGAAACGAGATCGTAATTTTGAAAGTGTCTTATTAACTCCCAAATGTCCACCGGAGGCCCCGTCGTGCATTTCTGTTAGAACATCTTTCACTTTTGATGGTGGGACTAGAATTTGCATTCGATGGGATTTTCCGTCCGCGGCTTCCCATTTACGCTTAAGAATACCATCTTCCACTAGCAAGGAATTCCATTGTGCCCAATATGCCTTAAATGTTCCACTCTTGTCGGAAATATTGTTCCAAGTTGGCCGCTCGTTCTTTTCTTTGTATTCCAGAATTAGCGACATATCTTCATCCTGAAGTTGAGCTGCGCGTATAGCATCACTCGTCCACCCATCTAGTACTTCTACTTGTACATTTCGCAGGCCGTACGCCTCTTCTTTCTCTTCCGCTCTATGACAATGTTTACAATCTGGCTTACATGGTCTTCTTGATAGAGCATCAGCGTTATTATGCACCTTCCCTTGACGGTGGGAAATTTGGAAATCGTACGTTTGAAGTCGTTCGATCCATCGAGCTATTTGTCCTTCCGGATTCTTAAAATTTAACAACCATTTCAGGGCGGCATGATACGCTCGAAGGTGGAATCGACGTCCGTAGAGGTACTTATGGAATTTCTTAACGGTTTCTACGACAGCCTGCAGTTCCTTTCTTGTTGCGCAGTAGTTTCTCTCTGGCTTAGATAGAACTCGACTATAATATGCGATAACTCTCTCTTTACCATCGACTTACTGTGACAACACTGCTCCGATTCCTGTGTTACTTCCATCAGTTTCCAATATAAATGGGCAATCCGATCTTGGGAATGCCAATGTTGGAGTCTTACATAACTCGGCCTTCAATGTGTTGAATGTTGCTTCACACTTTTCTGTCCAATTGAATTTCTTGTCTTTACACGTTAGTTCGTGTAGGGTTTTAGCCACATTGGCGAAACCTTTAACAAACCGTCGGTAATATGTGGTTAATCCCATAAAGCTTCTCAACTGTTGCTTGTCTTCTGGAGTAGGCCACTCTCGGACGGGTGCTATCTTATCAGGATCTGTTTGAACTCCTGCAGATGAAACGATGTGTCCCAGGAATTTTACTCTCCTTTGGAAGAGTTCACATTTCTTCGAATTGAGCTTTAAGTTGGCCTGCCTTAGTCGTTCGAAGACGGACCGCAGATTATTGATGTGTTCTGGTAAATTCCTTCCAACAACGATGATATCGTACAAGTACACAAGACACGTCTTCCATGTAAGTCCCCGTAGAACACTTTCCATTAATCGTTCAAACGTTGCTGGAGCATTACACAATCCAAAAGGCATCACGTTGAATTGATAAAGTCCGTTTCCGGTAGTAAACGCTGTCTTCTCCTTGTCCTCCTCCTCCACTTCCACTTGCCAGTAACCACTTTTTAGGTCCAATGTTGAGAACCACTGAGCTCCAGAAAGGGTATCTAGTGTGTCGTCGATTCGAGGAAGTGGGTAACTGTCTTTCTTCGTAACGTCGTTTAACCGGCGGTAGTCGACACAAAATCTAGTTGTCCCATCCTTCTTCTTGACGAGCACTACCGGCGAAGCCCATGGGCTCGATGATTTCTCGATGACTCCTTGCTCTTCCATCTCTCGAATCATGTTGCCTACTTCTGATTGTTTGGCCAACGGTAGTCGACGAGGTGGCTGTCTTATAGGTCTTGACTCACCCGTGTCAATGCGATGTTTAACTATACCGGTGCGTCCGAATTTATCATGTCCTGTCACAAAAATATCAGAAAAATCGTTCAGGAGTGATTTAACGCTTGCCTTTTCTCTGTCTGTTAATCCGATTTTCCGGGACATCAACCTATTAACCACAGCCGGTGTACCAGAGGGCTGTTGAATTGAATGGTCCTCTCCCCTTGTCGGAATTGAGCTTATCATTGACACGGGTGCACATTCTGCGATTACCTCTCCTTTTCTTATTGTGATCGGCTCTTTGGACGCATTTAGTACTCTGACGGGTACGATGTGCTTCTTCGCATCGATAAGGGCTTTCCCAACAAGGATGTTCCCCTTGCGCTGATTTTGTGCAGCTTCGGTGATGTAAAACCGATTGTCACCGGGATCACTCTCGAGACTGGTCCAAATTACCGAGTCTGAACGAGCTGGGATCTCATCCTCCTCACGCACATAACATTTCAGCCTTCGCAATTGTTCGTCCTGCAGTGTAATAGCAACCTCCAAGTTACCAATTCGCAGTGTTCTTTGCCCGATATCTAGAACAACTTGGTGCTCCTTCATGAAATCCATTCCAAGAATGCATTCGTCCGTAATATCGGCAACCAAAAATTTGTGGGAAATGGAAATATTGCCCAGCACTATTATTCTCTCGACTTCTCCGTAGACTGTAGAACATTCCCCTGTGGCAGTCCTCAAAGCGTATCTTCTATTTTTATTAAGGGCAATTTGGCCCACGACATCCGGCCGAATTATGGATCTCGTTGCTCCAGTGTCGATTGTCACTGTTGTTGTCCTTCCATTAACAATCGTAGTTATAACCAAACTTTGGTTATCCCGTTGGAGTTGTGATACAGTTACGATGCTGGGGCTGCAAATTCCACCAGGCGACTTTCGCCCCGTAAAGTCTGCCCTTACAAGTTTCCCGAGCTATTGACCTCAGGTTGGTCCGTTGATAGTCTCCTCTTATGATTAGCGCATGAATAACAATTCTCACTTGATGTTTCATTCATTCGTCGACGTTTCCTACAGTCAACAGAGATGTGGCCGACTTCGCCGCATGTCCAACACTTCATGTCAGTTCTCGGGGTTCTCCGTTGTACATGCCCGATTCTTTGGCAGGAACATTCTTGGACGGACGTTTCTCAAACTCTATATGTACTCCTGGTAGCCAGTTTAGCAGATTCATATGCCAATGCGAACGCCAGTATTTCATTAGTCGTCTTCTTTCCTGCCAAACGAACGGCCTGTTGCAAGTCCCGATCTTGGAGTGCGTTTATAAATGCATCCATTGCTACCTCGTTCAGAAATTCTTTAGTCATATTTGTATAAGCCAAGTTTGCCAATCGCTCAATGTCTGCCTGCAACTGTTGAAGATTTTCTCCCGGTTTCTGCGTTCTGCTCCCCAGTTGCATGCGGTAGACCTGCTGCATGTGGTTGTCGCCATGCCTAGCTTCAAGGCCGTCTCTTATCGCTTGGAAATCTGTTTGCTTCTCTGCTGGTATGGTTTGTAGCAATTCTGCAGCCGCCCCGCGGAGTGACAGGATTAGTGATGTTGACTTTTGCTCATCCGACCACTTATTATAATTGGCCGCGGCGTCAAACTGACGTATAAATACGGAGAAGGGTCCCGTTCCATCGAAGGTTGGCGGTTGCATCCTTGTATCTTTGTAGTCATGTTGATTGCCTGGCGATGTCTTATTTCTCTCAACACAATCAAGTCTCTTTTCTATTCGTATTATTTCATCGGTGACTTTCTTGAATTCAGTTTCGTTTTTTAGATCTAGATTTTCTACTTCGTTTCGAATTTCGTCCTTAAAGTGTTGAAAATTACATTTCATCCATTGTGTTTGGGCATCCAACTTTGCATTGACATCTGCAGCTTGCGCGTCCAATTTTGAATTTACGGCGTCGAACTTTGAATTTTGGGCGTCGAATTTTGAATTTTGGACATCAAACTTTGCCTTAACATCTGCAGCTTGTGCGTCGAATTTTGTCATCATCATCCGGAACATCTCCGAAATGTCTAACAGTGGCGAACTCTTCTCCGTTACATTGCAACCATCTTGACTCGCTGTTTCTTCTCCAAACGGACAGTCTGGACCAATCGTAAAAACATATGTGTTGACATCAATACCCTCTTCCTCCATAGCTGCTTGCAGACGTTGTCGAAGAATTTGCTTCTGTCCTCTGCTATCCAGATTCCGGTCCTCAAGTTCCTTCTTCAACTCAGGAACGCGAAGATCCTCCAAATGTCGATCTGACATCGCCACAACGCACTTTCACACACTTATTCACTTAAACAATAATTAATCCCACTTCTGACACCAATTGTAGCGAGCTTAGGGTTCGCTGGATTAATTATTTTAAAATAAATAAGAGCCGTTAAATCGATTTTGAATTACTGTAACACTTTATTAGTCCGTTAATAACAACCGTTACTTTGTTTACCGTACACTTAACGTTTTCTTTATTATCGCTTCCGTGATTATCGCGTATTTTACTTCTTACTTCTCACTCGAGACGTATCGCTTGCTTCACTGTCTTACTTATCTCTAACTTAACTTCCGTTCTGCGTGCGACGTATTTATACCGTTTTTTTGTTTTTGCCCAGTAGTAAAAAATGCAAGCGAAAGGGATATTTTCCCTGAAAAAAATAATAGAAACAAACCATCATCACTGTCTTCAATCGTGATTGTGAAGTAAACTACTGGTTCGTTATTGAATTCTTCGTAAATTTGTTAGACTTGGGTTTTAGTGTTAGAAAAAAAACAATAAAAATAAAATTTTGTGAAAATGGGTCGTGGAGTACTTTGCACTAGTTCCGATCGTGAATTGAAAAAAAAATTAAGAAATGACGGGAAAACAATGAAGTGCTCTAAGAAAAAAATATTCACAGCCCTTCATTCGGGTCCCAAAATGGAAACCAGAGGCAGAAAAAGAAAAACAACCTCACGATTCGACAAACTGCTAATCCGACTATCCAAGAACAAGCCGTTCTTTTCTTCAACGGAATTAAAAAATGACCCTAACGCACCATGTACGAGTCGTACAATTAGAAACAGACTAATAGAAGCCGGTTGTAGTGCCGATGATGATGATGAATAGAAGCGGGTCTTCCTGGAAGAAGTCCCAGAAAAGTTTCATACTTGAGCAAGAAAAATATAAAGCAGAGACTCGTTTTTGCCAAAAAAAAAAAAAAATACCTCCACCTTGCCAATTGGAGTAACATTTTATGGTCGGATGAAACCAAGATGAATTTGTTTGGTACCGATGGAAAAATGTACGTCAGACGACCAATGAACTCAGAATTCGATCCAAAGTATACGGAATAGACAGTGAAATTTAATGATTTGGGGGTGCTTTTCAGCATCTGGTGTTGGTCCAATTTTTCTTCTAAAGGACAAAATGTGTGCTAAAGATTATGTAGAAATCTTAAATACCGTTATGCTACCATTTTCTGAAGAAGGCATGCCTATTAAACGGGAGTTTATGCAGGATAATGACCACAAGCACACCTCAAAATTGGCTAAAGAATGGTTTCTTTAAAACAAAGTCGATGTTATGGAGTGGCCATCGCAGTCCCCTGATCTTTACCGAATAGAACACCTATGGGGCATTCTTAAGCGCAAGATCGGAGACTGCTGTTGGGTGTACTGGAATATATCGGTACCCAACAATATTTAATTTTATTTTTAGTATTTTGCTACTTACCTTCCGGGACCGAATAAGAAGACTTTTATATAATTTATTGGAGGCAGACCTTTTTATAATTTATTGATGAAGACTTTTTTATAATCTATTTATATCGACTGCCGCTTATTGACTGCGGCTACTGACTGCCTCGAAACCAAGATGAGCCGTCCCTTTTATATTGTGGCCAGTCGGGAATTGCACACCATTATACCTTTGTTGAATTAGCACAAACCCGATCTTTGTGCTAATAAATAGATTGGTAGTTAGGTCAATGTGCGACAGATTAGGTTTAGTCTTAGCCTGTGGCACATGCGGTCTTCTCGGAGGGGAATGTATGTAGGATGGAAAAGGTAAGTATGGATAAATGGAAGTGGGTATTCGGGATAGGTGGTAGGTAAAGGCGTTGTGATTTCGAATCACAACACTGCAAAGCCAAAAATGAGGAAGAACGTTGGTCCAAAATAAAAGATGAATGGTACTCTATACCACCCGCGACTTGTACCAAACTAGTGAATTCCATGGGACGAAGATGCGAAGCAGTCATTAAAAACAAAGGTGTAACAACTAAGTATTAAAAGGATATGAAACACTTTTACTGTAAATTAATTCCTCACAAAACACAAACGAAAAAATAATTTGTTTCTATTATTTTTTCCAGGCAAATTTTTTTTTTCACTATTTTTCGCTTTTTTTTTATTAAAAATTTAGTATTTCTTTTATATATTACAGTGCACCAAATCTATTAGTATATTTTTATTTCTTATTTTTCCCCAAATACATTTTTTCTTAACGATTAATGTCGAAGAACAAGCTTGTTTCTATTATTTTTTTCACCACTGTATCTCTGTATATATTAAAAAAAAAAAAAAAGAAACAATACATCAAACCAGCCAGGAAAATTTCTGGACTGTCGTTCCTAAAGTTTTGTTTTAACGTAAAATTATATAAAATTATTTTTCACTTATTCTCACGCTATTAGATAACTAAATAATAATAATAATTGATTAATTGTGTATCAATAAAGTTTTAATAATAATTATAATAAACGTTTTTTTTTTTTCTGAAAATTCCAAACTCGTGTAAACCCTTATGGAGCTATATTACATACACGCACCATGGTGCTGCAATAATAAAGCTTTAATTTTTCGCCATGATCGGATTATTTTATAAGATTGATTTAAGAAAATTGTTAAAATTTACATGGATCCTGGTCTTTGTCCTAAATAAACCCCTATGAGCATTCCGTTTTTTTTTGTTTGCAAATGGAAAAAAACAAATCATTTTGTAAACCCATGATGTGGAACAATAAAGACAATGTCACTGCGGCTGTCAAGGTCTGTTATACTACACAATCAGTCTTATCCTTAGTTTGACATTGCATTATTAATCGCTGTAA
The DNA here is from genome assembly GCA_963931805.1 of Microdon myrmicae. Classification (NCBI taxonomy): domain Eukaryota; kingdom Metazoa; phylum Arthropoda; class Insecta; order Diptera; family Syrphidae; genus Microdon; species Microdon myrmicae. The sequence goes on from OZ007497.1 coordinate 87,351,973, forward strand.
GATGTCAATTTATTTCAGGTAGTAACGTGTTTTTATTTTGATCGACTGTTAATCCGCGAAAATGGTGCGAAAGTTGAAGTTTCACGAGAAAAAGTTATTAAAGAAAGTAGATTTCATCACATGGAAAGTGGACAATGAAGGCAAAGAAAATGTCATATTAAAACGTTACCAGATTCAAAAGCGTGAAGACTACACCAAGTTTGTTCAACCCCACATTTCATTCCAAACCCTGGTACTACTGTGTTTTTCTTTTAGATACAACAAACTCTCTAGGAGCATAAGGACGTTGGCAGAAAAGATCGCAAATCTCGATAGAAACGATTCGTTTAAAGCTGAAGCTACGGGCATGCTTTTAGAAAAATTGTATGCACTTGGACTAATACCGAGCAAACTAGACTTAAGATTTGCGAACCGTGTGTCTGCCAGTAGTTTTTGCCGCCGGCGACTACCTGTAGTGATGGTGAAACGTATGTTATCCGAACGTATTTAAAAAAAACTCGACTTTACATGAATTTTATTTACAGAAAAACTATCGGAAAGTGTACAAAATGCAACAACGCTCATTGAACATGGACATGTACGCGTGGGTCCAGAAATGATTAAGGATCCAGCCTTTTTGGTGTCGAGAAATTTAGAAGATTTTGTGACATGGGTGGACGGATCGGCGATCAAGAAACATGTTTTAGAATACAATAATTTAAGAGATGATTTTGAGCTTTAACTTTTAAATAAACGTAGTTTTAATGGTTGTGAAACTTTAAAAAGGATAACTTTAACTTTATTGCTATACAAAGAGGCAGAAAACGTCTTCATTAAGTATACTCATGCTAGCCGTAGATTTCTACTCTCTTTGACTTTAACCATATTGCCAAAATCCTCAATTGTACTACTGCATGTTTACATCACAACTTAAAGTATTCAGAGTGTGTAGGCCTGCATGATTACCTTTAAAAGAATGGTATTATGACGAATGGACAATACACATTATTTATTTCTGTAAAATTGAAACTAGTTAGGAACCCAACTTAATTCGGGACGGTCAGATTCTACCTAGGAAATAGAAAGATGAGATAAGTAAAAGAAGTTTTTTATTGATATCCAGTATCGGGAAATTAGTCTGAAGAGGAAACAGCAAAGTTCTCCGCGCTTTTCCGTACATCTGAAGTTAATTTTTAATAGGGACAGATGCTCACTCAATATGTTGTAAATACATTCATTAAGTTTAGTTGAACAACGACCGCGGCAAAACCTATGGAAAAGAAGTAGGTTGTACACTTTGCGCCTGGGTTCCTATTGAGCTTTACTGCCCACTGTTGCATCCTATTTACACGTGCAATGCTGTTTAGATGGGTGAAGTAATTCCTGCATCTCTAAAAATATCTATAAATTTGACCAGTTTTCCCAGCTTCTAATACAGTGCCGTGAAAAGTTATAGACTCAAACCCAAATGCCCACTTTTCGTGGAATGAGTAATAAACCAGAATAAATTTAAAGATATGCAGCAGTCACAAAGAAAAGTGGATCATCGGTTCCCCAGCTGATGATGAATGGCCGGGCTCTCGAAGCTGGGGAAAGTTTGAAATTGCTCGCCGTCACGGTCTGTGGGAATGTATCATGGCATAAAAACGTATCGGGTATCGCCAGATCAGCCTCAGGAAAACTGAGTTATCTTTTTAGAGCCAAGAAATATTTTACTCCGGCCCAACTTCTTCTCCTATATAAATCCCAAATTAGACCCGTGCTCGAATATTGCTCTCATGTTTGGAGCTCGGCTCCTAAACATACTCTCGACCTACTTGAGAGCATACAGAGACGAGCGATCCGCCTGATCGGGGACTCGGCGCTGACGTCGGGACTACAGTCCCTATCACATCGAAGGCGCATAGCAGAACTCTGTCTGTTTTACAGATATTATCACGGGTGTTGTTCTTTGGAGATTCTTGGTATTGTTCCACGCAATTCGGCCTATATGCGCTCCACAAGACAATCCGACGGATCCCACTCGTTTGTGGTTCATCTCCCGACGGCGCGAATATCTCTGCATCAGAACTCGTTCCGTTACAGAGCGGGGAAGCTGTGGAACTCCCTTCCCACGCGAGTGTTTCCGGAGCGTTACAACCTGCAACTGTTCAAAAAGAACTGCAACAGTTATTTAATGGCATCTCGGGGCGCCCACTCGGCGCTATAGGTTCGCTTCTCCCGAGGTCTAATAAAAAAAAAAAATTATTTAGAAGTTTCTAGACATTTCGATGGCGTCGGTTTTGGTTGTCGTTATTCGTGACTGAATCAATCGGTTTCGACAACTTACGGATGATGATCGATTTGGTGTGACGTGCTGCTTAAAATGTTACTCTTTATATATATAATTACATTCAATTATTCGTATAATTGATTTCATTTTGCTGTTCCACCTCCCGACAACAATCAGTACAAAGAGATATCAAATTTTAGATTAAAATAAAAACATATAAATAAATGACTTCTTTATTTTGCGTTCAGTGGTGATCATATAAGCAACCGCTAAATATATACGGCGACAACTTCGTTCTCACTACAATATTGCACCGAGTAACATCACTTCTCGATAAAGTCTCATCGCACCTCCTATGCACATGTGGCGTTTTCAACGGCACGAACACCATGCCATAGTAAAGAACGTAGCACAAGAGAGAATCGTAAAAATAAATCATCAGAGCCAAACACTAGAGCAATTCACACCTTAAGTAGCGAAAAAATACATCCTCGTGTCCACATGGACATGGTTATTTCTTGGTTCTAACATTTTATAGCCTTCTTAGCGTAAAATTGTGCTGTTCCCCATCATTACTAAGCGTAGTAGACTTGTTGCTATGTCACTTTTATTGGTAGCCATTAAGGAAGTCGTTCTTTTCCAGATATTTCGAATTCGAGCAAGAATTTGCTCATGGTGATGTTTGCGCTCCAATAGAGTCAGAGTTGATGCTGTATCAAGGAGCGTTCCGAGGAATGCGAAAAGGATGTGAGTAGAATCGATTTCTCTGTTACTTTTATGACCGAACTGTTATCTTCTATGAGCGATAGGATAGATGACGAGATAGAGTTTATAATGCTTGTCATTAATGTCCACGAATGATTACTACGTGGGGTAGTATATTATTTTCGTCTATTTTCTCGTCGTAGTTGAACTTTGCGCACTGAATATCCACATTTTAGTAATTTCTTGTCGTTTTGAACCTTCACTGGTTTCCTCTGTTTCTACTCAGCTTATACATCTGGAGTTTCGTCTCTCCCTACACATGGTATCGAATAACATATTTGGCTCGAGTCTGATTAGTGTTACTTCGTATGGAATTCATGGTGCCATTAGTGTGATGCCCTTCTTTCCAAATGAAGATCCTAAAAGAAAATCACATTTATTATATTATCATCGACAGTGAAAAATACAGAATAAAGTAAGTACAAAGAAAAAAGAATTACTTTTCAATTTTAGCATCTTTAGCAATTTCTCCTCTCCCGCCCTCTACATATCAGTGTAATCTGGAAAATTGGTGGTAAAAATTATAATGTATAATATCTGATTTGTAAAAACTATTCACCAATGATTTATTATATTTATTTTTTGTCGATACTCGAAACGAAATACAAAGCTCATGTGCAAAAAGTTCCACCATGGTGAAGTACGGTACATTTCCTTCTATCTAAATGCAGTTGTTTTTTTGGGAAATATGATTAAAATTCAACTATTCGCTTTAAATACTGCAACCAGGTAAATAAATCTATATCTATATAATAATCTAAATAAATTAATAAATAATAAACACAAATGTTCAATATAAACACGAGAATTCAACCGGTTATCGGTTCTGACGTACCGGTTAATGACATTTATGTTTCAAGATATGTATTTCTGCTTCAAGCTCAAAAACTCGGGGTGACATATTTGTATTTATTGGCTCTTACTAATATATTGTAACTTATGTCGCCGCTCTAAAGAATATTTAATTCCGGAACAGCCCTCCAGTCGTTGAATGCATTTCATTGGGTTAACATGGTTGCCACTCCATATTTTATAAACGAGATTGAGAGAATCTTCCGAAACGTGAGTTCCTTTCTGTCAATGAATATAATCATTTCAAATTCTTGCTCTAGACTCCTTACTATGCTATTGCACTTGAAGTGTTTCTGCTACTTTCCGTAATTTGGCTAATATTGTACAAACGCAATGGCAGACCGCGATATACTTTGGCTGAGGAAGAAGCGATCATAGCTAAATTTACTCCAGAAGTTCTTGTGAGTGCCGTTGACAAAGATCACCCATCCTTGAAGCCCCGAATTGTTTCTAGTAAAGTCGGAAAACGTGTCATTGTTGATGGGCATGACTGCTTAAATTTGGCATCGCATAATTATCTTGGACTTGTGGAAGATAATGCCATACTCGAAGACGCCGTTCTAAGTTTAAAAAAGTATGGAGTTGGGTCATGTGGTCCAAGAGGATTCTATGGAACTGTTGGTGAGTGGGCGATGAATCATTAAATTGCATCGAAAATAAAACTGAACTAATAAAATACATGTGTATTCGTATTCTCATTTAAATGCAGACGTCCATTTGGAACTTGAAGAACGACTGGCCAAATTTATGGGGATGCAGGAAGCTGTTGTTTACTCGTACGGTTTCTCAACTATATCCAGTGCAATTCCGGCCTATTCGAAACGGACAGATATTATTTTCGTGTAAGTTCATAATTTCTTAAGCGATAACAAAATTAATCACAAGTTATTTTTCAGAGATGAAGCCGTAAACTTTGCCATACAAAAAGGCATTGATGCCGCACGGAGTCAAGTTTATTACTTTAAACACAACGATATGGCTGATCTCGAACGCTTACTAAAGGAACAGGAACATAGGGATACAACGGTATGTGCACCATATTATAAATATGCGAAAGTGAATACGAAAAAAATCTAAAGCAAGAGATGATATGCGATTAGTCATAAGTAAAGGAGGTGTGATTCATCCTTAAAAAGTACAAGGAGGCTTCAATTGTTTTGTAGTATTTGGGTAGTGTGGGATTGGCCCCAATGATTTAAATCATATCCACTGAAACTACTTACCTAGTACGGATGGGAGATAGAATACGTAGTTCCATAGTGTTCCCGGTCTGTGATGACATGAATTTTGCTGCAGAGATGTATCATACGTCTGGCGCAACGCTAATGACCTTGCCCGGAAGAAACAAATCATTATGGAAAATTTAACAAGCCTCAGGACTTGCTAAATAAGGCCAGACCGGTTCCCGGTTGTAGTGCCGATGATGATGATGTATCATACGTGCAGTTGATAGCTGAATTGCAAATTGATTGGATCCATCACATTGCCTCGTGTGGCACAAATCAACCGAATTTCTTTGGGATAATACCACGAATTCCCGAGGAAGAGTCACCGGAATAATATCTGTAAAAGAGGCAAAAGTCGCCCTTCGATGCAATAGTGGCTGCAGCGCTGATAATTGTGCTGTGTTTTCAATTATGTGGATTGCACGCGTGGGTTGAGGATACACTCCCGATCACTAGGATGAGGCCACACATTTTGCAATGGAATTTCGCTATTTATACCTGTTGCAAATGTTGTACCCGGAAACATATACTACCTGTGAATAGGTACGTATTTTCCCAAAAGAAATTCATAAAATTAAAGGGTAATTAAGAAACGACCGTTGGAATTTCCCAAGATCAAATAATAAACTACTTAAAAAGGGTATGAAAAAGTGCGTCAATTGTGCAACCATTGCGAATGATGAGTGCGAATTCCTACCTCACCTGTGAAATAGAGAACTCTTTGACAATCGCTCGAAGCTTGACTCATAGACCCGGTTTAAAAAGTTGGAATAGGTGACAGGTCGGCACCAATGCCACTGCGTCACTCTGTATTATTTGATTTATACAGTCGGAATTTTTTTTATAAATAGGACACCCATTAAACGAGTCAGATAAAGGATGAAAAGGAATTTAAAAATGGTATAAAAAAGTACGTCACTAGGATGAGGCCTCATGCAAAATTTTAGAAAAGAAGGAGAAAATTAATGAAATGTTTATATTTTATGGTTTTAAAACATTTATTTATAACGTGTTTCTACATTAATAATGAGTATGCCCGGCGTTTTTGGATACGTCCTCTATAAGACGGTTTGGAATAGGATCATAGAGTTTTTTTTAAATAGTCTATTGAAATTTGGTCCCAGGAATCACGAATAGCTTCAATTAAGGTGCCCTAGTCTTCAAATTGTCTGCCACTTTCATAAACTTTACGAGATAGCCATGCGCAAACGTTTTCGATTGTGTTTAAGTCCGGCGAATAGGGCGGCCATGGTAAAAGTTCCACGTCTTCTGATTGAATCCAACTTCTAACAACCCTGGAAGTGTGGATTGGGGCATTGTCTTGTTGGAAAATCCAAGACAGGGGTCCGCCATTGTTCCCTGTCCTGTGCGCTCTCCTTCCACGTTTGGCCATCCGATCCGATCTCCTCGAGGTCTAACCTAACATTGTCCACCCATCTCCATCACGGCCGCCCTGTCGGTCTCTTTCCCGTTGGCTTACCGTCAAAAATTCTATGCACGGTCCTATCGGTGCCCAATCGCGCCACGTGCCCGGTCCATCTTAATCTTCTCGACTTGATTACTCTCACTATTGTAGGTTTGCGGTATTGCTCTTCCAATTCGTGGTTGTGGAGTTTCCTCCATTGTCCTGCCTCCTCGTCATATTTGCCGCTAAAGATACCCTTAGGACTTTATTCTCGAATACGCGGAATTTGTTTTCTTCCCGTTTTGAGAGCCCATGTTTCGCATCCGTATAGAACAATCGGCATGGTTATGGCTCTATAGACACGGATGATATAATGGAATCTTAAATTCCAGACATTTTTCTATCGCCTGCTAAGGGTGATCAATCGCTGATTTGCCTGGGATGAAGCCACACTGATATTGACAAAATGATGACTTTGGCGTATGGGGCTATCCGATCTTGTAGGATAGTGGCGAGTATCTTATAGGCGATACTCAGCAATGTCATACCCCTATAGTTGCTGCATAGTGTGATATCTCTCTTCTTATGTATGGGGCAAATTATACCACGACGCCAATCTTCCACCATCTCCTCTTGCTCCCATACGTGCACCACGATCTCGTGAATTGCGTGATGTAACGCTGTCCTTGTTTAATCAGCTCAGCTGGTATGCGATCAGCTCCGGGGACTTTATTTGATTTGAGCTGTCTTGTGGCTTTTACTGTTCCCTTAATGCTTGGGGGTGGCACCATTTGATGAAGCCTCCAATTCTTCTGTGAGCTGACCATTTAGCAATTCATTGAAGTGTACTTCCCATCGCTCCAGAATGCCATCAGGATCGGTGATCAGATTACCCTCTTTATCTTTGCAGTAAGTGCAGCGTGATGTGTATCGCGTCATACTGTGGATTATTTGGTAGAACTTCCGCGCCTGGCGCGGACCTTGCTCTCTACTTTTCTCTATTTCACAGACTCGATTTTTTTCCCAGGCACTTTTCTTTTGTCTGTGAAGCCTTTTTTCAGATCTTATGAGCTCTTTGTATTTTTCCTCGCGCACCCGCGTCCTATGAGACTGCTGCATTGCCCGGTATGCAACATTCCTACGTTCAGTCGCTAGTTTGCACTCATCATCAAATCAGTCGCTCCAATCTCTACGGCTACACCCTAAGATGCGGTTGGCAGTACTAATGACAGTATTCTTAAGGCGTGTCCATTTCTCTTGTACGCCCGGCATGCTGGCCCCAGGACTTACTCTCCCTCCGACGAACTCTTCGAGGGCAAGTCTTAGCGCATGACTAAAGCTGTCACTGGTATTCTCATTGCGTAAGGCAGCTGTGTTGATTCGAACCTGATCCGCGGATGCAATACGTCTCCGTAAGGCAATCCGCGCTCGGAAAACTATACCAACAAGATTGTGACCCGAGTCGACGTTGGCATCTCGGTACGTTCATACCGTCATCGGGCTCGAGGAGTGGTGGCGATCTATCAACACGTGGTCAATTTGGTTCCGAGTGGTTCCATCAGGTGATACCCAGGTGGCTTTGTGGATATCTTTACGCGGAAAACTGGTACTTGCAACGACCAAGTTTTTCGATGCTGCCAGTTCGATGACTCGTAGTCCATTGTCGTTAGTGTTCTTATGCACACTATGGGAACCTGCGTGGTGCCTGAAAACCGGCTCCCGACCTATTTTCGCATTCAAATCATCAATAACGATTTTCACATCGTATCTTGGGCGGGCATTGAGGGCCCGTTCGACGTTCTCGTAGTATTATTCGTCGTCAGGGGACTCCTCTGTAGGTCTGTGAACGTTTATGAGGCTTATGTTCTTAAACTTGCCTCGCACGCGAATAGTGCATAGCCTTTCGTTTATTGCATTAAAGCCGATGATGGCAGGCTTTAGTTTTTGGCTAACTAGAAAGCCTACCCCGAGCACATGGTGTTTTGTATGACAGCTGTAATAAATGTCATACTCGTTTCTTTGAATAACGCCACTCCCCGTCCATCTTATTTATTGTAATGCTGTTATGTCAGCCTTATATTCGGAAAGGGCATCGGCTAGCTGCTGTGCAGCTTGAGTTCTGTATAGTGAGCGGACGTTCTGTATAGTGAGAAAATTCTTAAATCGTTTACTCATTTTCGTTTCCGTGGTCGTCGTTGTGCATCCGGTCCATATCCGAGGCTTGTTAAATTTGCCATAATAATTCGTTTTTACGGGCATGGTTATTGGCCTTGTGTCAACCTTTCTCAGAATGTCGCTGCATGCATTGGTTCACTGCTTGGCGGGTGCCAAAGTAGCTACCCAGGGGTGTCACGTAGAGACTGCATGTCAACTTGGATTGAACAGGGACAAGGATCGTCCTGGCCTTCGCCGGGTTGAAAGCAATCAGTGTCTTTGCCCCCTATGTTCGCTCCCATCCCCCCGCGTACTTGCCTCAAAACAGGTTTCTTTTTCAATTTTTTTCTCTTGATAGTATCACTTTTTTTTATTATCCTTTGGGCCGTTGCTATGCTGGGTGATACTCGGCTTTTGGGACTTACTTTAGCCGCCGGTAGAGTAGAATTTGAGGCAAGCCCTAGAATCAACCGCTTTTCTCGTGAGGTTGTTGCTTCAAATGTGCGTCCTTTTTTATTGTTCCCATATTTTTGTGGACCCGCAAGATAAGTGTTTACAACAGTCTTACTTCTGTTAAGCCTCCTTGCTATTTCTCGGCCTGAGAGTCATAAATCCTTGAAAGCATCTATTTGTCTTTCTGTCGCTGTCAACGTCTTTCCGGAACCCATTTGTGTTTCAAATTAAATAAAAACAGTTCTTTTCAACACTTTTTTAAATATTCTAAGCAAGAGCTTTAAAAAAATCGCTCATGTGCACTCCTGCAACGAAGTATTCGCAATGGCCTCATCCTAGTGACTCACTTTTTTATACCCCTTTTTAAGTAGTTTATTATTTGATCTTGGGAAATTCCAACGGTCGTTTCTTAATTACCCTTTAATTTTATGAATTTCTTTTGGGAAAATACGTACCTACTCACAGGTAGTATAAGTTTCCGGGTACAAAATGTCCAACAGCTATAAAGAGCGAAAATTAATTGTAAAATTTGTGGCCTCATCCTAGTGATTTGGAGTGTATGCTTAGGAATGCAACTCAAAACATATGGACAATAATCAAGTGCGTATCTAAATGGAGTAAATACTTTTTAGTTCTATAAAAGTAACATTGTTTTCTGGAGGCGAACTTGGCCGTATTCGACTCGCACTTGCGTCAGTTACATTCCCACTGACAGCTATGTCGAACAATTTAATGCTTTCCTTAGATTTAATAATCAGGCCGTTTGAATTATACTGTAGCGCCCACCATTAGGTTTTGTCTTGTAAAGGAATTAATCCGGAGGAATCGATGTGGTTGCAACTCAGCTGCTGGGATGGGGATGGGTCAATTGCCCGATCATTCGAAAGTGAACAAGTCAGATTACTATTATCGGTAAAAATGAATACAACCTGTAACCCGATCGCCTTGTTTTCGAACCAAGGGTATGATGTTGAAAGTCCCATACCGGGAAGAATAGTTCGGCGTTTGATTCAGTGCAGGCGCTAATCCCGAGGTTCCTAAAGGAAAACTTTGAGCGCAGAGAGAATGCGAATAAATTCCACTAAACATCTCGGTTGAGACACCAGTATTTCTATACTTAGCGAAGTTGTCTGGGTTTTGTTTAGTCCTTTCAGTTGCAGGCAGATATTCAGCCAATGTTCTGGATTTCTCAATGGTGCAGTCGTTTGTACCTAATATACTCTTGCCCTGGATGACAGAAATTGATCCTGGATGACAGATTGTTGTTCGCAAAATCGCTCTGGTTATCTGGCACTCGCACAGTACACTTGTTGAGATAACGACTACTGGCGAATGTTTCAACTAGCCTACTAGTCCGTGAACTATTAGAATATACCAACCGTTCGAGTTGTGTAAGTTAGTTAGTAAGTCAATAAGAATAACAATCTCAGATGCTGAGGGGTTGATTTATATCCAGTCGACGGTGTATGAAGGATATTTGAATATGGTAGCTGGTCAATTGTCATTTGGGCAACGGTAGATACAGCAAAGATATTTAACGGAGCCTCTTAACACGATGTCCAACCTGCTAGGTTCTAATGCGTCTTACCTTTAGCAAGGCAACTTGCAAGTGAAGAACACGCATGTTCCACATATAGAACCAAATATCACATGTAATGCTATCACATGTCCTGGCTATCATAATCCGGCATGATGGTTCAAAACATAATTTATTGAAAAAATGAAAGGCATTTCAATTATTTTTCCAAAATTTCAACCAATCAAGTTTTGCTTTATTGCGAACGCCATCTCATAATGCGTCATAATGCTCATAATGATAAAGCGTAATTACGGTTCAGAGATTGCAATTGCTTTTAATATTGCTCTGTTACATACAATATACGCGATTTTTATATTGCTCATTGTTTTGAAAAACTACACATGTATTTTTTTATTCAAATGTCCGCATTTTGCTTACGACATCAAGGGGATTCAGTTTGGGTGCGACCTTAAAAACTGACAAATTATAAATGACGTGATTAGTAAACATAAAATAGCTTCTCTCGTGTTTCATTTGATTATCTTAGTCATACATCAAAAACCACCATTTAAATTGCTGATACGTTGCTATTATGAGTGTGTCTCCGACCAGATTCAACAGTTGTACTAAATGTAAAGATGAACTTTAATTGAATAGAATAAGAACCTGATACAGTCAATTCTAATCGTACATCTTCTTTTGAAGAAAGACAATTGTGGACTATGACACAAGGTCCCACTTTAAAGCTAGCAACGAGTTTGGGTTGGAATAATTTGCACGCACATAACCGAATAGTAGCTTGAACATATGTATAGTAATTAACATCGTAGAACGATAATAGTTAATTGAAATTACATGTTCAATTCCCGAACTGTTGAACTGTAAGGTGGTGCAGAAGCTGCAACCTACCTGGCGGAAGAGCCGAAGCATAAAGGGAGTCTGCGATTTTTTATGAGTTCTAAGTTCATTCTTCTTAAGTATTATTAATTCATACACATATTTCGTTAATTTAGATAAAATCAAACGAGAACAGTCTTCGATGGTTAACATAAGCAAATGGGGTTATGGGATGCCAAAGCACAGTATGGACAGAAGAAAAGGTAGAAGATACGGAAAGATAGTATAGATACGCATTGCTCTTGAAAGTGTGAAGATCGTAATGGCGAGAAAACATGTCATCGGGAAGCTCATTCCACACTCCGGTGCTTCAATTCACTGCGTTTAACTGCACATATAAAGTTGTTTTTTAATACGCAATTTTTCATTAACAGGTATTATGGAGACTCGAGAGCTAGCCATGCACTCTTCACATTTAATTGAAAAATGCCAACACGTATAGAAAAGCGGGAGCTGTGATATTATTTTTTGTTCCAATGGGAGAGATAAATATGTTTGGTTAAAGCCTTGTATAAACAGCCTTTGCAGGATTTTATACTCTGTACATCACGTATAGTGCTAGTTTTAAGGCTTCTGACTTAATATCGGACTGAAATTATATAAATTATATGCCACGTCAGTCTTCCATGAGTTTCATCGCTCAATTTTCAATCAGGCACATGCAATATGTTTCACGCTCTGGTGACAGCAAAAGCCAACTCCAATAGTTGGTTTGGGAACAGCCATCAATCAAAAAGCCAACTCCAATAGTTGGTTTGGGAACAGCAATCAATCCAAAGGCCAACTCCAATAGTTGGTTTGGGAACAGCTTTTACGAGATTTTGATGGTGTCGAAACAAACTCTTAGATCATTTAAAAATTACTTTGTTTTCATCATCATCATCGACACTGCAATCGGCATCCGGTCTTGGCCTTATTTAACAAATCTCTCCACCGGTCCCGATTTCGAGCCGATGTTATCCAGTTTAGCACTCCTAGGCTCTGGGCATCCAGGTCTACGCCACCCCTCCATCGCAGACAAGGTCTGCCGCGCTGTATCCTTCCATACATCCTGCCACAAAGGACTTTCCGGGCAGGCTCCTCTTCGCTCTTTCGAGCTAGGTGTCCCGCCCACCGGAGTCTACCGAGCTTGATTTTTCTTACAACATTAGCTTCAAGGTAGATTGCGTACAAGTCATGATTGTAGCGTCTCCGGAATCGTCCTCCTTCACATACGAGGGCAACAATTCTCCTTAAGACCTACCTCTCGAACGCGGCTAAAAGTTCAGAGTGCCTTTTATTGAGCACCCAGGTCTCGGATCCATACATGAGTACTGGTAAGACCATGTTCTTGTACAGTAGTAGCTTGGATGTTCTGGATACATTTCGGGATTTAAAGAGTCTTGATAGACCATAGTAGGCTTTGTTGGATTTGATCAGTTGTTCGCGTATTTCCTCTTCCATATTGTTATCGGCTGATACTATTGACCCAAGGTAGTTAAAGGATTGCACTACTTCAAATTCGTGCGCCACTACCCTGATAGTTTGACCAACGCTAGGTCTTCTCTTCTATTTTCACTAGGACTTATAAAATTGCCACTGAAACGGTCACTTAAATAATTTAAATTCTAGATCACTAGACGATTCGAATTGCACGGCACAAGTTTTATTATTTTTTTTTTTTCACTACTATTTATTGGGCCATAGGATCCCGGAAGTTCATGACTTCACCGACTCGACTCCGCCATCAATCCCTGTCCTGTGCACTCTCCTTCCACGCTTGACCATCCGAACCGATCTCCTCAAGGTCAAATCGAACATTCTCCTCTCATCTCCGACGCGGCCGCCGTCTCTTTCCCGTTGGTCTACCGTCAAGAATTCTATGCACGGTCTTATCGTTGCCCATTCGTGCCACATGTCCGGCCCATCTTAATCTTCGCGACTTGATTACTCTCATTATTGTAGGTTTGCGGTATAGCTCTTCCAATTCGTGATTATGGAGTTTCCTCCATTGTCCTGCCTCATCGTCATATTTACCTCCAAAGATACCCCTCAAAACGATATTCTCGAACACGCGGAATTTCTTTTCTTCCCGTTTTGTGAGAGCCCGTGTTTCGCACCCGTATAGAGCAATCGGCATGAATATGGTTCTTTAGACACGGAGCTTTATGTTACGTGATAGCAGTTTGGATTTCAGCAGTTTATTGACAGCGTGCCAACTAGCATTGCCGGAATATAGTCTTTTGTTAATTTCCTTCGACATTTCGTTACTGGGCAGTATCGTCCCCAGATATTTAAATTCTTTAACTTTTTCAAATATCTTGCTTTTACGTTTATATGTGTTCCCTGAGGTCCACCTGCGCTCGCCATAATCAAATATTTCGTTTTGTCTTAATTTATTTCTAGGCCAACCTCTTCTACCGCCTGCATGATGATTTCACTGTTTTTACTTACAGTTTCTAGATTATCGCCCAAAACGGCGATGTCATCCGCATATCCGGACACCTGTGTGACCCCGTTCAGGGATGATACGGCCAAGTTGTCATCTTGTACCTTTCTGATGACATACTCGAGGGCAAGGTTAAAGAGCCACGGTGAAAGGCCATCCCCCTGTTTTAGTCCGTCCCGGATTTCAAATGGTTCTGAGAGGTAGTTTTCTATTCTAACTCGCCCTTTGTTTTCGTTCATGCAAATTTGAACAAAGACGGCATATTTTTTTGGGATTCCCGGCTCAACTACAATATGGTAGAGCCTTTGTCTTGCAACTGAGTCGTAGGCTTTTTTGAAGTCAACGAACAGTTGGTGAACCGTCTCTCCGTATTCCCACTTCTCTTCCAGCAGTTGCCTTATTGTGAACATTTGGTCGCTTGTTGATCGGTTCCTACGGAATCCGCATTGGTAGTCTCCCAATATTTCTTCCGCGTATGGTGTGATTCTCGCCAGTGTGACATTTGTTAGTATTTTGTATGTGGTTGGGTGCAATGATATTCCCCTGTAATTTTCGCAGTTAGATCTATCATCTTTTTTGAAAATGGGAAGGACTATTGAGGGACGATTATTTCGGGTTGAAAAGTTTCATTGTCTTTTTCCGAATTGTCGCGTGTCTTTCTGCGTTGACTTCATCATATCTTTCTACGTTTATCACTCTGAGGCGTTTAGGTTCTTCGATCTTCGCCCTGCACTCATCGTCAAACCAAGGTTTGGACTTAGTTGTTTTCTTAAATCCTAATACCTTTTGGGCTGTTTGTTTGATTCTGTCTCTGATTGAGGCCCATTTAGTGCCCAGATTATTGGTTTCCTCTTCCTCACTACTCCCATTCTCTAGGATGCTAAATCTATTCGTTAGTTCCTAATAAATAAATCCTAATGCTTGATTGTGTCCCTGATCTATGCCCATTTATGCTCCCATTCTTTAGGATGCTAAATCTATTCGTTAGTTGATATTCAGCCCTTTTGCGCAGGTCTTTTAGTTTATCAATGTCGAACTTTTTGCTCGTCTCCCGTGACTGGCCATGTGGGATTGCTGCGAGCCGACTCCTAATTTTGCCCATCACTAGAAGATGATCGGAGTCCCAATCTGCTCCTCTACATGATCTTAAGTCAAGGATATTCGAGTGGTGTCTTTTGTCTATCAGGATGTGGTCTAATTGGTTACACGTTACGCCGTCGTGTGATATCCATGTGGCTTTATGAATTTGCTTGTGCTTGAACATCGAGCTTTTCACTACCAGATCTTTTGACGCTGCGAACGTGATAATTCAAATTCCATTATCATTTGAAACGTCGTGTAGACTTTCTATACCTATAGTTGGTTGGAAGATATCTTCCTTGCCAATTTTCGCGTTGAGATCCCTAAGGAGGAATTTAACATCGAATGATGAGATCCCATCAAATACTTCCTCTAGGGTCTCGTAGAACGTGTTCTTAGTTTCTTCGTCGGTGGATTCTGTTGGGACGTATACGTTTATAAATACATAATTGTACCATGGGCCCTGTATTTTTAGCACCGACATTCGGTCATTAATAAATTTCACATCTTTTACATGGGGCGTAATCTTCTTGCTTATGATGAAGTCGGTTCCGAGGTTATGTGCATCGGTACCTCCACACGCCAGTGTAAGCCCATTGGTTTCGATTACTTGATGTGGGAGTCGGGCTTCCAGAAGCACGACGATGTCCATTTTATATTGTTTCGCGTTTTCTACGACCGTCTGTATCGCGCCTGGTTTACATTACGTTCGAACATTCCACGTGCCGACGCGTATATCCCACTTTTTCCGTTTTTTCCTACGTTTTCTTTTTGCCGAGTCGGTGTTTTCTTGATGATTTGTTCCCTTATGGTAGTGTCGGCTCATCAAACCTACGCCTACCGGGTTTTTCGTGAGAATTGTTTTTTGTATTGTAACTTTTTTTTATAAAACGCAAACCATTTGAGATATTTCAAAAACTTTATAATCGGCTTGAAGTACAATCAAAACATTTATGAATGGAACTCGACTTTGTTCATATGGCCACCGCGGGCACGTTTGCAGCGGTTGATTCGTTGGACCCAATTTTCAATGACTCGGCCACACATTTCGGCCGAAACGGCCGCTATTTCGTGTTGAATGTTGGCTCTGAGCTCTTCCAACGTCGTAGGTTTGTTGGCATAGACCAATGACTTGACGTAGCCCCAAACAAAATAGTCTAGAGGCGTTAAATCGCACGAACGAGGCGGCCAACCGACTGGCCCATTTCTTGAGATAACACGCTCATCAAACTTACTCTTCAATAAATCGATTGTATCGTGTGCTGTGTGGCTTGTGGCACCGTCGTGTTGAAACCATATGTCGCCCAAGTCCATATCTTCCAATTCGGGCCAAAAATAATCGGTAATCATGGCGCGATAACGATGGCCATTCACAGTAGCATGACGATCGTTATCGTCGACGAAAAAAGATGGCCCAATGACGCCGGCGGCATGCAAACCGCACCAAACAGTTATTTTATGTGGATGAAGTGGTGATTCATGAAGCACGTGGATTTTCACCCGACCAATAACGGATGTTTTGCTTATTGACGAACCCATTGAGCCAAAAATGAGCTACGTCACTGAAGATGATTTTGCGATGAAATTCATCATCTTGGCGCATCTCTTCCAGAGCCCAATCGGAGAACGTACGTCGCTTCAAATGGTCCATCGGCTTCAATTCTTGAGTCAGCTTGATCTTGTATGGGTGTTGTTATGATTTTTATAGCAATTTACTAATGACAATTAGTTTTAATATATTTGAATATATTGTTTAAATGGTAAGTTTAAAGGGACTTACTTGGATTGACCGTTGAGCGGTCGTTGCAGTTGCTGCTTGTCAGCTGTGGTTTATTCGGTGACTGGGTGCAGGGGCGTTGACTGGCTGCTCCCCTGGTCAGCTTTCGGCTGATGTCCTCTATTATTTATTTCTATTTAGAACACCGAATTTGTATTTCAGTGACTATTTTCACACCTCGTCTTGCTTTGCTCGCTTTAATTTTCGTCTAATCGCTTTCGAAACTTAACGTCGAATGTCAAATCTTTGTTTATTTGCCGTTGACGTTTTATTTTTTATCTGGCTCTACCAAGTAGAATTTGCACAAAGTAGATTATGCAAATTAGCTACTTGGCGAGTTGTTCTCCTTTTAGAGTTAGAGAGGAGAAGCTAACGAAATGGGTTTTGTAGATGTTCGGGGGGACCTGGACGCTAGGTAGGTCCGTAACAGTGTAAACCAAGATCCTTATGCAAAATTCGCCATAAAGTGGTCTGGGCGATGGCCAATTCTTGAGAACGCCGTGGAATTGACTGATTTGGATCGTTTGCTACGGACGCCTGAACAGCAGCGATATTTTCGACACTTCAACCAACCCGTTGTCTCACTGGCACGGCAAAATCACAC
Organism: Microdon myrmicae; assembly: GCA_963931805.1. Taxonomy (NCBI): domain Eukaryota; kingdom Metazoa; phylum Arthropoda; class Insecta; order Diptera; family Syrphidae; genus Microdon; species Microdon myrmicae. Next base: position 87,369,384 of record OZ007497.1, read on the forward strand.
AACGAATATGTAGACTTGAATTTTTGCACTAAACTTGTTATTGCCCGTCTACTAGGGTGAGAATTTCGACCGAAAATTGTAGTTAACGCTCTTAAAGTTGCGGTCACCGACTCCGAATTTCGGTAGTTAAATTAATATAATTTTCAGATGTTGTTCGTTCGTGTACTTAACCATTATGAAAATGTTGAGTTTACTGAATAAATTGACAGTGACAGTTCGATGATTAGTGAAATTAAATTCAAAGTTGTCAAGTCCCAATTGGAAAACTATTGAATTATTCATTTTTGTTCCCACGAGTCGTGGGGTTTCAAATAGTCCGCCGTATCAGAGCCCCTCCTTGATATGGCAAGGTCTGCTTACTGCTCTGATTCACCCAGTGTAAGAGAGGCGCCGTTATAATACAGCCGGTATACCCCTGTCTGCAAACCATCCAACGGCCCTGTGAGTAAGCCGTTAGAATATACTCACAGCTAGGCCAGCTTGTCGTGAGAGGCGACTAAAGGCCGAGTGGTAGCCGGGGTCCCAGCGCCCTGTGCGCCGGTGAAATACCACCCCATCAAGCTTCAGACTCCGTGAAATGGTCGGGAGAAATCCGTGGCCATCTTTCGGAGCTTGGATGATGAAGCGGTTCGAGAAAAGGTTGGTTAGGTGGTAGTCGGTCCCAAGGTGAGATACCACCCCGTCACGCTGTACATTCCGCGATATCGCCGAGAGAAATCTTCGACGGTGTTCCGGATGTGTGGCTGACACGGACTGACACAGAGATATGTCATGATGGTACCTTCTGATATAAAGACTTCCGGAGGGAAACTAGTCTCCCATTTGGATCTCCGGGGGGACTATGTCAGGGGGAACATCATGCAGATATCATGATAAATGATGGAACTTTAAGAGGATCGTCATCGCATAACCGGCCTCGATCTCGAGGCTCTGCCCACGCTCGACTGGTGACTGCATTTTGTAACATCAGGGGCATCGGTTTCACCAATACGAATGTAAACGCCGTCCACCAATATTTGCAAACAACGAAACCTGATATCCTTGCCCTAACTGAGGCCCGGTCGATTCGTCAACTGATTCGAGATATCTTCGTTGCTCAGGCTACGACTTACATTCGAGATTTCGTTTTAAGGGCGGAGTCTGCGTCTTCACGCGGTCCAATCCGGCTTGCCAGAGGATGGAGGCGTTGGAACCCAATAATATGGACATCATATGGTTGAGGTTCGTACGGAGGAATTCTGTTAAATTTCTTTGTTGTCTTTACCGCTCCCCGAATGACGATCGACCGGCGACATTTTTCGAACATCTTTCACATACCGTCGACTGGATACAGATCAACCACCCAGCTTCTGAAATTGTTGTCCTTGGTGATTTTAATGTGCACAATTCCGGCTGGTTGTTACATTCTAACAGAACCGACGAGGCTGGGAGGCTGGCGGAGATGTTTGCTGTAAGTCACAACTTGACTCAAGTCGTGGGGGAGCCAACGCGAGTGCCGGATGCCCGAGACGATTATGCGAACATCCTGGATCTGTTTTTGACATCCGAACCGAGTATTTATACCGTAGAGGTTTCTGCGCCACTGGGAAACTCAAATCACTGCTTGGTATCTGTCACGCAAGCACTTGCATATCAAGTGAATAACCGCCCTAGGCAGCTTCGCCATGTTAGGAAGTATGGGGCTGCTAACTGGGACGATTTGCGGGAGTTCTTCGCATCCTTTCCGTGGTCCGAGGTGTGCTGCGGACACTCCGATGCTAACGCTTGCGCGGGGTCGGTATCGGGGATTATTCTTCTGGGGATGGAGATGTAACGCGTGCAACCAGACGATTGATACTGCGAAGAAAGCTCACAACGACAGGGTGATCAATAAACTAATTCGGTGTCCAACTGGTTCGCGCTCCTTCTCGTCAATGGCAAACGCTGTCAGCTGTAACTTCGCATCCTCCTCATTCCCTCCGTTGGTGATAGACAGCGGGGCGTTAGTCACGAATTCAAAGGACAAAGCCAATGTGTTAGCGAATTTATTTTTCGCGAATTCAAACCGCGACCCCGGCCTTTTGGAGCCATCTGTGATCTCGGCGGTACGGTTTTCGATGCGGGATGTGAGATTTCGTCCGCGCACTATTCAACGCATTCTACGTGAACTGGATTGTAGGAAGGCAACCGGCCCGGACGGAATACCAGCAATAGTCCTTAAGAACTGTGCTCCAGAACTATCGCCGGTTCTTGGCAGACTCTTCCACTTATCTTGTGCATAGAGGACCTTTCCTGCCTGCTGGAAAATCGCTCGAGTTCAGCCAATCGCAAAGACGGGAAAAAAGTGTCTCCCACAAAATTACCGTCCGATAGCATTACTGTCTATTTTATCTAAGGTAATGGAAAAAGCTATCAATACAGAGTTAGTTAAGTATTTGGAGTGCAACGGACTTCTGAATGATCGTCAATACGTATTCCGTGGCAGGCGGTCCACGGGAAACCTTTTGACACTTATAACCGATATATGGACTGCGATTGAACGGCATGGTGAGTCAAGGGCGGTCGCATTGGCCTAGACCAATATCTGTATTTCAACAGACATGTAGAGGCTGCTTTGCTCAAAGCGAGGAAAACTTTTGCTATGACAAGGAGGCTATTTCACAGTAGCCAACTTGACAGCAGGGTAAAAGTCATATGCTACATGACGCTAATCAGGCCAATGCTCATATATGGCTGTCCAGTATGGTTTAACATAGGTCCAAATTTGATGGAAAAGATTCGGGTGTTCGAAAGGAAGTGTCTGAGAACCTATCTCAGATTATATCGAACACCGGAATCGGAATACAAAAAGTACTACTCAAATGAGACTTTATATAATGAAGCCTGCATAAATAGGGTGGATAATTTTATGATTAAATTAATCAGAGGACATATTGCGAGAGCAATATGCTCGTCCAATGACCTAATTTTCGGGGCTTATTATCCAAATACCCTGTACTATGAGAGCGTGCGTCGCAACGGTTTTGTTCCACCAGAGGCGTTCCTTGATTTGGACATAAAAGGGCTTATACAGGATAGATCCGGAATTCCGCTGATCTATCATGTAAGTAGATCATCCGTAGACGGGCGATTGTGCTACGACCGGGAAGTAACGCGCACCGAAGAAGAGCTCCTGCGCTTCAGTAGGGCTATCTCCCACAGAGACCGGGACGATAGTATTAGACAGCGTCAACAGTTCTGGTGGTTGAATGGCATATAAAGACCTGGATACCAAAGTCGGTATAGAATCACACTATCATCAGCTAGCTTACATAGACTTAGCTTTTCTAGAATTAGGGTAGTATAAGATTTAAGTTAAGTTAGGCTGTGATTTTACATAAAAAAAAAAAAAAAAAAAAAAAAAAAAAAGGTAAGTTTAGGTAAGTTAAGTAAGTTAAATTTTAAGAAAAAAAAAAAAAAAAATTTACAAAGTTTTTCAAATTTTTCTTTGTCTTTCAAATAATTATAAGTTATGCCACAAAGTTCTGTCGCCGAAAGGCAAATTATACAAATATTAAGTAATGTTTAGCTTAGAGCGTCTGCGAAGGACCAGTAAGTTATTATATAAGATATTTAAGCTAGAATGTAAGCATTTTTTGTCTAGCCTTTAATTTAGAAAATAAGAATATAAAAAGAAAATAAAAAAATGTTTAAAAATGACAAATGATGGCGGTCGCATTGGATATCTCCAAGGCTTTTGACGGCGTCTGGCACGGGGCATTGCTGAGCAAACTTCGTTCATATGGACTTTCCCAACAGCTTTGCGACTGGACGAGGAGCTTCCTCGAGAATCGATCGATCCGGGTTGTTGTGGACGGCGAGTGTTCGGATCTATATCCTGTTAATTTGAGGGTGCCCCAAGGTTTTATTTTAGCTCCAACCTTGTTCTTGCTCCATATAAATGATTTGTTGGAGACAACGGATAACAAAGTGTTCAGTTTTGCGGATGATAGTACGCTTGTTTCCTCCTTTTCGAGTGTTCGGCCGATTGGTGCATCTGCGTCGCATCAGCTGAGATGTAGACAGATTGACTCTCTGAATCAGGATCTAGATAGGGTCCTGCAGTGGGGAAGAGCCAATCTCGTAGACTTCAATACAGCGAAGACACAATATACAACATTCACAAGGAAAAGTGGATCATCAGTTCCACAGCTGACGATAAATGGCCGATCCCTCGGGGCTGGGGAAAGTTTGAAATTGCTCGGCGTCACGGTCTGTGGGAATATGTCATGGCATAAACACGTGTCGAGTATCGCCAGGTCAGCCTCAGGAAAACTGAACTATCTTTTTAGAGCCAAAAAATATTTTACTCCGGCCTGTAATAACTGTACTTGCAACGAACCCTAACATTTTCACACGTCAAGCACACGTAACAATTTACTTTATAAAAAAAGAAAATTTAACATTCTGACACAGATGTTCACTCGAGAGCGTCTTATTTCCGACTGAGCGTAAATCGGACATGTGGAGCAACCCAATAAATTGTATTAACCATAAGTCAGCTTTGGATCACCTTCTTGTTGAAAAAACTTTTCTGAATTGTAGAAACCATAAGTCAGCCTTTGATCATCATCTTGCTGAAAAAAAAATCTTTCCAGAAAAACCTGAAATCGCTTTCTCCCCAATCCAATACACTTGTTTTTATATTCCTTACCTTAACATTCTATCAATTTTTTTTATAATTAGAATCCAAAGAAAGCTGCGAAAACCAGGCGTTTCCTAGTCGCTGAAGGAATCTACATGAATACCGGAAAAATTTGCCCGCTTCCAGAACTTGTTGCTTTAAGATCAAAGTACAAATTGCGACTGTTTCTAGATGAAAGCGTGTCGTTTGGAACGTTAGGCAAAACTGGTCATGGACTTACGGAATATTTTAACGTCGACGTAAGAATGCAACCCCTATTATAGTAATTGCCTGATTATCTTTAGTTTTATTTTTTAAAGCGAACCGAGGTTGATTTGATAATTGCTGGTATGGAGTGGGCAGTGGCATCTATTGGAGGATTTTGTGTTGGTTCTTCGTTCATCGTCGAACATCAGCGACTATCCGGACTAGGATATTGTTTTTCAGCTTCCCTACCTCCTCTTTTGACCCAGGCGGCTATAAGTGCCCTAGATCGTTTTGAAAAGGACCCAGATATTTTTAGGCAGTTGACAGAGGTGTCCAAAAAAATGCATTCCGAATTTGGGAAGTTTACAAAACTAATTTTGGGTGGAGACGAAAACTCTCCAGTTAAACATCTATACCTGAGAGATGGAATGAATCCAGCCGACGAGCAGAAATTATTGGCTTCTATCGCTGACAAGGTAATCAATACAAGTAAATAAAATTCTCTAAATATTCATTTCATATATATTCTATATTACAGTGTATAGAAAACGGAATTGCTGTAATCGAAGCGCATTATCTAGAGACTATGGAAAAATTCCCACATAGACCTAGTTTACGCGTGACAGCGAATAGGTTGTTAAGTGATGCCGATTTAGCAAGTGCCTTTGGAGTTATTGAAAACGTTACAACGGATTGTTTGGCCCATTATTCAGAATTATAGTCCCATGCACAAATTTCTTAAAATACGATCACCTGAACTTCGCACATTCAACATATTTAAACACAAAATTCCTTGAAATGTTCTTTTCTTGTTTTGTAATAATTATTGCACATAATTTATCAAAGAACGAAATAGATTAATTAAGTAGAATTGTAAGCTTATTAAGTATGTTACTGCATGAAAGCCAATACACCACAACAGTTTTAAAATAAAATATGAACACGGAAATTAGTGTTAAATAAATACCTCAATTTTTGTGTTTCGGAGAACGTTGTGAATTGAATCTACCTTCAACTAGCTCTTTACCAACTGCAATATAAAGTCTTCGATGTAATACGGTGTTCCCAAAAATTAAAAAAAAATTCTTTAATAAAACAGTGGATAGGTTTAGTCAATCAAGATTTACATTGTATTATATAACAATAATGTTCACCTACGCAACACATAATCTGAGATCTATTTGGAAAGTGTAGTCCGTTGTCGCTGCTTTCATATCGTAGATTTTAAGTTGCATCAAAGCAGGGAGCAGGAAGGTTTGCAGACAGGGGTATACCGGCTGTATTATAACGGCGCCTCTCTGACACCGGGTCGAATCAGAGCAGTAGGCCGACCTTAACATATCAGAGAGGGGCTCTGATATGGCGGAATAGTTGAAACCCCGAGACTCGTGGGAACAAAAATGAATAATCAATATACACAAAATAATCCCAAGAAGGATCCGGTAGGCGTAAGTGTGATGACCCAACACTACCATAATGGAACAAATCATCAAGAAAACACTGACTCGGCTAAAAGAAGACGTAGGGAAAAACTGAACAAGTGGGATATACGCGTCGGCACGTGGAATGTTCGAACGCTATATAAATCAGGTGCGATACAGACGGTCGTAGAAAACGCGAAACAATATAAAATGGACATCGTCGCGCTTCAGGAAGTCCGACTCACACGTCAGGTAATCTAAACCAACGGGTTTACATTGGCATGTGGAGGTACTGATACAGATAACCTCGGAACCGGCCCGTTAAAAAAATACAGGCCCCATGGTACAATTATGTATTTATAAACCTACTCGCCCCAACAGAATCTACCGACAAAGAAACGAAGGACACGTTCTACGAGACCCTAGAGGAAGTATTTGATTGGATCTCATCATTCGATGTTAAAATCCTCGTCGGGGACCTCAACGCGAAAATTGGAAAGGAAGACATCTTCCAACCAACTATAGGTAAAGAGAGCCCACACGACGTTTCAAATGATAATGGAATTCGAATTATCACGTTCGCAACGTCAAAAGATCTGGTACTGAAAAGCGCAACCGAATCCATAAAACCGCATGTATATCACCCGACGGCGTAACGCGTAACCAAATAGATCACTTCTTCATAGACAAAAGACACCACTCGAACATCCTCGGCGTAAGATCATATAGAGAAGCAGATTGTGACTCCGATCATCTTCTAGTGATGGGCAAATTAAGAATCGGCTCGCAGCAAACCCGACACATCTGACTGCGAAAATTACAGAGGAATATCATTGCACCCAACCGCATACAAAATACTAACAAATGTCATACTGGCGAAAATCACACCGTATGCAGAAGAAATACTGGGAGACTGCCAGTGCGGATTTCGTAGGAACCGGTCAACAAGCGAACAATTGCTCACAATAAGGCAACTTCTGGAAAAGCAGTATGACTACGGAGAGACGGTTCACCAATTATTCGTTGACTTTAAAAAAGCCTACGACTCAGTTGCAAGACAAAGACTCTACCATATTGTAGTTGAGCTGGGAATCCCGAAAAATATGCCGTTCTCATTCAAATCTGTATGAACGAAAACAAAGGGTGAGTTAGAGTAGAAGACCACCTCTCAAAACCATTTGAAATCCGGGACGGACTAAAACAGGGGGATGGCTTTTCACCGTGGCTCTTTAACCTTGCCCTCGAGTATGTCATCAGAAAGATACAAGACGACAACATGGCCGGATCATCCCTGAACGGGGTCACACAAGTGCTCGCATATGCGGATGATATCGCCGTTTTGGGCGATAATCTAGAAACTGTAAGTAAAAACAGTGAAATCATCATGCAGGCGGTAGAAGAGGTTGGCCTAGTAATAAATTAAGACAAGAACTATTTGATTATGGCGAGCGCAGGTGGACCTCAGGGAACACATATAAACGTAAAAGCAAGATATTTGAAAAAGTTAAAGAATTTAAATATCTGGGGACGATACTGACGGCCAGTAACGAAATGTCGAAGGAAATTAACAAAAGACTACATTCCGGCAATGCTAGTTGGCACGCTGTCAATAAACTGCTGAAATCCCAACTGCTATCACATAATATAAAGCTCCGTGTCTATAGAACCATAATCATGCCGATTGTTCTATACAGGTGCGAAACATAGGCTCTCACAAAACGGGAAGAAAACAAATTCCGCGTATTCGAGAATAAATTTTTAAGGGGTATCTTTGAAGGTCAATATGACGAGGTGGCGGGACAATGGAGGAAACTTCACACCCACGAATTGGAAAAGCTATACCACATATACCACAAACCTACAATAGTGGCAGTAATCAAGTCGCGAAGATTAAGATGGGCCGAACATGGGGCGGGAATGGGCAACGATAGAACAGTGCATAGAATACTTGACGGTAGACCAACGGGAAATAGTCCGACAGGACGGCCGCAACGGAGATAGGAGGACAATGTTAGGTTTGACCTTGAGGAGATCGGATTGGATGGTCAACCGTGGAAGGAGAGTGCACGGGACAGGGGACGATGGCGGAGTCGAGGTCATGAACTTTCAGGTTCTTACAAGCCAATAAATACAAATATCCCCCGATGGCGTAACGCGTAACCAAATAGACTACTTCCTCATAGACAAAAGACACTATTCGAATATCCTTGACGTAAGATCATATAGAGGAGCAGATTGCGATTCTGATCATATATTTATTTTGCCCATCATCATCTTCTGGTGATGGGCAAAATTAGAAGTCGGCTCGCAGCAGTCACGGGAGACGAACAAAAAGTTCGACATTGATAAACTAAAAGACCTACACAAAAGGGCTGAATACTAAGAGGAACTAACGAATAGATTTAGCATCCTAGAGAATGGGAGCAGTGAGCAAGAGGAAACCAATAATCTGGGCACTAAATGGGCATCGATCAGAGACACTGACGTATTCCGCCACAGAAATTTTGATAAATAAAATTGGTTACCTGTCGTTATTCCTGCTCTCTGCGTTGGGCATCTAGTATGTCGTCTACAGAGATTTCCGTCGTTATTCCTGCTCTCTGCGTTGGGCATCTAGTATTTCGTCTACAGAGATTTCTTTTAGCTGCAGCTTGGACTCCTTTTCTCGGCCAGTTTCGCCCAGAAGTACTACATTCTCTCCACGAATCAAAAACACACCTCTGGGGTTGTCTCCATATTCGTTTCCGACATGAATCCTGTCTATGGTCCGGTGTAAACTAAGTTGGCAAATTGATCTGCAGATCTTAGGAAACCTATAAGTGTTCTTCCATCCCTTAGGAGGACCATCAGTTTCTTGTCAACTTCTTCCAAAAAGTCAGCGGTTCATTTAATAAGTAATCACCAAATTTCAACTCAACTTCTATATATATTTTGTGGTAAAAACAATTACGAATACGTTATAAAGTTTTTTATTTCTGACAAAACAAAGCCGTGCTATTATCACTAATAACGAATCAAAAAACAATCTTTTCTTTTTTACAGTCTTCTTCCACCCGAACCGGGACGTTGCTGCTTTTTTTCTTTTCTCACTACCACTGTTTTTTTGAACCGACACTCATCATCTCCTCTTTCCTTTACATTCAAAACGGGACCCAAAACTTACTGTTTTTTGCTCAGCTAAGCACGCTAAAACCTTTCTCTCTCTATCCCCATCCACTCCGAAAAGGGATCCAGCTTCCACACGATCCACAATCGAACAAAAGTATGTTCGTACATTTAACATGTGGATCGTATGTTTTTTCACCACCTTACCATCTACTATTATATTGTAGCGAGCTTAGGGTTCGCTGGATTAATTATTTTTAGTGAATAAGAGCCATTAAATCGACTTTTAATTAATATCACACTTTATTAATTCGCTAATAACCCGTTACTTATACCGTACACTTCGATTTCCTTTTCTATCGCTTGCTTCGCTTTTTCTTATTATCTCTCCCCATCAGCTGTGTCGATGTCTTTTTTATCGTTTGTCACATTCTCATTCCGGTATTTCGTTTCTGTTCGTTCCATAATCTTGAATCTTCTACTCGTAGTCTCCAGTTTTCCAGTACTGACTGTCATATGCGTCACACTACCCTCTACCTAGATTAGTTCGTCCCGAACTAAGTTCACTGGTCTTCTGGGTTAACAAAAGTCGCCAGTCGGTCACGATGTACCACTTTCATTCTGAATCCTATAGACAACGTCGTTAATTCTTGTGAGGACCTTATACGGTCCTTCCCAATTTTGCTGCAACTTCGGGGATCTTCCTCTTTGCCGGTGAGAGTTGTAGAGCCACACGTTATCGCCTGCATTAAATCCGGATGCATTGGCTCGAACATCGTACCTACCCGATCGGCTGGTAATCGTATCTCTCGTCCAAATATGATTCTTGCTGGAGAATGGCCTGTCGTCTCGTGATTAGCCGATCTATAACTCATGAGAAAGGTTTGTACATATTTGTCCCAGTCTCGTTGGTGATCACTGACGACCTTCGATAAGTGTTCTTTCATTGTTCGGTTGAACCTTTCGACCATTCCGTCTGACTGCGGATGTAAGGGTGCGGTCCTGGTTTTCCTTACGCCCTGTGCCGCACAGATGCCTTGAAATATCTGTGATTCGAAGTTTCGGCCTTGATCGGAATGCAGCGCACAGGGAACTCCATATCTGCTGATCCAATTATTGATAAGCTGCTCAATGACGGTTGTTGCTTCTTGGTTTGGAATTGGAAGGACTTCCACCCACTGGCTGAAGTAATCCATGATGACCAACATGTATTTGTTGTTGTCGTTGGTTTTTGGAAATGGTCCTGAGATATCAATCGCAATTCGCTCGAAAGGGGCACCCACGTTATACTGCCTCATAGCGCTCCTTGGTTTTGCCGTTGGTCCTTTGGTCGCAGTGCAAGTTGTGCACTTCCTACACCAAGATTCGACGTCATCTCTCATGTGAAGCCAGTAGAATCGAGATCGTAATTTTGAAAGTGTCCTATTAACTCCCAGATGTCCACCGGAGGCCCCGTCGTGTATTTCTGTTAGAACATCTTTCACTTTTGTTGGTGGGACTAGAATCTGCATTCGATGGGATTTTCCGTCCGCGGCTTCCCATCTACGCTTAAGAATACCATCTTCCACCAGCAAGGAATTCCATTGTGCCCAATATGCCTTAAATGTTCCACTCTTGTCGGAAATATCGCCGCTCGTTCTTTTCTTTGTGTTCCAGGATTAGCGACATATCTTCATCCTGAAGTTGAGCTGCGCGTATAGCCTCATTCGTCCATCCATCTAGTACTTCTACTTGTACATTTCGCAGGTCGTACCCCCCTTCTTTCTCTTCCGCTTTATGACAATGTTTAAAATCTGGCTTACATCGTCCTCTTGATAGAACATCAGCGTTGTTATGCACCTTGCCTTGCTGAATTGAGCTTATCATTGATACGGGTGCACATTCTGCGGTTAACTCTCCCTTTCTTATTGCGACCGGCTCTTCGGACGCATTTAGTACTCTGACAGGTACAATGTGTTTCTTCACCTCAGCCTGTTCTGTTGATAGTCTCCTCTTATGACAAGCGCATGAACAACAATTCTCACTCGATGTTTCATTCATTCGTCGACGTTTCCTACAGTCAACAGAGATGTGGCCGACTCCGCCGCATGTCCAGCACTTCATAACAGGTCTCGGGGTTCTCCGTTGTACATGCCCGATTCTTTGGCAGGAACGTTCCTGGACGGACATTTCTCGGACTCTATATGTACTCCTGGTAGCCAGTTTAGCAGATTCATATGCCAATGCGAACGCCAGTATTTCATTAGTCGTCTTCTTTCCCGCCAAACGAACGGCCTGTTGCAAGTCCCGATCTTGGAGTGCGTTTGTGAATACATCCATTGCTACCTCGTTCAGAAATTCCATAGTCATATTTGAATAAGACAAGTTTGCCAATCGCTCAATGTCTGCCTGCAACTGTTGAAGATTTTCTCCAGGTTTCTGCATTCTGCTCCGTAGTTGCATGCGGTAGACCTGCTGCATGTGGTTGTCTCCATACCTAGCTTCAAGGCCGTCTCTTACCGCTTGGAAATCTGTTTACTTCTCTGCTGGTATGGTTTGTACCAATTCTGCAGACGCGCCGCGGAGTGACAGGATTAGTGATGTTGACTTTTGCTCATCCGACCACTTATTATAATTGCCCGCGGCGTCAAACTGACGTATAAATACGGAGAAGGGTCCCGTTCCATCGAAGGTTGGCGGTTGCATTCTTGTATCTTTGTAGTCATGTTGATTGCTAGGCGATGTCTTATTTTTCTCAACACACTCAAGTCTCTTTTCGATTCGCGTTATTTCATCGGTGACCTTCTTAAATTCAGGTTCGTTTTTTAGATCTAGATGTTCCACTTCGTTTCGAATTTTTGACTGAATTTCTTCCTTAAAGTGTTGAAAATTACATTTCATCCACTGCGTTGGGGCATCCAATTTTTCATTCACATCTGCAGCTTGCGCGTCCAATTTTGAATTTACGGCGTCGAATTTTGAATTTTGTGCGTCGAATTTTGACTTTTGGGCATCCAACTTTGTATTAACATCTGCAGCTTGCGCGTCCAATTTTATCATCATCATCCTCAGCATCTCGGCAATGTCCAACTGTGGCGAACTCTTCTCCGTTACATCGGCACCATCTTGACTCGGTGTTTCTTCTCCATCCGGACAGTCTGGCGCAATCGTAAAAACATATGTGTCAACATCAATGCCCTCTTCTTCCATTGCTGCTTGTAGACGCCGTCGGAGAATTTGCTTCTGTCCTCTGCTATCCAGATTCCGGTCCTCAAGTTCCTTCTTCAACCCAGGAACGCGGAGATTCTCCAAATGTCGATCTGACATCGTCACAACACGCTTTCACAGCTTGTTTACTTCACCAATAATTAATCCCACTTCTGACACCAATTGTAGCGAGCTTAGGGTTCGCTGGATTAATTATTTTTAGTGAATAAGAGCCATTAAATCGACTTTTAATTAATATCACACTTTATTAATTCGCTAATAACCCGTTACTTATACCGTACACTTCGATTTCCTTTTCTATCGCTTGCTTCGCTTTTTCTTATTATCTCACCCCATCAGCTGTGTCGTCGTCTTTTTTATCGTTTGTCACATTCTCATTCCGGTATTTCGTTTCTGTTCGTTCCATAATCTTGAATCTTCTACTCGTAGTCTCCAGTTTTCCAGCACTGACTGTCATATGCGTCACAATATTATATTTAAAACTAAACAAACGATGGGGATGGCGGAAGCCGCACGCAACAACATAATCAAACAAACAGCCCAAAAGGTATTAGGATTTAAGAAAACAATTAAGTGCAAACCTTGGTATGACGATGAGTGCAGGCAAAGATCGAACAACGTAAACGGCTCAGAGTGATCTACTTAGAAGGATATGATGAAGTCAACGCAGAAAGATACGCGACAATTCGGAAAGAGACAACGATATATGTTACGTATATCTAAAATCACAAACTTCGTGATACTGCGATTCGGTCATACCTCCGCTACGTTACTTTACCTGGTCAACAGAGATACACCCCCAATTTGCCAAAAATGCAACACAATACTTACAGTCATTCATATACTAAAAGACTGTCCTCACCTGAAACTTATAAGAGACCGTCTATTTCGTAACATAGATATTTGTAAAATTCTCGAAGATCCTACCGGCGACAGCATAGAAATTATAGATAAGTTTATAAAAAGCCTAAAAATCAAATTTAAAAGTACAGAGCCAATAGTCTCTGCAGCTAGACCCATTATGTAAATTTATTGATATGCAATTTTGAATTACATGGCGCAAGGCTAATAACCTTGCCCGGAAAATTAAATTATTATGGAAAATTTAATTAGCCTCGGCACTCGCTAAATAAGGCCAAGACCGGATCCCGGTTGTAGTGCCGATGATGAAGATGATGAATTTTGAATTACTTGTTAATAATAAATAAATAAATTGTTGTCGGTTTTATTTTATACATATTATGAAAGAAATAAATAACTTTGAATTCATCAAAACCAGAAAGTAAATACAGTAATCAAATTTAGTTCGTTAAAGCTTTTTTATTTTTTTATAGTGATACGCCACATAAATGATTTTAGATAATACATTTAGATTACATATTTTTTATATTCATCTCCATAAAGGTAATATATTTTTTTAAATGTGTTAATGCCATCTCGCCTTAATTATATATGTATATATATAGTTTTTGATACATACTTCGTAATAGTAGTATTCTTATTTAATTTTTAAACTATTAAATCTTACACAAAATTTCATTAATTATAAATATAACATTTTAATGTTCTTAAAGAAATAATTTAAATAAAATTCATGTATCTAGCCCCCTACTTTTTTTGTTTTTACAAATGTACTTTTAATGAACGCTTATGAATGAAAACTGATTAATAAACCCTGTAACGTTCATTTATTAAAACGTTTCTTCTACATTTTTACTTAATATGTAGTACTCCAGAAAACTTGACGTAGAAAATGATACCACGATCAGTCACGAAAGTTTTCTCCTTATCCTTTACAAGTTATAAAGGATTTACACTCTTCATTGCACTCTTAAATATGACTATTCCATTTTTTTTTCAATTTCATAAAATAGTCACTGATATAGTCATATTATAAAAAAATAATTATCACGTTAAATACAGCAGACGTGTATTTGTTTGGTTATTTTTCTATATATTAAACAAAAACGGGAAAACATATTTTAGCAATTAAATTTAAGAATAAATTATATACTCAGCTACATGTTTGAATTCATTTAATATAACTAGAACTAAAATAATTAATTACAAACTGAGTTTTACTTCAAGTTTTAGGAAAGACATTGTAGATGCACCAAATAATTCATATTATAAACTTCAGAGAAGGTAGGCCGTTGTTATGGAACTCCTTAACTAAAGACGTCTGCCCAGCTCTGGCTTCTGCTACAGTAAGTTTACTAAACTAAAAAGAAGGAATAAGTTGTATCACGCGATTTTCGCTGGAAATTTTACTTCCATTTCATAAAAGGTCGGCTAAATGCCTTATAAGATGACAATATACAAGGAATTAATTCTGAGACGGACGGATGTGTGGAAATATGCAATTCAATTAGACTTATTGTCGGAGTTGAGATATTGTCGGAAAAAATATAAACAACTATTATTTATTATAGACTCGACTGACGTAGCTAAGGCATTTAATTCTGCATCGTTTGAGACACTTGGAACCCAATGGTGGGATGTATAATGAATATCCATGGTATCCACTGACTTTACTAAAGGCTTTGATTTGGTTTCATTTGATTCATCGAGGAAACTATGGCACCATGGGCATACCTAGCTTAATAATATGATATACTTGTATTAGTCTGTGGGGAAGTTGGTCGCGACGCCAGCATGGGCGAGAGTTCTACCACCAACCCACTCGTTCACTAAGCGGTCACACGAAAGAGGCAACAAAAGAAAACCAAAACGCTGTAAGTCCGGAAGGAAAGAAAACACATCAAAGCATAATCGATTATTGGTGGTGATTGTTTTTATTGTTTCTCTGTTATTTTATTTAAATATCGCAACCACAATAACTTTTGTTTAACTCTGTAGACAGCACACACTGAAACACAACCGGTTAAAAGAAATTGGAAATTAGCATACACTCGACTGGGGCTGAAAACTCGGCTACGTGATGTATACGCGTCTCCGCAGCGCTATGGAGAGCGGAAGACGCTCCGACCGGATCGGTGGTTGGAATACGACTTAACGATATTAAATCGCCATCAATAGAAATTCGGCCAGTGAAACCGGCTCTCTCAAATTAAGGTACACATGTATATGTGTGCATTGGTTCATTCATGGGATGAAACCATGAGAACGAATCAAAAACAAAGAAAGGACAAAATGTGCATCCATGCGATGTGAGTTCGGCTAAGCAAACAATCCGAATCTCATTGGATGCTAATTGTGTCTTTGCTTGCTCATGCCTCGAGCTCATGAGGAACGGATCCAGGGAAATTAAAAGACAAAGAGGCCGTATAGATCGTTGTCTTGGATATGCATCGCGGCTAAGTAAATAGACGACAATGCATCGAAGAAATGTGCTAAAAGCAACTATGGGACGAGGGGTTCATAAAAGTCTTAGATGAGTGATGCCCTTGTGTAAATAGCCATTAGAAGGAGGTGCTAATGGGTTACAATACTTTATACAACGAGAATTGTATATCGTATATTGGTTCGGTGTCCGAAACGAATCCCTTGCTTGCATTTGTATATGCAGGGGAATTCGTTTGTGGGAAAAGGATTCTATATTTGCATTGTTTATGCTTTGAATTCAATCCGGCGGCTATGCGGGAAGTCGATGATTGTTTGGAGATTCAAACAAAGGAGCATTTCTGGGTAATGTGCTTGCAGCTGTATCGAAGTTATTGCGAAGCAATTCAGATGGTTACACAAAGACGGTTTGTATAACATCAATGCCAATTGTATATGGCATCTAAGGCGACTCAAGTGTCGAACTCTAGTGTGAGTGTTTACACTAAACGAGAATTCGGTTCTTGGTCGCCAATGCAAAGATGCATTGATACATGAATGAATGCCCTTGTAGGAAAATTCTTTACAGACATTTCCAGGTAATACATTGAAAGCATTAATTATCCTTGGGAAGGAAATATTTTTGCTGCGGGGAGATTGCGGTGCAGGTGTGGGGAGGTTGGAATTTGCCTGGCAAACGAAGGCACCGAATAGGTTTTGGTTTTATACTCCTGTATAATGAAAAAAATTCTTGTAAGGAATTTGTATGCGAAGAGATGCATGAAAGGTAAGAATTCTTTTACACGGACTTTTGGGTTATACCTTAGATAACCTAGATGCGTAAAGCATTTAAGGTGCTAATGCGATTGCATTAGCAAAACTTATAAGGTTAGGTCGAAGTTATGGGGGTTTTTCAGGTAAGTAACAGTGCGGTTTGGTGGAACTGTCACAAGTATTCAGCATTCGAGTGAAATAAAAATCATTTATGAAGGACGGATATCCTATGTGTAAAGTTAAAAAATGTCCGTACCCTCCAAGTTAGTGGTACAATAGATGGTTAAATGCGTTCTAATGGTTCCAAGTGGAAGATATGAAATAAATTATTTGCAGACGACCTTATTTATGTTGCCTCTAGTCATTACTATTTATTGGGCTATATGAACCCGGAAGTTGATGACCTCACTGACTCGGATGCGCCATCGTTCCCTGGTCTATACACTCTCTTTCCACGCTTGGCCATCTGATCCGATATCTTCAAGGTTGTGCCTCGCCTGTCCTGCAACCTCTGCCACGGCCTTCCAACTGGTCTCTTTCCCGTTGGTCTCCCGTCCCGAATTCTACGTACGTTGCCTCTAGTCATGGTGGACTATAATATTTATTGAATATTGGAGGCGGCTTAGAAATTACTGCTCATAAATGGCGCTCTATTAATCTACGTAATGTACTGAAATTAAAAAAAAAAAGGCTTATCAACTTCAGACTAACTTTTAATATCAAAAGGTATAACACATCCGTTCTTTCTAGATTCATCGTCATCATCATCATCATCGGCATTACAACCGGGATCCGGTCTTGCCCTTATTTAGCAAGTAAAATTTGTTTAATTTTCCATAATAATTTGTTTTTCTGCGCAAGGTTACTAGCTTTGCGCCAAAGTTTTGTAGATTAGATCAAGTTAAGTATCCAGGCATCCCACTTACTGCTTCAAACTAAAGAGGATTTTCCTTATAAACTGATAGATACCCTAAAACTCTTTTAAAACTACAGCAAAGATTATGGATTCATCCTGTAATATTATACATATTCCGGGAAGGTTGTGTCAACTGACTTTCAATCAATTAGGATCGGAGTTATAAGGAATGGTAAAATATATACATTAACTATCAGACGATTTGTTAGGAAATGGTTGGCTCTTCTTGCATTCTAAAGAATAGGTTTATTAAGAAATGGTGGACTCTTCCAAACAATTATGATAAAGAATATTTGCATGCTGCGGTTGAAGATGGTGTCCTTAATATTCTTGTTATAAGGTATCTGGCACAACTTTATAAAAGAACCACGCTTTTATAATATATGCATTGTAACAGAGACCACGTCAAGTTCTGAGAGAATACTAAGAGAAAATTATCATCATCATCATCATCGGCACTACAACCGGGAGCCGATCTTGGCCTTATTTAACAAGTATGAGGCTTGTTAAATTTGCCATAATAATTTGTTTTTCCGGGCAAGGTTATAAGAGAAAATTATAGGAGCGCTTTAATAATGCCACTTCTTAGAGAGAATTTGCTAAAACGTTATGCCATTAGTGTTAAGGCTACGTTCACTGTTTGACATTCCTTATTAGTACGTGCTGGTGAATCTTAATAGATTTAGGTTTGTACAAGGTTGCCAAATTGTTCACATTTATTTTGCAAATAAGTCGTCGATACGCGTAACTTCACGACGACTTCATGATTTTTGCTGATTTTCAGCGATGGGGCTTATTTTTGGCTTAACGGATTTGTTCATAAGCGAAATTGGTGTAAATGAAGTGACTCAGGTCTACAAGAAACCCGACAGACTTCAATACATCTAGAAAATTGCACCCTGATGGTACCGTCGGATCTTAATTCTTCACAAAACCGAGCGGATATCGCGTTTCGGTCAATAGCTATCATAATGGACATATGGTCAAAACTTTTCTAAATATTGATGTCATGTCTTTATCTTTCGAATGATTTCATTAAAATTATGTTCGTTGTGTTATTTTTATAATTTCGTTTTATCGCATTTAAAAAACAACCATTCATCATCATCATCGACACTACAACCGGGATCCGGTCTTGGATTATTTTACCAAACCTACCACCGGTCCCGATTTCGAACCGATGTCATCCAGTTACCAACCATTACGATGAATATTAAAAATAACATGGATCAATTTTTGGTCTCAGGGCTGCCTAGCACTATTGACGGCGCCACTTTAGAGAACTGAAACAGATACACAGTTGGGTGACAACGGATCCTAAGTATTTGTTTGGTGGACATTACTTAAGATCAAGATGAGGACAATCTTTGGCCAACTAAATGAGTTTTTCGTCAATTCCACAAGAATATCAATTCAACGAAAGTACTGATTGCCAAACTCTATCGGATGCTTTGAAATATTCCACGCGACACTCTTACTTACATTATTATGTAAGATATTGTAGTATTCTAATGACTGCTTCCATTTTGCGGTGTGAAAGACCTATCTCATGTACGCCTATTATTACAAAAACTATATTGGCTATATGTTTCAAGGCATTTCGAGAGTTGACAATTGACTAAAGAAGAGAAATAAGCTCTAGTGAGCGACAGGGGGAGGGATACGATTAGTCGCCTTTGTTGAGAGTTGTTGTAGTTGCTCTACCTTCCACCGAATTGGAAATTAACTGACTGAGTAAGTACGAGGGAAAATTGTTCTCAATAGTTTACCGTGAAAAGATGTTGAGAATTGATCGATTGACGGCTGATCTTGCCCAACACAACCGTGAACCTGTGCGAACTTCACACAATTCTGTTTGTTCTTAGACTTGAAGTTGGCACTGATCCTATCAATCAATCAACCGCCGGATTCAAACGACTGAACATCGAATGGAAAAAGAAAAACGTGCCTCGAAATATAATCTGAATTTTTACAAGTATTCCTTGTCAATCAGCAAATCGCTAAACGGCGAATTCACTTATCTAAACCAGTGCTATTTAACAATGTGGAAGAATTCCCGTCTTTTTTTCTTTTACAATAAATTAACAATATCAATCACTGCTAACTCTGAACTTTTATTCATTGAAGACCAACGAGTTCGAGTCACCTATCGACCAACAGAAGAATATTACTCGTCAAAATATATCGTGGACCATTTAAACCATCGGTATCTGTTTTCAGATTGGCCCAAGCAGATTCAAAAAGTGATTAGAATAGATTTGCAAGGTTCAAAATAAACGAAAAATCACTTCACACCTAATCAATTGTTTTTTTTTTAAATTATTATTCTCGACCAAAAAATATCTCAAAGGTTTAAATACTCCACACGGGTTTGATGGCCCACCCGTTAATAAGAGGAAGATCATCTAGACTAGAGGATTTGTGAACGTTAACCTCATTGAGTCCTCGGGCAAGAATCAACATCATCATCATCGGCACTACAACCAGGATCCGGTCTTGGCCTTATTTATTAGCAAGTCTCGAGGCCTGTTAAATTTTCCATAATAATTTATTTTTACGGGCAAAGTTATTAGCCCTGCGCCATAGGGCAAGAATATGATTTCTACATTAGACTGTGATTATGGAATAAAAACGTTTAAGTAGAGATGGAGTTGATGTAAGAAACCGTTGACTTGGGTCGGTGTTGAGTACACACAGAGACAGCAAAAAGCTCGGCCTATCGATCCTTTTGGTTTAAGGAGTTTTTAGCAAAAGGTGTCAGACAAGTTACCACAGGGATACCTGACTTGTGGCGGCCAAGCGTTCATAGGGACGTCGCTCTTTGATCCTTCGATGTCGGCTCTTTCGCACAGGTATCACATTGTTTGAAGGATAACTGGGTAGATATTAACTGTGAACAATAACTAGATAACGTTTTCTAATACTGAGAATACGTTTTAAAAGGTATAACACTTTTGCCTAATCTTTTAGTCAGCAAGATCGCAGACACTTGAAGAACAGAATTATTAAGTTATACAGGTCAGATAGATTTGTACCGGGTCTGCTAGTGAAGATTAACGCCCCTTGACGTTTCTATGGGTATTATTATTTGGGCTAACACATTTGTGAATAATCAACTCCTTGATTGTTTGGGCACATTATAAGTTCGAATGTGAATTTAGCTCATAAAATGGGCACTGAGTTCGAGCACAGACGAAACGGGTGCATTATTAGCGATTGTTGAGCTGGTAGCGTAATGGTTTATGAAGTAACCTTAATGTAATCATCATCATCATCATTGTCACTAAAACCGGGATCCGGTCTTGGCCTTATTTAGAAACTCCCGAGGGTTGTTAAATTTTCCACAATAATTTGTTTTCCCGGGCTAGGTTATTAGCCAATGTAATCTTGGTTGTGGTAATAAAGAAATTTTCATTAACCATGAATGAAACGGAACTGACCTTTCATGTCATCCAGTGGACAAAAACTCCTGTTGCCTTTGGTGCAGTATAGTTTTGGCCATTTTCTTTACATGCATGCATTTTGGATGCATTGCATGAGCATGAATGACTTTTTAAACTGTTTGCAGGATTTTTTCTTAATTCGGGTTTTTAATGGCTTCCTTATACCGGCTTTTGCAACTTGCCACAATGTACAGTAATAAACAATAAGATTTCATTAAAGGCCAATGTTAGACGTATAGGTAAACACAGGGAATTGTTCTTCCGTCGAAATATACGACCATATAATGTTCGATGCCTTTGCCCGCAGTTATAATCCTCAAGTATGTGAGTTCAACGTGCATCGACGAATGACTTGGAAGGTAAATTTGAATAACACAGAAGCGTTGTTTAAGCGTGAATCTATTATTGCCAGAGTACACTGACTCCGGGAGGGCATTATGACAGCGGAGTGGTGTTATTCAAAGAAACGAATATGACATTTATTACAGCTGTCATGCAAAACACCATGTGCTCAGGATAGACTTTCTATTCAGCCAAAAACTGAAGCCTGTCATTATCGGCTTTAATACAATAAACGAAAGGCCATGCACTCTTTGCGTGCGGGGCAAGTTTAAGAACATAAGCCTCATAAACGTTCACGGACCTACAGAGGAGTCCCCTGACGACGAAAAAGAAGAATACTACGAGAACGTCGAACGGGCCCTCAATGCCTGCCCAAGATACGATGTGAAAATTGTTCTTGGTGATTTGAATGCAAAAATAGGTCGGGAGCCGGTTTTCATGCACTATGAAGGTTCCCATAGTTTGCATGAGAACACTAATGACAATGGACTACGAGTCATTGAACTGGCACCATCAAAAAACTTGGTCGTTGCAAGTACCAGGTTTCTGCGTAAAGATATCCACAAAGCCAGCTGGGTATCACCTGCTGGAACCACTCGCAACCAAATTTACCACGTGTTCATAGATCGCAGTCACTCCTCGAGCCTGATGACGGTACGAACGTACCGAGGTGCCAACGTCGACTCGGATTACTATCTTGTTGGTACAGTTTTCCGAGCGCGGATTGCCTTTCGGAGACGTATTGCATCCGCGGATCAGGTTCGAATCAACACAGCTGCCTTACGCAATGAGAATACCAGTAACACATTTGGTCATGCGCTAGGACTCGCCCTCGGAGAGATCGGCGGATGAAGAGTAAGTGCTGGGCCAAGATTGCCGGGCGTAGAAGAGAAATGGACACGCCTTAAGAATACTGTCATTAGTACTGCCAACTCCATCTTAGGTAGTAGTCGTAGAGATCGGAGCGACTGATTTGATGATAAGTGCAAACTGGCGACTGAACGTAAGAATGCTGTATACCGGACAATGTAGCAGTCTCATAGAACGCGGGTACGCGCGGAAAAATACAAAGAGCTCAGACGATCTAGAAAAAGACTCTACGCACAAAAGAAAAGTTGCTGGGAAAAAAATTTAGTCTGTGAAATAGAGAAAATAGAGAGCAAGGTCCGCACCAGGAGCGGAAGTTCTACCAAATAATTCGCAGTATGATGCAGTACACACCACACTGCACTTACTGCAAGGATAAAGAAGGTAATCTGATCACCGATCCAGAAGGCATTCTCGAGCGATGGGAAGTGCACTTCAATGAATTGCTAAATGGTCAGCTCGCGGAAGAATTGGAGGCTCCACCAATGCAAGATCAAAACCAAATGCTGCCGCCACCAAGCATTGAGGAAACATTAAAAGCCATAAGACAGCTCAAATCAAATAAAGCCCCCGGAGCTGATGGCATGCCAGCTGAGCTGATCACACAAGGAGGGACAGCGTTACATCACGCAATTCATGAGATCGTGGCGCACGTAAGGGAGCAAGCGGAGATGCCGGAAGATTGGCGTCATGGAATAATTTGCCGATATCACAATGTGCAGCAACTATAGGGGTATAACATTGTTGAGTACCGCCTATAAGATACTCTCCACTATCCTACAAGACCGGATAGCCCCATACGCTAAAGTCATCAGTCGTCAATATCAGTGTGGCTTCATCCCAGGCAAATCAGCGATTGATCAGATATTCACCCTTAGCCAGGCGATGAAAAAAATGTCTGGAATTTAAGATTCCATTATATTATCCATTCATAGGCTTTAAGGCCGCCTACGACAGCATATAGGTAGAACTATATAATGCCATGCGAGAGTTCAGCATTCGACTTTGATATGGCTTTGTAGGTTGACCATGACCAACGTAACTAGTCAAGTAAAAGTAGCGCAACTTCGGCAAAGAGAAGACCTAACGTTGGTCAAATTATCAGGGTAACGGAACACGAAATTGAAGAAGTGCATTCCTTTAACTACCTTGGGTCAACAGTATCAGCCGAGAACAATATGGAAGAAGAAATACGCGAATGGCTGATCAAATCCAACAAAGCCTACTATGGTCTATCACGGCTCTTTAAACCCCGAAATTTATTCGGAACATCCAAGCTACTACTGTACAAGACCATGGGCTTACCAGTACTCATGTATGGATCCGAGACTTGGATGCTTCAATAAAACTCTTAGTCGCGTTCGAGAGGAAGGTCTTAAGGAGAATTGTTGGCCCCGTATGTGAGCGAGGACGATTCCGAAGACGCTACAACAGCGATCTACCTTGAACTCAATGTTGTAAGAAAAATCAAACTCGGTAGACTCCGGTGAGTGGGACACCTAGCTCGAATGGGCGAATAGGAGCCTGCTCGGAAAGTCGTTTGTGCTAAGATGTTTGGAAGGAGACAGCGCGGCAGATCTTGTCTGCGATGGTGGGATGGCGTAGAGCCTGAGAGTGCCAAACTGGATGAAATCTGCTCGAAATCGGGTCAGGTGGATAGACTTGCTGAATAAGGCCAAGACCGGACCCCGATTGTAGTGCCGATGATGATAATGATGACTGTCACCTCGATAGCTAAAAATCATAATTATTGAAAAATATGACTGAATCCATTAAAACCTATCGCCATAATTGTATGCGGTGAATGTTTTCAATCAGATTCTCATTATTCGCCGAATATTTATATCCGAACTTGATTTCCGAAGCAATATGAAATACTGTGTGGTTCCTTGTACCCGAAAAGGGAAATTAACCAAACATGTATTCCACCCATGACATAGACTCAACGCTCTCGTTTCATCTTCTCTGAGACAAGGAGCCATTGGTCGGCCTAAGCAATATATAGTATTTTAAAATGCAAACCAGATATAAGGATTAAGGTTCTCTGCTAAAAATCTGCAATATCGTTTGTCTTCCCAAAATGATTTAGCAAATCTTTGCCATAAATGGAACCATTTCGGGTGTTCGAAACAAAATTCCTCCAGAGATATATCAACTACTCTACAAAACTCGTTGGTTGTCATCAGCCAAATTCTCATCTCTCCCAATATGTTTCCAATCCTCACATGAGGATGATGAGATCGTGCCACTGTTTATGTATACGTATTTAGAAATTGTTTAAATATACACACGTAGAATCGTCTTCTACTGTTGTCTTCTGTCCTAAACTATTCCATTCATGCTTCTTCTACACATCGTCCAATACGAAACTGAATAACCCACCCTATTCTACAATATTGGGGGGTTGGAGCGAACATACAGGGCAAAGTCTTTGCTTTCAACCCGCCGAAGGTCAGAACGATCCTTGTCCCTGTTCAATCCAATTTGACAAGCAGTCTCCACGTGACACTCCTGGATAGCTTCCTTTGGCAACCGCCAAGTAGTGAACCAATGGATGCAGCGACAACCTGAGGGAGGTTGGCGCAAGGCTAATAACCTTGCCCGGAAAAACGAATTATTATGGACAATTTAACAAGTCTCGGATATGGACCGGATAACGGTGGAGAGACTTGCTAAATAAGGCCAAACCGGATTCCGGTTGTAGTGCCGATGATGATGATGACGATCCTACAATATTTCCTGTACTATAGCTCAGTCTTGGACCTATATCATTGAATCTACTACTAACCACATCAACTATGCGATATAGTGCTTACTTAACATATACGTACAACAACACAAAATTAGGTAACAAAAAAAGTAATTTGCGTGAAATAGTCCACCTATGAATGACCGGTCTTGTACGATTTGCTTTTCATTAGTCTGTTGACCAGGTTTCCAGATTTGGCATGTCCCCCACAATTTTTTTAATATTGTAAGACACCTTCAAAGTTCTAATGTATACATGCTACAAATGGCAAATAATATTTTTATACGAAACATGGACACAATAGAAAATTTCAGATAGCTTCACATGGCAAGCTCAGTGCGGTATGAAGAAAAGCGTATGGGTAAGGAAGGCCGGTATCAGTGTAGATTAATCTTGAATCCACACTTACAGCATGCCACGCTAGTGGCTAAACGGCTAAAGAACGATTATATATGTTTATTCGTACCTCTGAACCTGATTTTTGAAGTGAAATGGCACAGACATTCTGATTAACGAATGTTATGGAAAAATTGGTGGAGAGATGGAAGTTCAGTTGAACAACAGCCGTGATAATATCTATATTATAGACACGAGAATTTATGTTACCACCCTCTAGTTGACGAGCGAATAATACACCGACACAATCATGTCTCCTCCGGATACAGTGTTTTGTTAGTGCAGAACACAATGCCAGTCAATAAGTCCACTTTCACTTGGGGGAATGGTTTTGGGTTACTCCAATAAACATACGATGATAAAATTCGATCCCCTGATTACGCAAAAGTGGAATGGTGTCCATACGTGGCGCACATACTATAAGAGTAAATGAATGCTATGCAGAGAGGTTTGGTAAGGATGTTATTCAATCATTTTTGTCTCATCAAGTGTAGCGGTGTTGTAGGTGTGCCTAACAAGACATAGGAATTGAATTCCAATTTGGCATGAATGTATGCCTTGTAAATTGTGATCAGATTGGATGGGGTAAAGTATTTCTTGCAACTGTTAAGAAACCTCCTACATTTAAAATGTGTAATTCATCCAAGAATTAATTTAATATGAATGCCAACAATGGATAGTTGATTGGCTTCGAGTACCGTTCATCATCAGTCCGTCCATGTTGGCATTACCATTTGATTACAAGGGACATAGTCGGTTTTCGATGCATTGAATTCCTTTTAATAAAAGGAAGAGGACGATGATGGCGTAGCCGTTTTTGGAAATTGGATGGATTTTTACTATCTTCTATGGATTTGGTTATTGAACATTGTATAGGACAATCTCTCTTCTATGAAAGATGTTGATCATGATAGAGCTGTCGCAACGGTTTAATCATATCTTTAAGGATAGACTGAGGTTTCCTTTCGAACTGTTTCATAGTATTTTATATAAGTTCTTCTTTACATTTTCCAATATGTTACATATTATGAGTGAACGCTCTGTTAAGTGCATTTTTTTTTTCATCTTTGGTTTCTTTAACAATGATGCACTCAACAGAGCGTATTGGTTTGTTAAACAATGATGCACCCAACAGAGCGAATTTGTTTCTTAAACAATGATGCACCCAACAGAGCGTATTGGTTTCTTTAACAATGATGCACCTAACAGAGCGTATTGGTTTCCTTAACAATGATGCACCCAACAGAGCGTATTGCTTTCTTTAACAATTGATCTTGCAAGCCGTTGTATTCTTTAGTTGGGATTGATTTAAATTATGAAATATTTATTCGATTACAAATTCCGCTATCTTAATAATAAATCACAACTGTATCCATTTGTTCCTCATTTTGCGTATTAGGGCAACTGTTGAGACATATTACATTTAGAATTCCGTTAAGGATAGAACCCCCCTTTGTCTTCTTATTTTTAAACTTAAAACCAGTACAAGTGTTGGAAAAGTTTGTTTTTTTACACATTTTGGTGCATCTACATTACACTGAATACGTTTGTTTCACGTTATCTAATAAATAAACGTAATAAAAATAAACTTTATAGTAATAACAATTCAAACCTGCGAAAAAACTAAAGAAGGAAAAATTAATGGAAGCAAATATAATAATCATTCAAATGCACATATTGTTTTTCTTATCATTGTTTAATAATTTAACCGTTCCAATTTCTACTTCAACATCACTCAATAAAGTAATTCTAATGAGATACACGCTTATTCCTCCATTTTGTTTTGTTATACATAGTTTTTCTCTTTATGTATTTTTTTCCTTTCTTTTTTTTTTTTTTTTTGCTTTAATTCATTTTATTATACTTCTTTCATATTTTTCATTTTGCTATTTGCTACTTTTTTTCTGTAATTATAATATTGAAATATTTTAAATATATATTTGATTTAAGATTTGCTTTTTTTTTTTTGTTAATTCATTAATACTATCCGTTTACATTTATATATATCGTTTTTTAGAACTTAAATAAAAATTGCCGAAAAAGAATATTCTCATGAATATATAATAATCTCATGAATTATATGATATTATATATATTTGTTATTGCGTCTTTATTAGATTTATATTGTTTAAAACGCCCTTACAATAATATAAGCTTATTAATGTTTGGAATAAGATTTAATTATTGCAAATTAATTATGTATAAATCGATATATCAAATATAAAAGCAATATGTATATATATAAATATTTTTATAGAAATCTACAACAATCTGGAACATAAACAAATAGAAACAAATATTTAATTATTATAATTTTTAAGGATGTTGGATTGTTTTCTTTTTCCTTGAAATATCTATATGCTATTTACAATGTATAAATAAATTTTCAACTTAGCTTGTCTAATAACAAATAATTGGGTAAATTGCAACTTTGTAGTTTAATACGAATAAATCGATAAACAGAACAATACATAATCTGTAGTGCAAATATTGACAAAGCGGTAATATCAGGATATTTCGTTTCTGAACTATATTCATGTTTTTCATTTTTTGGTTGTTTTTTTATTCCCTATTTAAAATGTAGATGGAATCCATAATAACTTTGAATGTCTATCGTTTAGGAAAATATTTCTGCTGAAATCGACTTTTTGATTTCAGTAAATCGCGGTTGAATATTTTCAATAAACGAGTACGGATTCCATCGTGATTGTATCTCATTTGTTCGAATTTTGCGATACTTGCGTCTGGGCTGCAGTATCCAGCGCTCGTCGTGCCAGTCTTGACCTAAAAACAAAGAATAAAACTTTATACTATTGTGTGTTATTAAACCAATAATTACGGGTGTAAACACTTTAAATTCTTATTGATTGGTTACTTGGTTTATAATTACTAGTTTATTCTATTTGATTTTCAAAATATAAATAAATTACATGGTAGCTTTGTGGGGGTTCTCTATATCACACGGAGAATCAACCCACAATTCCCCCCTTACCTTGACCGCTAACAGCGCGCCCCCATAACCCAATCAGCAATAGCACACATTCGCAAACACGCAAAGGACACACTTCCCAACATGCAACAGCATCCGTTCCCAAATCTGCAATCACATACATCCCCAAACTTACCAAGAATCCATTTCCCAATCTGTAATAAAATGCGTTTTTAAATTTACAACGGAATATTAATCATCTCCCTCATCTACATCAAACCACATACATTTTTCGCAAAAACCACTTTGGTTAATTTCCTACTTAAATTATATTTCTCGCTTGCAACCAAGCAGCGTTAATTTCCCCGGAAAATCATTCCGGCTCACTTCCTGCTTAAACCATTTCCCCCGCTTATAACCAAGCAACATTTAGTTTCCCCGAAAACAATTTCGGCTCCCGTCCTACCTAAACCATCCGGAATAATACCAGTTCCCCTTACTGGTAAGCCACCAGCACGATGCGTTGCATTTCCACGAAACAACCATCGCAACGACCGAGACCCATGTCCCTTTGTCTAACCGACAATTCATGCCCATACTCGGTTATGTCCCCGAAACCGATTTCTCCGTATACATAGCGACAGAGGAATCCAATTCAGCCTGTGTGGCAGTAATTCTCTGGAACTAAATCCCACGCATAGCAACCCTTTTCAACTTCTCAGTAAGTCACAGTGAATTTTACTTGGCGATGACTCCACTGCCACGGCATCATGAATGGATTCTTGCACATTTTAGTCAGTCGAGTCACAACCACCACCGAGTTTTTACCCTACCGGCGTGCGCTCTAAGAAGTCAAGTTGAACAGCAAGCGAAGCGACAGGGTCGGAGTAAAATAAGCCGAGAGAACGCGTTTTGAAATTTTCCGCAGCAATACTATTGTTTAAAGTTTAAGAAGTCCTTTCAATCATACTAATTATTAAGTTCTATGTGGAGCGCAATAACCTACAGGTACCTCGCACTGGCCGAGATCAAAGTGTTTTAAAGAAGAACAAAACTGAATAAAATCCATTGTGACAAAAGAACAAAAATAGAACGATTGCCATTCCTTCCTGCGTCGGTTGTATAGGACAAAGTGCTTTGAAGGAGAACAAGACCGGATGAAAACCATTGCGACGAAAAACCAAAAGCGGAACGATTGCTTTTCCTTCCTGCGTCGGTCGTACGCAGCGCACTGAGTTTAGTTATTTAACGTGAGACAACCCGTCCTCGCAAAACATAACCTACTCAGCAGAGTGGAATTGGAGATAGCGTTTCATTATCTTGATATTCTCCGACCTTCTCCCGTGTGTTTGGTGATTCGTCCCTTTTCCCGGTGGGAGGCTTAGTCAACCCTGCGCCCCTGACGGCGCCACTAACGAGCCTACCCCACAGCTTGAATATAATGGCACTAGCTACTAGGCTTTTGGTTATGGATTTATTTTATTCATCACGGGGGGATAATCTCTGCTCATTGGACTCTTCAAACCTATAATCCGATCCCTCCGTAAGCGCGCTTTATCATCATCATCATAATCGGCATTACAACCGGGAACCGGTCTTGGCATTATTCAGCAAGTCCTGAGACTTGTTAAATTTTCCATAATGATTTGTTTTTTCCAGAGAAGGTCGTTGGTCTTCCGCCAGAGGCTCCCCGACGGGGAATCGAACTCCGGTCTCCCGCGTGACAGGCGCGGTTTATACGCTAACATAAATACGACAAACGCAAAAGGGTATGCTAGGGAAAGAGTGTTCACAAATCCGGGTAAAGTCGTCGAGGGATGTGAAAGTGGACAAAATTTCCTTATTACATAGGAAGATACTTTAAGCATGCGTTCACCGCCTTTTCCCTGAAGCAGGTTATTAACTACGCAATTTTCAACTGCTTTTGTCTCGTCACAATGATTAATATGGTAAGAAGTTTGTAAAATGCGTTCCACCATGTATGCGGAAGTTCAACTAATGAAATTGTGTTATTCTGATTATTTTGCGGCAAATTCCTGTAATGCTCTGACAATGTACTAAAGGTGAACTAGAAGTTTTGGTGCTTGGTAGGCTAAAATGTCATCTCTCTCAATCACGTAAAACAAAACTGTATTATGAAACATTCAAGAGATTTAGAAGAACATTTTTTATTACACTCTCTCGGGAGAGGAGAAGCTATAGCGCCAAGTGGGCGCCCTGATATTCCACCAAATAGCTGTTGCAGTTCTTTTTGAACAGTTGCAGGTTGTAACGCTCCGGAAACACGCGCGCGGGAAGGGAGTTCCACAGCTTCCCCGCTCTGTAACGGCACTAGGTCTGATGCAGGGATGTTCGTGGCGTCGGGAGATGAACCACGAACTGGTGCAATCCGTCGGATTGTCTTGTGGAACACATATAAATCGAATTGCGCGGAATATAACCACGAATCTTCGAAGAACAGTACCCGTGATAATTTCTGTACGACAGACAGATAGAGCGTCTGTATTCCCGACGTCAGTGCCATGTCGCCGATCAGGCGGATTGCTCGTCTCTGTATGCTCTCAAGTAGGTTGAGGGTATGCTTAGGAGCGGAGCTCGAAACATGAGAGTAATATTCGAGCGCGGGTCTAATTTGGGATTTATACAGGAGAAAAAGTTGGGCGGGAGTAAAATATTTCTTGGCTCTAAAAAGTTAACTCAGTATCCCCGAGGGGGATCTCACGATGTTCGACACGTTTTTATCACACGATACATTCCCACAGACCGTGATGCCGAGTAACTTCAAGCTTTCCCCAGATCTGAGGGCCTGGCTATTCATCATCAACTGTGGAATCGATGATCCACTTTTCTTTGTGAATGTTGTATACTGTGTTTTCGTCATTGAAGTTGACGAGATTGGCCTTTCTCTACTGCAGGACCCTTTTCAGATCCGGATTCAGAGAGCCGATCTGGTTACATCTCAGCTGGTGCGATGTTGATGCAATAATCGGCCGAAAACTCGAAAAAGTGGAAACAATTGTACTATCATCCGCAAAAATAAACACTTTGTTATCCGTTGTATCCAACAAATCATTTATGTGAAGCAAAAACAAGGTTGGAGCCATCTACAACAACCCGGATCGATCGATTTTCGACACCCGGTTATCCGTTGACTCTATAGTGATCTTAAATCACTACTCCCATCCAATCCCCATTGTTACCTATAATCCCAACCTTATTACCATAGTGAATCGTATGAGCAACAAGTTAAATCAAAAGTTAATTCCCAATTATCTTACCCTTACCCATAATCCAAATGATGTCCCCCAATTGAAACATATGCACGACCAAATTAACCGAAAGTTCATTTGTCGCACATTGATTCAATTCCTATTAATCCTAAAATCATGAAATGCCTAACTCCAAATGCATTTCATGATCTTACCTTCCGGGAATTTGTTTGAATAAATTCTTTTGACTTCCCAGAATCAAATTCCAATTGAATCACACAAAATCATGTTTGTGCTTCTTCGAATTTTTAAGTACAATTTTCGACAAATCTCTGTCTACACAGAGTATAAAAGGGCGGGAGATTTTGGATTCGAGATGACGTCACAATAAATTAGATAACTTTAACGAGCCAATAGTTGTTTTTAACTCAGCTAACAGTGCATACTTCGACGACACACGTGATAATAGTCACGGCTTCGTCACACCAAATACCCCACAGAACCTAGTTAAATCTCGAAACCCCCAAGAAGTAACCCGGCTTTCTGCTTTATTCTTTATAAAGCTCTCCATTCTGCTCAACCATGCTTACAACATGGGGTACTTTCCGCAAGCTTGGAAGCATGCTGTTGTCTGCCGAATAGCAAAAGCTGGGAAACCAAATTATCACTCCTCAAGCTTTCGTCCTATTTCGCTTCATATACGAGAAGCTAAATAAATTTATCAGTGCCAGGGACTTAATACCTGATTTCCAATTCGGATTTAGAAGAACGCACAGCACCACTATGGCTCTCAACATATTTCAAAACCACGTTTGCGTGCGCCTCTTTAATAAGGAACCCACCATTGCGGTGAGCCTGGACATTGAAAAGGCTTTTGACACAACCTGGATCGAGGGTCTCGTTTTTTAAATTATTGAATACTGACCTCAGTAAAACGTTGTGCAGTATCATCTACCAGTTCGTTCTAAACAGAACCTTCCAAGTTCGAGTGCATGGAAAGCTTTCCCGAACTTTCAACGCCGCTGCGGGCGTACCACAGGGCTCCATTCTAGGCCCCATCTTATTTAATATCTACACCTCAGATATTCCTCGCCCTGTGGATGGTAGAGTAAACCAGATATGCTATGCGGGTGACGTCCTAGTGTACACGTCATCTAAAAGTCCAAAACTCGCAACAAACTGACTCAACCGTCATCTGGACGAACTATATTAGTAATACAGTCGATGGAAAATTTGACTTAACCCATACAAAGCAGTAGCTATAATTCTGAGTAGTAAACGCTCCCAAACTACTTCACGATATTCACAGAATATCCGAATACAAATAGGAGGTACTACGATTAGACCACAGCACAGGATGAAATATCTTGGGGTGATCTATACCCCAAAAATTAATTTCATCAAACATGTGACCCAAATTCTTCAAAGGGGCCTCGGTCGGTCTAAGCAACTGCACAACATCTTGAAGTGGAGCAACTAAGTTGACACCAAAGTTAAGCTTCTCTGCTATAAGCAGCTAATCCGACGGAGGAGGTCGACGCCATGACCAGAAAAATATATGAATAATAAAGTAAAGTAAAGTCGAACAAAAATAAAACTTACGCAATTGCCTTTTCATTACTACGGGTACCATCTCCCGTCAACGAATGAGACTAACACCCCCCCGCCCCCGCGCACCTGAAGAAGGCTATATTTCCGACATTAACCACCAGCCGGACGCAGGTAAGCTAAACACATTTAAAAATATAACCTTTACAACTCCAACAAATAATTTATGTGAAGCAAAAACAAGGTTGGAGTCAAAATAGAACCTTGAGGCACCCCGGCATTACCAGGGTGAAGATCCGACGAATCGCCGTCTACAACAACCCAAATCGATCGATTCTCAAAGAAGTTCTCCGTCCAGTCGCAAAGATGCTGGGAAAGTCCATATCAACGAAGTTTCCTCAGCAATGCCTCGTGCCAGACGCAGTCAAAAGCCTTGGAGATATCCAATGCGACCGCCCCTCAATCGCAGATGTCCATACATCAGTTATAAGGGTCAAAAGGTTTTCCGTGGACCGCCTACCACGGAATCCGTATTGACGACCATTCACAAGTCCGTTGCATTCCAAATACTTAATTAACTCAGTATTGATGATCCTTTCCATCACCTTAGATAACATAGACAGTAATGCTATCGGTCGGTAATTTTGTGGGAGACACTTTTCCCCCCTCTTTGGGATTGGCTGAATTCGAGCAGGCAGGAAAGATCTTCCGTGCATAAGATAAGCGAAAGAGTCAGCCAAGAACCGGCGATAGTTCTGGAGCACAATTCTTAAGGACTATTGCTGGTATTCCGTCCAGGCGGGTTGCCTTCCCACAGTCGAGTTCACGTAGAACGCGTTGAATAGTACGCGGGCGGAACCTCACATATCGCATCAAAGACCGTACCGGCGCGATCACAGGTGGCTCCAAAGGACCGGCATCGAGGTTTGAATTCGCGGAAAATAAATTCGCGAACAAATTAGCTTTATCTTTTGAATTTGTGACCAACGTCCCGCTGCCCGTCACCAACGGAGGGAAAGAGGATGAACCGAAGTTATTGCTGACAGCCCTTGCCATTGACTAGTAGTAGGGAACCAGTTGGGCACTCAATGAGTTTATTGGTCACTCTGTCGTTGTAGGCCTTCTTCGCGGAATCAGTTGCCTGGCTGCATGCGTTTCTGATTCTAACAAAATTCGCCCTGTTAACATCGGTGGGATTGGAGCGTCATAGTTTAAAAGCTCTATTTTTTGCCGCTGTAATATGCTCTCATTTTTTATCAAATCAAGGTTTATCAGATGAACTTCGTTTGATGGAATATGGAATGTAGACATCCATCCCGAGAAGAATAATCTGTGTGATCGACTCAGCGCAATCGTTAACATCGGAGTCTCCGACGCACACCTTCGGCCATGGAGAGGACACGGAGAAATCTCGCAAATTGTCCCAGTTAGCAGCCCCATACTTCCACACATGCCGAAGCTGCTTAGGTCGGTTATTCGTTTGAAATGCAAGTGGTTGCGTTACCGATACCAAGCAGTGATCTGAGTTTCTCAGTAGCACAGAAACCTCTACGGTAAAAATACTCGGTTCGGATATCAAAAACAGATTCAGGGTGTTCGCATAATCACCTCGGGCACCCGGCGCTCGCGTAGGTACAGGGTACATGGCAAAGTCTCTGCTTTCAACCCTGCGAAGGCCAGGACGATCCTTGTCCCTGTTCAATCCAAGCTGACACGCAGTCTCTACGTGACACCCCTGGATACATACTTTGGCACCCGCCAAGTGGTTTTTTTATTTTTTTTATTTTTTTTATTAGACTTCTCTCGGGAGAGGCGAACCTATAGCGCCGAGTGGGCGCCCCGAGATGCCAACAAATAACCGTTGCAGTTCTTTTTGAACAGTTGCAGGTTGTAACGCTCCGGGAATACTCGCGTGGGAAGGGAGTTCCACAGCTTCCCCGCTCTGTAACGGAACGAGTTCTGATGCAGGGATGTTCGCGCCGTCGGGAGATGAACCACAAACGAGTGTGATCCGTCGGATTGTCTTGTGGAGCGCATATAGGCCGAATTGCGTGGAACAATACCAAGAATCTCCGAAGAACAGCACCCGTGATAATATCTGTAAAACAGACAGAGGTCGGCTACGCGTCTTCGATGTGATAGCGACTGTAGTCCCGACGTCAGCGCCGAGTCCCCGATCAGGCGGATCACTCATCTCTGTATGCTCTCAAGTAGGTCGAGGGTATGTTTAGGAGCCGAGCTCCAAACACGAGAGCAATATTCGAGCGCGGGTCATCTGTATTGATGACTTTTTCCATTACGGTAATTTTGTGGGAGACACTTTTTTCCCGTCTTTGAGATTGGCTGAACTCGAGCGATTTTCCAGCAGGCAGGAAAGTTCCTCCGTGCATAAGATAAGCGGAAGAATCTGCCAAGGACAGGCGATAGTTCTGGAGCACAGTTCTTAAGGACTGGTATTCCGTCCGGGCGGGTTGCCTTCCTACAATCCAGTTCACGTAGAATGCGTTGAATAGTGCGCGGACGAAATCTCACATCCCTCGTCGAAGACCGTAACGGCGAGATCACAGGTGGCTCCAAAAGGCCGGGATCGAGGTTTGAATTCGCGGAAAATAAATTCACGAACACATTAGTTTTGTCCTTTGAATTCGTGACTAACGTCCCGCTATCTGTCACCAACGGAGGGAAAGAGGAGGATGCGAAGTTACCGCGGACAGCTTTTGCCATTGACCAGAAGGAGCGCGAACCAGTTGGGCACCGAAGGAGCTTATTGATCACCCTGTCGTTGTGAGCCTTCTTCGCGGTATCAATCACCTGGTTGCACGCGTTTCTGATTCTAACAAAATTCGTTCTGTTAACATCGGTGGGATTGGAGCGCCATTGCTTAAATGCTCTATTTTTTGCCGCTGTAATCAGCTCGCATTTTTTATCAAACCAAGGTGTATCAGACGAACTTCGTTTGATGGAATATGGAATATACATCTCCATCCCCAGAAGAATAATCTCTGATACCGACTCCACGCAGTTTCCGAAGCACACCTCGGACCATGGAGAGGATGCGAAGAAATCTCGCAAATCGTCCCAGTTAGCAGCCCCATACTTCCACACATGCCGAAGCTGCTTAGGCCGGTTATTCGCTTGTATGCAAGTGCTTGCGCCACAGATACCAAGCAGTGATCTGAGTTTCCTAGTGGCGCAGAAACCTCTACGGTATAAACACTCGGTTCGGATGTCAAAACAGATCCTGGTGTTCGCATAATCGCCTCGGGCATCCGGCGCTCGCGTTGGTTCCCCCACGAGTTGAGTCAAGTTGTGGCTTACAGCAAACATCTCCGCCAGCCTCCCAGCCTCGTCGGTTCTGTTAGAATCTAACAACCAGCCGGAATTGTGCACATTAAAATCGCCAAGGACAACAATTTCAGAAGCTGGGTGGTTGATCTGTATCCAGTCGGCGGTATGTGAAAGATGTTCGAAAAATGTCGCTGGTCGATCGTCATTCGGGGAGCGGTAAAGACAACAAAAAATTTAACGGAATTCCTCAGCACGACCCTCAACCATATGATGTCCATATTATTGGGTTCCAACGCCTCCATCCTCTGGCAAGCCAGATCAAACCGCACGAAGACGCAGACTCCACCCTTAAAACGGAATCTCGAATGTAAGTCGTATCCTGAGCAACGAAAATATGTCGAATCAGTTGACGAATCAACCTGGGTCTCAGTTAGGGCAAGGATATCGGGTTTCGTTGCTTGCAAATATTGGTGGACGGCGTTTACATTCGTATTGGTAAAACCGATGCCCCTGATGTTACAAAATGCCGTCACCAATCGAACGTGGGCAGAGCCTCGAGAGCGAGCCCGGTTATGCGATGACGAACCTCTTAAAGTTCCATTATTTATCATGATATCTGCACGATGTTCCCCCCGACATAGTCCCCCCCGGAGATCCGAATGGGAGACTAGAACCTCCGAAATTCTTTATATCAGAACGCACCATCATGACTTATTTCCGTGTCACCCCGGGCCATCAGTCACACATCCGAAACACCGTCGAGGATTTCTCTCGGCGATATCGCGGAATGTACAGCGTGACGGGCTGGTATCTCACCTTGGGACCGACTACCACCTAACCAACCTTTTCCCGAACCGGTTCATCAGCCAAGCTCCGAAAGATGGCCAGGTAATTCTCCCGACCATTTCACGGAGCCTAAATCTTGATGGGGTGGTATTTCACCGGCGCACAGGGCGTTGGGACCCCGGCTACCAGTCGGCCTTTAGTTGCCTCTTACGACAAGCCGGCCTAGTTGCGAGTACATTCTAACGTCCTACTCACATAGTGAACCAATGCATGCAGCGACATCCTGAGAAAGGTTGAGGCAAAGCTAATAACCTTGCCCGGAAAAACAAATTATTATGGACAATTTAAGAAGTCTCGGATATGGACCGGATATGGGTGGAGAGACTTGCTAAATAAGGCCAAGACCGGATCCCGGATGTAATGCCGGTGATGACGATGATTTTCCAAATAATCGAGATTTTCTAGGCCCAGAACACTTCGTAATATTGTTTACTGATCCCACTGAAATGCCGATATTATCAGCGACGTATCTTATTGTCATTTGATCATCTTTGAGCACACAATCAATGATATGCTTGTCATGTCGTTTATCAATTGATGTTTATGGCGGTCACGAATTTCCACATAGTCTGGTCAAAGAAGTCTTTCTGCAGCCTTCCTTTTCAGTCAAAAAAGGAAGCAATGTATTATATGGGGGTTATGGGGTGATTGCTAAAAGGCAATGAATTCGTAGCATAAACTGATAAAAAAAATTAGATGATGTATGGACGACCCCATATTGGTGTTATCACCAAACATCTATCAATCTCTATTAAGTAAATTTGCGAAAATTAAAACAAAAATTAACAATTACGTACCTAATTTGTCCAGCTAGGAGCGGATTTATGGCATATAACCAATCATGAACTTCTTTATCTCCAAGAGTTTGCAGAAGATATCCTCGGTGTTTTGTGACAACACTGAAAATCGAATGACAATGTACTCAACAAAAATTTAACTCATTGCTGTCGTTTTACCTGAAAGTGTTTGGAATTTTTACCATTGCTGCTTGATCTTCGCTACATTCAACTTGGGCTGTTCCTAAGTTGAGAACAGCTCT
Organism: Microdon myrmicae; assembly: GCA_963931805.1. NCBI lineage: Eukaryota > Metazoa > Arthropoda > Insecta > Diptera > Syrphidae > Microdon > Microdon myrmicae. Next base: position 87,407,594 of record OZ007497.1, read on the forward strand.
TTCTACAGGATCCTTTTCTGATTTGTAGATAAATACATAAGGGCGACGCACAATCTACGATTCAAATTTTGTTAATGAGTTAATTCTTCTTTAATTAAATTGAATGTCTTTACTTACCACCCATCGCTTTTTCCATCCTGATCCTCCATGTTCTAAGACATTAAGCAAACCCTTTCGGGCAACTACTGGGCTTACTCGGATTTCCTCTAGCTCGGGTACGTATAGTCTGAGGGGAAGAGCTGGTTGTGTTGCTGGAGCTGGAGCTTCCCAGCCAGTTGGTGCATCTGTTCGGTCTGGAGAACAGAGTCTAAAGGAAATAATTGAATTAAAGCGTGTATAATGGAAATCCTTCAAATAATTTATCGTACTCAAGAGAATTGACAGAAATACAACTGACTGTCATGTCAGCACATCCTTCGTCGACTGGAGATGCATCAGATTGACTTTGAGAGCTTTCTGTTGATTCAAATTTGTTGTTGTAGCGTCCTGTAATAAATGGAAAGTATAAGTTTTATTGCGACTAAATAAAATTGTAATTTCTTGTGGCATCTAATCAACGTGTGGTATTTTAAGGAATAACCTCAACTATGACAGGATATGCAACATATTATTAAATTTAATATTATAAAAAGCGATCACCACTAAGCTATATGGACGATAAAATAGCCACATACCTTGAATTAATTTAATACATTTCAATAGTAATTCCTTTTCTCTTTGGTTGTATTCACGTTCAGGAATAATTTGTTGTGGGTCTTTAATCGGTGTTTGTGGTGATGGTGGAATAATCATATGCACGGGAGATGCTCCAGCTCTAGCAGCAAGGTTACATACATCCTTTTCTGTTTTTGTTGTAGGATTTGGATTCATATCCATTCCTAGACGTTCACGGAGCAAAAGTAAATGTCTAACACGGCCAACTTCTTCAAGTCGAGTAAGTTTTTCCAATTCCCATTGATGGTCAAATATTAGTGAATCTCCTCGTGGTCGCCAGCCGTGTAAATTCTCCTCTCCCCGAACATAAGTAGAACTTGTATCAAGAACTCGCCGTTGTCGTCTTTGTACTCCTATTAATATAAAATGAAAACGATCACTTGTAACTTTGAATGATTCTATGTCATTAAATTTAAATTTAAATTAAAAAGTATAAGCAAAACTGATACCATACATACACAACTACGTTAGAAATTTCTACCTGGACTACCTGCTTCAGAAGCTCTCCTTAATGAAAGTTCATAAACTCCAGATAGACGATTAGCTTCTGGATTACGATATTGACCCGAGAAAAGATGTTTCAATGATCGCGGACCTGTTCTGGCATCTCGGCCATAAATAATCATGCTTAGATCTTTGGTTATTATAGCAGGGCGAGCACAGTTTTCCAACTTAAGATAGAAAAGAGAGAGTTTAATGGCATTTTGGAAATATATACATTTATTCTGTTACCTCTAAGTAAGCACTTAAAGTGATATAGATAGTTTCACCAGCTTGTGTCACGCGGTTGAGAAGAGCTGAATTGTGTAAGCTAGAGTCCCATGCAGCTTCAAATCGGTAGAAGGATCTGTCATCACCAGGCACCTCAAGCACTTCGCCAGGGAAAAGACCCAATGATAAAACGCAAGAATCATCATCTATGTCATCTGATGATTCGGGAGTGCTTCGAATCCGACCAACAACTAGTTCCCGGATGTCTTTCCATTTGACTTCTGGTGTTGGTTCATGTACAATCGTAATGCGAATACGCCTTTGAATACCTTGATGCAGCAAGAAGAGACCACGGCAAGGAAGATCATCACTATGTTCGACCACCTAGAAATTTAAATAAATGTTTTGTAATGTATTCGAAAAATATCTGATTTTTGAATTATTAATTGTACACAGCACGAATAACAACGGCATGGTTTCAAGAACATGGAATTAAAGGTTTACGGTGGCCAGCTTTATGTCCAGACATAAACGCCATTGAGAACTTGTGGGGGATCCTGACAAGGGCAGTTTAGGATCAGGAAAAGCCAGAAATTCAAAACGTCGCTCAACTCTGAGAAAGAATTGTTGAAGCATTGTGTAATATACCGGACTACACTGTAAGCAATCTTATTTCCAGTCTACCATGAAGATTGTTAACTATTATAAGAAATAAGGAACAAAGCATTGTTATATCGGGTTTTCCAATAGGGACCTGACAACTTTGAATTTAATTTGTGATCGCACCCTTTCACTAATCATCGAACCCTCACTGTCAATTTATTCAGTAAACTCACCATTTTAATCATGGTTAAGTACACGAACGAACAACGTATGCAAATTATAAAAATTTACTACCGAAATTTGGAGTCGGTGACCGCAACTTTAAGAGCGTTAACTCCAGTTTTCGGTCGTAATTCTCGCCCTAGTAGACAGACAATAACAAGTTTACTGCAAAAATTTGACATATTCATAGTGTGATATTGCCGTGCCAGTGAGACAACGGGTTGATCGAAGTGTCGAAAATCTCGCTGCCGTTCAGGCGTCCGTAGCAAACGATCCAAATCAGTCAATTCCACGGCGTTCTCAAGAATTGGATATCGCCCAGACCACTTTATGGCGAATTTTGCGTAAGGATGTTGGTTTACACCCATACAAGATCAAGCTGACTCAAGAATTGAAGCCGATGGACCATTTGAAGCGACGTACGTTCTCCGATTGGGCTCTGGAAGAGATGCGCCAAGATGATGAATTTCATCGCAAAATCATCTTCAGTGACGTAGCTCATTTTTGGCTCAATGGGTTCGTCAATAAGCAAAACATCCGTTATTGGTCGGGTGAAAATCCACGTGCTTCATGAATCACCACTTCATCCACAAAAAATAACTGTTTGGTGCGGTTTGCATGCCGGCGGCGTCATTGGGCCATATTTTTTCGTCGACGATAACGATCGTCACGTTACTGTGAATGGCCATAGTTATCGCGCCATGATTACCGATTATTTTTGGCCCGAATTAGAAGATATGGACTTGGGCGACATATGGTTTCAACAGGACGGTGCCACAAGCCACACAGCACGCGATACAATCGATTTATTGAAGAGTAAGTTTGATGAGCGTGTTATCTCAAGACGACATTGGATGAGGTTAGAGCCAACATTGAACGCGAAATGGCGGCCGATTCGGCCAAAATGTGTGGCCGAGACATCGAGAATTGGGTCCAACGAATCGAACGCTGCAAACGTGCCCGCGGTGGCCATTTGAACGAAGTCGAGTTCCATTCATAAATGTTTTGATTGTACTTCAAGCCGATAATAAAGTTTTTGAAATATCTCAAATGGTTTGCGTTTTATTTAAAAAAAAAATTGTCAAGTCCCTATTGGAAAACCCGATACAAAAAATTAAAATATGTCTCGAGTTTATAGTTTCTCACAGCGAAATTTGAGTTTTTTTCAGAAAATGAATTACCATTCCTTGTAAAAAAAACAATTAAGTTATTAAATCTTAAAAACATTTGAGGATGGACTAAACAACGAACAGCTAAAGATACTAGCTAAAGTCCATGGGGGAAACAATTTAAAACAGTCGATTGCACATGTAGTGTCACATGCGGCTCGAATGGACAACTCTCCCAGATCATATCAATACAATGAAAAACCTACATTCAATCGTATAGTCTGCCAAACCTGTGGTAAGCCAGGGCATTCTCAGGACACATGTTATCGGAACATGCAATCCAACTATTTTCCGAATAGACAACCCATAAAAAGGGAATATAACATTTTATGCAATTTCTGTGGTCGGAATAATCACACAGAGAATGAGTGTAGATACAAGATATCTAGGAATGGTGCGTCTTCAACAAATTACCAACAAGGTACAACAACGCGTAACCCATTCCGAAACAATCCTACAAACTCTGAAAATCGTTTTGGTGAAAATTCTAGGACCACCAATAGACAAAACGATCGGCAAAATGTTCACTTTTCTCGGGTGCAAGAGTCGGAAAACGAGGCCTGACGCCAACCAAAAATTATGGAAGACAAACAAAATTTTTCTATTTACAGCATTAGATCTTTGGAAATAGATAACGACAAATTGAATGAAGCTCCTAGCCAAATTTACCCTGAGCCCACATACTCCTATAAACCTAGACATATAAACAAAGATAACCCTGTCCCTAATATAAAGACTCCGATTCATACTCCCATTCTGGAAAATAATTCAGCAACACAGACTGAAAATTCGAAATTTTCTGCAGTATTAAAGACTGAAATCCCTAATATCTCAGATATCCCTATTGACAACGCAGACATTTCAGCAACCAAGACTGAAAACTCAGCAGTATTAGAGACTGAAAATTCGGATCCTGCAGAAAATATACAAACAGAAATCCCTAATATTCCGGCTATCCCAATAGACAACCCCGACACTTCAGCAACAAAGACTGAAAATTCAGCAGTTTTAAAGACTGAAGACCCAAAAGTTCCAATAAAAATCGAAACCCAAGTCAGTTCAGCAGCTAATACTGATGAACAAATCTTTTCTGCAGCAAAGACTGAAGGATTGAATGTTTCTACAGCAGATATAACTGAAGAAATAGTTCAAACAGCAAATAGTACTGGGAACCAAGATGTTCTAACAGCTAATAAGTCTGAAGAACTATTCGAATCAGTAAATGAGACTGAGAAACTAAACGATTCATCAGCAGTGAGTAAGACTGAAAAGGTAGACGTTCCGACAGCGGTTAAAGCTATGGACAATGACAACACTAAGCCGAAAACAATAAATATTTTAAACAACGAAAACAAACACAAACACTTACTCAAACACGATATAATAAATAATGAAAATAATAATTTATCTAAAATAGGTGTGGAAAAGGAAAACCATATAAGTACATTACAAATCTTTTTTTACAACAATAAACATTTATTCAAACACAAAATACAAAAAAATAAAAAGTTACACAGTCATTTAGGACATTTGAAATCATTTCTTAAGAAGATTTTTGGTATTATGCATTTCTATAGAATCATCATAATAATAGGCCCAGAAAGGTTTTGGAAAATTTTCCATAAATTTAAGGAAAAGATAAACACATAACAAATGGCCTTTGTTTTATTATTCAATATATATGAAATAATCTAACAATTGTAGGAATTGACGAAAAAAAAAAAAAAAAAAAAAGTTAAAGAGGGGGAATAACGAAAAAAAATTTTAGAGGTAATATGTATTGGAAATTTTGGAATTAATATATATTCGAACGGAAAAGGAAAGAAAGAAAATTTTATTGGTAATATATATATATTAGAAATTTTGGAATTAATATATATACGGAAATGAGAATTTTGAAACAATAATATTAATATTATATAATTAATATAATAAGTAATAATGATTTTTGGATAAGAAAAGAAAGGGTTCCAAGGAGAAATATTTAAATTTAGTTAATATATAATGTAAATAGACTATTTTGGACTATTTTTCTAGTGTTAAGAACTTTTTGATTATTGGAAAAATTTAGTTAATATATAATGTAAATAGATTAATTTTCTAGTATTAAGAACTTTTTGATTATTGTAACCTTTGATGAAAGATTTATTTTGAAAACCATTGTAATGTAAATGAACGAAAATCCAACTCTTTCTTAATCTAACCTATAGTTACTAGAAAATTATTCTCTTCAAGGATAATTTTCTTTCTCGAAGAAGGGTGGGATGTTGTATTCCAGAATACTACCCTTATTAAATTTAACACTGAATCTCCTAACACATCCTTAAAAACTTCACTTAACATATATTACATTCTCACTTAATACATACCATTCATAAACATTCACAATATTGCCAGTTACAGCACACTTAATAACCTGCACCTTTTTATTTATTCAAAACATAGCAACTTGGATTTTCGTCCAAATTAATTCAATGTGAAAAGTCACAGAGAAAAAATAGATATAGAAAAAAATCAGTTTGAGTTTGGAGTTCGAAGTCAGTAGTTGAAATTAATATAGAATAAAATATGCAAAATATAAAAGAGTGAATAAAGAGAATAAATAAAAAGAAAAACAAATTACAATTACTCAATAAAGAAGACGGACGGAAAGCCCTATATAAATAGGATATAAATTAAATTCGAAGTCTGAGATTGATAAATGGTCCCCGCTCTTCCCTCAACCGAGGAAGCACGGCGCCGGACGTCAACACACTAAACGAATCAAACACCCGTTTATCGCTTAGCATTTGCCCCCACGGCATAATTTAATCAAAAATTCTAACTAAAATCAAAATTCGCATTAAACGAATCAAATATTCGTTTATAGTTTTGCATTTGCCCCACGGCATAATCTAAATTCAAAATCCAGAAATACTTTATCTCAATCTAGTAAAATCCCTCATAAATTAAACAAACAAATATATATATGCACAATAGTTTCATGAGAATTCAGAAAACTGAATTCTTATCTTAAACAAACATTGAGCATCTCACTCAGTGTACCAAAATCGGGATTTGGTATGGAATCGTGCATTTTCGAGATACAAATCTCGATTTGTTTCTCTTTATAAAGGAACAGTAGAGTGATCTCGCGGCCCGTAGTATCCTAATATTCCTTGTGCCAGACGGTAGTATCCGAATGTACATCAAGCCGAGAAGACTCAGGAAATAACATTTTCTAGTAAGTAAAAACCGAATTTCATTTTTGACCAATCCCCAATTTTCAAGCAACCCCAGCGGAGACGAGTGTTTGCGAAGACCGAAAAAAGCGGCAGAAACCAGGACCAACAACAGGACGTTGCTCTTCCCGGTAGGCTCTGAGGAAGTACGGCGACGACCTCAGTAGGACGTTTTTCAGGAGCGGTCTAAGAGATCCCCTCTCCTTTTAACAAACTACTACAACATAACAATTACACATCAGTTGAGTGTACTGGAGTTTAGAAAGTTTGCAATGTTCCGGTCACGGCGGCAAACTATCTGGAGGCTTGGGCTGCACTGGTCTCGCGGTATGACAAAAGGAAGATCATCGTGGAGGCACATCTACGGGCACTAATGACGATTCCAGCTACCCAAGCACCAGGTGCTACGGAGTTCCGCAGATTCATCAATGGCCTCTTCGAGCAGATTCTGGCTTTGCGAGCATTGGAGCTACCAGTGGGGCACTGGTGTTGATGGTTGGTTTTCACGACAGACGAGAAGCTCGATAGTGAGACTAGGCAGTTATGGGCTCGAGAAACCAATAGAAACGAGATGCCGACATTCGAGGAGCTGACCGAATTCCTGGAAGCCCGACTCACCGAACTAGAGAGCATTCCGACAGCGAAGAACAGTGCAAAGGGTCACTTTGTTCGGGACAGAGGTATAGCAGCCGGCCCACACAGGAAGACATACTCGGCAATCACATCAGCAGCGACTGCTGTGTCCCAGATGCGCGCAGCCACATCCCTTGTTCCGATGCGGGGCATTCAGGAATCTATCAGCTCTACAGCGAGATCAGTTTGTCCGCCGCCAAGGGCAGCGGAAATGCAGAAATTGTCTCAGTCCAGACCACAGCATTAACAAATGTGAGAGAGGCAATTGTCGAGAATGTAACGGACGGCACAACACCCTGCTGCATCAGTCGGTAGACGGTCCGAGGTTATCACCAGAGGCTAGACCATCAGAGGGATCTTGCGCGACAGTACGAGCCCAGGATTCACTACTACCTACGGCAATCGTAACGGTGGTGGGCGACAGAAACCAGTTGGTTCCTTGCTGACATCATTCCGCTGGCACATAGGTAATCTTTCCTTTCATAAACACTTTCAATTGGCAGTTAATTCCAGGCGAAAAGACCAACATCATTGGTATTATCATCGGTGCACGTCAGGAGCTGCATAGTACGCATTATGACGCCATTCCCCGGCCCATAAACGCAACCCACTGGTTGGTGGACGATTTGCAGTACGCAATCAAACAAGCATCTTTTCCAATAAAATGGAATTTGACAAAAAGCAGCCGAGTTTCTACTTGTGCATCTATTAAATAAACTCAATCTCATTTAGTAAGATGGATTTCTCTTGCACATTCTAAAAAAATATGAGTTATTGATAATATAACTTACCGATGGAACGTACTCCCCGTTTGGAGCCAATTCACAGATTTCAAACCAGACCAGAACGTCGTGTTTCGCCAAAACAGTCGAAGATGGTGGACACGGCAACGGACCAAACTTAGGACTCCGAACAGGCTGACTAATGGGAATACTCGGAGGAAGCATTCGTCGTGGTGGTGGTCTTGCAACAAACTCTTGTTTTGCGTCTTTATGAAGAGGATGATTTTGATAATGGCCAAATATCTTAAACATTATCGGCTGAGTCTTCATGTATTCTATAAACGATTTTGTCACGGGTACGGTAATCTGTAAATAGTTTAATTTCCAAGCTTAGCAGCAGCTCTTAGCGAATATACTATAATTCTGTGTTATACATTTTGAACGTGATAAAATCCAAGTGGAGCTCCTGATGCTGCATTTTTCACCGGTTCTGTTGAGAATGCTTCTTCGTGTCGATGTAGAAAGCTGAATTTATAAACAAGATTTTGTTTCTATTTCTAATGTATATATATTAAAATAATATCTTACTTAAATTGACAGAAAATGTCAGCGTATTCACCACTAATTCCAGTTGCTTGTAAGACAGTTACGCGGAAGGTAAAGTCCTTGCCTATGTGCAGGTGGTCTGGTAGTTCATCATTTGTTTCTTGATATTCCGATGCTACACTGGAGTCCCCTCTTCCCGAATCTGCGTCTTCAATTTCTAATCCTTAATATGATTTTGTTTTTTGTAAAACTTAAGCTGAAACCGCAAATACTCACCTTCGATTTTAGTGTCGAGTAAACCACCCTCAATGTAACGCTCATCTTTTTCGGTAATTGATCTGCATTTGGGTTTAACCTCTTCATCAAACAGCAACCGAGCTGACTGTTTAACACCGTTATTAACATCAATGCTTTCTTCGTCCTAATTGTGATTGGAATCATATTTTTTAATGTGTTGTCCTGCTGTGTACACATCGTTTGTTTCCTTACCAAAACTGGTTGTACAGCGATCCTTAGATAACCACGAACATCTCCTCTTTCGTTTACGATAGCCACTCTGTGAACCAACGGAACCGGATACAATAAATTACTGAGATACACAAATGATCGCCCAATCATACGGAACCATGGGAACCTATCGTAGAAAGGATCACCTCCGGTAAGACTTTCAACATTGTAATCTGGCGAAGTTGGACTCATTTCGGCTTCATTATGATACATTTCTCGCATTAATTCCAGACGTTGCCTAAAATTATAGGAATTCGACGACATATAGCAAAAGGTTAATAACAAATTGGGAGAGGAGTACACTTTCAAACTTATTGTTAAAAGCGGATTTGCCTTGAGACATGCGGTACAGAAAAAGTGTTGATATAAGATGTTAGGACATTCGGGCTGTACGCAAAAGCCAAGAAGCGGATCAATATACTTGTAAGTGAATGTAGTAATTAAAAATGGATACAAAAGCATTATTTTTTTAAAGGATATTAGCTTAGCATAGCTTTTGATTATGTAATATGTATATGTAAATTTATTGTATAACAATTTATTGTCGAACACTTTTACTCGATAATCAAACGTGTAAAAACTAGACTGCTTTAAATGTACGGGGCGATCACATCAAATTAGAATAATCACCCTTCGATCGATCAACGTATACAATTAAATATTTTTTAACTTCTAGATTCCATTAATGCCAAGCCTTGAATATGTAAAACTTTTTTTTCTTTTTTTAACATATTATAGATAATAATAAGATTTTATGAGGTGACAGGTCTCTAAAGTCACCGCCAAACCCAACCGACACGTTTTCCGTTTCTGCAATACGAAAATTAGTTCGTTCTATGCAAACGGGCGAATTAGGTAGATATAGACTTCCATTCACATTCTTTGTCTACAATTTAAGATTGTGATCTTCGGTTCCTCTAATAAAGAATAAGGACTGGCACAAATTTTAGTGCCAACGTCATTGATTCCTAATGTACATTTAATGATTTAGTTCTCTCTGAATATATGTTGAGAAACGTTGCCGCAAGAACAATAACCATGCCCGCAAAAATGAATTATTATGGCAAATTTAACAAGCCTCGGATATGGACCGGATACACGACGACGACCATGGACACGAAAATGGCTAAACGATTTAAGAATTTTTACATGGAACGTCCGCTCACTATACAGAGCCCAAGCTACACAGCATCTAGCCGATGCCCTATTCGAATATAAGGCTGACATAACAGCATTACAAGAAATAAGATGGACGGGGAGTGGTCTTATTCAAAGAAACGAGTATAACATTTATTACAGCTGTCATGCAAAACACCATGTGCTCGGGGCAGGCTATCTAGTCATCTAGTTAGCCAAATACTGAAGCCTGCCATCATCGGCTTTAATGCAATAAATGAAAGGCTATATACTCTTCGCGTGCGAGGCAAGTTTAAGAACATAAGCCTCATAAACGTTCACAGACCTACAGAGGAGTCCCCTGACGACGAATAATACTACGAGAACGTCGAACGGGCCCTCAATGCCCGCCCAAGATACGATGTGAAAATCGTTATTGATGATTTGAATGCGAAAATAGGTCGGGAGCCGGTTTTCAGGCACCACGCAGGTTCCCATAGTGTGCATAAGAACACTAACGACAATGCACTACGAGTCATCGAACTGGCAGCATCGAAAAACTTGGTCGTTGCAAGTAGCAGTTTTCCGCGTAAAGATATCCACAAAGCCACCTGGGTATCACCTGATGGAACCACTCGCAACCAAATTGACCACGTGTTGATAGATCGCCACCACTCCTCGAGCCCGATGACGGTATGAACGTACCGAGATGCCAACGTCGACTCGGGTCACAATCTTGTTGGTATAGTTTTCCGAGCGCGGATTGCCTTACGGAGACGTATTGCATCCGCGGATCAGGTTCGAATCAACACAGCTGCCTTACGCAATGAGAATACCAGTGACAGCTTTAGTCATGCGCTAAGACTCGCCCTCGAAGAGCTCGTCGGAGGGAGAGTAAGTCCTGGGGCCAGCATGCCGGGCGTACAAGAGAAATGGACACGCCTTAAGAATACTGTCATTAGTACTGCCAGCCGCATCTTAGGGTGTAGCCGTAGAGATTGGAGCGACTGGTTTGATGATGAGTGCAAACTAGCGACTGAACGTAGGAATGTTGCATACCGGGCAATGCAGCAGTCTCATAGGACGCGGGTGCGCGAGGAGAAATACAAAGAGCTCATAAGATCTGAAAAAAGACTTCACAGACAAAAGAAAAGTGCCTGGGAAAAAAATCGAGTCTGTGAAATAGAGAAAAGTAGAGAGCGAGGACCGCACCAGGCGCGGAAGTTCTACCAAATAATCCGCAGTATGGCGCGATGCACATCACGCTGCACTTACTGCAAAGATAAAGAGGGTAATCTGATCACCGATCCTGATGGCATTCTGGAGCGATGGGAAGTCCACTTCAATGAATTGCTAAATGGTCAGCTCACAGAAGAATTGGAGGCTTCATCAATGCAAGATCAAGAACAAATGGTGCCACCCCCAAGCATTAAGGAAACAGTAAAAGCCACAAGACAGCTCACATCAAATAAAGCCCCCGGAGCTGATGGCATACCAGTTGAGCTGATCAAACAAGGACAGCGTAACATCACGCAATTCACGAGATCGTGGTGCACGTATGGGAGCAAGAGGGGATGGTGGAAGATTGGCGTCGTGGTATAATTTGCCCCATACATAAGAAGAGAGATATCACACTATGCAGCAACTATAGGGGTATAACATTGCTGAGTATCGCCTATAAGATACTCGCCACTATCCTACAAGATCGGATAGCCCCATACACTAAAGTCATCATTTTGTCAATATCAGTGTGGCTTCATCCCAGGCAAATCAGCGATTGATCACCCTTAGGCAGGCGATAGAAAAATGTCAGGAATTTAAGATTCCATTATATCATCCGTGCCTATAGGACCATAATCATGCCGATTGTTCTATACGGATGCGAAACATGGGCTCTCACAAAACGGGAAGAAAACAAATTCCGCGTATTCGAGAATAAAGTCCTACGGGTATCTTTGGCGGCAAATATGACGAGGAGGCAGGACAATGGAGGAAACTTCACAACCACGAATTGGAAGAGCTATACCGCAAACCTACAATAATGAGAGTAATCAAGTCGCGAAGATTAAGATGGACCCGGCACGTGGCGCGAATGGGCATCGATAGGACGGTGCATAGAATTTTTGACGGTAAGCCAACGGGAAAGAGACCGACATGGCGGCCGCGACGGAGATGGGTGGACAATGTTAGATTAGACCTCGAGGAGATCGGATCGGATGGCCGAACGTGGAAGGAGAGCGCACAGGACAGGGAACAATGGCGGAGTCGAGTCGGCGAGGTTATGAACTTTCGGGTTCCTACAGGCCAATAAATAGGTAGATAGATTATATCATCTATTTATAGACTTTAAGGCCGCCTACGACAGCATAGCCAGGGTAGAACTATATAATGTCATGAGAGAGTTCGGCATTCCAAACAAATTGATACGACTTTGTAGGTTGACCATGACCAACGTAACTAGTCAAGTATAAATAGTGGGATTGCCGTCCAAACCAATAAACATCTTTAATTGACTCCGACAAGGGGACGGTCTGGCCTGCCTCCTCGTCCACCTGGCGTTGGAGAAAGCAATCCGTGACTCTGGCGTCACAACTAGAGGGACTATCATCACCAAGTCCGGTCAGATACTTGCCTACGCAGATGACATCGACATCATCGGTAGGACCGAATCGGGTGTACAGGAATTCTTCACCCAGATCGAGCAGGCAGCAACTTCTGCGAAGATAAGTCGTAACGTTGGTCAAACTATCAGGGTAGTGGAGCACGAATTTGAAGTAGTGCAATCCTTTAACTACCTTGGGTCAATAGTATCAGCCGATAACAATATGGAAGAAGAAATACGCGAACGGCTGATCAAATCCAACAGAGCCTATTATGGTCTATCAAGACTCTTTAAATCCCGAAATGTATCCAGAACATCCAAGCTACTACTGTACATGACCATGGTCTTCTCAGTACTCATGTATGGATCCGAGACCTGGGTGCTCAATAAAAGGCACTCTGAACTTTTAGCCGCGTTCGAGAGGAAGGTCTTAAGGAGAATTGTTCCCCTCGTATGTGAAGGAGGACGATTCCGGAGACGCTACAACCATGAGTTGTACGCAATCTACCTTGAAGCTAATGTTGTAAGAAAAATCAAGCACGGTAGACTCCGGTGGGCGAGACGCCTAGCTCGAATGAGCGAAGAGGAGCCTGCCCGGAAGGTCCTTTGTGGCAGGATGTATGGAAGGAGACAGCGTGGCAGACCTTGTCTGCGATGGAGGGATGGCGTAGACTAGGACGCCCAGAGCCTGGGAGTGCCAAACTGGATGACATCGGCTCGAAATTGGGACCGGTGGAGAGATTTGTTAAATAAGGCCAAGACCGTTTCCTGGTTGTAGTGCCGACGATGATGATGATGAATATATGTTTACTTATAATAAAAGTGGATACCGGTCCACTTTAAGTTTTTATCTTTATAATAATCAATGGTCTAATATTTTATTAATATTGGTTTATTAGAGACTTTGCATATATATATATATATATATATATATATATATATATATATATATATATATATATATATATATATATATGTATTTTTTTTTTTACACAAAAGCGCGCACAAAGGGGGATTTTGGAGTACCCTTAAGTGTGAGAGCACACTGCGAGCGGGAGGAGAGGAAGTGGATAACGAAAGAAGATATCAACGTACATTGGTGTTAAATGCCTGGACATTACAACGACGAGGAAACACATGATCAGGTAGAGTATTCCACATTCGTGTGGTTCGGCTAAAGAATGACTCTCTATGTTTGTTTGTGCGCGTGAAGTTGACTTTCAACGTCATCAGTTCACGTTATTCAGATTGACGAGTATCGTTGGAAAATGTCTGAGGAGGCGGAACACATTCAGCAAGTTCTGTTGAGCAACAACCGTGATAATACCTATAGAAAAGAGGCAGGCATGTTCTAACGACGGAATTGATCGACTCCCAGCCGGGTCCCCAATAAGTTTCACTGCTCGTTTCTGCATTCTTTCGAGCACGTGTGGTGCAGTTTTGGATCCGCCTAACCAAATATGGGAGTTGAACTCCATTTTGGAACGAATATACGCCTTGTAAATAGTGACCAGGTTGGATGGAGTGAAGTATGTTTTGCATCTGTTAAGGAACCCTATGCATTTGGCTGCACTTTTCGCCGCTTCAAAAATGTAGTCGCTCCAATTAAGACTCGAATTAATTCGAGTGTCGAGGATTGATAGTTCCTTGGCTTCGTCGATGCAAGAGCCGATCATCGACAGTCTATTTACTTTGGGCTTCACCTTTGACGACAGGAGACAGCACTGTGTTTTTTAGGCACTGAACTTTACTCGATTAGATAATCCCCATTGATATATCTTGTTGAGTTAGGAATTCAGTGTGTTGAGCATAATCTACTGAATGCTATTGACGTTCGAAGAATTTGGCCGGGAATGTTCGTATGAGTATAAGAAACTCAATGTGCTATCATCGGTAAACGAGTGGATTGGATTTTGGGTAATAGACAAGAGATCATTTATAAATATGAGGAAGAGAGTGGGTGAGAGTACAGAACCATGGGGAACAGCTGCATTAATTTGATGGGAGGCAGATTTAACACCTCTTGGATTGAACGGCCAAAAAGATAGTATCTTATCCATTGGCTTAGGGAATTGTCCACTCCATATGAATGCAATTTTGACAAAAGGACTGGATGCCAAACTCTGTCGAAGGCTTTCGAGATATCCAGTGCAACAACCTTGCTTTCTCCGAAGTAGTGGATGGAATGGCTCCACTTTTCGGTAAGATACGCCATCAAATCCCCTGTAGACCTGTTGCTACGAAAGCCATATTGGCGGTCATTGAGGAGGTCATTTAATTCCAGATATTTTGAAAGCTTACGGTGAATCAATGATTCCATTAGCTTCGAGAGAATATAAATTAGTGCTATGGGTCGATAAGAAGAGAGGGATGATTTGTCACCTTTTTTCGGAATTGGCTGAATGTTCCCTGAATTCCATCTATTTGGGAAACGTCCAATAGAATAAGACAAATGGATAAGTTTCCGCAGTGGTTTAGAGAGTGAAGAGGAACATTTCTTCAAGGGAATTGGGGGAATGCCGTCAGGGCCAGCAGATTTGTTTGCGTTTAGCCGCTTGAGTGCCCGCTAACAGTGTGCGTTCGGAAGCGAATGTAGCTCATGGTGTGCTGCTTATACTCAAGTTAAACCGGAACTGATGTGGTATCAGGCAGCGTTGAGTTGGCTGCAAAATGTACAGTAACTAGATTCGCCTTCTCTATTGCACTGGTGACTGGTCTCTCATCGACTATTAGCGAAGGAATGGATGAGGAGACTGAGTTTTTGATGTTCTCCACAAATGGCCAGAAGTTTCTACTGCCTGTGGGAGAGTGTAGTATTTCTTGTCATGCAAGATCTTTGCGCGTTGAATATACGCATTGAAGTCGTTTCTAGCCTTCCTGAATCTTTTCCAGTTTTCTTCAGTAATGTTTGATTTATACAACCGGAAGCTCAACTCTTTAGATTTAATGGTTTCTCTGCACCAGGAATCGAACCACATATTTCTCTTGGGTTTGATATTCTTTACTCTGTGTGGAATAAAGGTTCGCATGCCAAACAGAATCGTGTCGTTTAAGCCGCCAATGTTACACAGATCGACGTGAAATGTCCGTTCCATTGAAATGGGGACACAGAAAACTAATACAGCCTCAGAAAAGGATGCAAGTTGGACCCTGCGGTAGATAAGCGAAAGCGACCACTACAGGTGTTATGCCCTTGTAGTACGTGCCCCACTAGATCCGTACCAAAATCTAGGTCACATCCCTTTCGTGACCAATATTACACCACTCAAAACACCAAAAACCCTCCAAAGATTATAAATCAGGCGAGAGTATCGATGCCTGAGGGACGCAAACAGAGGTGTGAAAAGGGGGAAACCAGACATAAGGAATGGAAAGGGTAGAAGGTTTTCCCGCATTGCACTTCACTCGCGGGTATATCTTCGCACTTTTCACAGCAATACGACGCGTGTGTGGAGATCCGTTTATTAACTTAGGATCGCACAGATAACTTTGCACTGCAGTCGGACGAGAGTGTCAAGATCCGTTTGTTTGCTTCACCCACAGTAAGACTTGTCGCGCGAGCCGATAGTATAATTGGATATCTTATGTGTATTTGAGATTACCAAAACGGGTTGCACAACTGATCGACGCTAACGTAAATTGTTAGCGACAAATAAATTGTAATTACTGGTGGAAGTGTGATCACGGATTCAGATAATATTTACGCAGTCGAACGGTGTGTATCGATGTTCAGGCTTTGTAAAACGCACATCGAAAACTATTTAAAAAAAAATAATAATAAAGGAGGAAAATAAAAAAAAAACGAAAACGGAGAAAAATGGAAAAACCCATAAGACAAAATCTCCTTATTGTATAGAGAGATACTTATTGTATAGAACATTATTAGTATTTATCCATTTTTTCTTGTTTCCAATTACACTCTAATGATCATGGCTCATAGCAGCCGTAGACGTCGTTATTTTCCATCGCCAGCTACTTGTGTCTGAAATCAGAGTATCTACCTGTACTTTGATATCTTATCATAACACTTTGATGCTTTTTTTTTAAAAGAAAAACTTTCAATTTCGTTCACAGACCATACTGGTTGAGTCTCAGTAATGGCAGACAATTGTCAAGCATGTCTTCACATTCTGGTAAATGTCGCTTTGTCGAAATATTTTGTCCATCATAAATGAGCTATCTTACAAGCGCTTAACGCGCTACTACAATCCAAAGGTTTTTTTAAATAATGATTCTGTAAGTGCACTGTACCCCTCTGTACTGGCTGATAGTCAATGTGCAATTGGCTAAATAAATTTTAAGTGGTAAAATCATTTTTATATATTAACGAGATGTCCGCAACTCTGAAAATGACTGTTTTTGAAGACGCAGAATGTCGCCTCGTTGGCGTTTTCAACTTTTGCTTCCGTTTGAAATGCGAAGGTGAATCAAATATAAACGATAAGTTTCCTTTTTTGTTTAGCAACAAGTTGCGAGCTAGATAATCGTATGCGTAGTGGTTGTTTGGTTTATGAAGAGTAGGGGAACCCTCGTATTTGAAAACCGTAGACATAAACAATAGTTTGAGTAAAGGCACTTGTTAGTGACACTTCACATAAAGTGATTTAAAAAATAACACTTTGGAATAAAGACAATTCAAAACTCTGAAATAGTAATAAGAAAATAAAAAGGGCAATCATCTGCAGACGGAATTTAGGCTTTTATAAACGACGGTTTTCACTACTCAGTCCAGTTCTGGCTGTTGGAGACGGATTGAATATCTACTCTGTACATCACTTTTACATAACAATAATACCATCAATCACGAAAATATTAATAAATTTATAAGCTTCTCATGGCATCCACCGTTATCGTAAACGAAGATTTTAACTCTAGATATCTCCACCAAAACAATTCAGTCACTCGCTCAAACGCCAGATATATTTACCTATGTTACCCTAAAAGGTCTAGACTTTGAAATAGTTGTAGCTCTCGTTAATGCTTGCGACACATCAATTCCGGACATCTTATGTCCGAAAACATACTTTTCCATATCCTTACTCGGTGCCGAAGGCTGTTTCTGCTCTGATAACTTGTATTCGCTCTTACCGAGCCTCCCGTACTCATATCAGATAAAACATATATCCGATTGTCATCGCACAGATTGGGACAATTTTCTTTCTACATTAAATGTACAAGGTGGCGCAAAATTAATCACCCTATCGGAAGATGCTCTGGCGCAAGACTAATGACCTTGCCCGGAAAAAAAAAATCAAATCATTATGGAAAATTTAACAAGTCTCAGGACTTGCTAAATAAGGCCAAGACCGGTTCCAGGTTGTAGTGCCGATGATGATGATGATGATGATCGGAAGATGTTATGATTTTTGCAATCTATCCAATGATCAGTGATCAGTGACTAAGCGGTGCATTTCGTGTGACAGATTGATTATCACAAGATAGAATTAGGTGTACAAGATCTGTGATTAGTGACCGATACTCCGGGTTCAGTAAACAGCCGCTGGAGTGGCCTATCCCTATGGAGCTGGATATTTCACACAGGATCAGACATCGAAGACTGTCATCCCCCTCATAACGTCACGATCTCAGGAGACACTCTTATGTCCCAAGTATGTGGAAGTTCAGTGAATCATTAGGTTGGCGGCTTCGTCTTGGACTTACTCCAAACTCTGTAACGCATCGGTGCCCGAAGTTACCGATCAGTCGTTCCTGTGATTGTGCCCACTGCCTGATCAAACAGAGGTTCTGGATGTAATGGGCTCATAACTACACCGTTGGTTCTCCCACTGCCCGATTTCATGAGACTGATGTTCAAGTGTGCTACAACAGCTGCGTTGCCTTCTTCTCTCTCTGTTGCCCGCTTCGAATGCGTTAGGACTTCTTGTCAGCGACGCCGAGCTATTGACCACCGGACACGTGAGTGGCTCGGAATCACATGTACTATAATAACATTCCATTTTCGTTTCCTCCAAATCGGCATCGGGTACTTAGATAGTCTTGTCTCGATAACACATGGAGGTCAGTCCTTTAAGGACTGCCGCCATGTAACGCCCTCTTCCCCACAATGGCATGCGAACTCATGGATGTTAAGACCTATGACAGCGGTCGGACTTCACCTCGTTCCGCTTGAAGTAAGCCTCGTATAACGCTACCTCTCGATCTATCAACCAACGTTGCTCGGTCGAGTGAGTACACTTACGCCAACGATATCTCGTTCTGTTGCTGGTCAGCTACTTATTACAGCGCTACTTCGTCCACCCTCGAATACCTCACTTTTAGGGTTAGACGGAATGTCAATTCTCACCTACGCCAATGGCGAGTCTCTACTCCTAATCAATGATCATACTATGCGTTTATATGATCACGATGGGATCCCTCCGGGGCGTACTTCTCGCGCTGATGTCTCGTCCCCACAGTTCGAACTCCCTCTCAGAATCTCACCAGATACACTTTATTTTCATGCCGCCGCTAAGTCATCCGCAGCAGTCGAACTGTACTCGCTCGTGTAACACTCTTCGTTCCATCCAAGAACATAAAAGACTGCAGAATGAGATATTGTGTCGTTATACACAAAAGCACTAATTTTGCGATCTACTATTTGAAAGATTGGTATGTTAACGAAATAGAGCATCCAGAACTATTAATTGGAAGATAAACTGATGGATAGAGAAATATAAAGAGCTCAGAAGATCTGAAAAAAGACTTCACAGACAAAAGAAAAGTGCCTGGGAAAAAAACCTTGTCTGTGAAATAGAGAAAAGTAGAGAGCGTGGTCCGCACCAGGCGCGGAAGTTCTACCAAATAATCCGCAGTATGACGGGGTAGATAGCACGCTGCACTTACCTCAAGGATAAAGAGGGCAATCTGATCACCGATCCTGAAGGCATTCTGGAGCGATGGGAAGTGCACTTCAATGAATTGCTAAATGGTCACCTCACAGAAGAATTGGAGGTTCTAGCAATGCAAAATCAAGACCAAGTGCTGCCGCCACCAAGTATTGAGGAAACATTAAAAGCCATAAGACAGCTCAAATTCAATAAAGCACCCGGAGCTGATGGCATACCAGGGAGGGACAGCGTTACATCACGCAATTCATGAGATCGAGGTCCACGTATGGGAGCAAGAGAAGATGCCGGAAGATTGGCGTCGTGGTCTAATTTGCCCCATGCATAAGAAGGAAGAAATCACACTATGCAGCAACTATAGGGGTAAAACATTGCTGAGTACCTCCTTATATCCGTGTGGCTTCATCCCAGGCAATCAGCGATTGATCAGATATCCACCCTTAGGCAGGCGATGTAAAAATGTCAGGAATTTAAGATTCCATTATATTATCTATTTATAGACTTTAAGGCCGCCTACGACAGCATAGCCAGGGTAGAACTATACAATGCCATGAGAGAGTTCTGCATTCCAAACAAATTGATACGACTATGACCAATGTAACTAGTCAAGTAAAAATAGCAGGATTGCTGTCCAAACCAATAAACATATTTAATGGACTCCGACAAGGGGACGGTCTGGCCTGCCTCCTCCTAAACCTGGCGTTGGAGAAAGCAATCCGTAACTCTGGCCTTACAACTATAGGGACTATTATCAACAAGTCCAGCCTATGCAGAATGGAATCGGCTGTACAGGACTCCTTCACCCAGATCGAGCAGGCGGCACAAAAACTGGGACTCCACATTAATGAGGGAAAAACTAAGTACATGGTGGCAACTTCTGCGAAGAGAAGCCCTAACGTTGGTCAAACTATCCAGGTAGTGGAGCACGAATTTGAAGTAGTGCAATTCTTTAACTACCTTGGGTCAATAGTATCAGCCGATAACAATATGGAAGAAGAAGTACGCGAACGGCTGATCAAATCCAACAGAGCCTATTATGGTATCAAGGCTCTTTAAATCCCGAAATTTATCCAGAACATACAAGCTACTACTGTACAAGACCATGGTCTTATCAGTACTCATGTATGGATCCGGGACCTGGGTGCTCAATAAAAGGCACTCTGAACTTTTAGCCGCGTTCGAGAGGTAGGTCTTAAGGAGAATTGTTGCCCCCGTATGTGAAGGAGGACGATTTCGGAGACGCTACAACCATGAGTTGTACGCAATCTACCTTGAAACTGTTGTAAGAAAAATCAAGATCGGTAGACTCCGATGGGCGGGACACCTAGCTCGAATGAGCGAAGAGGAGCCTGCCCGGAAAGTCCTTTGTGGCAGGATGTATGGAAAGAGACAGCGCGACAGACCTTGTCTGCGATGGAGGGATGGTGTAGATCAGTACGTCCAAAGCCTGAGAGTGCCAAACTGGATGACATCGGCTCGATATCGGGACCGGTGGAGAGATTTGTTAAATAAGGCCAAGACCAGATCCCGGTTGTCAAGTCTCATTGTTCAAAGAAGTCATCTGGTATCATTAATATGTCGTACCATTATCTTCGAAGGCTTTCAGCTTTATTCTTTATAAAAC
This sequence comes from Microdon myrmicae, assembly GCA_963931805.1. Classification (NCBI taxonomy): domain Eukaryota; kingdom Metazoa; phylum Arthropoda; class Insecta; order Diptera; family Syrphidae; genus Microdon; species Microdon myrmicae. Next base: position 87,428,829 of record OZ007497.1, read on the forward strand.
ATTGTATTCTTTTCAACCATGCCTGCAAGAAACGCATACCATTTTCTAATATGTAAAGTTGGTGCACCAACTCATCATCTTGCAACAGGCGTGTCACACACGCAGCTCGCGGGCCGCATGCGGCACTCAACAAATATTTTTGCAGCAAGAATCATTGATCGCTAGGTACACAGAAAGGCAGACAAGGCTAAGAAATTCTATCGCAATCCACCAAATGTTGTCAAAAAGGTGTTGTGTGAGTTAACCGATTACGTCTACTTATCCCAATGTTACGTAATTTTCCACAGCTCTATGTTTAAAACCACACTTGGTGATTCAGGTTAAGATAACGATGTAGTATAATGAGAAGTCTCTCTTTGTTTCATATTAAGATAACGATGTAGTATTGTGGCGTTTCTAACAGATACACCCAATACACAAGCAAATAGTGAAGAACATCGAACGAAAACCGAATAAGAAAATGCATCAGAGCGGTATACCATAGCGATAACAAAACAATTCCACATCAGTTGAGTGTACTATAGTTTAGAAATCGAAATCGAACACGCGGCTAGTAGTCTGATGCTTCAATGCTTCGCTTTTCACCCGTTTTATCGTGTGTTCAATTCACCTTCTTCACTATCTTTGCTAAACACTACAATCCCAACGTGTGATCTGTATACACGGTACACACTCTCCCATAATAAATAGGGCTTTACTACTACGATCCCGACTTCTGCACGCAGGAGCGGCACCCTCGCCTGCCCCGACGATCTCTCGCTCGCTCGTTCCTCGCTCCGTCGTTCGCACACGAAGCTGATCGTAACAAAGTTACTGAGGAAGGAGTAGTGTGGTGTTTCTAACAGATACACACACAATACACAAGCAACCAGTGAAGAATACCGAACGAAAATCGAATAAGAAAATGCATCAGAGCCGTATACCATAGCGATAACATAACAAATCCACATCAGTCGAATGAACTTGAGTTTAGAAATCGAATCCCTACACACGGCCAGTAGCCTGATGTGTTACGCTTTGGTTCAGTTTTTAGTGATTCTAACTGTCATAGCGTCAGTTCGAAACACACGTTCTTCACTATCATCGCAAACGTTATAGTATAATGATAAGTCTCTCACAAATAGCATATAAATCAAGCGTAAACACTTTCTTTTGTACTGAAAAATTAACGAATAAAGTATGGAACTCCTGCCGTAGGTCGGAAAAGAATAATTGTTTGTAAAATTCAAGGAAATCAAACTTAACTCGTGCTTTATAGATGACCACTAATAGAATGGACGAAATGTATATAAGGGACTACTATTCATGAACCCAATCGTTATAAAGCAATCGATATCCAGAATCATTTTTTTAAACTAACCCGTGCACAAAAGGGGATTTTGATGTACCTTTAAATGTCAGAGCACAGTGCGTGCGGATGGAGAGGGTGCGGATAAGGTAAGGAGGTGTCGATGTATATTGGTTTTGAATGTCTGGACATCACAACGGCCAGGAAACACATTATCAGGTAGAACATTCCACATTCGTGTGGTTCGGCTAAAGAATGACTCTCTATGTTTATTTGTGTGCCTGAAGTCTACTTTCAACGTGAACTGATGCGCATTCACAGATTGACGGGTACCGCGGGGAAATGCCTGAAGGGGCGGAACACATTCAGCAACTTCAATTGAGCAACGATAATGGTAATACCTATAGAAAAGAGATAGGCATGTTACATTGCGCCTGTGTTCTAATGACGGAATTGATCGATTTACGGCTGAGTCCCCAATAAGTTTCAGTGGTCGCTTTTGCATCCTGTCGAGCACGTGTAGTGCAGTTTCGGGTGCGCCTGACCAAATATGGGAGTAGAACTTCATTTTTGGACGAATATACGCCCTGTAAATAGTGGCCAGTTCGGAATTCAATGTATTAAACATATTCTGCTGATTGGTATTGACGTTCGAAGAGTTTGGTCGGGGATGTTCGTATGAGTATGAGAAACGCAATATGCTATCATCAGCAAACGAGTAAATTGGGTTGTGTGTAATTGACAAGAGATCACTTATAAATATCAGGAAGGGAGTGGGTGAGAATAAAGATCCTTGCGGAAAACCTGCATTAATTTGAAGGGAGACAGATTTGACACCATCAAGAACCATTTGAATTAAACGACCAGAAAGATAGTTTTTTTTCCAATGGATCAGGGAATTGTCCACTCCATAGGAATGCAATTTTGACAAAAGGGCTGGATGCCAAACTCTGTCGAAGGCTTTTGAAATATCCAATGCGACTACCTTGCTTTCACCGAGGTAGTGGGTGCAATGGCTCCACTTTTCGGTAAGGTACGCCATCAGATCTCCTGTGGACCTGTTGCTACGAAAGCCATATTGGCGGTCATTTTTTTATTCCAGATATTTCGAAAGTCGACGGTTGATAAGTGATTCCATTTCCTTAGAGAGAATAGAAGTTAGTGCTATGGGTCGATAAGAATGATAAGAATGATTTGTCACCCTTTTTGGGAATTGCCTGAATATTCGCTGACTTCCATCTATTTGGGAAATGGCCAGTAGAATAAGACAAATGGAAGAGTTTCGGCAGTGGTTTAGAGAGTGAAGAGGAACATCTCTTCAAGAGGATTGGGGGAATGCCATCCAGACCAGCAGGTTTGTTTGCGTTTAGCTCTTTGAGTGCGCGGGCAACAGTGCGCGTTGGGAAGTGAATCTGGCTCATGGTGTGCTGCTTATGCTCAAGTTGAGGCGGAACTGTGGCGTTCCGCCAGATCCCACGGCTCGCCTTCTTGAAAAAAAACCCCATAACCACAACCCAGTCTGCAGAAGCTTTCGCTAATGCAATTCGCATTAGCATCTTAAATGATTCACGCATCAAATAGATCCAATTATTATAACCCAAAAGTACCTGCAAAAGAATTCTTACCTTTTCAAGCATTCCTTCGCTTACAAATCCCCTGTAAGAGGTCTTACTTTCCTTATCATAAATTATCCTGAAAAGAAAAACCCCGGTTCACATATCATGTAACCATTCCAGCCAGAGATAATTATCATGGCGTCGCCTATTCCCACCTTCATTCATGTATACGATAAATTTCTTTATGTATACATTGGCTGGCGACGTTTTTCCCCCATCAATAAAATTCCCTAACTCGCACAATGTGCAACCCAAAGCAAATACGCATTCCGCGTCCCTTGGTATCAATTGAAATCCAAGCATAAACAATGCAAATGGTCATTCAATACGTACCCTTACTAGCGATGCCATAAACACCATTTCCCAGTAACCTAGCTAAAACTAATTAGCACATTCCCGCATCGCATCGTGGTCTCTTTGTTTACCTGCTACGCACATGCATCCGACGATTTTGGTTTTATTTGCTTTACCGAAATCGTATCCTAGGAATGCACTTTATGTCTTTCTTTGTTTTAGGCACACATACCACCATGATCACGATGAGCGAGTGAGCTCTGAACGAGCAAGATATCGTTGAGTCGTAATTCAATCTTCAGAGCGGTCGGGTCGCTCGTCCTCCACCGTACCTGCGCCGGTACGGTGGGTTAGAACGTTTGTGCCGCAGTTCGTGTGTGGAATGTCTAAGAATCTATTAAAATCAGCCAACACTAGTAATAAGTATAAGTAAGGCCCATTCATAATAAAAAAGTTTAAGCATAAATAGCATCGCCGGAGTGTTTTTGGTTTCTGTGTTGTGTCCGCTCGGTCGCGAAGGTCAACCATCGTTTTCTTCCCCCTTGCGTTGTGAGCAGTGTTCGCGCGAACAATTTATAATGGAGGAGGAAGTGAACCTAGTGTCCGTGTTAGGCACATTACTTCCTCCCCACATAACTGACGTGGTATCAGGCAGCGTTGAGTTGGCTGTAAAATGTGCAGCAAGTAGATTCCCCTTCTCTATTGCACTGGTGACTGGTCTGTCATCGACTATAAGCGAAGGAATGGATGAAGAGACTGAGTTTTCAATGTTTTTCACGAATGCCCAGAAGTTTCTACTACCTGTGGAAGAGTGTAGTATTTTTTGTCTCACTCTCTGGTCATGCAAGAACTTGGCGCATTGAATATACGCATTGCAGTCATTCCTAGCTCTCTTAAATCTGTTCCGGTTTTCCTCAGTATTGTTTGATTTATACGACCGGAAGGTCAACTCTTTAGCCTTAACGGCTTCTCTGCACCCGGAGTCGAACCACATATTTCTCTTGGGTTTGATACTCTTTACCCTGTGGGGAATAGAGGTTCGCATGCCAAGTAGAATCGTGTCTGTCAAAGTGTCCGCTATAGAGTCAACATCGTTATGGAGGAAAATTAACGACCAATTTAACCTCTCAAAAAAGTCGTTCAGGCCTTCCCAGTTGGCTTTCTCGTAGAACCATACTGTTATTTTGGAATTCATTAACGTTACTGTTGGTTAGAGGAAATTTAGCTGACACGACACAGTGGTCTGAAGTGCCAAGGGCTGAGAAACTTCAATTGTGTACTTGTTTGGGTAGGAGGTGAGAAACAGGTCCGGTGTGTTGGCGAAATGGCCATATATGTCTGGTACCCGTGTTGGCTCATTGACGAGTTGAGTTAAACTATTTGAATCAGCAAAGAGCCGGACATATTGACCTTCAGGTGTTGTGTGTCCGGAGTGACGAAGCCACTGAGAGTTATGCACAGTAAAATCACCCGCAATAACGATTTCAGTGTGCGAATATAGGGTCAAGATCCTATCGATAGAATAAGACAGAGAATCAAATTCGTTAAAGGATGCGTTTCTATCTAAGTTTGGGCTTTTGTAAAGAAATCAGTAATATATGATGTCCTTACGAACGTGAAGTTTTAGCCAAGAGAAATTAAATTATGCGTTGGACAGAGCCCATATTGTGGCAGAGGCTGATAAGCAATATCATTTCTTATGTATGTGTCTATACCACGATGTGGAAAGAACAGTGGCACTAAGTTGTATCCAAGTAGATTATAATCGGAAATATCTGTATAAGTAATTACCTGGCTTTTGCTAAGTGCAAGGATAGTTGGTTTCTGGTTAGAAACGTGAGCAGACACAGAAGATAAATTGCATCTCAAGCCGCGAATGTTAAACAAATCAACGCAAAATTCCCACTCCATGAAATGACCTGACACAAAAAAACCAATACCGCCTCGGGAAAGGATGCAAGTCGGGACCAGCAATAGATAAGCGAAAGCAACCACTACGGGTGTTATGCCCTTGTAGTAGGTGCGCCACTAGATGCGTGCCGAAATCCAGGCCACATCCCTTCCATGACGAACATTATGCCACTCAGGCACCAAAAACTCTGATACAACGATACACAGTGACCGAGTGCGGACGTGTTTTCAATTCGGCGATCGAATTAAATGAAAAAACTTGCTTTTATGAGTCGCGAGTGGCTGAAATGTTATTAAAAGACTATTTATAAACAAATAAATTACAGTGATGAAAACAGTCAAAACCAAGTAAATATAAATAAATAGAATCAAATAAAACAGAACAGAAGCCACGTGTCGTGACAGTCAAAACGAAGATCACAGTTCAATACAAAAAGTGTGTGAGTAACACGTTAACGGTGTTTACGTGTGAGTGCGCGAACATTGTGAGTGTGTGCCCGGGGCCACAATCTGTTTGTCCTTCACGCAAAAAAAAGTGAATACTTTCCATAATACGGACGTAGATCCAAAAACCAAAAAACAGTAAAAAAAAAAAGAGAAAACGCGATCCAAAATATGGACGTAAAACAAATGGATGCCAAAATGGTAAATCGGAGAAGGCAGAATACGGACCTAAACCTAAAGGCTAAACGCCTTAGAACAAATGAAAATAAGAATACAGACACGTCGATTGTCACCAGACAAAGACAACAGCCATGGTGCCCAGTACTCAGGGGCTGGAAACCAATTCAAAGAACTACCTGTCAGCGAAACAAATGCAGACGATAGCAATCAGATCGAGGTCCTCAACAGACTCATCCATGAGATTAGTCGTAAAAAAGAAGAACTGGATAGACAAATGGAGGAAGTTGTAAAACTTAAAAACAACCTGAGCCAGAACAAGCGAAAACCGAAAATGGTAGAACAACAACAGCAAGAACAAAGACAACAGTAACCCATGAAGGCAAAGAAAACACGACAAGATAAGGAAACTCAACAGCAGGAATCACATCAACAACAACAGTAGGAACCACATCAACAGCAGGAATCACACCAACAGCAGGAAACATATCGGCAGGAAACATCTCAACAGGTGCCAGTCAAAAAAAGGGAGAAAGTACCTCCTATCTACATCAGCTACATGGAGACAAAGGATCTCATAAAATTGGGTGAGTTGATACGCAAAACTTTTAAAACAAAACGGATAAATAATTTTAAGATAAGTTTAACATGCGGTGATTTAGAAGGCTATAACATAATTAAATCGGCATTAGGGAAATCGAAAAGCGAGTACTACACGTACACCCCTAAATCGGAGAAAACTGTCTCCATGCTCCTTAAAGGAGTTGACCCTTCCTTTACTCCCGAAGAGGTGCTCGAAGAACTAAAAAGCTTCGAAAACGATACCTTGAAATTTACAGGTGTGAAACCATTTTCTACAGCAAATTCTAGAAATCGCAACCGTAAGTTGCCGTTCTTCATTGTGTCGCTAGGCCCTTATAGTAAAATTGATGGACCTAAATATATTAAATACATTAATCACCAAACAATAAGTTGGGAGAGAATAAAGAAGTGCGACCGCGTATTGCAGTGTATGCGCTGTCAATGCTTCGGCCATGTGGGAGCGAATTGCACTATGCATTTCAGATGCGTCAAATGCCTAAATAAGCATATCGTTGGAGAATGTCCATTGGGCAAAGAACAGCTCCCGGATAGAAGAAAATTTTCCTGTGTCCTCTGTAACAACTCAGGTCATCCTGCTAACTTTAGAGGTTTCCCTAAGTACCAATAACTAGAATCAAAGTTGGAAGCCAAAAAGAAGCAAGTTGAACAAGAGAAAAGAATGAAAACTCGCTCATACAACAACTTCGCGGCACCAAGTGCGTCATACGCCCATACGCCGTCATACCCCTACAGAGGCACAAACTGATATAACAGTAATATTACTGTCCATACAAGGACAGTTTGCTGCGTTTGATATAGAATTCGAAAAAATCGAAAAAAAAAACTGACGGAACAAGTGGCTCGAACGGACATTATCTATTCGACCCTGTTTCCAGACGAACCCACACTGTAATCATAACGCTCACTGCGACTGAATTAACCCTAAAAATTATGGCTGTGAATGTTAATTCACTAATCCGCATGAAAATAAGGGATAATCTCAGCAATCTGCTGGAAGCTGAATGCCTAAATGTGCTTTTGGCTAGCGAAACTAAGCTAAATCAAAGGGACAAATTGGGCTACCCAAATTATAAAGTAATTAGATGAGATCTAAATTCCACTCAGGGGGGCGGGGTCGCTGTGTTAGTTAAAAATGGTCTACAACACAAAGTCGTCTACAGTAGAGATGTATACAAGTTCCAGGTACTAGAAGCCTGCGTTATAGATATTCCTTTGAAAAGTCAAAGGCATCTATATGTGATCTCTGCTTATGCTCCCGAATCTCCACAGTGTCTACAGTGTATCAATGAACTTGATACCCTTTTTCGAAGTCTCAAGTTAGACTCGGAAAATAATTATTTCTTTATGGCGGGAGATCTCAATTCCAAGCAACGTACTTGGGGTAACCTTACCACAAACACAAGAGGCAATGTGTTGTTCGGCTGGTGGCAAACAAACGCTATCGAACATAAACTAGAATTGTACGCTACAAGTACGCCGTCATATCCAAGAGGAAATTCCTTCTTGGATTTACTGTTGCTCGACGAGCGAATACAATTATTAGATACGGATCTAACTACTCGAAATGGTCTTCGTACAATCGAGTACGATAGCGTTCATTACGGACTCGGTGCTGTAATACATGTACCAAACGAACTTGAGCAGTACAAACAGATACATTCTTTTAATTTCGGAAAAGCACACTGGTCACGCTTTGATCGGATAATAAAAAAAGAATTACACTCCAATGGCATAGATCCACCAACTGACAGAAATCTTCATAATGACGAAATTGATCATTATCTTTCGATGAACCACATTGTTACTAATACAATGAATCGTTCTATGCCTAAAGTGTCTCACATGGAGAGCCATACAAACCGGTACAGGAACGCATCGATCGACGAGCTGTATAGGCAAAAAAGTATTCTGCTCTCTAAGTTAAAACTGCTCTACAGACAATTCAGCGATCCAAATAGCCAGGAAATAAAAACAATTAAGTCATTAATTAAAAATCTTCAAAAACTGATCCGTGACAACTATAGATCAGTAATTAATGAAGACTGGAACAAGAGAATTCAAGCCATTAAAGCTAGTGGACCCTAGAATATGTTCCCTCAAATAAATAAAGTCTTTCGAAGGAAAGATTATAAAGACATCCCATGTCTGCGAGTTCCGCGGACTCCCGAAAATTGTCAAACGCTGCGGAACGCAGGACTTACCCTGGAACACATCAACTCTAACGAAGAGTTCATAATAGTCGAGGATCCGCAAAAAAAGGCGAACTCAATTGGCGCTTGTTTCGAAGCAGTGTATAGATTGAACGAATCGGTGCATTCTAACCTTGACCTGGAAAATAGAGCTCTCCAAAAACATATTTCGCTACGCAATGAACTTAACAATTGGCGTCTCTTAAGTCGAGGTTTCGCTAGCTTTAGTGAAAATAATAGAGCGGATTCCCCGCTTAGAAATGTAAACACTAGCATATTTGTACACAAGGATGAACTGACGGACATTCTTAGATCGATTAAGAATAGAAAATCTTCTGGAATAGATAGTATTCCAAACATTGTTCTAAAGCATTTACCTCCGGAAGTAGTGAAGGTTTACACTAATTTGTTCAATAACGCTCTAAATAATGCATATTATCCAACCCAATGGAAATCTGCAGTAGTCTGTGGGTGTTTTACTGGTGCGTCAACACGGACGTAAATTCAGTAAAATCCACCACCGAAGTTACTAAGTGACACACCCAAACACAAGAGCAGATGGAAGAAAATAAAAACACACGATCAGTTCTTTTCTTTACTTTACGTTATATGGTACTTTATTGCAATTATTTGATATTAAGGGTGCACTTCCAATCATAAGTTAATCTTAATTATAGGTTTAACGATGTCTATTTGTAACTTTAACAAGAACTGTATATTTTATTAATAACGACCACTTCATAGAAATTACATATCGCACCTCCAGTGACGGTTCTTTTGTCGGATTTCGATATCACTTTTTGCACGAATTTCCGGCAAGGGAGGAATCTGCGTTCTGTTATTCTTATTATTGCGAATCAAAATACAATCGGATCACTTGTATTCACAATGGCGAAACAAATATTTCTTAGCACGGACAATCCAACTGCACACGACTTTTACACGCTCACGGAATTTACTTCACTCTCCCTGGTTAGTGGTTAGCACCCGACTTTTTGATATACACCCCAGCGGCACGTACGCGTGGTTGGAAGGATAAAATCTGACTCACTATTGGATGTCTCTTTACAGACATCCAACAAAAACGAACCTAAGGGGTTCGCCGCCAAAGGGCAGCCAATGGTGAAGGTCATGAAGAAAAAGGAAAAAAGGAAAAAGTCATGTTGCAGGTCAAATCTGCTGCTACATGTATGGGCAAGATAAACTGCCGCCATCCGCAAGGGATAGATTCTTTGATTGACGTGAGTCAATAAAACCCTTGCCGAAGGCAGGAATCTATTTTGGGATAATGAATCCAGCATTGGGTATGGCCGTTGCTAGATCGTTCAAAATAAACACATTTCGGTCATGTATGATTCGATGCATGTTGTTTTAGGGATATGTTAATCCCGTTGTGGGTACTGTCAGGCGAAAGTATCCGCTTGGGTGTTTACTTTGTGTAAACGAAAACGGCCTTGATAGCCAGCGTGAGAATCGTGGCTACTCGTCGCTTATGTAAATATTGGTGGTCATAACCGATGCTGGTGATCGTTCCAAGAAACGGCAACGGATCATAAAATCGGTCATGCTGATATCCAAGCAAATATTATTATTATTATTATTATTTATTGGCCTGTAGGAACCCGGAAGTTCATGACCTCACCGACTCGGCTTCGCCATCCTTCCCTGTCCTGGGCACTCTCCTTCCACGCTTGACCATTCGATCCGATCTCCTCAAGGTCAAACCTAACATTGTCCTCCCATCTCCGTCGCGGCCGTCCTACCGGTCTCTTTCCCGTTGGTCTACCGTCAAGAATTCTATGCACGGTCCTATCGTTCCCCATTCGCGCCACGTGTCCGGCCCATCTTAATCTTCGCGACTTGATTACTCTCACTATTGTAGGTTTGCGATATAGTTCTTCCAATTCGTGGTTATGGAGTCTCCTCCATTGTCCTGCCTCCTCGTCATATTTACCTCCAAAGATGCCTCTCAAAACTTTATTCTCGAATAGACGGAATTTGTTTTCTTCCCGTTTTGTGAGAGCCCATGTTTCGCATCCATATAGAACAATTGGCATGATTATGGTTCTATAGACACGGAGCTTTATGTTACGTGATAGCAGTCTGGATTTCAGCAGTTTACTGACTGCGTGCCAACTCGCGTTGCCGGAATGCAGTCTCTTGTTAATTTCCTTCGACATTTCGTTACTGGCCGTCAGTATCGTTCCCAGATATTTAAATTCTTTAACTTTTTCAAAGATCTTACCTCTGACGTTTATATGTGTTCTCTGAGACCCACCTGCTCTCGCCGTAATCATGTATTTTGTTTTGTCTTCATTTATTTCTAGGCCCACCTCTTCTGCCGCTTGCATGATGATTTCACAGTTTTTACTAACAGTCTCTAGATTATCGCCCAGAACGGCGATGTCATCCGCATATGCGAGAACTTGTGTGACCCCGTTCAGGTATGATCCGGCCATGTTGTCGTCTTGTACCTTTCTGATGACATACTCGAGCACAAGGTTAAAGAGACACGGTGATAGACCATCTCCCTGCTTTAGTCCGTCCCGGATTTCAAATGGTTCTGAGAGGTGGTTATCCAAGCAAATATGCGCGCCTGAAAGGCCAATGTTTAATTTGATCTTCTCTACTTTAGGAAAGATAGATCATAGAACATGCCGTTGAAAATCTGGCTTGCAGATGTGCAAGCAACCCGAAATGACTGCTAGGACAATGGATGGGTACAAAGATAACACACGGAAAGATTAGGGTGTGTTGATGGATATGTGTCATCCATTGTTCGATCGCGGAAGCTCGGTTGATGCTGAATTGATGTCATGACAAGATGATAATCTTGCCATGAATTATGCTTTCAGGAATGACCGTGGAGAAGAGGCTTGGAACAGCCCCCAAAAAAGGTAAGCTGCCTAATATGTATTTATGTCGGTTATCCGTAGGGATAACCGAATTGATTCCAGCTAATTGGGTGGCGGTTAATGCCCTAGAAAGATTGTACAATCTTGCCGACATTTCAACTTTAAGAAGTTGTATTGCTGGTAATGGTGGGGATCGAACGATGCGTGGCTCTTCGGGCCCTGAAAAGCCCCACAAGTCCATCCCATCCCCAAAAAGGCCAAGGACAGGAGCAATCCAGCCAATTTTTCCTCGATTAGTTTGCTTCCGAACATCAGCAAGATATTCGAGAAAATTCTAAATAAAGCATTGACTAACTGGTGTGAGGAAAATGGTATTATTCCAAACAATCAGTTTGGTTTCCGATCGCAACATGACACAGTTCATGCTGCGGCAAAACTTGTTTCCGACATACAATGGAACAAGGCGAAGCGACAATGCACAGGGGTCTGTTTGGTTGACTTTGAAAAGGTTTCGACACCGTATGGCTAGAAGGGCTGGTATATAAGTTATCAAATCTAGGTATGCCCGAATATTTATTATACATTATCTACGATATAATAGTGGGTAAACAATTTGTAGTGAAATGTGGATATATAATCTCTAACAAGACTTTCCACATCAAAAACGGTCTACAACAGGGGGCAGTGAATTCTCCCATTTTATCTAACATTTACCCTAGTGGTCTAATGGGTTCTCTCAACCATGCAATTGCGTATGCCGACGACATTGTGGTGTATAGATCTGGAGAAAAGATTGATGTCATCAACAGACTTCTGTAAGATGATTTCAACAAAATCAAACGTTTTTGCGACGACTGGAAATTAAAAATAAATTTCCAAAAAACAGAGACTATCTTTTTCAGAACGCCACTGTCCAGTGCATCAAGGGATACAAAACGGAATTGGAAAACATTTTCCATTACAGGAAGTAATAATCTTCCTCTACAAGTAAAAACTGTAGTCAGATACCTTGGAATCTGGCTTGATCAGTATCTTTACTTTGATAAGCATATAGCAGCTGCTCTTACAGCACCTAAAAACGCATGTGCAATGACACGAAGACTCTTCCGTAGTAGTCTGCTGGACCCCAAGGTGAAAATAATTTCATACTCAGCATTCATCCGACCAATATTGGTGTATGGCTGCCCGGTATGGTACAACATATCCCCATTTTACATGGAGAAGTTTCGGGTGTTCAAGAGGCAGTGTTTGCGTTCTTGCCTCGGAATATACAGAACCCCAGAGTCGCAGTATAAGAAAAACTATCCCAATAAAGTCCTGTATGACAAATCAGGACTAAACAGAATAGATAACTTCGTTATTAAGATTATTCGTGGTCACACAACAAGGGTAATGTCCGGTGAAAATGATCTCATTTCGGGAGCATTCTATCCCAATGATATGTATATGGAGAGTACTCTCTAGAATGGGTTCATTCCCCCAGAAGCGTTCCCTTTCCTGGATAAAAAAGGACTTATCCAAGACAAACGTTATTATTATTTTTATTATTATTATTTATTGGCCTGTAGGAACCCGGAAGTTCATGACCTCACCGACTCGGCTTCGCCATCCTTCCCTGTCCTGGGCACTCTCCTTCCACGCTTCACCATTCGATCCGATCTCCTCAAGGTCAAACCTAACATTGTCCTCCCATCTCCGTCGCGGCCGTCCTACCGGTCTCTTTCCCGTTGGTCTACCGTCAAGAATTCTATGCACGGTCCTATCGTTGCCCATTCGCGCCACGTGTCCGGCCCATCTTAATCTTCGCGACTTGATTACTCTCACTATTGTAGGTTTGCGATATAGTTCTTCCAATTCGTGGTTATGGAGTCTCCTCCATTGTCCTGCCTCCTCGTCATATTTACCTCCAAAGATGCCTCTCAAAACTTTATTCTCGAATAGACAAACGTGGAGTCCCTATTATTTACCACGCTTTTCGTGGTGCTAGGGATAAACGAATTCTCCACGATAACGATATCTCTAAATTTTCAAGAGCGCCTGCGTTTTAGTATGGTGATCGGTGAAAGAGATAAATCAATAAAAGATCGATCCCACCCCAACTGGTGGTGGATCAGTGATGAAGAAAGGACTACACATCCCCAAACATAGTATGCCTCTCAGGCGAACCGCTTTCCTTCCCCCTATCCCCAATTCCCAATTTTTTTATTTTTTTATTTTCGTTTTTAATTTAATTTTAATTTTTTATTTTTTAATTTTTATTTGTATTCCTTGTTTATGTTTGTCCGTTTTGTTTCATTATTTTATTTTTTATTTTTTGGGTGTCAACCCCCTATATATGTAATTTAAAAAAAAAAAAGTAATAATGCATGATGTAGAAAAAAATAGAATACATTTAAAAAAGAAAACATATCAATTATTGTGACATGTTATAAAGACAGTTATTGTACGCCGAAAGGCATAAGAAAAATAATAATGTATAATTTAGAGTGCGTGCGAAGAGCCAGTAAGTTAATGTAAGAATGATATTTGTAAAATAGAAATTAACATTTAGTCTTAAGTAAAATATGTAATTAATTTTTTAAATACATGTGGATATAAAACAAAAAACACCAAAAACTCTCCAAAGATTATAAATCAATCGAGAGTATCGAAGTCTGAGAGACGCAAACGGCGGCGCGAAAAAAGGAAAACAGACACAAGGGATGGAATGAGTAGAGGGCTTTCCCGCACTGCACATCACTCGCGTGTATATCCCCGCACTTTTTACAGCACTAAGACGCGTGTGTGGAGATCCATTTTTTTACCTAGGATCGCACAGATAACTTTGCACTGCACTCGGACGCGTGTGTGAAGGCCCGTTTATTTGTTTAGGATCCCACAGTAAGACTTCTCGCGCGAACCGATAGTACAATTGGGTATCTTGTGTATATTTAAGATTCCCAAACGGAATTGGTCTTGAATGCCTAGACATTACACGAGGAGAAAACACACGATCAGGTAGAGCATTCCACATTCGCGTGGCTCGGTTACGGAATGACTCTCTAGATTAACTTTGCAAACGTTATTCAGAAGAGATTTATTTAAATAGGGACTGTCCAATTTGAAAGACGTTTCATTTGAAAAAATAAAATCATGTTCTACAAAAGACAATGGCAAATATATATGTTTTTAATCTACCTACAAACATAATTTACACTAAACAACGTTTTTTTTTTTAACTAATTCCCCCCAACTATAAATAATTCGTGATGTCGTAAATAATAAATAGAGTATTGCGTTTTTTTTTTGATAAAATATTTGTAGAAAGCACTCCTCAAAGGCACATACAAAAACGTGTACAATAATTTATGGTTAATACATATGTAAAAATAAACTAAAAATTACAATCAAAACTATATTTAAAAGTAATCAACATGTAGGTAGTAAGTATTCTATATGTAACAGCCGTTGATTATAAATCTGGTTCTTTTTAGCTACATAAGAATCAAGCAAGTGAACTCGCAGCAATAATCCTCTTATAGTTAAATAAAAAAATAAATGTTCACACGCCACATTAATAAAAGCGCATTTATGAATGTAATTAAAAAGGAAACAGAAAACATAAAAACATACGCCAGCCGAATTAAAATGTTTTTTTTTTTTTTGATAATGTAGTAGATAGATAGAATAGCTAACCTAGATGGTAGCAAATTAGCTAATGATAACCTATTGGTCGGTCCATTGGCACGAGGCGGGACACACTGTAGAATGTCGTTAGGTTGCCCATGTCCTCGAACAACAGTTTTTCCATTATCACCAAGGAGCACGGTGTTGCCTTTCGTCATTAGATTGTCGCATGTTTGGTGTGAAGAGGCAAGAAAGGATGAGGAATTTTTCGTTGCAGAGAAATTTGTGAGGGTCGAAAATAAGGATTTTTCTTCTTCAGGCGAGATATCGAATACCTTAGACGTCTGTGGACTCTCGACATTGTAAACAACTCGCATCATTTCGAGGCGATAACTAGCAAATTTTGAAAATTCATTTCGTTTTTTGTTTTTGGTTTTGTTTCTCGATTATTAGGTCTTAGTTATTAGTTGTTGGTTTTTTTGAGATAATGTATGTTAAATGAATAAAAGAATGAATTGGTGTAACTGAAAAGTATGTCAAATTTTGTTGTTCACTAAAAAGGACGCAATGGTGGTGAATATAAAAAGTTGTTGATTCAAAGTAAAGTTAAGTTTTCAAACAAACCATTTTTTTAAAAAGTTCGACTAATTGTATTAAGTTAATTTTTCAAATCAAATATTACTGTGAAACCTTAGGTTTTAAATTATGAATTAGCTAACAAAATATAGCAACCACCATGCACGCCCAAAAGCTAAGATGCCTGAATGCCTTTGAGGAAACGAAATAAAAGTTAATTTGTGAATATTTGAAAATAAAATAATAATAAATAAAATCTAAAACTTGCCAGAATTTTAAAATGAAAATAATTTTGAATTCCATTGTTTCTATCCGAATTCAGGGCGGGATTTTATCAAGGGATAATATAATAAACATAACATGCACATTTGCTGATACTTACCGCAGCTTGTCCAAGGACCAGTAGTGAGTAGCTCCATTTTTGGTATCAGTTACTTCAACAGCAACGATGGTTTTTGAAACAGGCGGTGCTCCAAATTCATCCTCGGCTGGTATTGGCGAAATGGCCGATGGCGCCAGTTCAGGGGGTAATGGAGAATATAACGTATCCGTTAAGAGTGTGAATTGGAATTGAACCTGAAATTAAAATATAAGATAAAATAAATATTCGCATTTGAACAAGTTGATAACTGTAATAGTAATTCTCTCCATTACCAGCAACCCCTATTGAGTTTTTAACTTTAAAAGTTGAGTAGTGTGTATACTTTTTTAATATGCAAGCCTGTCCACTATAACCTAAGCTATGTCTCGGCTTTATGAATGAATGAATGAATGAAGAGAGGGGGCAGAACCCTCAGTTTATTTCGCTTAGTACAAGTTGGGACTTCAATGCCAAAATTGGAAAGGAAGATATCTTCCAACCAACTATAGGCAAAGAAAGCCTACACACGTTTCAAATGATAACGGAATTCCAATTATCACGTTCGCAGTGTTACACACAAAAACCCAATACTCCAATAATATAACAGGTGACATGTATACTCCACTTTGCTGTAGGTAAATATGATATATATATATATATATATATTACACGCATGTAGCCAATAGACTTATAAATACTATAAATATGTTGCTACACGCAAAATTGATACGAGGGTTGCCTTTTATATTTCGGGATTAGAGAACAAAAACAAATATTGATCATCGAAAATCACTTTATTGTTTTTCAAAATATTCCCCATGAAGATCTATACACTTTTGCAGGCGTTTGAACCAATTGTCGAAGCACTTTTGCCACTCTGATTGAGGTATCTCCAACACATGCATTCTGAATGCAGCAACCGCTTCTTCAGGTGTCGAAAAACGTTGACCTCTCAGTTTGTTTTTTACGTACGGGAATAAAAAGAAGTCATTCGGTGCCAAGTCAGGACTATACGGCGGATGACCCATCAAATCGATGTTTTGGGTGCTCAAAAATGCAGTTGTCGCAGCCGATGTGTGAGAGCTTGCATTATCGTGGTGAAGAGTGATCCGTCTTCGGCGGTTGGTTTTCCTGATTTCTTGGAAGACAACTGGCAAACAAATGGTTGTGTACCACTCAGAATTGACTGTTCTGCGTTGTTCTAGTGGTACGGTTGCGACATGTCCAGTTTTTCCGAAAAAACAGGCGACCATTTGCTTGGAAGTGCTTCGTGCGCGAACAACTTTTGTTGGATTTGGCTCATCTTGAAACACCCAGACAGTCGACTGCTGTTTTCTTTTGGGGTCATACGCGTAAATCCACGATTCATCACCTGTCACGATGTCATAGGCGTATTTCGAAGCACCGCGACCGTATTTTTTGAGCATTTCTGTCGACCAATTGACACGAGCCTTTTTTTGGGCGATTGACAAATTGTGTGGGATCCAACGCGAACAAATTTTTTTGACACTCAAATGTTTATGCAATATTGAATGTATGCTGGTCCCACTAACGCCTAAGGTTGTCTCAATCTCACGATAGGTCACATGACGATCTTCCAATATCAGTTCGCGCACAGCATCAATGGTTTTCGGAACAACAACTGATTTTGGACGACCTTCACGAAATTCATCTTGGAGTGAATTACGACCACGATTGAATTCACCATACCATTGATAAACACTGGTCCTTGATGGAGCTTCATCGCCAAAAATTGAATTAAGTTCATCCATGCACTGTTGCTGAGTTAATCCACGCCGAAAGTTGTAAAAAATAATCGCACGAAAATGTTGACCATTTAATTCCATTTTTGGGCCGAGATGAATCTTTTAAGTTACTGTAAATAAAACAAATAGCGCTCGTATGTCAAAACGTTCTGAGTGCGTATAACCTCAAAAATGTCCAACTTTACGACAGAGCTGTCAATTGCCGGATTGCAACACTAGGGTTGCCAAATCCCGAAACATAAGAGGCAACCCTCGTATAAGTGTACAGGACGCTACAGCCTCGCTCTACACAGAAATCCACAATGCCATGTCCCTATATGTCCCATACTCCCGACACAGGTTATCATTCTCATCGCCCCCATGGTATAACCACAAACTACGCACCCTTCGTAACAAGAGGAATAAGTTGTGGAACACTTTCCTAAACACGGGTTCTCCCGTGGACTACTCCAACTATCTGGGTGACTCTTACCAATTCACCAAGCTTTACAGCTCCCTCTACCACAATTACCTTGCCAAAGTTCAATTCAACCTGATCAACGACCCCAAATCTTTCTTCCACTTCATTAACCACAAAGGAAATCTGATGCCTATCCCACCTCCCTTTTCTACGGCTCAACTACTACAGCGGACTCCCAAACCATAGCCAATCTTTTCGCGTCCTTCTTCAAACTATCCTTCACGGACGACTCGTTCGAGCCTAACCCCTCCTACTTTACTGGCATGTCTGAATTCTCCCTCGGCCCTCTCATCCCTCTAGACATTCAACAACACCAAGTCACAAAAAAACTTGAAGAACTGAAAGACGATTTCAGTCCCAGCCCAGGCGGAGTCCCTGCTATCCTCTTAAAACAAATGTTCCTCTTCTCTCTCTCCCCCGCTCGCGTCAATCTTCAATCTATCCCTTGCACTAGGAAAAAAACGATATCCAATTATCGTCCCATTCCCAAGCTCTCGCACATTCCCAAACTATTGGAAGGCCTTCTATATGAGGCGTTATGTTTTCGCTGCGCACCCGTCATCTCTCCGAACCAGCACGGCTTCCTCTCAGGCAGGTCCATTACTACTAACCTTGTCGAAGTCACATCCCACACACTCTTTGCCCTAGAAAACGGCGATTAGGTCGATGTAGTCTCTACCGACTTTAGCAAGGCCTTCGACAAAATCTCCCATAACCTCATTCTCTTCAAGCTATCTTCCCTCGGTTTCGAACCCCTGCTGATTAAGTGGGTCTCATCCTATCTCAGTTATCGAACCTGCCGCGTGCGATTTAGATCCACTCCCTCCGATCCTTTTTTCCCAACTTCAGGTGTCCCCCAGGGCAGTCATCTCGGCCCTCTCCTATTTATCCTAACGATAAACGACATGGGCTCTTGCATTAATCACTCCTTCATCTCGCTTTACGCGGATGATTCCAAAATTTTCATGACAATCCGCTCTCCCCTGGACTCCTCACTTCTCCAATCGGATCTTGACAGCTTCTCGACTTGGTGGCAAAATAATTGCCTAGAAATGAGCATCGCCAAATGTCACACAATCACCTTCTCTCGGAAGCGTTCCCCCACTCAGCCATGCTCTTATCTCTTGCTGAACCAACCGATAACATCGGTTGAATTGATTCGCGATCTGGGCGTCCTATGCGACAAGGAGCTCAAATTTACCGCACACATTGATTAACATAATCCTCAAGGCCAACGCCGCCCTTGGGTTTGTCAAACGCTGGTCGAAGGAATTCCTTAACCCCCATGTCACCCGATCACACTACACAACTTTTGTCCGGCCACTACTCGAATACGCTAGTCGGGTCTGGTCCCCGTATCAAGTGACTCACATTCGCAGGATTGGGAGTGTTCAACGTCGTTTCTTGCGCTTTGCCCTCCGCGGACTTGCTCTCCACTTTAACATTTCATACAAACCCCCGTAACGTACGTAACCCTCAATTGTTTTACGTGCCCGCTCATTACACTTCTTACGGCGTTAACGAACCCATCTCGCGTATGCTACGAGAGACCAACTCTTTTCCCACCTCCTTCGATTTCAACATCTCCACTCCCGCTCTTTAACGACGTCTCAGAATAAATCCGTCCTAAATCCGCCCCCTTCCCCCAATAACCCCCCTACCTTGCAATCCTCTCCTTTCCCTCCCTCAAACTAGTTCTCCCTACACCTTTCTTACTTAACTTGAAACTTAAAAAACTTAGCAAAATAAATAATCGCTCCGCGATTAAACTAAACTACTCCCAGTGTTTTACTCGGGGGGTACACCGGTTGATCCTTTGGAGAAATAACAACAACAGAAGTCGGAAGCCAAAGAAGAGTAGGTAAGTGTTATATAAATAATAATATAACAGCAGCTTCAAAAAACCTGGTAGTGAAAAGCACAATGTTCAAGCACAAGCAAATTAATAAAGCCACATGGATCTCACCCAACGGGGTAACGCGTAACCAAATAGACCACTTCCTCATAGACAAAAGACACCACTCGGATGTCCTTGACGTAAGATCATATAGAGGAGCAAGTTGCGACTCCGATCATCTTCTAGTGATGGGCAAAATCAGGAGTCGGTTCGCAGCAAACCCAATTGGCCAGTCACGGGAGACGAGCAAAAAGTTCGCCATTGATAAACTAAAAGACATCCGCAAAAGGGCTCAATATCAAGACGAACCAACGAATAGATTTAGCATTCTAGAGAATGGGAGCAGTGAGGAAGAGGAACCCAATAGTGTGCACACTAAATGTACATCGATCAGAGACACAATCAAACAAATAGCCCAAAAGGTATTAGGATGTAAGAAATCAATTACGTCCAAACCTTGGTTTAACGATGAGTGCAGGGCGGAGATCGAAGAATGTAAACGCATCAGAGTGATCTATTTAGAAGGATATGATGTAGTCAACGTAGAAAGATACCCGACGATTCAGAAAGAGACAATGAGACTATTCAAACGCAAAAAACGCGAATGTGAGAAGATTCGGATGGAAAAAATCCTAGACGATTCGAGAGCAAAGAACATCAGAGGTGTGTATGCCGGCATAAATTCAATTAGAAATGGGTACCGAGGAGAGCCAAAATAATTCAAGACGCAAACGCGTGTCTGGTCACAGAAACAAACAATATCGTGACAAGGTGGAAGCAGTACTTTGAAAACCTGCTCAATGTGCGCAAGCATCAACCACAATAAACGCATCAGACGTACATACAGCCGAGCCTCAGATCCCAGAGCTCTCTTTTAACGAAATTATAGACGTAATAAACCAATTGAAAACCAATAAAGCTCCCGGAATCGACTGCATACCGGCAGAGCTTGTGAAGCATGGAGGAGAGGCAACCGCTCGAAAGATCCACCAACTCAGCCAAACAATATGGGATAAGGAACTCATTCCGGAAGAATGGAAAAGCTCAATAGTCGTCCCCATCTGACTGCGAAAACTACAGAGGAATATCATTCCTCCCAACCACATACAAAATACTAACAAATATCATACTGGCGAGTATCACACCGTACGCGGAAGAAATATTGGGAGACTGCCAATGCGGATTCCGTAGGAGCCGGTCAACGAGCGACCAAATATTCACAATAAGGCAACTACTGGAAAAGAAGTGGAAATACGGAGAGACGGTTCACCAATTATTCGTTGACTTCAAAAAAGCCTACGACTCAGTCGCAAGGCAAAGACTCTACCATATTGTAATTGAGCTGGGAATCCCGAAAAAATATGCCGCCCTCATTCAAATTTGCATGAACGAAAACAAAGGACGAGTTAGAATAGAAGACCACCTCTCAGAACCATTTGAAATCCGGGACGGACTATATCAGGGGGTTGGCCTCTCACCGTGTCTTTTTAACCTTGTGCTCGAGTATGTCATCAGAAAGGTACAAGACGACAACATGGCCGGATCATCCCTGAACGGGGTCACACAAGTGCTCGCATATGCGGATGACATCGCCGTTTTGGGCGACAACCTAGAAACTGTAAGTAAAAACTGTGACGTGAGCCTAGAAATAAATGAAGACAAAATAAAATACATGATTACGACGAGAGCAGGTGGACCTCAAGGAGCACATATAAACGTCAGAGGCAAGGTATTTGAAAAAGTTAAAGACTTTCAATATCTGGGAACGATACTGATGGCCAGTAAGGAAATGTTGAAGGAAGAAACAAAAGACTACAGTCAGGCAACGCTAGTTGGCACACAGTTAGTAAACTGCTGAAATCCAAACTGCTATCATATAATATAAAGCTCCGTGTCTATAGAACCATAATCATGCCGATTATACGGATGAGAAACATGGGCTTTCACAAAACGGGAAGAAAACAAATTCCGTGTATTCGAGAATAAAGTTTTAAGGGGTATCTTTGGCGGTAAATATGACGAGGAGGCAGGACAGTGGAGGAAACTCCATAACCACGAACTGGAAGAGCTATACCGCAAATCTACAATAGTGAGAGTAATCAAGTCGCGAAGAATAAGATGGGCCGGACATGTGGCGCGAATGGGCAACGATAGGACCTTGCGTAGAATTCTTGACGGTAGACCAACGGGAAAGAGACCGGTAGGACGGCCGCGACGGAGATGGGAGGGCTATGTTAGGTTTGACCTTGAGGAGATCAGATCGGCTGGCCAAGCGTGGAAGGAGAGTGCACAAGACAGGGAACGATGGCGGAGTCTAGTCGGTGAAGTTATGAACATCCGGGTTCCTACAGGCCAATAAATAATAATATAATAATAATAATAACAAGTCGTATAAACATATAATTCAGCGCAAGGCTAATAACCTTACCCGTAAAAATAATTTATTATGGAAAATTTAACAATCCTTGGGACTTGCTAAATAAGCCCCAGACCGGATCCCGGTTGTAGTGCCGATGATGATGATGATGACAAACATATAAACTTATAAATAGACTTACGAACTACCTTAAAAACTAAGGCATGCGGGTTGGGGGTGGCGGACTAGATTTAAAGTAACTTAAAAATGGAATGGGGAACTAAACAAAGATGGATAGAATATTAGTCTAAGTGGTAGGACAGGGAAGGGCGGGGATAAGTTTAGTGAGGGCAGAACCCTCATTTATTTTGCTTAATGCAAGCTCAAAGATTAAACTTAAAATTAATTAATATAAAAAAGAACCTTAAAGACTATCTTAAATCTAGAGTGAGAAGGAGTAGAAGGAGAGAAGGATAAGCCGGATGCTAGGGTGTGAGTATGAGTACGGGAGAGTGTAGTCGGTGAGCGGGGTAGGTTCAGTGGGGGTAAGAGAGGAGACGACGTTTGAGAGCGGGAGATGTGAGATTGAAGTCAAAGAACGCAGGGGGAGAGTTTGCCCACCCCTGCATTCACGAAATGGGTTCATTAGTACCGTAAGACGTGTGATGGGCGGGCAAATAGAAGAGACGAGGGTTTCACAGGTTTCGGGGATTAGTGGAAAATGTGATGGAGGAGAGCAGGCCTGGGCAGTTGATTGAGCCTGAGAATAGACGGTGGATGAATAGGATGTCGGCATGAATTCTGCGCTCTTCAAGTGTGTTGAGGTTAATTAGGTGAAGACGGCTCGTATATGGAGGCAAAATCAGAGGATTTTCCCAATACAATCCTCGGAGGGCAAAACGCAAAAAACGACGTTGCACGCTTTCGACCCTGCGAATTTGGGATGAGTAGTGAGGAGACCAAACCTGACTAGCATATTCAAGAAGGGGGCGGATAAAGGCTAAATAGAGCGATCTGGAAACGTAGGGATTAGAGAATTCTTTCGACCAGCGTTTTACAAAACCAAGGACAGAATTAATTGCGGTCGGAGGACAGAGATTTTCGTCAAATGAGGAGGCAATCACCTTCGTTAACAGATATTTTGCAGAGAAAAACGCCGAGTACTATTTGGGCGGGTTAGAGAGATGGGAGCATCGCTGGGAGAAGTGTGTAGAGTTACAAGGAGTGTGGGGGCTCTTTAAGGCTCGTCCGAAGAACCACCCATCGTCCTAACCCAACTCCCCGTTCCCAACCTGGAATACCATTACCGATCATAGTCTCTTACCAGAAATATATGCCTATGGCAAGATCATTATCTTGCCATGGCATCAATCAATTATATCAACCAAACCATTTCAGTTCATCTTACATGAATCATTTAGGAACTTGATTGGTTCCTCTGGGCGGCAACATGTCCATCAAACACACTCCAATCCTCCTGTGTTTACTTCTTCCAACAATCCGTTGGTCCCACGATCGAGCCATAGCAGGTCGCTTGCTTGTTTAGCTGCATGACTGATTGCACGATTCTTCGCCTTATCGAGGAACGATCATGTCATCGGTCATGTCTAACGATTTGCTGTCTAAACAACCACCCAGCCACGATCCTCACGCTGGATATCAAACAGAACGCTCCTGTATACACGATGTATAAACAGAACAAGCTATTTTGACCTGCACGGCAACATTCCCTAGCACAAACGTATAAACAGAGCAACCTTTTTCGGTCTCTATTGAGTTACCATTCGTTTGCACAGCCGACTTGGTCGAACTCCCTTCGTCGCATCCAATATCTGATACAATTCCGTTGGTCCAAAGACAAGCTGGGTAAGTTGTATGTTTGCACATCTGCAAGTCAAATTCCCCATGATCGGTCGCACAAGCGATAAACGATCATCGAGTTGCACACGACCAATGATTGTTTATCCAAACAATCATATCAATGGCCATGCCCTAGGATCGTTCCCAAACCAAACATGCACCCATCCATCCTAGTCCCTTGCCATCGTAGGCTAAGTTTTTGTTGACTTAACGTCAACAGAAAAAACTCTCCCCTATCGTTTATGATGGCAATACAGCCATCCTCCGCAAGCGATCATCTATTTGACCAGCTGCATGTTTGGATTCTCTTCTGAGCACCCTTCGCATTTTCGTTTATCATGGCTTCCAGCGAATGGACATTCAACCAGACGTGTACGGTCACAATGGAAATACTTCCATCAAAACCCAAACCGATCGTTCATTGGTCGTCACCAAAGAAGAAGACCCGATTTGCTCCTCCCATATCGATGAAAAGCCACCACCGTTGCATCTAGTGGATGTTGAACGCAACAGCCACGAGGAAGTCAGATTTTAACTGTACAACCACGCAAACGTGTCGGGGACGTTGCGTTGTCGGAGTAACTAGAGTGGATTATGTTAAGTGTTCGATCCTCGTGTAGATACACCCGTTTTAGGAGTCCGTATTTTGAAATTCGTTTTCCTTCCAAAATTAGTGTCCCCGTTGCTATTGCTGACACGTCGCTTGACGCAATAAACAATTAAATGTAAATAATGTAAAATTCAATTGTAATCCCCGCCAAGTGTTAATTTTTTATTGAGATTTCGCTTTGTATTGTGACCGGAAGGATTGTGAACTTATCTCATAAATAGCATAAGAAAAACTTGAGTCTGTGGATTATGGAATTTAATGACATTGTGTTTAACTAGTAAAGGTCCACGGCAACAGTGTGTATTACGAAACTTGTTCCTTCAATTAACTTTTTAACTTGTAAACAATTCAATGTGCAATATAAACCAATTACAACAAGTTCAAATCAATAAAACAATTTACAACATCAATCGTGTTATTTCTTATTCTTCCTGTTTGCTTCCTCGGAGATTTATTCCGTGAACAATCGTTGGGTGTTTTTAGTGAACCTGTGTCGTACGTCGGCACACCTATTTTAACCCCACAGGAGACTACGTAGAAAAATAAAAATAAATTTTAATAAAAAATGTCCTGTATCTTTGTTAGGTCGGAAAATTTTCAGCCCACCCTCGTACATAGCCCATACCAATTTTTATTATAATGATTACAACGCTACGTCCAAGAAATATAGACGACATATTGCTTGTGCCAATACTTAGACTGGAAAAAATGGCTTTTCAATTTGTTGGGTCCAAAAATGAAATTATATACGATATTTATATAAATTATTATATAAGATGCATTTGGAAAATAGTATTATGGCGCTTTACTTGCGTTAGAAAAAAATTTAATCACTAAATCTGTAAAAGTTTCCATAGAAAAACTTGATTTGAGTGTGGGAGATACGAAGCTTATTTTAACGGATATTAACCTAATCGTAAAATCCTTTCTTTCATGGTTAAGGAAAAATAGCGACGGATTTTGTTTGAATTGTCAATACGAAGTATAGGGACGCGGGGGTTGAGAAGGCTATTGCAAAGGCCACAATCATCGTGAGTGGGTGGAATAACAGACATTTTTACATCATCCGTCAGAAAAAAAAATCAAAACAAAACTAGAGGCGCTATGTAGCTTGTTGTACGCTAAATAATTACTATTGAAACAGAGTTCTCAACGTTTATATCATGCAGGAAGTATTAATTCTCGTCCAATCACTGAAATCAAACAGAGTCGAGCGCACTCAGCCCTTGGATAGGAGACCATATAATGAGAACACACGTATTGAGTCTTTCAACAGTTTTTTTCATTGCAGTGTAAATTTTGAGACCATCGGAGTAATAACAGTGCCCTTAGAGTAGCCACATTATGAAATAACATGATAAAGTAATTACCTTCTTTTTGAGTTCCACTGATATTGCATTGGCTTCTTTCAAGAATATTGCATTGCCCCAAAGATCATCCCGTAACGAAGTAAATTGATGGTAGCGCCATTTGCGGAAGGCCCAAGCGGCTAGGCCTGCCTCTCTTGCAGTCCAGCATGATTCGAATAGAGGATTCACTGAAAATGACAAATAGTAGATCCCGCATTGTCTAGTTTTAAATATTTTAAAGTCGTTATAAATATCTTACCGAAAATATCCTCTTCCTGATGGAAATCTTCCGGGCTATAGCTGCTATACATTGACATGGTCATGGATTGTTCTTCAACTTGTTTCTGCAGAGCGTCAATACGTGCTTCATAGGACTGAAAATAGGAAAAATGTTTTTCAATAACGTTATTGCACACAATGTAATTATTTCAGTAATGCTTTTCGCTAATGTTGTATTTTCAGCCTCATAAGGGTAGAGCCAATTGAAATGATGATGCTACGTTAAAACATGGAGATTCTTTAGTTTTTAGAGAGTTTAGAGTTAATATATTGGGGTGGAAATTAAAGAGTCAAATACACTAACCATCCTATGATCAAACACAACAGATTTGCAACCTAATATATAAACAAAAACGCAGGCAGAATATATTTTCCACTATACTGAATTTGCAATTCTTAGCGGGCCTGATTTACACCATTGCTGTAATCACCACACAGTTTGAACATAACTCACAGGGATAAGTGCTCCCGAAGCACATCACAGTTGTTCTCACCATGGCATCGACGCTAGTTACGTTGGCGCTTTTTCATTGCATAACCTATGGCGTCAACAAGCGGTGTTGGAATTAAAAGAATAAGATCACATCCACCGAAAAAAAAATATTGTAATTCTACTGTAGCGATTCAGCCAAACCCCAGGGTACGCTTTCCTTAAAAACCATAACACCCATCCGACCATCTTCCCATATAATTACACCAATGCAATCGCATTCGGCACACAAAAACGCTGCACGCATTTAAGTGATCAAACCCATGATCTTAAATTCCCTGTTAAGAAACCTTACCTTCATGCATCACTTCGCATACAATTTTCTGTAAGAATTCTTCATGACCTTTTTAGGAATTCCATAACTCCCATTGTTTTCCGCCAATGCATTTGCCCCAGAAAACATTTCCTTTTCCAAGGACATGTAATGCTTTCAAGCATTATCTGAAATTCCTAAAATTGATCCTTAATGTGCATATGCGGCATAAATACCAAACATTCGACACCCTTTGTCTGAGTTAAAATACTATGTCGTCAGCTTGTTTTTACAGCTGCAACACTAGCGATTCAATAGACAAACAATGATGCATTTCTTTCGTCGCCACCACTAATTGCTTGGCATACCTAAATGCAAGCAAGGGATGCGTTCCGGCAATTAACCCAAGATTCGATATACAATTTCCATTGTATAAAGTATCGTATCCCATTAACACCTTTTTACCACGGACCGTCATAGCGACGTTGCATAAACATGACCCTCATTACGGAACAAACCATTTGGTCGGCTTTTCCTTTGTTCTCGCCGACTGCCTTTCTCGTTGTTCCACTGCTTTCGAACACGTGCAACAACATTTAATCTGTTCGATCGCGCACACACACCACTGCACCAAAAAGATCGCATTTTCTTAGTGGCCACACCCTTAAGAGAAAATTTTCTCTTTTCCCTCCATAACTCACCCTTAATTGAAGATAGAATTCAAGTCAGAGTTCTATCCTCGAGGAGTCCATAGACATCCGCAGACCGAGCTGGTCATGCCAATCTCGTTGCCCCGATGCGCACGGGATGCGAGATACACCATAGAATTAACCGCGAGTCGAGTAGTAGTTGTTTCCCGTCAAATCGTGACTTGTGTTCGTTTAAATGTCGAAACGTGAACACTTAAATTAAGAAACTTAGATATTCCAAGTGACCTTTAATTAACGCTTTTCATTTGATTCAACTAACAATAAAAAATTAAATTGCATCCTATAGCGATATGTGTGTTTCTTTTTCCTGTCGTGGAGTTTCGCTCAGTGTTTCCTGTCTATCGAACTCATGATGGGGATAGGTATTAACCGGTACCAATGTCGGCACACATGCTAACCCCCACACTGCCACTAGGTGAACACATTATAAAGGTCACAAACCAGTTAAAAAACAAAGGCTTGGGCAATTAGGTGACCGAGGAGGACAGTATATGACATAACATTAAACAGTTCATACATTATATAGGTAATTCATAATATATGTAAAAAATAAGAGTTAAAAAAGATAAATTAAGTATTGTCATTATGGCTTTGTAAATTAACAAGATCTGTAGTTTTTTAAAGTTCATTTGAACTAAGAATAATGAAATAAAGTGTAATCGAAATAAATAAAAGTAACGAAAAAAATCAAGTGCATCTAAAACAAGGGCAGCCAAAATCGCTCGAAGAAGCCATCTTAGTCGGTGTAAACTCGTTTTAATTGAGCGGCTGTGAAATAGTGATTTACTTAGTTTATGTCTGACCTTCTGAATACTGGTGGAGCAAGACCTTTCCAATTTGTCAAGATCTCTTTATTGGATTAGCAGCGTTTGACTGCTTGACTTATACTCGCTCTGTTATTATTTGATTGACGTATCGTTCTTCCAGAACCGGACTCTGCTCTGAATGAAGGGTGTGGTTGTCTTGTCCAGTACGATCGTTGTGTAGGATGGGCCATACATTTTTGCAAATGGCAACATTTGATTTCTTAAAAACCGTTAGAGGGGGGGGACGCGCGATTTGGGGGGATTTGTGCATCGTTTTATGCAATTTTAGTCACGACGCAGCGCTTCACGGGACAACAGCGTGCTTTTTGTGTAAAACAATTTCATAAAAACAATTCCAACGTTACTGTACAACGCCTATTTAGAAATGAATACGGATTACGCCGTGTAAGTGAGTGTCCAAGTGTTAATTTAATCAAAGCTTGGGTCAAGAAGTTCGAGCAAACGGGATCGACAACGAATATTAAACAAACAGGGCGGCCACGTTCAAGAAGAAGTGATGAGAACATTCGGGAGGTCCTCGATAGTATAGTGGTTAGTATATCCACCTGTCACGCGGGAGACCGGGATTTGATTCCCAGTCGAGGAGCCTCTGGCGCAAGACTAATGACCTTGCCAAAAAAAAAAACAAATCATTATGGAAAATTTAACAAGCCTCAGGACTTGCTAAATAAGTCCAAGACCGATTCCCGGTTGTAGTGCCGATGATGATGATGATGATTCTCTCGAGGAGTGGTACCAAATCACTCCCTCCCAAATGGAGAAGTTGCGAGCATTCGAAAGAAAATGCCGTAGGTATGTCTCCGGCTTACATCGTCGTCCTAACTCATATAAGTACTCTAGTAACGTCCAACTTTACAATACCGCTGGTACAGAACGCCTCGATAGACGATTCCTTGAGCTGTCTATCAAATTTATCGAAAACCTAAGAAATAATCCCAATCCGATAATAACCTCACTCTTAGCGAACCATCTAGATATAAGCACTAACTATCCCAACTGTCCCCACACAAGAGTTATGTTCACCTCAGGCCGATTGGTAAATAATTCAAACGAGATCATATACCACAACACTGAACTTACTCCCAACCAGTTTAAATACTGTAACGTCCAACCGTTTTCCAACATACTATGTTTTTCCAACGAACAACCGGAAAGAAATACTCTACCTCTAACCCATAAGTGACTTCACTCCACATCCTGTCATTCTTATATCCATCATCATCATCGGCACTACAACCGGGAACCGGTCTTGACCTATTTAGCAAGTGAGGCTTGTTAAATTTTCCATGATAATTTGTTTTTCCGGGCAAGGTCATTAGTCTCGCGCCAGAGGCTCCCCGACGGGGAATCAAACCCCGGTCTCCCGCGTGACAGGCGGGGATACTAACCAGTATACTATCGAGGAGCTCATTCTTATATCCCCTTAATTATAAAACTTTGTTTATAGCTCATTTTATAATAATCAGACTAAGTTACATTAAGTTATATTTATAATTAGGGTTGGGTTTAGAATAAGTAAAGTAATTGTGACGCATATGACAATCAGTACTAGAATATACGAGAAAGTCCAAATAATAGTACGAGAAAATTCTAGAAAGTACTGGAAAACTGGAGACCATAAGCAGTATAAAATTCGACGCTATGGAACGGACGGAAACGAAACGCCGAATCAGAATGAGGAAACGTTATAAATACGTCGCACGCCAATCAAGTAAGAAGTAAGCAGTCAAAGACGCGATAAGTACGGAAGCACTAAGTTAAGAAAACGTTAAGTGTACGGTAAAAGTAACGGTTGTTATTAACGGATTAATAAAGTATTATATTAATTGAAAGTCGATTTAACGGCTCTTATTTATTAAAAATAATTAATCCAGCGAACCCTAAGCTCGTTACAATTGGTGTCAGAAGTGGGATTAAATATTGGTGAAGTAAATAAGTCTGTGAAAGTGTGCTGTGACGATGTCAGATCGACATTTGCAGGATCTTCGCGTTCCTGAGTTGAAGAAGGAACTTCAGGACCGGAATCTGGATAGCATAGGACAGAAGCAAATTCTTCGACAGCGTCTGCAAGCAGCAATGGAGGAAGAGGGTATTGATGTCGACACATATGTTTTTACGATTGGGCCAGACTGTCCGGATGGAGAAGAAACAGCGAGTCAAGATGGTGCCAATGTAACGGAGAAGAGTTCGCCACAGTTGAACATTTCGGAGATGCTCAGGGTGATGATGACAAAACTGGACGCGCAAGCTACAGATATTAACTCAAAATTGGCCGTGAAAGCTGCAGATGTTAATGCAAAGTTGAATGCCCAAACGCAGTGGATGAAATATAATTTTCAACACTTTAAGGAAGAAATTCGAAACGAAGTAGAAAATCTGGATCTAAAAAACGAAGCTGAATTTAAGAAAGTCACCGATGAAATAACGCGAATCGAAAAGAGACTTGAGTGTGTTGAGAGAAATAAGACATCGCCTAGCAACCAACATGACTACAAAGATACAAGGATGCAACCGCCAGCCTTCGATGGAACGGGACCCTTCTCTGTATTTATACGTTAGTTTGACGCCGCGGCCAATTATAATAAGTGGTCGGATGAGCAAAAGTCAACATCACTAATCTTGTCACTCCGCGGGGCGGCTGCAGATTTGTTACAAACCATACCAGCAGAGAAGCAACAGATTTCCAAACGGTAAGAGACAGCCTTGAAGCTAGGTACGGAAACAACCACATGCAGCAGGTCTACCGCATGCAACTGCAGAGCAGAACGCAGAAACCTGGAGCAAATCTTCAACAGTTGCAGGCAGACATTGAGCGATTGGCAAACTTGTCTTATTCAAATATGACTAAGGAATTTCTGAACGAGGTAGCAATCGATGCATTTATAAACGCACTCCAAAATCGGGGCTTGCAACAAGCCGTTCGTTTGGCAGGAAAGAAGACGACTAATGAAATACTCGCGTTCGCATGGCCATATGAATCTGCTAAACTGGCTACCAGGAGTACATATAGAGTTCGAGAAACGTCCATCCAGGAATGTTCCTGCCAAAGAATCGGGCATGTACAACGGACAACGCCGAGACCTGATATGAAGTGTTGGACATGCGGCGAAGTCGGCCATGAATGAAACATCAAGTGAGAATTGTTATTCATGCGCTAATCACAAGGGAAGCCTTCAGCGTGATTCAGACTTGGACAGCACCACCACCGAATGTAAATCCTTACATCAACAGATAATTGCTCTTAAGACCGAGGAAAGGTCATTGAGAGGAACAATCGCTTATTAACTGATCTAACAGAGAGGCAAGCTGAAATTTTGACCCTAAAGTGTCGCCTTCAGGATTCGGAAGTACAAATTGATCGTCTAAAACAAGAGGCGTACGACCTCCGAAAGGTACAAGTATAAGTACTAGATGGGTGGACGAGTGATGCTATACGCGCGGCTCAACTTCAGGATAAAGATATGTCGCTAATCCTGGAACACAAAGAAAAGAACGACCGGCCAACTTGGAACAATATGTCCGACAAGAGTGGAACATTTAAGGGATATTGGGGACAATGGAATTCCTTGCTGGTGCAAGATGGAATTCTAAAGCGTAAATGGGAAGCCGCGGACGGATAATCCCATCGAATGCAGATTCTAGTTCCACCTTCAAAAGTGAAGGATGTACTAACAGAAATGCACGACGGGCCCTCCGGTGGACATCTGGGAGTTAATAAGACACTTTCAAAATTACGATCTCGATTCTACTGGCTTCACATGAGAGATGACGTCGAGTCTTGGTGTAGGAAGTGCACAACTTGCATTGCGACCAAGGGACCAACAGCAAAACCAAGGAGCGCTATGAAGCAGTACAACGTGGGCGCCTCTTTCGAGAGAATTGCGATTGATATCTCAGGACCGTTCCCAAAAACAAACGACAACAACAAATACATGTTGGTCATCATGGATTACTTCAGCAAGTGGGTGGAAGTCCTTCCAATTCCAAACCAAGAAGCAACAACCATCATTGAGCAGCTTATCAATAACTGGATCAGCAGATATGGAGTTCCCTGTGAGCTTCATTCCGATCAAGACCGAAACTTTGAATCACGGATATTTCAAGGCATCTGTGCAGCACTGGGCGTAAGGAAAACCAGGACCGCACCCTTACATCCGCAGTCAGGCGGAATGGTCGAAAGGTTCAACCGAACAATGAAAGAACACTTATCGAAGATCGTTAGTGATCACCAACGAGATTGGGACAAATATGTACAAACCTTTCTCCTGAGTTATAGATCGGCTAATCACGATACGACAGGCCATTCTCTAGCAAGAATTATATTTGGACGAGAGATACGATTATCAGTCGATCTGCGATTCGGGATACCTCCAGACACCATAAGACTGAAGACTACGTAGCCGAATGGAGAAATCGCCTCGATGAGATTCATCAATTGGTTCGAAAGCAAATCAAGGTATCAAGTGACAGGATGAAAACAAGGTACGACGTTCGAGCCAACGCATTCGGATTTAATGCAGGCGATGACATGTGGCTTTATAACCCTCATCGGCAAAAAGGAAGGTCTCCGAAGGTGCAGCAACATTGGGACCGTATAAGATTCTCACAAGAATTAACGACGTTGACTATAGGATTCAGCGAAGACCGAACGCCAAGTTGAAAGTGGTGCACCGTGACCGACTGGCGACTTTTTGTTAACCCAGAAGACCAGTGAACTTAGTTCGGGACCAACTAATCTAGGTGGAGGGTAGTCTAACGCATATGACAATCAGTACTAGAATATTCTAGAAAGTCCAAAACAAAGTACTAGTATATTCTAGAAAGTGGAGACTATAAGCAATAGAAAATTCGAGGCTATGGAACAGACGGAAACGAAACGCCGAATCAGAATGAGGAAACGGTATAAATACGTCGCACGCAGATCAGGAGAAAAGTAAGAAGTAAGCAGTCAAAGACGTGATAAGTACGGAAGCGATAAGTCAAGAAATCATTAAGTGTACGGTAAAAGTAACGGTTGTTATTAACGGACTAATAAAATGTTACATTAATTGAAAATCGATTTAACGGCTCTTATTTGTAAAAAATAATTAATCCAGCAAACCCTAAGCTCGCTACATAATAATAAGTAATTCCTGGTTTTCTGACCTTTTCCAGAAAGACGAAACACTACTAAATATATTGTGACGCATATAACAATCAGTACTGGAATCTTCGTGAAAGTCCGAAACAAAGTACTAAATTATTTTAGGAAGTACTGGAAAACTGGAATAGAAAAGTCGAGACTATGGAACGGACGGACACGAAACGCCAAATCAGAATGAGGAAACGGTATAAATATGTCGCACGCAGATCGAGAAGGAAGAAAGTGAAGCAAGCGATAAGTAGAAAGTATTAAGTGCAGCAGTGAAGAAGTAAAAGACGCGATAAGTACGGAAGCGATAAGTTAAGAAATCGTTAAGTGTACGGTTAAAAGTAACGGTTGTTATTAACGGACTAATAAAGTGTTACAGTAATTCAAAATCGATTTAACGGCTCTTATTTATTCAAAATAATTAATCCAGCGAACCCTAAGCTCGCTACAATATAAACACACATCTATCCTGTAACTCTTGGAACATTGTTTGGAAAATGTATGTATTATTATAATAATTACATGTAAACTGTTGTTACAAAATTAATTTAACGTCACTGTATCGCTTAAATGTACAAATTAAAATTATGGTTAATAAATACAGATAAAAAAATAAAAATCCACCAGTCGGCAGTTGTGTGCTGCTCCGTCTCGAACATTCGGTTAATGCGAGTGACAAAATCACACAAACTGAACAAAATGTGACTACAGTTTGCGGGTCTACCATCGCCCAAAAAAGATTAATGGGGCAGTAAATTCCAAAGTAAAAGTATTCGGTAAGCTCTGCCAATAAAATGTTTAATCTCAGCGAAAATTTAAAAACAATAAAGCCCATTTGATTCATAACCCATCCTAGGCGATTAATGCGTGCGACGAAATCTCACAAACTGGACAAAAAGGTGCCCATAGATAACAGCAAGATTGCTGAGCAAAACGATCATGACTCATGGTCCGCCATCTCCCAAAAAAGAAAGAAAAGACCTGTAAAATCTAAGGGTGAAGGAGGCCCTTAAAAAGAAGCCAGAAAACTGCGCGAATAAAATGTTTAACATTAACGAATGTTTAAAGAAAATGAACACGAACAGGACCTGTTTGATTCAGTAAGCCAATACCATCGAGCATTGAAGAATTTACCTTTCTTTGCTCCTCAAACTCTTGATCAGCTTGTTGTTTTTCCCTTTTATATTGTTCCTCAAGAGCATCTAGCCTCTTCTGCATTTCGGCCTTCAAATCAATTCCCTGCTTCTCCAATAATTCACATTGGGCAAAGTTCCAATCAACTTCTTGATTCGTTTCTTCTGTAGTTGCCTTCTCTGTTTCCGTTTCACTGGTTGACATCTTGTCGCGTATTTCTCGCACTTGTCCGGGGTGATTGAATCGGAACACATGGTTTTTACCCAATATAACACGTGAACCAGTCACTAAAACTTCGGGTTCAATTAATTTCCGGCCATTCAAATAGACCAGGGCATCTTTATGTGGAATTAAGGTAACTGTATCATTGCGGTTTTCAAAAGTACAGTGCTCCTTTAGAATATAAGGTCCAGATAGTTGGATATCTTGTGGAACATTGGCTTCATGAGTTCCAAGTCGAGTGATACCTGTACATTTATAATATTCATCTGAATAGTTATTTGCACAATTCATTTTAATTCCTTACCGTCTTTGATGTAGTACAACAAGCATTCTGACAAATTGGGGTCTTCATTGAGATTTACTAAATGAGGAGTTTTCTTCGGGGAGAACACACCGACTGTATTTCCGTCTTCTTTAACCGCGACTCCCATCTCAGCGAATACAGCCTCGCGTTGTACACGGATTTCTTCGGTGCGCTTCAATTTCTCCTCCCAAGTTTCATTGAGTTCTATAAATCAGCAAAATATTTATATGTGCTTTAAATTGCTTTTTTTACATGGTACTTACCTGCGATTAATTTTTCGCTGGCTTGCAACTGATCTACTGCCATGTCTGTAGACGAGCCATTTCGGTTGCGTCCCTTTGTTGGAGACTTGATTTCTGTGCGCGAGTTTCCATTTTTATTAAGTTCATCTTCTGCAATAATTTTATGAAAACAATTAGATTATGTTATTAGGATTATTAAAATCAGCCTAATGATAAATAAATTAGCGTGCTTAGTGGTACAGGCATGCATACATTTATATATATAGATATTTATCTGCGTATATATATATATTACCAATTATTAAAAATTAAACTTAAGCAATTATTTAGCGAATGTTATAAAAATATAATTATCGTGGAATGACTGAACAGTGCAGTCAACAATTCATTTTAGTTCATTTTACTTGCTCTTTTTATGTACGTATTTTTAGTGAACTGCTGGGGAAGGGGAGGAGTCCTGATAAAATGTTAAAATATATTCCAGACTTCCAATGAAAAGATATTCATCCATTTCTTTAAATTCTTATATTAAAAAAACAATGGTGTTCTGTACAATCAATTATGGATGCTGTTGCTGATGAATTCTAAAAAATTATTAAGTTATGGACGTCAAGGCCGGAGATCCCAGTTGTAGAGCTGCATTAGGGAGATTGCGGTGAGGGTTTCATTTGACGAACGAATCGAGTTGGTAACGTATCAATTTATTCCTAACGAATGAGATACTCGATAGTTACATCGATGGTCGTTCAATTAGTCCTTAAAACACCCAAATAATATAATGTATGATGGTGTGCTCACGGTCAATGTACCGGAGGGGGTTAGAATCATTGGGTACGCAGATGATTTGGCAATAGTGGACGTAGCTGAACATCTAGATGACCTGGAGAATATTTGCTCCCAAGCAATCTACAGCATTAAATGCTGGCTAGATATAGCCGGACTGAAACTAGCTGGACATAAGACGGAGGCAGTTTTAATAAGCATCCGCAAGAAAGTTGAACACCTTGATTTGGAAATAGAAGGACAAATAATCAGATCCAGACCCTATATTAATTATCTTGGTGTTATACTTGACAACAGGTTGAGCTTCAAGGAACACCTGAGGAAAACGAGTGAAAAACGGCAAGAGTAAGCAAAGTTTTGCGAGACTGCTACCCAATGTTGGAGGACCCCGGCCCCATATAAGGAAACTCATAACCAGTGTCAACACCTCCATTATATTGTATGCAGCTCATATATGGGCAGGAGCTGCACAGTATAAGTCGTACATGAGGGGAGTGAACTCCGCACGTAGGCTGGCATCACTAAGAGTTTGTTGGGCATTCCGAACGGTATCCGAAGAAGCTATAAATATTTTGGCTGGGAGGACGCCACCTGAC
The DNA here is from genome assembly GCA_963931805.1 of Microdon myrmicae. Taxonomy (NCBI): domain Eukaryota; kingdom Metazoa; phylum Arthropoda; class Insecta; order Diptera; family Syrphidae; genus Microdon; species Microdon myrmicae. The sequence continues at coordinate 87,466,018 of OZ007497.1, forward strand.
ATTGCAACTAAAGAAAACGCTGCTTTGCATAAGGTCTCCCCAGAGAATCGTCTTAGTATGCGGTCACAATTAGAGCTCTCAGGCCTAAGAGAATGGCATCGAAGGTGGGATTCTTCCATCAAAGGAAGATGGACCCACAGCATGATACCTGATATAGGAACATGGGTGAAAAGAAAACATGGCGAGCTGAGTTACCACTTGACTCAGCTAATATCAGGACATGGACGCTTTCGGCAATACTTGCACAAGTATAAGCATGTGAATCGCTCATACTGCTTGTATTGCGAAGGCAAAATAGAAAATGCGGAACACGTACTCACAGAGTGCGTGAGATTCGAGATCGCGCGAACGATTTTGGAGAGACATATGAGACGGACAGTTACTCCGGGAGGAGTAATAAAATACATGCTTAGTTCAAAACAGGCATGGTCCGTAACAAATGGTATTCTCTGTGAAAAGATGCAGCAGTTGCGACGCGACGAGCAGAGTAACAGGTAAACTCCGTCCCGCCCCGCGATGGAATATCTAAAAGAAAGTTCCGCGGAGATCAACGAAAATATGAGTCTGGGGGGAGGTAGTTTTAGTCGGTAAAAACCCGGCATGCCTCTGGATCATTCCAGAGGTATCTTTTGAAGATTTCCACCTTCCTACCTGAAAAAAAAAAACACCCAAATAATGCCACTCGTAATTTCGAAAATGATAGGACCGTGCATAGAATTCTTGACGGTAAAGTAACGGGGAAGAGACCGACAGGACGGCCGCGACGGAGATGGGAGGACAATGTTAGATTGGACCTCGAGGAGATCGGATCGGATGATCGAACGTGGAAGGAGAGCGCACAGGATAGGGAACAATGGCGGAGCCGAGTCGGTGAGGTCATGAACTTCCGGGTTCCTACAGGCCAGTAAATAATAATAATAATAATAATTTCGAAAACGCTTTATTTTAATAACTATCATTGCTTTCAAACTAACAGCCCAAAAGGTATTAGGATTTAAGAAACAATTAAGTCCTAACCTTGGTTTGACGATGAGTGCAGGCAAAGATCGAAGAACGAAAACGCCTCAGAGCAATCCGCTTAGAAAGATATGATGAAGTCAACGCAGAAAGCTGCGCGACGATTCGTAGAGAGACAATGAGACTCTTCAAAAAAAAAAAACGCGAATGGGAGAAGGCTCGGATCGAAAAAATCCTAGAAAATTCTAGAGCAAAGAACATCAGAGGTATGTATGCCGGCATAAATTCAATTAGAAATGGTTACCGAGAGGGCGTCAAAATAATTCGAGATGCAAACGGCTGTCTGGTCACAGAAACAAACAATATCGTGACAAGATGGAAGCAATACTTTGAAAACCTGCTCGGTGTACGCACCCATCAACCACAAATAAACGCCCAAGCGTGCATACAGCTGAGCCTCAGATCCCAGAGCCCTCTCTCAACGAAGTTGTAGACGCAATAAAGCGATTGAAAAACAACAAAGCTTCTGGAGTCGACTGCATACCGGCAGAGCTTGTGAAGCATGGAGGAGAGGCAACCGCTCGAAAGATCCACCAACTCATCAAAAAAATATGCGATAAGGAAGTCACTCCGGAAGAATGGAAAACCTCAATAGTCGTTCCCATTTTCAAAAAAGGAACCACATATAAACGTCAGAAGTCAGATATTTCAAAAGGTTAAAGAATTTAAATATCTGGGAACGATACTGACGGCCAGTAACGAAATGTCGAAGGAAATTAACAAAAGACTGCATTCCGGGAACGAAATGTCGAAGGAAATTAACAAAAGACTGCATTCCGGCACGCACTCAGTAAACTGCTGAAATCCAGACTGATATCACAGAATATAAAGCTCCGTGTCTATAGAACCATAATCATGCCGATTGTTCTATAGGATGCGAAACATGGGCTCTCACAAAACGGGAAGAAAACAAATTGCGCGTATTCGAGAATAAAGTTCTAAGGGATATCTTTGGCGGCAAATATGACTAGGAGACAGGACAATGGAGGAAACTCCACAACCACGAATTGGAAGAGCTATACCGCAAAATTACAATAGTCAGAGTAATCAAGTCGCGAAGATTAAGATGGGCCAGACACATGGCGCGAATGGGCAACGATAGGACCGTGCAAAAAATTTTTGACGGTAAACCAACGGGAAAGAGACCGACAGGGCGGCCGCGACGAAGATGGGAGGATAATGTTAGGTTGGACCTCGAGGAGATCGGATCGGATGGTCGAACGTGGAAGGAGAGCGCACGGGATAGGGAACAATGGCGGGGTCGAGTCAGTGAGGTCATCAACTTTCGGGTTCCTACAGGCCAATAAATAGCATAAAAGGTTGTACGCACACAGTGAGGGATTACAAGGATAAATAGTGAATCAATTTTATGTCAGGATTTCTAATATGAAAAGATTTATGAACGAATGGTTTTCCGGTGAAACAGTAATGCCCTAGATGAGTTCAGTCACGAATACGACTTAAGAAGATATATAAATAATTTTTCAATTCTAAATGCATCAAGTTAAAGTTGGAAACACCCTGTGCATTCATAATTTGAAAGGAAAACAACATATATAAAAACGATGCTTATTATATCAAATAAAGTTTCAATTACATATAAAACCCATAGTTTTAGTTATTCATAAAAAACAAAATACAGTGGAGTGTACCTGTGCAATGATAAATTATAATCTTACAACAAGCCTTAAAAGTGTAACTAAGCAAAATAAAAAAGAAATAATGCTTAGGGTATAAATACTACTGTGTAAATTACATTGTGTAATCATATTTCAGTTTTTATGTTTAATGATGTAAAATTAAGGTATGCATGATTATGTGATATCAACTTATAGGATATTTTACTATGAAATAATTATTACATAGTTGGAACGAAGGTGGACACAAAAGAGACAACGGCGAACAGATACCACAAAAATCGTACATATTTTCAAATTTTTGATTGCCACATTAAATCTGTATTTTAAATGCCAAATATTTCTGGAGTAGATTGAATTGGTCGAATTTATATTACGAATTATGGATTTGTGTGGTCTCAACACACATTACACGAATAGTGAATAAATGTAAAGACATATCTAATAAGTACACACATTGGTAAAATGTCATCCATTGAGTGTACTTTCATTTTAATTTCGATGCGTAAAAAGCTTGACACGAACAGCGGATTTGGTGTTGTACACAAAGAATACAAATAAAAAATTGCATCCTTTGCCATGATTATTTAATATTGCTTAAGCCGATTGCCTTAGAAGCATATCATATATATAGTTAGGCAAAGAAAAAGCAAAAAATGCTTTGAATTGTCGGCAGAAGCCTATTCAGGTTATATATTGGCCAATACGATTTTTATGTTTTCAATGGCTACTTACTATTTGGGTCTCGTTTCTCACAAACGACTTTACCATCTGGCCCTAAATGAAAATATTTGGCTTATCTAATTGATTATTTCCTTTTACAATTATTTCATTTCAAAATGATTAGTTGGAATATGCAAATACTATAAGTTTACATATATATCAAAAATTAACATCATTGATATAAAAACTAAAATAAAACAATTCAAACTTAATTTTAAGGGATGTTGAACATATACGAATTTTTCGAATAAAACAAAAACGCATCGTCATTCGTAAAAAATTAAGCAATGTCCATTTACCTTCTTGAACTTCAATTCCTTCGGCTTTGAGAAGATCTCGGAGTTTTTGAATTTCCTCTTTGAGTTCGCGAATCAATTTAGCATTAGCATCTTCATTAACAACAGCTTTGCATACAATTTGCTTAGCACGGTCAGCGTATCTAGAAAAATAACGAGAGATATGTTTTACTTGGTTGCAGACACTCAATAGATATTTTATTTTAGATTATTATATTTGTAGGAATCTTAAATTACATTTACAACAGCGAATGACAAAGTGTTCTGTTTCAGATCTTATGATAGATACTCTTATTCCCAAATCTATTAGTATTCCCAAGGTTCCGAAATATTGCCATCCGAGCCTGCAGCTTTGTTATTGGTCAGCTTATTAAGGGCTCAGGTAACAGTGCGAGTTCGTACGTGAATCTGGCCTATGGTGCGATGCTTGTGCTCCTGTTGAGGATCAGCTGATGTGGTATCAGACAACGTTGAGATGATTGCAAAATAAGCAGCAAATAAAGGGTGGTTAAATTTTAAGGGCCGATGTTGATTTTGAATAAAACACAAATTATTTAGGAAATTATTGTCATTTCTTTTTATTATGATAACATTGGTATGGTTCAATTATGTATGGAACAAAATATCGGCCAAATGGCCGCCGCGACCTCGGCGGCACACCTCTATCCGATGGTCCAAATTTTCGATGACGCTGAGGCATAATTGAGGTTCTATGCCGTCAATGTGCCGAATTATCTCATCCTTTAGTTCTTGAATTGTTGCTGGCTTATCGACGTACACCTTTTCTTTCAAATAACCCCAAAGAAAGAAGTCCAACGGCGTCACATGATCTTTGCGGCCAATTGACATCGCTACCACGTGAGATAACACGGCCATTGAATTTGTCGCGCAAAAGAAGCATTGTTTCGTTAGCTGTATGGCAAGTGGCACCGTCCTGTTGAAACCACATATCGTCCGCATCCATATCTTCCGATTCGGGCCATAAAAAGTTCGTTATCATCTCACGATAGCGAACACCATTCACAGTAACTGCCTGACCGGCCTCATTTTGGAAAAAATACGGCCCGATGATGCCGCCAGCCCATAAACCGCACCAAACAGTCACTCTTTGTGGGTGCATTGGTTTTTGACAATCACTCTTGGATTATCATTCGCCCAAATGCGGCAACTCTGGTTATTGACGAATCCACTGAGGTGAAAATGTGCCTCATCACTGAAGATGCCATTTCTTGCCACCATTCTGACCATTGACGACGCTTGAAATGGTCAAGAGGCTTTAGTTCTTGAGTCAATTGCACCTTGTAAGCGTGTAAATGCAAATCTTTATGCATAATGTTCATCAACGACGAGCGTGAGGTGCAATTCTTGGGCACGACGACGAGTTGAGGTGGACGGCTCTTCAGTCACACTATCGCGAGCAGCAGCCATATTTTCTGCAGTACGAGCTGTACGAGCATGCACTGGTGTTTTCACATCTCCTACAGACCCGGTTTGCTCAAATTTCTGCACGATTTTTCCGATTGTACGCACATTTGGACGATTAAATTGACCGAAAAAATCACGAAGTGCACGATATGCATTTTGATTTGAACGCCCATTTTCATAATAGGCCTGAATAACTTTAACGCATTGCTCGATTGCGTATCTTTCCATGGTTCAAATTGAGTTAGTCTGAAATTGAGAAATGTCAAATGAAATGCAGAAAAAAGGTTGACGTTTGGGTGTGGTTCACATTTAACATCGGCCCTTAAAATTTAACCACCCTTTAGATTCGTTTTTTTTTTTTTTTTTTTTTTTTTTTTTTTTATTAGACTTCTCTCGGGAGAGGCGAACCTATAACTCCGAGTGGGCGCCCCGAGATGCCATTAAATAACTATTGCAGTTCTTTTTGAACAGTTGCAGGTTGTAACGCTCCGGAAACACTCGCGTGGGAAGGGAGTTCCACAGCTTCCCCGCTCTGTAACGGAAAGAGTTCTGATGCAGAGATATTCGCGCCGTCGGGAGATGAACCACAAACGAGTGGGATCCGTCGGATTGTCTTGTGGAGCGCATATAGGCCGAATTGCGTGGAACAATACCAAGAATCTCCGAAGAGCAGCACCCGTGATAATATCTGTAAAACATACAGAGGTCGGCTACACGCCTTCGATGTGATAGGGACTGTAGTCCCGACGTCAGCACCGAGTCCCCGATCAGGCGGATCGCTCGTCTCTGTATGCTCTCAAGTAGGTCGAGGGTATGTTTAGGAGCCGAGCTCCATACATGAGAGCAATATTCGAGCGCGGGTCTAATTTGGGATTTATATAGGAGAAGAAGTTGGGCCGGAGTAAAATATTTCTTGACTCTAAAAAGATAGCTGTTTTCCTGGGGCTGACCTAGCGATGCTCGACACGTGTTTATGCCATGAGACTTTCCCACAGACCGTGACGCCGAGCAATTTCAAACTTTCCCCAGCCTCGAGGGCCCGGCCATTCATCATCAGCTGTGGAACCGATGGTCCACTTTTCTTTGTGAATGTTGTATATTGTGTCTTCGCTGCATTGAAATCGACGAGATTGGCCCTTCCCCACTGCAGAACCCTATCTAGATCCTGATTCAGAGAGTCAATCTGCTCAGCTGATGCGACGCAGATGCACCAATCGGCCGAACACTCGAAAGGGAGGAAACAAGCGCAAAACTGAACACTTTGTTATCCGTTCTCTCCAACAAATCATTTATGTGAAGCAAGAACAAGGTTGGAGTCAAAATAAAACCTTGAGGCACCGCCGAATTAACAGGATACAGATCCGAACACTCGCCGTCCACAACAACCCGGATCGATCGATTCTCGAGGAAGCTCCTCGTCCAGTCGCAAAGCTGTTGGGAAAGTCCATATGAACGAAGTTTGCTCAGCAATGCCCCGTGCCAGACGCGGTCAAAAGCCTTGGAGATATCCAATGCGACAGCCCTTGACTCACCATGCCGTTCAATTGCAGATGTCTATTTATCGGTTATAAGTGCCAAAAGGTCTCCCGTGGACCGCCTGCCACGGAATCCGTATTGACGATCATTCAGAAGTCCGTTGCACTCCAAATACTTAACTAACTCTGTATTGATGACTTTTTCCATTACGATAGATAAAATAGACAGTAATGCTATCGGACGGTAATTTTGTGGGAGACACTTTTTTCCCGTCTTTGGGATTGCCCGAACTCGAGCGATTTTCCAGCAGGCAGGAAAGGTCCTCCGTGCATAAGATAAGCGGAAGAGTGTGCCAAGAACCGGCGATAGTTCTGGAGCACAGTTCTTAAGGACTATTGCTGGTATTCCGTCCGGGCCGGTTGCCTTCCTACAATCCAGTTCACGTAGAATGCGTTAAATAGTGCGCGGACGAAATCTCACATCCCGCATCGAAGACCGTACCGGCGAAATCACAGGTGGCTCCAAAAGGCCGGGATCGAGGTTTGAATACGCGGAAAATTAATTCGCGAACACATTAACTTTATCCTTTGAATTCGTGACTAACGTCCCGCTATCTGTCACCAACGGAGGGAAAGGGGAGGTTGTGAAGTTACCGCTGACAGCTTTTGCCATTGACCGAATGAGCTTATTGATCATCCTGTCGTTGTGAGCCTTCTTCGCGGTATCAATCGCCTGGTTGCACGCGTTTCTGATTCTAACAAAATTCGTTCTGTTAACATCAGTGGGATTGGAGCTCTGTTTTTTGGTACTGTAATCAGCTCGCATTTTTTATCAAACCAAGGTTTATCAGACGAACTTCGTTTCGTCTATTGGGCTGACGACTGGCCTGTTAGCGACTATAAGCAAAGGAATGGATTAGGAGTCCGAGGTTTCGATGTTTTCACGAATGCTCAGAAATTTCTACTACCTGGGGGAGAGTGTATTATTTTTTGGTTCATTCTTTGGCCATGCAAGAACTTTGCGAGTTAAATATGCGCTTTGCAATGATTTCTAGCCCTCTTCTCCGGTTTTCATCGGCTTGATTTATACAGCTGGTAGTTTAACTCTTTAGCCTCTGTTTATATTCAACAACAGTCTAAACGGAAGCCACACAGCGGTTGCTGTGGATCGACGTAAAGTAAACGAATCGTTCACATCGAGATGATTGTTTACTTAAAGATCCAAATTACTGTGTCACGCTTTGGGTTCATGACGAGTTGCTTCCAACTGAGAGGAGAGGAGAATGAATTGAACCGCAGCTGGGGGAACTCGTGCCAATGGTCCAAAAAGTTTTGAGTTCTTTAAACTATTAAGAATTATTATTGTGTGAAACAATATCGGTTTTTTTGCTTGTGTTACACCTCGCTTTACACCCCCTCAACATACATAATACAATTAAGATTCCATCCTCAAATAATAAATCTCCAATTATCAATTCATATGATTCGATCTAACTAAACATTAATCAAAATATTCTGCATACAATACAATACTCGCGTCCATTCAGAAGCAAAGCCTTCTCCACGAACAATTAATTCATATCGCATATCTTGCGATAATTATCCATCCATGCCAAAGCATATATCCGTCGTGCACTTGCCTTGGCATTCTGCTTCGCATTCCGAAAATCAAACAAGCACCTGTCCACAGACCTACACGGTCTCATGTTACAAGTACATATGTTTACAGATGTGATACATGATATGCGAGCACAAGCGGCAATATCAAGGGGCACCGCCGACGAAATAATCGAGCGTCAGAAAACTGCTGAGTTCGGCGAAGTAGAGCACACAGCAGTGAGGCGCAAATAAATCGTCTGATACGATTGGCACATGCGGGCAATGGCCTATAATTGGTTCGCCGCATTGAAAGCAATTAAATAATTGCGCAAGTCATTGCCGTTCTTCCAAGGATTCGGTTGTTAAAGTGTGATCAAATTGTCCTTGGGCGTTGTTTAATTCTCCCAAGGCATTCCAAGCATTCCATCGCATCGTGTGAACTGGTATTGCAATGTTGAATATCGAATCGTATTGGCCAAATTGGGTAGGTATAATTGAACGGGTAGTGGAGCAATTGATAGATTGACACCAAATTTTTTGTGTTTATGACGGTTGATTTCCGAATCCAGTGTCGCGTTCGCGTTATGTAGAGAGTAGTGATTCATTTTAACAAGACGTTCCATCAATTGGGTTTTTTTCTTTTACCGGATATTTTAAACCCTCAAGGTATGTTGCAATGAAAATAAGAGTACAACGGAAACAAGGGATATAGAACAATTAGGCGTCTCACGTTCAAGAAGCATTGAGTAAGCCCAAGATTACTTTACTTCCAATAACTGGTGTCCATCCGTACGTTTTATTATCTCCTAGTGATTGTGAAAACTCATGGGGGTACCGTTCTGGTGTGTGGGTTTATAAAAAATAATTACATCGCGAGATATCATTTGCAAATCGCAATACTCATTACACATAGATCTATTTACAGGTGATATGGCTTTTAAGGTGATCGGCTCGCGCCAGATAGCTCAATATAACATGTGTGGATCTAGTCGTAAAAGAGCACTCTGCTGTGGGTCGTCCTTATGCAGATAAGGTGAAGAAATCAACCATACGTTCACTACTCCGCGAAGAAACCCACAATAGTATGCCTACTCATGTCCGCCAACATTTGACAAGGAATAGATCCTACTACTGATCGACTTCGAATTAGCTTACATTAACACCAACCATGAGCGCTTCATCGTCTCACTGAATCCGAATTCTGGTGATGAATAACAAAGAAATATTTAAGAAAAGGAGTACGCTACTAATTCCATACCTTGGCAAGTCAGCGAACCAAGTAAACAGAACTTATCGAAAATTTATTCAAACGAATTTAGGGAACCAATACAACCCCAGTCGCGTTGTGTAGCTTGTTGTGGCTAACTAGACTTAAGCAACTATAGCCATTTGATCTGATAGACCTGCGGGGGTTTAGGTGTTGATGTGTCTGACACGGACACTGGCTTTCACCTATCCCCAACGAATATTTGTTTACACCGTCCACAATCATTAGAAAATAATAACGAACACTGGAGGATCTTTCTTTAACAGTTTTCTTTATTGAAGCTATAACAATTGTTCACAATTCTAACTTTGTTTAAAATTACAAAAGTCAATATTAATAAGGTCACTCGTACTTTCTAAAGTTTATGTTTGTTACATTCTGCGCACCGACGATGAACTATTTCCTTTTGCTATGGTATATAATTCCGCGTATTCGAGAATAAAGTTTTAAGGGGTAAATATGACGAGGAGTCAGGACAATGGAGATAACTCCACAACCACGAATTGGAAGAGCTATACCGCAAACCTACAATAGTGAGAGTGGTCAAGTCCCGAAGATTAAGATGGGCCGGACACGTAGCGCAAATGGGCGATGATAGGACCGTGCATAGAATTCTTGACGGTAAACTAACGGGGAAGAGACCGACGGGACGGCCGCGACGGAGATGGGAGGACAGTGTTAGATTGGACCTCGAGGAGATCGGATCGGATGATCGAACGTGGAAGGAGAGCGCATAGGACAGGGAACAATGGCAGAGCCGAGTCGGTGAGGTCATGAACTTCCGGGTTCCTACAGGCCAGTAAATAATAATAATAAAAAGGTATATACTTATTCTTTTATTTCCAACAAATAGTACTTCAAAATTAGTTTAAGAACGCCACAGAACTCCGACACCGTTCGATTAAGACTCGATCGTCTCTATGGCGCGTGCGCACACTTCGGGTGATAAAATCTGACTCAACGATGGAACTCACATCCATCAGATTCAATGGTCGCGAATTGCATCGATAGGGGAGGATTCTATATGCGTCCGTATAGGACAAGTACGATGCCCTGCGATGAGGACGATGATCGGCGGACACCTGATTAAACAAACCTACGATCATCGGGGGCTGCGGCGATGTACCCATACATCATTGATGATGTATGCCAGGCATCGAAATAGATTTTTGTTTCAAAGTAAACAAAAACGCTATTTCACAGATCAAAGGGTGGCACACATGATATACATGATGTGCCTATGATACAAAGGGATTGTGGCGACTCAAACAGATACACACAATTCACAAGCAAAATAGTGAAGAACACGAACGAAAAATCGAATAAGAAAAATACATCAGAACCGTATACCAAGCGATAACAAAAATAATTCACATCAGTAGAGTATAGTCGAGTTTGGAAATCAAATTCTAAACATGGTCAGTAGCCTGATGTGTAACGCTTAGGTAAAACTTTTTTCGTGATTCGAGCTGTCATAGCGTCAGTTCGAATCACACGATCTTCTTTACTATTATTTCAAACGCTATAGGATCGTCATAGATATTTGCCTAAGATTCCTTCCTTCCTCCCGATGTAGGCAATAGCCAATCTAGCCGTATGTCTCCGGTGCACAAGGAGGCAAATTATATTGTTGACATAAGTCAGCAGAATCCTCGTCGACGGCGGCAAAGGGTCAGGCTGGATGGCCCTATGTTTGAATTAATATGCGGATAAGTAACGAACACAGTGAGATACTGTATGTTTAATTTAGATTTCAGGCGGGTCATCATAGGCATGACATGGGTAAGGTTACCTAAACAATGATCATATCCATGCCCAAATTCATGATCGGTTGATAGCCGATAACGGGGAATTGTCGGAACTGTCGCAGACCTAAGGGTATAGGCGCGATATACAATCGTGAACTGTGGAAAGAATATTGGCTACAGCTATCTCAACAGTAAGCTGGCCAGCGTTTGTTTATCGTAATTGAAGACAGGCTGAGTCGATAGGAGATGAACTGGTTCATGGAATATGAACCAGGGAAATTCAAAATGTATGGATGCCGTCGGGTAGGTTTTCCTTTCGGGTATGATGCTGCAGGGGAACTTACGCTGCCCCTAATTGCAGGTAAGTACTACGGCTTTGCATGGAAAGAGGAAGGTGGTTAATTTAAGAGGATGGGCGGTCCATTGGGAATGTATTAAAGAACCGCCACAGACCTACAATAACGGTCATGTTGTTCGATTGAACAAACGACATTGTCCAATAGCTTGCTCCATACCAAGTAAACAGAACTTATCGGATATTTATTCAAACGAATTTAAGAACCACTCGTATTGTTTACCTTGTTGTGGGTACCTAGCCTTAGGCAACTATGGCCATTTGATCTGATAGATCTACAAAAACGGTCATGTTGTCGTTTGATTGATCAAACAACATTGACCAATAGCTTATTTCATACCTACGCCAATGGTAATTCATGTTTCACTGGCCTGCAAACAACGACAGCCTCAATCCAAAGATTCTTTTGATCCTAACCTAATGTTCCTTGAACCTGGGGGGTTAATCCTGTAAAAAATTGTTTGAATTTTTTTTTTTTTTGCTTTAAAAATTAATTTAGCATCTGAAAAATGTATTCTCAAACGTTTGGGCTGAACAGTAAGTCCCAAATGTTCTTAGAAAGACACCAAAGTGGCCTGGAATGTAAAATCTTCGCCGATTCGTACGACACCAATCGAATGAATAGACAAGATCGACGCTCATTAAATTCGTCCAAAGAGGCCAGAACTGTTCAAAAAGAGAAAAAAAAGTAATATGTAGCTTCAGAAATTGCAAATGCTTTCAGTTTTTCGTAAAAAAATCATTGAAAAGTACGTCGTTTACGGGAATTTCCCCCCTCGAACCACGACAGTGGCTGATCAAGATCTGTTTCTCGGTCCCCCATCAGCTCCGATGTCTCAACAAAAGTGATGCGAATTTCCCAATTCTTTCCTCCCAGCTTCAAGTATTACGCTGTCGTGTGTTGTCTAACATCCATCACATGATGATGTTGGTTGGTCTTTGACAATTCTGTTCAATATTTATGCACGACACACTGGGTTATTGTCAGTTCTTTTCGATATTTAAGGATGATAAATGTACGTTTATTTAAACGGACCTGTACTTGTACTGGGTGGGATTGTCATAACCAAAAAAAAGGAATCAAAATAGTTGATTACGACCAACTTATTTTGTCCTACTAACATAACACTCGCTATAATTTGTGTCCGTAAAACTAGATGAGAATTGCACATTGAACTTTACTTAGTAATAATTTGGAAGGGTTGTTCTTGTTGAAGTTAACTTTCATAGCAGCAATGCGTACTTACCTTAATGTACTTAATGTTTCATCGTAGTTAATATCTGCAGGCGATATAGCTGCAATCATAGCGGTTTTCGAATTGCCACCCAAGTTTTCTCGTAGTAACCATGTCAATACTGAATCTCGATACGGAATAAAGTCTGCCTTCTTTGATTTCTTATTTTTTGATGCCTGTAATTTTTACAATTAAATATTTTATTAGTTGTAAGGTAACAAAAATAATATAAACTATGTATTTAAATTGACAAACAAATAAGAGTATATATTGTTTAACCAAACAAAAAAATGTTTTAACAAACAACAAAAGTATTTATGACTGTATGTGAGATTAAAAAACTAATAGATGACTGTATAAGTTCGTATTCGATTTAGGGACAACATATAATGAAATTGAACCCACACAAGTAAGTAAATGAATCTCTTTAGCTGCCTTCTATTTTTTCAACCAATCGGTCTTATAAGATTCTTTTATACTTTAAGAACTCCTATCTAGTTTAGTTTTGTGGGGCAACCATCCCATTTATCAGCTTAATTCAAGCAACATAATTGCCTACATCTAACATATATCTAAGTTATAAACTAGAGAGCTTAAGAACTATCTTAACTAGGCTTAACTAAGGTAACCAGGACAAATTAAGAAGGATGGAGATGGGGCGAAGGGTGGGGACAGGTTACAGTTGAGTGTAGAATTGTCGCTTAAGATTGGTGGTGAGAATGGTTTAGGAGGCGGTGCTTGAGAGTATGGGTAGAGAGGTCGAAGTCGAACAAGGTGGAATTGAGTTGACATTTCTCAGCAACCGCGAAAAGGGTTCGGTCGGGGGGGGGGGGGGGGGAATGCGGAGATTACCCGTATTTCGAGGAATTAATTTAAGGAGGTAGGCATCTTTCACATACTGTCGATTGGATACAGATCAACCACCCAGCTTCTGAAATTATTGTCCTTGGCGATTTTAATGTGCACAATTCCTGCTGGTTGTTATATTTTAACAGAACCGACGAGGCTGGGAGGCTGGCGGAGATGTTTGCTGTAAGCCACAACTTGACTCAACTCGTGGGGGACCCAACACGTGTGCCGGATGGCCGAGGCGATTATGCGAACACCCTGGATCTGTTTTTGACATCCGAACCGAGTATTTATACCGTAAAGGTTTCTGCGCCACTGGGAAACTCAGATCACTGCTTGTTATCTGTCGCGGAAGCACTTGCATATCAAGCGAATAACCGGTCTAGGCAGCTTCGCCACGTATGGAAGTATGGGGCTGCTAACTGGGACGATTTGCGAGATTTCTTCGCATCCTTTCCATGATCCGAGGTGTGCTTCGGAAACTCCGATGTTAACGCTTGCGCGGAGTCGGTATCAGAGATTATTCTTCTGGGGGTGGAGATGTATATTTCACATTCCATCAAACGAAGTTCGTCTGATAAACCTTGGTTTGATAAAAAATGCGAGCAAATTACAGCGGCAAAAAATAGAGCTTTTAAGCAATGGCGCTCCAATTCCACCGATGTTAACAGAACGAATTTTGTTAGAATCAGAAACGCGTGCAACCAGACGATTGATACTGCGAAGAAAGCTCACAACGACAGGGTGATCAATAAGCTCATTCGGTGTCCAATTGGTTCGCGCTCCTTCTCGTCAATGGCAAAGGCTGTCAGTGGTAACTTCGCATCCTCCTCATTCGCTCCGTTGGTGATAGACAGCGGGACGTTAGTCACGAATTCAAAGGACAAAGCTAATGTGTTCGCGAATTTATTTTCCGCGAATTCAACCCCCACCCCGGCCTTTTGGAGCCACCTGTGATCTCGCCGGTACGGTTTTCGATGCGGGATGTGAGATTTCGTTCCAAAAACGGGAAAAAAGTGTCTCCCACAAAATTACCGTCCGATAGCATTACTGTCTATTTTATCTAAGGTAATGGAAAAAGTTATCAATACAGAGTTAGTTAAGTATTTGGATTGCAACGGACTTCTGAATGATCGTCAATACGGATTCCGTGGCAGGCGGTCTACGGGAGACCTTTTGACACTTATAACCGATATATGGACATCTGCGATTGAACGGCATGGTGAATCAAGGGCGGTCGCATTGGATATCTCCAAGGCTTTTGACCGCGTCTGGCACGGGACATTGCTGAGCAAACTTCGTTCATATGGACTTTCCCAACAGCTTTGCGACTGGACTAGGAGCTTCCTCGAGAATCGATCGATCCGGGTTGTTGTGGACGGCGAGTGTTCGGATCTGTATCCTGTTAATTCGGGGGTGCCCCAGGGTTCTATTTTGGCTCCAACCTTGTTCTTGCTTCACATAAATGATTTGTTGGAGACAACGGATAACAAAGTGTTCAGTTTTGCGGATGATAGTACGCTTGTTTCCTCCTTTTTGAGTGTTCGGCCGATTGGTGCATCTGCGTCGCATCAGCTGAGATGCAGACAGATTGACTCTCTGAATCAGGATCTAGATAGGGTCCTGCAGTGGGGAAGGGCTAATCTTGTCGACTTCAATGCAGCGAAGACACAATACACAACATTCACAAAGAAAAGTGGATCATCGGTCCCACAGCTGATGGTGAATGGACAGGGCCTCGTGGCTGGGGAAAGTTTGAGGTTGAATAATTTGAGGCGGTAAATGTACGGGGGAAGGATTAAGGGGTTTTCCTATCCTAGCCCTCGGAGAGCGAACCGAAGGAAGCGACGTTGAATACATTCGATTCTACAGATATGGATCTTGTGATAAGGAGACCATACCTTGCTAGCATATTCAAGCAGGGCGGACAAGGGTAAGTTAAAGGGATCGAGTGACGTAAGGATCGGAGAATTGCTTAGGCCATCGTGTTTCACGAATCCGAAGGCAGAATTAGCTTTCCGGATCGTCTCATCAATGTGAGAGGGGAAGTTAAGCTCCCTGTCGCAAAGGATCCCAAGATCTCGAATACAAAGGATGATCAGGGGTTGGTTATGAAGGCTATAGGAACGTGAGGATGAGTCAATACGCTTATGGGAAAAGGTTATAGATTGGCATTTGGCGATGTTATGTACAAAGCAATTTTTGTCACACCAAGTCGAGAAGCTGTCGTGGTCTGATTGCAGCAATGCAGAATCAAGTGGTGACTCGATGATCTTGTATAACTTGGAAGCTGGAATTTTTAATGACCTTATCGGTGTTATTAATGGCCAGTATAAATAGGAGAGGGCCCAGGTGGCTACCTTGAGTCACCCCAGAGTTGGCAAGGAAGGGATTGGATATCATGGACCTGAACCGAACGGAATAAAGTCTATCCTTTAGATAGGAAGAAATCCATACCAGCAATCCAGGTTCGAAGCCGAGTACGGATAATTTGAAGATAATATACTATCATAACGGAAGCTATCATCATATACATGTACGATCCGAACATTCTCGTGGATATGAGTTAGTCTACTGATAAAAAAACGTGAATATACTATCTCCTAATTCGGCCTTCTTAGCACTTTTTTCATTCAAACTGAAACTCCACGTCACCTATATAAATAACCTGCATCGGCACAGTAACAGTTCCAATAGGTTCACAATACATTAAATATTTAATTACGGCAGACCTAAGACATAACCTCAGAATGACCAAATGAACCATAACTCTATCTTCCTGTTTTCTTTCCCATAAATTATAAAATGACTATTTCAATTCTAATTGAAAGTAGTATAAAAGTAGTCGGATTTAGTGTTCCCAAAGAGCCAATAAATTAATTTAACAAATATTGTTGTTAAAGGGGATTTAACATTTATAATAACAATAATTCGGACTATTTTTTACTTTTAATAAAAATATTTCTTTTCCATTCGTACTGTATCTTTTGAGTTACATGGGTTTTTTTTACACTAACGCGCCCACAAAAGGGGATTTGGAAGTACTATTAAATGTCAGAGCACAGTGCAAGCGGGTGGAGAGGAAACGGATCAGGAAAGGAGGTATCGATGTATATTGGTATTGAATGGCTGGACATCACAACGTCGAGGAAACACATGATTAGGTAGAGCATTCGTGTGGTTCGACTAAAGAATGACCCTCTATGTTTATTTGTGCCCCTGAAATTCACTTTCAATGTGAACTGATGTGCATTAACAGATTGACGGGTATCGTCTGAAGTAGCGAAACATATTCAGCAAGTTCAGTTGAGCAACGACCGTGGTAATACCTATAGAAAAGAGATGGGCACGATACGTTGCGCCTATGTTCTAATGATGCAATTAAACGGTTACAGCTGAGTTCCCAATAAGTTTCACTGCTCTTTTTTGCATCTTGTCGAGCACATGTAGTGATGTTTTGGATCGCCTGGCCAAATATGGGAGTTGAACTCCATTTTGGGACGAATATACCGCCCCTTGTAAATAGTGGGCAGGTTGGATGGAGTGAAGTATGGTATCTTTTGCACATCTTAAGGAATCCCATAAATTTAGCCGCCCATTTCGCAGCTTCAGAAATGTGGCCAATCTAATTAAGAGTCGAATTAATTCAAGCGCCGAGGATTGATAGTTCCTTGGCTTCGTCGATGCAAGTGTCGTCCATCGGCGGACATAGAAGAGATCATTTGGTTCCAGATATTTCGAAAGTTGACGGTTGATAGGTGATTCCATTACCTTCGAGAGTATAGAAGTTAGTGCTATGGGGCGATAAAAAGACAGGGACGATTTGTCGCCCTTTTTGGGAATTGGTTGAATGTTCGCTGACTTCCATCTATTTGGGAAACGGCCAGTAGAATAAGACAAATAAACATGCACGGCCGGCGTTAAAAGGAACAACAGTACCTAATAAAACAATAAAACGCAATATAGAAAATAGTGCCGCCGCGAAATAGAATAATAAAACGCAATATAGAAAAACAGTGACACACACCAGCGAACTGGGGGTTCAAGAAACCAACGCCCTCAGCAACCAGAACAGCTGCTTATAACGGAGAAGAGATAACAGCGACAACAGTGAGTATATTTCATTTGGTTTTTGTGATAAAAAGTATATAACAAAACATAAAATAGTGAAGATATTATTAAATGGAATTAAAATATTGAAGAACGTAAAATAGTGAACATACTTAATTAAACAGATCTATGAAAAAGGAGAAAATTGAATTTAAACAAATTAAGTCAGAAGGTAAAGTTACATTAATAAGAAGGTAAATGAAAAGTTTTATTCAAGAACAATAAAGGACAACGAAGAAAGGAGAAGAAAGAATAAGAAATAAGAAGCAAGGAACAGGACGAACAACCGTGGATACATTTGCACTACAATTTATTGTACACACAATTATTAAGTGTAACAATAGGCAAAGGCGAGAAAAACTAAACGTAGGCAAGCTTATATATTTCGATAACTTGAATAAATTGCTTTGCTATTCTTTTAGTACATCCAAAGGATATGGACTTTCTATGGACTTCATAGTTTCCTCTTCAGTCCTTGTTCTAACTAATAGAAGAAAACAAAAAAGTGCTGCAATATAGAAAATGATAATAAAATGAGATACTTAAATGAAATGAGCACAACGAACACCATCAAACATGTTCAATTTCACGCCTAAATCGAACACTTCCTTATGCAATTATCCAACATAATAAAACAAAAAAAAAAACAAAAAAAAAAAAAGAAGCAGGAAACCGAAAATACAACTTTTTAACTTAGTAGATGTTTATAAATATTAACGAGGAACATTTATATAGAAACCCATACTTACAGACTATGTCATATATGGTTTAGAAAGTTAGTTTTAATGATAGAATGATGCATCCGGATTTTTAAAATTTTGCATTAAATGAAGAAAGTGAAAAAGGTGTTCAAATAATTTAGAAAAATGTCTTTCTTGTTTTGGTTTTTCTTTTCTCTATATCTAAATAATATTTTGAGAATAAATTATAAATCATAATTTGTAAATATTATTAAAAACAAACAATATAAAATAAATATTTCTTACAATTTCTGCCAACGCGGAAATAACTTTGCCCAAGGTAGTCAAGGACTTGTTTATATTGGCACCCTCCTTCAATCGAGTTCCTTTAGCTCCTGTGGAGTCGGCTCTTTCGGAACCTGCCAAATCTACCAAACTTATTTTGGATACTTTTTCTGTAGTTAAATCGGTCATTTGATCGCGCCTGGTTTGAGTAAAGAATATTGTAAACACCGCATGTGACCGAGAACTGGTTTCGTTCATGTTAGTTGCAGCAACAGTTCTAGAAAAAATTATTAATTATTAAATTTACCGAATGCGTTAGTAGCTAATGCTAAAGGATTTAAGTTGTCATGAAATTTTTATTTTATATTATATAATAACAAAAAGAAATATTTTTTTTTTTATATTCTAGTGCAATTTTAGATTTAAATAAAATTGATTTTAATATAATTACAACATCAATAGTAACATATCATCCTTTAATATGTTGTAAAGGTGTGCGCGTTTCGGTGGCCACCGATGGACGGTCACAATGAACAATGGCTGTCGAATTCGTTCGGCACAAAAGGGGAGAGAAAAGGGCGGTCAAGGTTTAGGATAACGTGACAGTGTAGCGAGTTTATTCCCTTTAACAGATAACACAAAAGCCAGTTAATAATATCGAAGAACTAGTTTTTATTTGTCATGTCAAGTTTGATCAACAACAACGACTCCGAGTAACTGCCAATTCAAACAAAAGGACAACCCGCCAGCTGGTCCGTGACAGCTGCCGCGCTACTGGTATACTGCGAAGGTACTAGATTTCTCCAGCACATCCCAGCACATCCAACTACCAATCCGCAACAAATATATTGTAGCGAGCTTAGGGTTAGCTGGATTAATTATTTTAATAAATAAGAGCCGTTAAATCGATTTCCTTTGTAAACACTTTATTAGTCTGTTAATAACAACCGTTACTTGTAGCGTTAAATATTCGGTGACCCTTTTTTCATTCGAGACTTATCGTTTCCTTACTTATCGCGTCTTTCACCGCTTACTTCTTACTCTCTGATCTGTGTGTCGTATTTATACCGTTTCCTCATTCTGATTCGGTGTTTCGTTTCCGTCCGATCCATAGTCTCGAATTTTCTACTGCTCATAGTCTCCAGTTTTCCAGTACTTTCTAGAATATTCTAGATCTTTGTTTTGGACTTTCTAGAATATTCTAGTACTGATTGTCATATGCGTCACACTACCCTCCGCCTAGATTAGTTCGACCCGAACTACCTTCACTGGTCTTCTGGGTTAACAAAAAGTCGCCAGTCGGTCACGATGTACCACTTTCATCTTGGCGTTCGGTCTTCGCTGAATCCTATAGACAACGTCGTTAATTCTTGTGAGAATCTTATACGGTCCTTCCCAATGTTGCTGCAACTTCGGAGACCTTCCTTTTTGGCGATGAGGGCTATAAAGCCACACCTTATCGCCTGCATTAAATCCGGATGCGTTGGCTCGAACGTCGTACCTTGTTTTCATCCTGTCACTTGATACCTTGATTTGCTTTCGAACCAAATGATGAATCTCATCGAGGCGATTTCTCCATTCGGCTACGTAGTCTTCAGTCTTATCTATGGCGTCTGGAGGTATTCCGAATCGCAGATCGGCTGATAATCGTATCTCTCGTCCAAATATAATTCTTGCTGGAGAATGGCCCGTCGTATCGTGATTAGCCGATCTATAACTCATTATTATTTATTGGCCTGTAAGAACCCGGAAGTTCATGACCTCACCGACTCGGCTTCGCCATCGTTCCCTGTCCTGGGCACTCTCCTTCCACGCTTGACCATTCGATCCGATCTCCTCAAGGTCAAACCTAACATTGTCCTCCCATCTCCGTCGCGGCCGTCCTACCGGTCTCTTTCCCGTTAGTCTACCGTCAAGAATTCTATGCACGGTCCTATCGTTCCCCATTCGCGGCACGTGTCCGGCCCATCTTAATCTTCGCGATTTGATTACTCTCACTATTGTAGGTTTGCGATATAGCTCTTCCAATTCATGGTTATGGAGTCTCCTCCATTGTCCTGCCTCCTCGTCATATTTACCTCCAAAGATGCCCCTCAAAACTTTATTCTCGAATACGCGGAATTTGTTTTCTTCCCGTTTTGTGAGAGCCCATGTTTCGCATCCATATAGAACAATCGGCATGATTATGGTTCTATAGACACGGATCTTTATGTTACGTGATAGCAGTCTGGATTTCAGCAGTTTACTGACTGCATGCCAACTCGCGTTGCCGGAATGCAGTCTCTTATTAATTTCCTTCTATAACTCATGAGAAAGGTTTGTACATATTCGTCCCAATCTCGTTGGTGATCACTAACGACCTTCGATAAGTGTTCTTTCATTGTTCGGTTGAACCTTTCGACCATTCCGTCTGACTGCGGATGTAAGGGTGTGGTCCTGGTTTTCCTTACGCCCTGTGCCGCACAGATGCCTTGAAATATCTGTGATTCGAAGTTTCGGCCTTGATCGGAATGAAGCTCACAGGGAACTCCATATCTGCTGATCCAATTATTGATAAGCTGCTCAATGATGGTTGTTGCTTCTTGGTTTGGAATTGGAAGGATTTCCACCCACTTGCTGAAGTAATCCATGATGACCAACATGTATTTGTTGTTGTCGTTTGTTTTTGGAAATGGTCCTGAGATATCAATCGCAATTCGGTCGAAAGTACTGCTTCATGGCGCTCCTTGGTTTTGCTTTTGGTCCTTTGGTCGCAATGCAAGTTGTGCACTTCCTACACCAAGACTCGACGTCATCTCTCATGTGAAGCCAGTAGAATCGAGATCGTAATTTTGAAAGTGTCTTATTAACTCCCAGATGTGCACCGGAGGCCCCGTCATGCATTTCTGTTAGTACATCCTTCACTTTTGATGGTGGGACTAGAATCTGGATTCGATGGGATTTTCCGTCCTCGGCTTCCCATTTACGCTTTAGAATTCCATCTTCCACCAGCAAGGAATTCCATTGTGCCCAATATGCCTTAAATGTGCCACTCTTGTCGGAAATATTGTTCCAAATTGGCCGCTCGTTCTTTTCTTTGTGTTCCAGGATTAACGACATATCTTCATACCGAAATTGAGCTGCGCGTATAGCATCATTCGTCCACCCATCTAGTACTTCTACTTGTACATTTCGCAGGTCGTACGCCTCTTCTTTCTCTTCCGCTCTATGACAATGTTTACCATCTGGCTTACATGGTCTTCTTGATAGAGCATCATCATTATTATGCACCTTCCCTTGACGGTGGAAATTTGGAAATCGTTCGATCCATCGAGCTATTTGTCCTTCCGGATTCTTAAAATTTAACAACCATTTCAGGGCGGCATGATCCGTCCGAAGATGGAATCGACGTCCGTAGAGGTACTTATGGAAATTCTTAACGGCTTCTACGACAGCCAGCAGTTCCTTTCTTGTGCGCAGTAGTTTCTCTCTGGCTTAGATAGAACTCGACTATAATATGCGACAACTCTCTCTTTACCATCGACTATGATTCCTATGACAACACGGCTCCGATTCCGTGTTACTTCCATCAGTATCCAATATAAATGGGCGATCCGATCTCGGAATGCCAATGTTGGAGTCTTACACAACTCGGCCTTCAATGTGTTGAATGCTGCCTCACACTTTTCTGTCCAATTGAATTTCTTGTCTTTACCCGTTAGTTCGTGTAGGGTTCTAGCCACGCTGGCGAAACCTTTAACAAATCGTCGGTAATATGTGGCTAATCCCATAAAGCTTCCCAACTGTTGCTTGTCTTCTGAAGTAGGCCACTCTCGGACGGCTGCTATCTTATCAGGATCCGTTTGAACTCCTGCAGATGAAACGATGTGTCCCAGGAATTTTACTCTCCTTTGGAAGAGTTCACATTTCTTCGAATTGTGCTTTAAGTTGGCCTGTCTTAGTCGTTCGAAGACGGAGCGCAGATTATTGATGTGTTCTGGTAAATTCCTTCCAACAACGATGATAGCGTCCAAGTACACAAGATACGTCTGTTCAACTTCAGATAATTATAATTCTGATATGTGTGACTTATCTTGATAACGTGTCGTTCTTGACTTTTAATTACAACCGTTGACATACACGTTGGAGTAATGTACGTAGTTTCACGACGATTGAATATTTATTTTCGCCGTTGACGTTTATTTATTATTCGGCGCCAACGCCGGTTTTTATTATTTTCTCTGCCAAGTAGAATTTGCACAAAGTAGTTTATGCAAATTAACTACTTGGTGGGTTGTTCTCCATTTAGAGGTAAAGAGGGGGGGACTAACGAAGGCGGATTCGTGGATGTTGGGGGGGCTGGAGTCAAGGTCGGTCCATAACACGTCTTCCATGTAAGTCCCCGTAGAACACTTTCCATTAATCGTTCAAACGTTGCTGGAGCATTACACAATCCAAAAGGCATCACGTTAGTAAACGTTGTCTTCTCCTTGTCCTCCTCATTCACTTCCACTTGCCAGTAACCGCTTTTTAGGTCCAATGTTGAAAACCACTGAGCTCCAGAAAGGGTATCTAGTGTGTCGTCGACTCGACGAAGAGGGTAACTGTCTTTCTTCGTAACGTCTAATCGTAATCTAGATGTCCCATCCTTCTTCTTGACGATCATAACCGGCGAAGCCCGTAGGTTCGATGATTTCTCGATGACTCCTTGCTCTTCCATCTCTCGAATCATGTTGACTACTTCTGATTGTTTGGCCAACGGTAGTCGACGAGGTGGCTGCCTTATAGGTATTGACTCACCCGTGTCAATGCGATGTTTAACTATGCCGGTGCGTCTGTATTTATCATTTCCTGTCACAAAAATATCAGAAAAATCGTTCAGGAGTGATTTAACGCTTGCCTTTTTTCTGTCTGTTAATTCGATTTTCTGGGACATCAGCCTATTAACCACAGAGGATGCACCAGAGGGCTGTTGAATTGAATGGTCCCCTCCCCTAGTATGAATTGAGCTTATCATTTATACGGGTGCACATTCTGCGATTACCTCTCGTTTTCTTATTGCGATAGGCTCCTTGGACGCATTTAGTACTCTGACGGGTATGATGTGCTTCTTCGCATCGATAAGGGCTTTCCCAACAAGGATGTTCCCCTTACGCTGATTTTGTACAGCTTCGGTGATGTAAAATCGATTGTCACCGGGATCACTCTCGAGACTGGTCCAAATTACCGAGTCTGAACGAGCTGGGTTCTCATCCTCCTCACGCACATAACATTTCAGTCTTCGCAATTGTTCGTCCTGCAGTGTAATAGCAACCTCCAAGTTACCAATTCGCAGTGTTCTTTGCCCGATATCTAGAACAACTTGGTGCTCCTTCATGAAATCCATTCCAATAATGCATTCGTCCGTAATATCGGCAACCAAAAATTGGTGGGAGATGGAAATATTGCCCAGCACTATTATGCTCTCCACTTCTCCGTAGACTGTAGAACATTCTCCTGTGGCAGTTTTCAAAGCGTATCTTCTATTTTTATTAAGGGCTATTTTGCCGACGACATCCGGGCGAATTATGGATCTCGTTGCTCCAGTGTCGATTGTCACTGTTGCATTAACGATCGTAGTTATAACCAAACTTTGGTTATCCCGTTGGGGTTGTGATACAGTTACGATGCTGGGGCTGCACATTCCACCAGGCGACTTTCGCCACGTAAAGTCTGCCCTTACAAGTTTCCCGAGCTATTGACCTCTGGTTGGTCCGTTGATAGTTTCCTCTTATGATTAGCGCATGAACAACAATTCCCAATTGATGTTTCATTCATTCCTCGACGTTTCCTACAGTCAACAGAGAAGTGGCCGACTTCACCGCATGTCCAACACTTCATATCAGGTCTCGGCGTTGTCCGCTGTAACATACATGCTCGATTCTTTGGCAGGAACATTCCTGGACGGACATTTCTCGAACTCTATATGTACTCCTGGTAGCCAGATTAGAAGATTCATATGCCAATGCGAACAGCAGTATTTCATTAGTCGTCTTCTTTCCTGCCAAACGAACGGCTTGTTGCAAGTCCCGATCTTGGAGTGCATTTATAAATGCATCCATTGCTACCTCGTTCAGAAATTCCTTAGTCATATTTGAATAAGACAAGTTTGCCAATCGCTCAATGTCTGCCTGCAACTGTTGAAGATTTTCTCCAGGTTTCTGCGTTCCGCTCCGCAGTTGCATGCGGTAGACCAGCTGCATGTGGTTGTCTCCATACCTAGCTTCAAGGCCGTCTCTTACCGCTTGGAAATTTGTTTGCTTCTCTGTTGGTATGGTTTGTAGCAATTCTGCAGTCGTCCCGCGGAGTGACAAGATTAGTGATGTTGACTTTTGCTCATCCAACCACTTATTATAATTGGCCGCGGCGTCAAACTGACGTATAAATACGGAGAAGGGTCCCGTTCCATCGAAGATTGGCGGTGACATCCTTGTATATTTGTAGTCATGTTGATTGCTAGGCGATGTCTTATTTCTCTCAACACACTCAACTCTCTTTTCGATTCGCGTTATTTCATCGGTGACTTTCTTCAATTCAGCTTTGTTTGTTAGATCCAGATTTTCTACTTCGTTTCGAATTTCTTGCTTAAAGTGTTGAAGATTACATTTCATCCACTGCGTTTGGGCATCCAATTTTTCATTAATATCTGCAGCTTGTGAGTCGAATTTTGAATTTTGCGCATCCAACCTTGCATTAACATCTGCAACTTGCGCGTCCAATTCTGTATTAATGTCTGTAGCTTGCGCGTCCAATTTTATCATCATCATCCTGAACATCTCCGAAATATTCAACTGTGGCGAACACTTCTCCGTTACATTGGCACCATCTTGACTCGCTGTTTCTTCTCCATCCGGACAGTCTGGCCGAATCGTAAAAACATATGTGTCAACATCAATACCCTCTTCCTCCATTGCTGCTTGCAGACGCTGTCGAAGAATTTGGTTCTGTCCTCTGCTATCCAGATTCCGGTCCTGAAGTTCCTTCTTCAACTCAGGAACGCGAAGATCCTCCAAATGTCGATCTGACATCGTCACAACACACTTTCACAGACTTATTTACTTCACCAATAATTAATCCCACTTCTGACACCAATTGTAGCGAGCTTAGGGTTCGCTGGATTAATTATTTTAATAAATAAGAGCCGTTAAATCGATTTTCTTTGTAAACACCTTATTAGTCTGTTAATAACAACCGTTACTTGATGTAGCGTTAAATATTCGGTGACTCATCATGGAAATATTTTGATAAATGACCGAACCTTAAGAAATTCGTCCTTGCATAATCGGCTTCGTTCTCGAAACTCTGTCGACATCCGACTGACAACGAAATTTTGTAACATCAGGGACATCGGTTTCAACAATACGAATGTAATCGCCGGCCACCAATATTTGCAAACAGCGAAACGTGATATCCTTGCCCTAACCGAGACCCAGGTCGATTCAGAAACTGAGTCGACATATCTTCGTTGCTCATGATACAACTTGCATTCGAGAATCCGTTTTAAGGGTGGCGTCTGCGTCTTCACGCGGTCCGATCTGGCTTGCCACAGGATGGAGGCGTTAGAACCCAATGACTTGGACATCAATTGGTTGAAAATCGTGCTGGGGAATTCTGTTATTTTTCTTTGTTGTCTTTACCGCTCCCCAAATGACGATATGCCTGTGACACTTTTCAAACATTCTTCAAGTACCGTCGACTAGATACAGATCAACTACCCGGCTTCTGGAATTGTCGTCCTTGGCGATTTTAATGTACACAATTCCGGCTGGTCGGTACATTCTAACAGAACCGACGAGGCTGGGAGACAACCGGAGATGTTCGCTGTTAGCCGCAATTTGACTCATCTCGTGGAGGAACTTACGCGAGTGCCGGATAGTATTAGGGATAATCGCGGAGGTCAATCTAACCGAAGTTGCAATGGCCAGAACTCACTCCGCCTTCTTGATCACGGTAACGCCTACGCCAACTAAATATGCGAGTGCCGGATACCCGAGGTGATTATGCGAATACCCTGGATATATTTTTGACATCCGAGCCGAGAGTTTATACCGTGGAAGTTGATGCGCCACTGAGAAACCAAGATTACTGATTGGTATTCGTCGCGCAGCCACGTCCATTCCTAACGAATAACCGATCTAAGTAGCTTCGCCATGTATGGAAGTATGGGACAGCTAACTGGGACGATTTGCGAGATTTTTTCGCATCCTTTCCGTGGTCGGAGGTGTGCTTTGAAGACTCGGATGTTAGCGCATGTGCGGAGTCGGTCACGGAGGTTATTCTGTTCGGGATCTTATCATCTGATAAGCCTTTGTTTGATAAAAAATGAGAGCATATTACAGCGGCAAAATGTAGAGCTTTTAAGCAATGGCGTTCCAACCCCACCGAGATGAACAGAACGAATTTTGTTAGAATCAGAAACGCGTGCAACCAGGCGATTGATACCGCGAAGAAGGCTTGCAACGACAGAGAGACCAATAAACTCCTTAAGTGCCCAACTGGTTTGAGTCCCTTCCGATCAATGAGAAGGGCTGTGAACAATAACTTCGATTCGTCCTCTTTTCCCCCGTTAGTGACGAACAGCGGGACGTTAGTCACAAATTCAAAAGATAAACCTAATGCGTTCGCAAATTTATTTGCCCCAAATTCGAACCTCCATGTCCCTCTTTTGATCGCGTCGGTACGATCTTCGATGCGGAATGTGAGGTTCCGCCCTAGTGCCATTCAACGTATTCTACGTGGACTAGACTGTAAGCAGCCAACCGACCCGGACCGAATACCAGCAGTAGTTCTAAAGGAAATTAACATTCCGGGAATGATAGTGGGCACGCAGTCAGGAAACTGCTGGAATCCAAACTGCTATTACATTATATAAAGCTCCGTGTTTATAAAACCATAATCATGGCGATTGGTCTATAACGGATGCGAAGCATGGGCTCTCCACAAATGGGCAAAAAATAAATTCCGCGTATTTAAGAATCAAGTTTAAGGAGTATCTTTGGCGGTAAATATGATGAAGAGGCAGGGTAATCGAGGAAACTCCATAACCATGAATCGGAACAGCTTTACCGCAAACCTACTATGGTGAAAGTAATCAGGCCGCGATGATTCTTGTGTTTTTTTTTTCTGCAACATGACTTTAATAGAATCAAACGTTTATGCGACGTTTGGAAATTTAAAATCAATTTTCGGAAAATATAAAATATCCTTTTCAGAACGCCCTTCGAGGGATACAAAACAGAATTGAAAACAATTCTCCATTGTAGGAAGTAATAATCTTCCTCTATAAGTAAAAACTGTAGTTAGGTTTTTTTTACACTAACATGTGCACAAAAGGGGATTTTGAAGTACCCTTAAATGTCAGAGCACAGTGCGAGCGGATGGAGTGGATGTGGATAAGGAAAGGAGGTGTCGATGTATATTGGTCTTGAATGTCTGGACATCACAACGGCCAGGAATCACATGATCAGGCAGAACACTCCGCATTCGTTTGGTTCGGCTAAAGAATGACTCCCTATGTTTATTTGTGCGCCTAAAGTCCACTTTCAACGTGAACTGATGCCCATTCACAGATTGACGGGTATCGCGGGAAAATGTCTGAAAGGGCGGAACCCATTCAGCAGGTTCAGTTGAGCAACGACCGTGGTAATACCTATAGAAAAGAGCTAGGCATGATACGTTGCGCCTGTGTTATAACGACGGAATTGATCGGCTTACGGCTGGGTCCCCAATTATGATTAAGATGGCCTGGACATGTGGTGACAATGGGCAACAATAGGATGATGGGTAGAATTCTTGACGGAAAACAAACGATAAAGAGATCGGTAGGACGGCCGCGACGGTGATGGTAGGATAACGGGAGGTTTAACCTTGAGGAGATCGAAGCAGATGGTCAAGAGTGGCAAGAGAGTGCACAGCACAGGGAGCGATGGTGCAGCCGAGTCAGTGAGGTCATGAACTTCCGGGTTCCTATACACCAATAAATAATAGTAGTAGTCCTTAAGAACTGTTCGCCAGAACAGTCGTTGGTTCCTTGCACACTCTTTCGCCTATCTTATGCACGGAGGCCATTTCCTACCTGCTGGAAAATCGCTCGAGTTTAGCCAATCCCAAAGAAGGGGAATAAGTGTCTACCACAAAATTACCAGCCGATAGCATAACTGTCTGTGTTGTCTAAGGTGACGGAACAGGTCCTCAATGCCGAGTTAATTAAGTATTTGGAGTGCACCGAACTTCTGAATGATCGTCAATACGGATTCCGTGGTAGGCGGTCTACGGGCGACCTTCTGACCCCTGTAACCGATATATGGACATCTGCGATTGAGTGAAGGATCTGTGTTGTCTAAGGTGATGGAAAAGGTCCTCAATGCCGAGTTAATTAAGTATTTGGAGTGCACCGAACTTCTGAATGATCGTCAATACGGATTCCGTGGTAGGCGGTCTACGGGCGACCTTCTGACCCCTATAACCGATATATGGACATCTGCGATTGACTGAAGGGTCTGTGTTGTCTAAGGTGATGGAAAAGGTCCTCAATGCCGAGTTAATTAAGTATTTGGAGTGCAACAGACTTCTGAATGATGATCAGTATGGATTCCGTCGCAGGCGGTCCATGGGAGTCATTTTGACCCTTATTGACGATATATGGACGTCTGCGATTAAGGGGGGTGGTGAGTCAAGAGTGGTCGGATTAGATATATCCGAGGCTTTTGACCACGTCTGGCTTGGAGCATTGCGAGAAACCTTCGTTAATACGGATCTTCCCAGCAGCTTTGCAACTGGATGAAGAGCTTCCTCGAAAATCGATCGATCCGGGTTGTTGTAGTCGGCGGGTCTTCGGATCTGTATCCTGTTAATTCCGGGGTGCCGCAAGATTCGATTTTGGCTCCAACCTTGTTTTTCCTTCTCAGAAATGATTTATTGGAGTCCACGGATAACAGGGTATTCAGTTATGTGGATGATAGTACGATTGTTTCCTCTTTTTCGAGTCGATTAGTGCATCAACGTCGCATCAGCTGAGATGTAGCCAGATCGGCTCTCTGTATCGGGATATTGATAAGATCCCGCGGTGGGGAAAGGCCAATCTCGTTGACTTCAATGCAACGAGGACGCAGTATACAACATTCACAAAGAAAAGTGGATCATCAGTTCCAAAGCTGATGATGAATGGCCAGGCCCTAGAATCTGGCAAAAGCATGACATTGCTCTGCGTCACATTCTGTGTGAATGTATCATGACTTAAACACGTGTGGAACATCGCCGAGTCTCTAGAAAACTGAGTTATCTTTTTAGAACCAAGAAATATTTTACTCCGGGTCAACTTTTTCTCCTGTACAAATCCCAAATTAGAACCGTGCTCGAATATTACTCTCATGCTTGGAGCTCTGCTCCTAAACATACCCTCAATCTACTTGAGAGCATGCATGAGTAATCCGCCTGATCGGGAACACGGCTTTGGAGTCGGGACTACAGTCGATATCACATCGAAAGCGCGTAGCTGACCTCTGTCTGTTTTACAGATATTATCATGGGTGCTGTTCTTCGGAAATTCGTGGTATATTTATATGCACTCTCCGAGACAATCAGACGGATCGCACCACTTTGCCAGTCATCTCCCGACCGCACGAACATCCCTGCATCAGAACTCGTTTCGTTACAGAGTCGGATAACTGTATAATTCCCTCTCCGCGCGAGTATTTCCAGAGCATTACAACCTGTAACTGTTCAAAAAGAGCTACAACAGTTATTTGGTGGCATTTCGGGGCGACGATTTGGCGGCATAGGTTCACCTCTCCCGAGAGAAATGTAATAAAAAAAATAAACATAAATAAATAAATAATTTATGAATTTAGCTTGACGTCGTTTAAGAAATGACAGTATGCGAATCGAATGTCGTTTTATCAGCAACGCCATCTGCCTTCAAATAAAAGTACTTATTGATTGGCCATCATACAACAATTCATAATATTGGTAGCTAGTGGATTTGCGAAGCTTATTTAAACAATAATTTTTAGTTTAATGAAACACTAATTTTGGAATCTAATTAAATACTTATTTTGCATATTTAATATTACATCACATTAATTAAAATATCTATACAATGTATTACATGTAATGCCCAAGATATCAACTTACCTGGCCTTATTGCCTTCGTCAATCAAATCATGAATATCTTGATAATCTGTAACCGCTAGCTTGGATAGATCCTCAACGTAAGGTCCCAATAAGGGATGTTCTCGAACGCGTAGATTTCCCTTATTTTTGGGATTAAGCAAATCACGGACACGTTCACAGTATATTTCCATATACGAGACTTCGACCTGTAAAGAAATTATCAAGTTACAAAAGGTAATAGAGAAATTTCAAATTAAATACGTACCGAGTATTTTAAATCGCCTGTTTCTGTATCGTGGATCCTTTGGAATAAGTCCTTACAAATCATTGGAATGATTCCTTCTTGGTTTTCCTCTTGCTTTCCCATCATCGTATACGATTTCCCAGCACCCGTTTGGCCATAAGCGAAAATACAAACATTGTAACCATCAAACGAGTGCTGCAACATTTCCTCTCCAATATCTTTATATACCATAGCTTGGGTAGAGAAGTCTGGATCTTTTGGCTACATTCAAATCGATTTTTTATTATTCACATTACTTACTAAAATAGATATGGTATTCCTTACGTTATGCGACCAGTAGGAATAGTCGAAATTGAATCGTTTGATTGCTTCATTTGAATTTGGTGGTACTTTCGGATTTGTGATAGCTGCGGAAAATACATTTTTAAATCTTCATAATGAAAAGGATTAATAATATAATAACATTACCAGTCGTTGCACCACTCATTTCAATAATACATTTGGATTCACGTGCAATTTCACGCGAGTTGAAGGGGCGCACTCGAACCGCCACTTTAACAGACGACATGACGGTGAGAGGCCCTAGGCCCTTTTCTTATTTCCTATAAGAATACAATGCAAATAAAAGTGTTAATACGAAATTCATGTCCCTTAATTGTATAAAAAAATAATAGAGAATTAAAAGAATTGGAATCAATCTTGTGAGAATATTAGTAGGCTTTACATCTGATAGCACAATGGTGTAATAAGACTAGAACCTCTGTTAATGAACATTCGCTATCACAATGCCTTCCGAAATAATGTGGCAGAAGAAAGGAAAAAAAAAATAAGTATACAGGTACCACATTTGACCTAAATTAGGCGTTAGAATATACTCACGGCTAGCCCGGGTTGTCGTAAGAGGCGACTAAAGGCCGAGTGGTAGGTGGGGTTCCAACGCCCTCTCGACCGGTGAAATACCACCCCATCAAGCTATAAGCTTCGTGAAATGGTCGGGAGAAATCCATGGCCATCTTTGGGAGCTTGGCTGATGAACCGGTTCGAGAAAAGGTTGGTTTAGGTGGTAGTCGGCCCCAAGGTGAGATACCACCCCGTCAACCTGTACATTCCGCGATATCGTCTGGGGAAATCTTCGACTACGTTTCGGATTAGCAGTTTGCCCGGGCTGACACGGAGACAAGTCATGATAGTACCTTCTGATATAAAGAATTCCGGAGGTAAACTAGTTTCACATTCGGATCTCCGGGGGGACTATGTCAAGGGGAACATCCTGATATATAGCCGAACTTTAAGAAATTCGTCATCCCGAAATCGGGCTTGTTCTCGAGGCTCTGCCTACGCTCGACTGGTAACGGCATTTTGTAACATCAGGGACATCGGTTTCACCAATACGAATGTAAACGCCGGCCACCAATATTTGCAAACAACGAAACCTAATATCCTTGCCCTAACTGAGACCCAAGTCGATTCAACTGATTCGACATATCTTCGTTGCTCTGGATACGACTTGCATTCGAGATTCCGATTTAAGGGTGGCGTCTGCGTCTTCACGCGGTCCGATCTGGCGTACCAGAGGATGGAGGCGTTGGAAGCCAGTAACATGGACATCATATGGTTGAGGGTCGTGCTGAGGAGTTCTGTTAAATTTCCTTGTTGTCTTTACCGCTCCCCGAATGACGATCGACCAGCGACATTTTTCGAACATCTTTCACGTACCGTCGACTGGATACAGATCAACCACCCAACTTCTGAAATTATCGTCCTTGAAGATTTTAATGTGCACAGTTCCGGCTTTTTGGTACATTTTACCAGAATCGACGAGGGAGGGTAGCGGAGAGGTTCGCTGTTAGCCGCAATCTCACTCAACTCGTGGTGGAACCTACGTGAGTCCCGGATACTCAAGGTGGTTATGCGAACACCCTGGATCTGTTTTTGACATCCGAGCCGAACATGTATTCCGTGAAGATTGCTGCGCCAGTGGGAAACTCAGATCACTGCTTGGTATCGCGCAACTAGTTGTATTTCAAACGAATAACCGACATAAGCAGCTTCGCCATGTATGGGAATGTTATGGGGATGCAAACTTGGACAATTTGCGAGATTTCTTCGCATCCTTTCCATGGTCGGAGGTGTGCTTTAGAGACTCCGATATTAACACTTGCGCGGAGTCGGTCACAGAGATTATTCTTCTCGGGATGGAGATCTACATTCCGCATTCCATCAAAAGAAATTCATCTGATAAACCTAGGTTTGATAAAAAAATGCGAGCAGATTACAGTGGCAAAAAATAAAGTTTTTAAACAATGGCGCTTCAATCCCAAGTGAACAGAACAAATTTTGTTAGAATCAGAAATGCGTGCAGCCAGGCGATTTATAGCGCGAAGAAGACTTGCAATGACAGAGTGACCAATAAACTCCTTGAGTGCCCAACTGGTTCGCGTCCCTTCTGATCAATGGGAAGGGCTGTCAGCGGTATTTTCACTGCCTCCTCTCCTCCTCCGTTAGTGACGGGCAGCAGGACATAGTCACGAATTCAAAAGATAAAGCTAATGAGTTCGCGAATTCAAACCTCGATGCCGGTCTTTTGGAGCCACCTGTGATCGCGCCGGTATGGTCGTCGATGCGGGATGTGAGGTTCCGCCCACGTACCATTCAACGCATTCTACGTGGACTGGACTGTGGGAAGGCAATAGTCCTTATGACCTGTGCTTCAGAACCATCGCCGGTTCTAGGCAGACTCTTTCGCTTATCTTATGAACGAAGGACCTTGCCTCCCTGCTGGAAAATCGCTCGAGTTCATCCAATCTCAAAGATGGGAAAAAAGTGTCTCCCACAAAATTACAGGCCGATAGCGTTACTGTCTATGTTATCTAAGGTAACAGAAAAGGTCATCAATGCCAGGTTAATTAAGTATTTGGAGTGCAACGAACTTCTGAGTGATCGTCAATACGGATTCCGTGGCAGGCGGTCTACGGGCGACCTTCTGACCCTTATAACCGATATATGGACATCTGCGATTGAGTCAAGGGCGGTTACATTGGATATCTCTAAGGCTTTTGGGCGTGTCTGGTACGGGGTATTACTGACCAAACTTCGTTCATATGAACTTTCCCAGCAGCTTTGCGACTGGACGAAGAGCTTCCTCCAGAATCGATCGATCCGGGTTGTTGTGGACGGCGAGTGTTCGGATCTGTATCCTCTTAATTCTGGGGTGCCGCCAGGTTCTATTTTGGCTCCAACCTTGTTTTTGCTTCACACAAATGATTTGTTGGAGTCGACGGATAACAGAGTGTTCAGTTTTGCGGATGATAGTACGCTTGTTTCCTCTTTTTCGAGTGATCGACCGATTAGTGCATTAACGTCGCACCAGCTGAGATGCGTCCAGATCGACTCTCTGAATCGGGATCTGGATGGGGTCCTGCAGTGCGGAAAGGCCAATCTCGTCGATTTCAGTACAACAAAGACACAGTATACAACATACACAAGGAAGGGTTGATCATCAGTTCCACAACTGATAATGAGTGGCCACGCACTTGTATCCGGGGAAAGCTTGAAATTGCTCGGCGTCATCGTCTGTGGGAATGTATGGTGGAATAAACACGTGTCGAATATCGCCAGATCCGCTTCAGGAAAACTGAGCTATCTTTTTAGAGTCAAGAAATATTTTACTCCTGCTCAGCTTTTTATCCTGCATAAATCCCAAATTAGACCCGCGCTCGAATATTGCTCTCATGTTTGGAGCTCTGCTTCGAAACACATCCTCGACCTTCTTGAGAGCATACAGAGACGAGCGATCTGCCTGATCGGGGACAAGGCGCTGACTTCGGGACTACAGTCGCTATCAAATCGAAAGCGCGTAGGTGACCTCTGTCTGTTTTACAGATATTATCACGGGTACTGTTCTTTGGAGGTTCGTGGTATTGTACCGCACAATTCGGTTTATATGCGTCCTACAACAGAATCCGACGGATGGCATCAATTTGCAGTTCATTTGCCGACGGCGCGCGCATCCCTGAATTATAACTCGTTCCGTTACAGAGCAGGGAAGCTGTGGAATTTCCTTTCCGCGCAGGTGTTCCCGGGGCGTTTCAACCTGCAACTGTTCACACAAAACTGCAACATTTATTTGGTGGCATCTCGAGACGCTATGGATTCGCCTCTCCCGAGAGAAGTACATTACAAAAAAAATAAACACCTGAATGCTTTGGAAGATATTTGTGGCTGTGTAATCCGGAGCATTAAAACTAGTTAGATAAAACCACCCTGATACATTGGTGGTCTGGTGGAGAGATCAAGGATCGTTAGGGCTGCTCTCGAGACGTGAAATTTTATCCGTGATTATTTTTAAGTTGCAGCTATGGGAGCCGTGCCCTGACAAAAAACTGCTTAAGGTGATAGTTCCAGTTCCATGTCAGCGTTTTACCAAGACTTCTAAGGGTTGTGTAGGTTTAAAGATGCATCTGTTTTTAAGATTGTGTTCCATCTGGCCTGCCATAAAGCAATAGCGTCTCTTTCTTCTAGCTTTATCGCCATTATTTGGACAAGTACTTCATTGTTTGTGACTCTTCTTTTATAGATCCGAAGCATCTCCTCGGCTAGGATGTTTATGGGGAGATACACGAGGGTGGCCTGAAAAGTTTCCGGCCTCAACGTGAAGATAGCAGCACTCGTCAATAAAAGTAGTTGTGCATCTTTTGACAGTTACTCACCAAAATTTCAGCCAATTTGAACGCGTAGTTTTTATTTGACAGTCGTTTGAGTGAGTCAATGTGTGTTTTTGTGAAAATGGACAAAATTGAGTATCGAGCTGTCATTAAATTTTTGTTTTTGAAACGCAATACGCCTACGCAAATCAAAGGTGAGTTGGACTCTGTGTATGGGGACTCTGTACCATCATTTACCACAGTGAAATTTTGGGCAGCTGAATTTAAATGTGGCCGTGAGAACTTGGGAGACGATGAACGTTGGGGACGTCCAAAAACTGCAACAACTGACGATAACGTCGCTAAAGTTCACCAAATGGTGCTAGATGAGCCCCGAATTAAAGTGAGAGAGATAGCAGAGGATATGAAAATGTCCAAAGAACGTACTTGTCACTTATTAAATGAAGATTTAGGCATGAGAATGATGTACGCGCGTTGGGTGCCGCGTTTGCTCACGTTAGACCAACAACTTGTTCGAATGAACATTTCCAACGCTCTGTTGGCGCAGTTTAGGCGCAATAAATCCGAATTTTGGCGCCGATTAATTACTGTCGACGAAAATTGGACACACCATTATAAGCCTAAAACAAAAATACAGTTAAAACAGTGGACTGCAAAGGGGGATCGATTCCAAAAAAAAAAAAAACTGTTTCTTTTCAGCTGGGGAAGTGATGACGGCTGTTATGTCATAGTCAGATAGTCATAGAGTTATGTTAATCGATTATCTTCAGCAAGGAAAAACCATTACAGGGCTACTAAGCTTCATTACAGACTTGAAATTGCGGAAAAACGGCCACATTTGCAGAAAAATAAAATCCTGTTTCACCAAGACAACGCGCCGTCTCACACCTCAGCGGTTCCCATGGCGAAAATCCACGAATTACGGTTTGAACTGCTTGACCATCCGCCCTACTCACCAGATCTAGCACCAAGCGACTTCTTTTTGTTCCCTAGTCTCAACATTGCGCTCGGAGGACAGAGATTTTAGGAGGCGATTACCTTCGTGAACAGTTGTTTTGCAGAGAAAAACGCGCGAGTACTATTTGGATGAGTTAGAGAGATGAGAGCATCTTGTATCTTTGTTAGGTTCTACGAACGCACAATTCCGCGCTGGTAAAGTTCCTACCCTTCAAGGAACTGAATGTCTCAAAGCTTTTGATGCCAAGCTCAACAATTTGCGGTTCATCATGCTTGAAACAAAGGTAAAAACACCCACGCATCCTATTCCTAAAAGCAATTTCCAAAAATGCCATACATCCTGCCTGCGCCCAGGAACATCTCATGGAACCGGCAATTCCGAAATTCGATACAAAAGAATTGCTATAATCAAAAAATGAGCCGACCAACGGATGCACATGCGGGTAATCTAATGCAAGAACCACCCAAATCCGTTGAACAACAGAAGGCAACCACGACTTATCGCAATCGATAATATCTCAACGAGATATCCGATGATTTATGAGGAGTTAAGCCAACAAAGGAAATACTCCAGTCCCACGATTCCTTTGTAGAATTTCTCACCCATTAGAAGGATCTAATGGATTTCGGTTATGTTTACAAAAGGCAAACAACCACGGGCTGTACGCCCGAACAATCATCTTCGTTCTGCGCGCCAGATGTTTTGTGCAAATAAAGGCGGCACGAAATCAACAACCGTCGATCTGAATTTCGATCACCACAACAAGGGTGATGATGAGGATTATAATGATAACGATCATGTATAAGATTTCTCCTTTTCCAGATCCGATGGAAAATTCTCCCTTTGAGATGCAAAGGGAAATTTTACGCTGCTAACAGATGCGATGGGAAAATCTGTTAGCAGACAGGATGAGAAATTTCCTTTTGTAGATGCAGTTTGAGTAATGTGAACGGGATATTTTAGGCAAGATACAGGCGGTCAGATTTCAATCGTCGACGAGACGACTAGTACATATCGAGGAGCTTAGCGAATACTGTCGAATCGAGGAGTCGGCTTGTGACATTCATCCGTAGTAGTGTCGAGTAAAAAATCGTTGTGTGAACCAACACAAACCCTGGGATAAATAATCCATCATATCGTGTCGAAAAAGAAAGTCGTGTGTGCGCAATTGAAATAATAAACTTGTAATTGCTACATATTGTCCAGTAAAATCTAAGTTAAACCAAAGCAAAAGGACCAATAATAAAATAGGATTTATACACAAAACTTTCGTCGTGTTTTATTGGTGTGATTGTTTCTGTGCTCCGGTGTTTAATTCCTTCTACTGCGGACGTGTTCGGCGGAACACTGCAGTCATCCATATCCGACCTAAGGACAATCTACAAGCATTCGCCAAAGACAAACTTCCGCCAAAGTCCTATAGCGTTTGAAATAATAGTGAAGAAGGTCGTGTGATTCGAACTGACGCTATGACAGCTCGAATCACGAAAAAAATTTTACCTAAGCGTTACACACCAGGCTACTGACCGTGTTTTGAATTTGATTTCCAAACTCGACTATATTCCACTGGTGTGAATTATTTTAATTTATCGCTTGGTATACGGTTCTGATGTATTTTTCTTATTCGATTTTTTCGTTCGGTGTTCTTCCTTATTTTTCCTTGTGAATTGTGTGTGTATCTGTTAGAATCGCTACACCACTCCCGCCGCAGTAACTTCGTTACGATCAGATTCGTATGCGGACGACGGACGAACGAGAGAAACGAGGAAACATCGGAGGCTGTGCTCTATGCGGAAGTCGTGACCGTGTGTGAGATTCTGCTTTACTATGGGAAGTGTATGCTGCGTGTGTGTACAGATCACGTCGTAGTCACCAATTATAGCGTTTGAAATAATAGTGAAGAAGATCGTGTGATTCGAACTGACGCTATGACAGTTCGAATCACGAAAAAAAATTTACCTAAGCGTTACACAACAGGCTACTGACCGTGTTTGGTATATGATTTCCAAACTCGACTATATTCCACTGGTGTGAATTATTTTAATTTATCGCTTAGTATACGGTTCTGATGTATTTTTCTTATTCGATTTTTTCGTTCGGTGTTCTTCACTATTTTTGCTTGTGGATTGTGTGTGTATCTGTTAGAATCGCTACAGTCCTATCGTTGCCCAGTCGCGCCACATGTCCGGCCCATCTTAATCTTCGCGACTTGATTACTCTCACTATTCTGCGGTATAGGTCTTCCAATTCGTGGTTGTGGAGTTTCCTCCATTGTCCTGCCTCCTCGTCATATTTACCGCCAAAGATACGTACCTCTTAGAACTTTATTCTCGAATACGCGGAATTTGTTTTCTTTCCGTTTTGTGAGAGCCCATGTTTCGCATCCGTATAGAGCAATCGGCATGATTATGGTTCTATAGACACAGAGCTTTATGTTACGTGACAGCAGTTTGGATTTTAGCAGTTTACTGTCATCCTCATAAAACATATTTTAGTGAAAATAGGTTTTACATTTAATCTAAATATGTAAAATGTTTATCATTTTTAATAAATACATTTTTTAATAAATAAACCATACGAGGGTGAATCAAATATAAACAGTAATTTACATTTTTTGCTTAGCAACAAGTGGCGAGAGTTAAGGATAATCAAAATATCATAAGTCAACATACAGCTAAGGATAGCTACATTTCCAATAAAGCAGACGGCACCATGATCCAAACATTCTACAATCATCATGAGTCAACAATCATCGAAGCACACGACACCATGATCCAAACAGTATACATACATCATAGGGCAACAATCATCATGGGTCGGCATTCAACAAAGGATGCTTATCTTTTACATACAATCAATGACCCAGGCATCACATATAAATATCAGCAGTCAACACGA
Organism: Microdon myrmicae; assembly: GCA_963931805.1. NCBI lineage: Eukaryota > Metazoa > Arthropoda > Insecta > Diptera > Syrphidae > Microdon > Microdon myrmicae. The sequence goes on from OZ007497.1 coordinate 87,505,612, forward strand.
AGACGAGGCACTCATATATTGGAGCCAACAATCGGCATAGTCGCATCCACTTCATTAAAGTATAAGTAGTCCTCAGTTATTAACAATAATAAAATTATATTTTATATTCAACTACAATCGGACGACTTAATTCGAGCTAGATAATCTTGTGGGTGGCTGTTACTTGGTTTGTGAAGAGTAGGAGAACCGACTTGGCTAGCGTTCGCGCTCGACTTTGTGGTCATATGGGGGTTCTTTAACACTGCGCTGAGAACCACCCACAATTCCAACCCCAACTCCTTTTGCCAACTCGTAGTCACCTGCGCACAACTCCTCCCCAAGGGCATCATTCAGGCATTTAATCATCATCATCATCACCGGCACTACAACCGGGATCCGGTCTTGGCCTTGTTTAACAAGTCTGAGGCTTGTTAAATTTTCCATAATAATTTATTTTTCCGGGCAAGGTTATTAGCTTTGCGCCAGTCAGGCATTTAATGCATCACCCAAAATTCCTTGAAAAGAATTCATTTACATACAAGCATCATCATAAATTAGGAAACCTTATCGGCGCCCCTGTGAGCCAGCGTACCCTGCCACACACGTCCGCAGCACATTTTCCTGGCTTATCCACAGTCTCGGCAGCCTTTTGTCCAACCGACAAAAGCAGTTTATGCATCTCGCGTCTAGCCGCTAAAAACCGAATTCTCCAGCGTGTAAATATACACACAAAGAATTCGACCCCGTCCGGCGGCATAGATACCGAGCACAATCAGCATTGTGTAAGTATCTAATTTGCTTTTAGCACCAGTTTTGGTTATGTCATGCAGACTACTTACACAGCTGCATGCACCCCTCCTATGATGCCCTTTGTCCTATTTCCTTTTCTCAGTTTCGTTTACCCATGACCTCGTAGCATGAGTAAACAATGGATCAACCAGCACACTAGCTAAGATCAACCCAGAGAGATCCTCTCCAATTGGTCACCACTAAGACAAACTTCACTTTCTCTCGAAAAAGAAAACTCACCCCTAGCTGAGAGTGGACTCACCACCAGGGGAGTCGAGTAATAGCGGCGAAACGCACCATTCAAGTTTTAACCTAAGTCGAGTGCGCCCCGGAGTGCCCACGAAAAACGAGGCAAGTGTAGTCGAGGAAGCGCGTTGTGAATTTATGTAGGATTTGTATTCGTGGTTTGATACATCTTCTGTTTTAAAATACGTTAACGTTAAAATTTACTAAATAACTAGTTAAAAACATGCCTGGAACAATATATAGTGTTACAAAAAATAAGTGACCTCAATAAAAGAACTCATTTCAATCATATCTGTGTGTTTTATTTTTCCCTTGGTGAACGGTTTGCGGCGGAACTCAGTGGAATGTTAGTGAACCCGTGGCCGTGCCGGCACACCAACTACTATCTCCCACAGTCAATACAGCCATGAGCGAACAGGAGGTACATACGTCTGTTGCGCAACAGATTATTATGACATTTTTAAGAAATGAAGGCGTTAAACCCTCGGAAATTTGTTCTCGATTGAAGGTACGGTTTGACGATGACACATTGTCTCAGAATGTGTGTAAACAGGGACCAGGGAATAAAAAAGTGGTCGAGAACGTATCGAAAACGAAAGTCATGATCGACGCCCAAGAGCAAGTCGAACAGATGGCAACATCCGTGCCGTTCGGGAACTTATTAAAAGTGATCGCCGCTTAATTGTTGGAGAAATCTCATCAGAAGTGGGTATCAGCTACAAAAGACAAGGTATGCCCAGTCGAGATGTCATCCTTCTTCATGACAACGCCAGGCCTCACACCGCGTCCCCGACAAGGGATACATTGGAAGAAATGGGTTGGGAAACCCTCGAACACCCTCCTCATAACTCAGACTTGTCTTTCTGTGACTATGTTGAAGGAATCACTTGAAGGAAAAAGTTCAAAAGTAATGAAGAAGTCGACAAGCACGTGCGCAATTGACTAACAAGTCACCCTAGATCTTTCTACGAACAGGGGATATTAAACCTTCCAAATCGGTGGCAAAAGTATGTAGATCACGCAGTAGACTATATTGAAAAATGTTGATAGTATAGTTAGTGTGTAACATTCTTTAAAATTAAAATCCAATTTAATTAATCATCGAATTTTGTTTTTGAATTACTTTTTTACTAAATAAAAAAAAAAGGATTTTGAGTGATGGACATTTTTATTTGGGTCTCCATCGCTCCATTGCTTGTCTATTTGTATACTGGAGCTGTCTAGTTCACAAATGTCAAATATGATTGACGTACGACGCATTTGCAAAAATTATAACATCTCCCAATAGGGTGATTAATTTTGCGCCACCTTGGTAGGTAGAGGAGGATTCCACACTGCACTTATTAATCCAATGGGTCTATTGACTTGTCTACAAATTTGAAGCACAGGTGATTTTAATTTATCTAACTAATTATCTCAGTCCATAATCCAGGGCAGTCTGTTTTTTTTTTGGCATATTTTTAAGATTCCTTTTTTTCATAGAAAAATTTATTTTGACAATCTGCTAATTTTAAACATTAATGTGTACATATTGTAGTATACCAAAATATTTTATTTTTATTTTTCAAAATTGATATGGCGGAGATAGGGCAGACTGAAGGCAACCCTGTTTTAAACTGCTTGACATGATTTCTCAGCTCTGGAATGTCTGAAACAAAAAATTAAAAATTCTTATTAAAATATAGGTTACTCGCTATGTCCTGTAGTAAAATCAAGTAAAAGAGTTTTGAATTTGTTGACTCTTTTTTATGCAAGGTCGCATCAAAAAAGATGAATTAATGGATTTTAACTTATTTTACTACAAGACATAAGTACACATGTGTAGAATAATATGTTAGCCCGATCGGTTGAATAGTTTTTCCGTAAACACGTCAAAGAAGTCGAAAACGTGTATAAACTTTTTTTCTTAGAATTTTGCGGGAAATTAGAAACAAAAAGATTCTTACCCTAATCAGCGATGATTGCTCCATACATTAGTCCTCCCTGTTCCACATGTATGTCATTTTGTGGGTTTTTAGAAGAACCAGACTGTAATGTTTAAGTGTTTCTAGACGATTCCCAATCCAAGGTAAATTACCTAAGGACCAAACAAAGGATGCGCTGGCTCACAAAAAAGATCCTAATACAAAGTGGGATCATCATCATCATCGGTACTGTGGCGCTTCTTTAATACATTTCCAAAGAACCGCCCATCCTCTTAAATTAACCACCTTCCTCTTTCCATGCAAACCCATAGTACTTACCTGCAATTAGGGGCAGCGTAAGCTGCCCGGCAGCATCATACCCGAAAGGAAAACCTACCCGACGGCATCCACACGTTCTGAATTTCCCTGGTTCATATTTCATGAATCAGTTCATCTCCTATCGGCTCAGCCTGTCTTCAATTACGATAAACAAACGCTGGCCAGCGTATTGTTGACATAGCTGTAGCCGATATTCTTTCCATAGTTCACAATGGTATCATCATCATCATCATCGGCACTACAACCGGGAGCCGGTCTTGGCCTTATTTAGCAAGTCCTGAGGCTTGATAAATTTTTCCATAATGGTTTGTTTTTTCCGGGCAAGGTCATTAGTCTTGCGCCAGAGGCTCCCCGACGGGGAATCGAACCCCGGTCTCCCGAGTGACAGGTGGGTATATTAACCACTATAGTATCGAGTTGCCTCACAATGGTATATCGCATATTAATTCAAACATATAGCCCTCCAGCCTGACCCTTTGCCGCCGTCGATAAGGTTTCTGCTGACTTATGTCAACAAAATAATTGTCCTCCTTGTGCACCGGAGCCATACGGCTAGATTAGATATTGCCTACATCGGTGTTTCCAAGGAATCTTAGGCAAATACCATGACGACCGCTTTGTATCATAGGCACATCATGTACATAATGTGTGCCACCATTCGATCTGTGAAATAGTGTTTTTGTTTACTTTGAAACAAAAATCTATTTCGATCCCTGGCATACATCATCAACGATGTATGGGTACATCGCCGCAGCCCCCGATGATCGTACGTCTGCTTAATCAGGTGTCCACCGATCATCGTTTTCATCGCTGGGCATCGTACTTGTCCTATACGGACACATATAGAATCCTCCCCTATCGATGCAATTCGCGGCCGTTGAATCTGATGGATGTGAGTTGCATCGTTGAGTCAGATTTTAACATCCAGGTGGTGCGCACCTTCGTTTACGAATCCCCGCGAAGAGTCGCCGAGAGTTCCTGCTTTACTAATTCATTTCTGTTCGTGTGCGTCTTTTGCCATTCCGTGTTTCACCAGTGCAAAAGAAATATAATTTAATATAGTTTCCTTAAACAACGTGTATTCCAATAACTTTGATCCCGTTATAATAATAAACGAGAATTGTCACCGTGCTGTAATCGAGCTTCGGGATAATGATTAATTGAGGTGAATCCCATTAACTTGGAAGTGTTCATTAAACTTATGTCAATTGACTTGCGCCGTAAAACTATAAATTGTATTAGACTTAAGTGCATAACGGGTAAATACTTAAATAAAGGAAGGTTCAATAATAAAAACAAAGCTCCATGTTTTATTTTACTCCTGTTTTGTACGTTTTGGGTCAACTTTGGTGCAGAACCGTGTGCGTCGTTGCAATTCTGGACAATTCTCAGTGAACAACCAGTGGTGTTTTGCTCAACCTGCGTCCGTGCCGACGCCCCTAGCAAAACCTACCCACAGTACTACAACCGGGATCCGGTCATAGCCTTATTTAACAAATCTCTCCACCGGTCCCGATTTCCAGCCGATGTCATCCAGTTTGGCACTCCCGTGCTCTGGGACGCCACCCCTCCATCGCAGACAAGGTCTGCGGCGCTATCTCCTTCCATACATCCTACCACAAAGGACTTGCCGGACAGGCTCTTCTTCGCTCATTCGGGCTAGGTGTCCCGCCCACCGGGGTCTTCCGAGCTTTTTTCTTATAACATTAGCTTCATGGTAGATCGCGTACAACTCATGGTTGTAGCCTCTCCAGAATCGTCCTCCCTCACATACGGGGCCAACAATTCTTAAGATCATTCTCTAGAACGCGGCTAAGAGTTCAGAATGGCTTTTATTGAGCACACAGGTCTCGGATCCGCACATGAGTACTGGTAAGACCATAGGCTTGTACAGTAGTAGCTTGGATGTTCTGGATAAATTTCGGGATTTAAAAAACCTGGATAGACCATAGTAGGCCTTGTTGGATTTGATCAGCCGTTCGCGTATTTCTTCTTCCATATTGTTATTGGATGATACTATTGACCCAAGGTAGTTAAAGGATTGCACTACTTCAAATTCGTGCTCCACTACCCTGATAGTTTCACCAACTTTAGGTCTTCTCTTCGCAGAAGTTGCCACCATGTACTTAGTTTTTCCCTCATTAATGTGCAGTCCCAGTTTTTGTGCCGCCTGCTCCAACTGGGTGAAGGAGTCCTGTACAGCCGATTCGGATCTACCGATGATGTCGATGTCATCTGCGTAGGCGAGTATCTGGTAGGACTTGATGACAATAGTCCATCTAGTTGTAATACCAGAGTCACAGATTGCTTTCTCCAACGCCAGGTTGAAGAGAGGGCAGGCCAGACCGTCCCCTTGTCGGAGTCTGTGCGGGTTCTCTACATCACACGGAGAACCAACCCACAACCCTAACCTGCAAACATGCAAAAACCCGATCCGCAATAGCATACATCTCACCAATCCGCAATAAAACATTTTCCAAACCTCCAACAGAATATAATTCAACCGAATATATTCTAATCACCCCGGCATTCATTTTCCCAAAATTGCTTCGGTCAATTATCCATATTTCCTCATTGTGACCAAGCAATACCCATTTCCCCGAAATTACTTCGATTAACATTTCATCTAAACGATATTCCTTGCTAGCACCCAAGCATTTTCGATTCCCCGGAATACCCAACCAACGAATCCAACTTAGCTTATACGGCAAGGATTCGCTGGAACTAAATTCTTAAGGAGGCATAAAAACCCGTCCACAATTCCTCGTAATTCGCAGCGAGCCTAATTTTGCTATGACGCACCGCCACGACGCAACGAATGAATTATTTTCGTTCATAAGTCAGTCGACATCTAACCGCCATCACGTGCCCATCCCTCCCCTTTTTCGCCATCCGCCAGTAAGTCGCTAACCATCCGCCAAGCGGCGCACAACAAGTAGTCGTTGTCCAGTCACCTTAAGAGTCGGGTCTGGTGTCACCGTCATCTGCTACGTACGCGAATCAGTTCGCTAAATTAAACTATTACGTCGTGTATTTAGGCTAAGTCAATCGCAGTTTATCCCAATGTAATTCACGTGTACTCAAGCGATCAGTTTGTTGAAGTAAACCACCGCGTTACGAACATAGACTAAATCAACCACAGTTTAATGTAATGCAAGTGTTCTCAAGCATTCAGTTTGCTAAAGTAATCCGGAACTTTTGTGCCCAGACTAAATTAATAACAGTTTACCGAATTGTTCCTTCGCCCACATTTTCAACCAAACCACCGAGTTATGTAACTAGGCTAAAGCAATATCCAATACCAGCGGTTAACCGCAGCACCAAATGTAATTTAGTGTTTTCACGGTTCAAGTCACCTGCGCAATAAAGACAGATTTAATAAAGGATTTGGAGTCAAGTTAATTATTTGCGAAGTACATCAAAGTGATTTGATCGCCGTTCTTGACGTAGCGTCCTAGTCCGTCGCCAGTACTCGGGCTCCGGACGATCATCTTTGCGAAGAGTTAATAGGTGGGTGGAGTGAAGCCAGTGCGGTACGCCCGCACATACAACTCAATCCCCCACAAGTCCATTAAAGATGTTTATTGGTTTGGACAGCAATCCCGGTATTTTTACTTGACTAGTTACGTTGGTCATGGTCAACCTACATTGTTGTATTAATTTGTTTGGAATTCCGAACTCTCTCATGGCATTATATGGCTATGCTGTCGTAGGCGGCCTCAAAGTCTATAAATAGATGAGATAATGGAATCTTAAATTCCAGACACTTTTCCATCGCCTACCTAAGAGTGAATATCTGATCAATCGCTGATTTGCCTGGGACGAGCTACACTGATATTGACCAATGATGACTTTAGCATATGGGGCTATCCGATCTTGTAGGATAGTGGACAGTAATGTTAAAGCCCTAGAGTTGCTGCACACTGTGAAATCTCCCTTCTTATGTATGGGGCAAATTGTTCCACGATGCCAATCTTCCGGCATCTTCACTTGCTCCCATACCTGCACCACGAATCATCGGCTAGTATGCCATCAGCTCCAGGGACTTTATTTGATTTGAGCGGTATTATGGCTCTTGTGTTTCCTCAATGCTTCTGTGAACTGACCATTTAGCAATTCATTGAAGTGCACTTCCCAACGCTCCAGAATGCCTTCAGGATCGGTGATTAGATTACCCTCTTTATCCTTGCAGTAAGTGCAGCATGGGATGTACTTGGTCATACTCCGCATTATTTGGTAGAACTTCTGCGCCTGGTGCGGACCTCGCTCTCTACTTTTCTCTATTTCACAGACAAAGTGTTTTTCCAGGCACTTTTCTTTTGTCTGTGGTCTTTTTTCAGATCTTCTGAGCTCTTGTATCTCTCCCCGCGTACCCGCGTCCTATGAGACTGCTGCATTGCCCAGTATGCAGCATTCTTACGTGCAGTCGCTAGTTTGCACTCATCATCAAACCAGTCATTCCGATCTCTAAGACTACTGCCTGAGATGGAGTTGGCAGTACTGATGACAGTATTTTTAAGGCGTGTCCATTTCTCTTCTACGCCCGGGATTCTGGCCCCAGGACTTACTTTCCCTCCGTCGAGGTCTCCGATGGCGAGTCCTAGCGTATAACCAAAGGTCTTACTGGTATTTTCATTGCGTAAGGCAGCCGTGTTGATTCCGCGCTCAGTAAAGTATACCAACTGATGATGCGAGTCAGCGTGGGCACCTCGGTACGTTCGTACCGTCATCAGTAGCGGCGATCTATCAACACGTGGTCAATTTGGCTGCGAGTGGCTCCATCAGGTGATACCCAGGTGGCTTTGTGGATATCTTTACGCGGAAAGCTGGTACTCGAAACGACCAAGTTCATTGATGCTATCAATTCGATGACTCGTAGTCCATTGCCACTAGTGTTCTCATGCAAACTATGGGAACCTATGTAGTGCCTGAAAACCGGAGGGCGACGCCGTCGTTCACATGTTCCAGCGCTCCGAATCATTTCATATTGTGAAATACGTCAATTACATTTGCGATGGAGACTCGAAAACCTATAAAAAAATTGTTAGCACCAATCCGTATGGAAATGTTTCTGTTGCTGAAAAAGAGTGTATTAGCCATGTTTAAAAGAGAATAGGAATTCGCCTTCGTAACGTGAAAAAAAATACTAAAAGCCAAAATACCAAAATTGACGGGTAAGTTCATTAATGAACTTACGGACTTGCTATTAGTCGCAATACTGAATCGGTTGAAAAAATGATCGCTACATTTCCGATATTGAAAAAAAACGGCTAGACGCAGCCTTAAATCGGTGAGACAAGGGCTGGAAAACCAGAATAACTTTGGAAGGGCAATTATACGGTGCTGGGATAGCAGAGTAAAGGTTAAAAAAAATATGTTGGACCATATTGTTATGATCTCGAAAAGTTTTATTATTATTATTATTATTTATTACAATGTAAGTGAATTACATGGTAACTTAAGTCTAATAGCACTAGCGACTAAGGCTTTCGCCTATGAGTTATAGCGTCGTTAACCTTTAAATGCGTTTTTTCCGAAACCTTGTTTTAGAAATTAGGAGGCAGCCGAACTTGAAGAGTTTTTATCCGATAGACTTGGAATTTGAACGGTAGCTTTTTCATTCGATTATCAAAGTAGACACGATTTCAACGATCGGTGAATAAGAAAATAAATTTAAACAATTTAATTCGATTTTTTTTCGAAAACCAAATTTTTTAAAAGGGAGAAGTCCCTGTAAACGACGTGTTTTTCAATAATTTTTTACATAATAATATAAAGTTATATATTACAATAGACGTTAAAATATGTACGAAAAAAAATGTATTAATAAAAAAAAACAAAATCGCGACACTACAGCTGGCCAAACTTAACTCCTCGGATTTGCGCCGTCCAATGAATATGAAAAATATGAAATTCTTCTTTGCATGGACCTCCATTCATAAAAAAAATAAATAAATAAAAATTTGAGGACAAAAAGAAAAAAAAACACTTGTTTTTGATTAAAAAAAATGTTAAAAACAATACTTTATATTTCAATTTTTATAAAATGTGAAGTTTCCTCAAAGGCCAATAAGTTAAAGAATCATCATCATCATCGGCACTACAAGCGGGGACCGGTCTTGGCCTTATTTAGCAAGTCCTGATGCTTGTTAAATTTTCCATAATCATTTGTTTTTTCCGGGCAAGGTCATTAGTCTTGTGCCAGAGGCTCGCCGACGGGAAATCGAACCCCGGTCTCCCGCGTGACAGGTGGGTATACTAACCACTATACTATCGAGGAGCCAAGTTAAAGAATATCTGTGTAAAATGTCGTCAATCAGTTCAAAACTTTGTGAGTTACGCTGCACGGTGCGGAAAAAAACGTGTTTCGAGAAAAACGCCATTTCAGTTTTCATTCTTGAAGCGTTTTCAGTGAAATCGCCGATGCAATGCTCCAGTAGATCGTCTCGTGATAAATCTTCGTATATAGGAAGAATATTCTTTTGTATTTCTAGATAGATAGGCTAGATGTTCCCCAACTTTTCAAAAAAAGAAACAAGCAAACTTGTTTGGGTTAGAAATTAAATGGTAGAGCCCGTATAGGGCGCTCGTTTCCTTATTGCATCACTTGGGTGACTTTCTAGGGACATTAAGGACCGTCTGTTGAGCCCCAAACTTTGGGAATACATTCTTCAGATACTAAAAACGCAGAAGAAATATTGGGAGACTACCAATGCGGATTCCGTAGGAACCGGTCAACAAGCGACCAAATGTTCACAATAAGACAACAGCTGGAAAAGATGTGGGAATACGGAGAGACGGTTTACCAACTGTTCGTTGACTTCGAAAAAGCCTACGACTTAGTCGCAAGGCAAAGACTATACCATATTGTAGTTGAGCTGGGAATCCCGCATATGCGGATGACATCGCTGTTTTGGGTGATAATCTAGAAACTGTAAGTAAAAACAGTGAAATCACCATGCAAGAGGTGAGCCTAGAAATAAATGAAGACAAAACAAAATACATGATTACGGCGAGAGCAGGTGGACGTCAGAGAACACACATAAACATCAGAGGCAAGATATTTCAAAATGCCAAAGAATTTAAATATCTGGGAACGATACTGACGGTCAGTAACGAAATGTCGAAGGAAATTAACAAAAGACTACGCTCCGACAATGCTAGTTGGCATGCAGTCAGTAAACTGTATTCGAGAATAATGTTTTACGAGGGTTGCCTTTTATATTTCGGGATTAGAGAACAAAAACAAGTATTGATCGTCGAAAATCACTTTATTGTTTTTCAAAATATTCCCCATGAAGATCTATACACTTTTGCATGCGTTTGAACCAAGTGTCGAAGCACTTTTGCCACTCTGATTGAGGTATCTCCAACACATGCATTCTGAATGCAGCAACCGCTTCTTCAGGTGTCGAAAAACGTTGACCTCTCAGTTTGTTTTTTACGTACGGGAATAAAAAGAAGTCATTCGGTGCCAAGTCAGGACTATACGGCGGATGACCCATCAAATCGATGTTTTGGGTGCTCAAAAATGCAGTTGTCGCAGCCGATGTGTGAGAGCTCGCATTGTCGTGGTGAAGAGTGATCCGTCTTCGGCGGTTGGTTTTCCTGATTTCTTGGAAGACAACTGGCAAACAAATGGTTGTGTACCACTCAGAATTGACTGTTCTGCGTTGTTCTAGTGGTACGGTTGCGACATGTCCAGTTTTTTTCCGAAAAAACAGGCGACCATTTGCTTGGAAGTGCTTCGTGTGCGAACAACTTTTGTTGGATTTGGCTCATCTTGAAACACCCAGACAGTCGACTGCTGTTTACTTTCGGGCTCATACGCGTAAATCCACGATTCATCACCTGTCACGATGTCATAGACGTGTTTTGAAGCGCCGCGACCGTATTTTTTGAGCATTTCTTTCGACCAATTGACACGAGCCTTTTTTTGGGCGATTGACAAATTGTGTGGGACCCAACGCGAACAAATTTTTTTGACAGTCAAATGTTTATGCAATATTGAATGTATGCTGGTCCCACTAACGCCTAAGGTTGTCTCAATCTCACGATAGGTCACATGACGATCTTCCAATATCAGTTCGCGCACAGCATCAATGGTTTTCGGAACAACAACTGGTTTTGGACGACCTTCACGAAATTCATCTTGGAGTGAACTACGACCACGATTGAATTCACCATACCATCGATAAACACTGGTCCTTGATGGAGCTTCATCGCCAAAAGTTGAATTAAGTTCATCCATGCACTGTTGCTGAGTTAATCCACGCCGAAAGTTGTAAAAAATAATCGCACGAAGATGTTGACGATTTAATTCCATTTTTGGGCCGAGATGAATCTTTTAAGTTACTGTAAACAACACAAATAGCGCTCGTATGTCAAAACGTTCTGGGTGCGTATAACCTCAAAAATGTCCAACTTTACGACAGAGCTGTCAATTGCCGGATTGCAACACTAGGGTTGCCAAATCCCGAAACATAAGAGGCAACCCTCGTAGGGGTATCTTTGGCGGCAAATATGGCGAGGAGGCAGGACAACCGAGGAAACTCTACAACCACGAATTGGAAGAGCTATACCGCAAACGTAGAATAGTGAGAGTAATCAAGTCGCGAAGATTAAGATGGGCCTGACACGTGGCTCGAATGGACAACGATACGACCGTGCATAGAATTTTTGACGGTAAGCCAATGGGAAAAAAACGAGAGGACGGCTGCGACGGAGATGGGAGGACAATGTAAGGTTTGACCTTGGGGAGATCGGATCGGGTGGTAGAACGTGGAAGGAGAGCGCACAGGACAGGGAACAATGGCGGAGTCGAGTCGCTGAGGTCATGCACTTCCGGGTTCCTACAGGCCAATAAATGATACAAATAATAATAAAATATACTAAGTTAATTTTCAAAGAAAAAAAAATCCAGAACAACATTTTTTTACATGGACTTCCCCCTTAAACAATCGCCACTTTGCGGAAGAAAAGTTCTGTAACTAAGATCGTGTGCACTTCAGTAGCACTGCTCATGTAGTTTATAAAAAAAAGGTGTATGCTTCCAGATGGTGATCCAAGGGACTTCTACTGCGGAGATACTTTTCTAAATGTTGTTTTTAATTTATTGACCAACAGGGCCATTTCGCAAATTTATGCCAATAATTTTTTTTTTTCATATTCTTGAAGAGTTGCTTAATCGATTCATATATTATTTGTTTACGATTATTTAAAAACGCGCTCATAAAAAAATAATAAAAAAGGCCTTTTTTGGGCTTCAAACAGATATAACCCTTTAAGGAAAAAAAGCCATAAAAATGCAGATAAAAAAAATATCAGGCCCATTAGGGTTCAGCTCCCCAAGGAGATATTCGTTAACATAGTTCAAACACCAGTATATGTAATCAGCCTCCTAATGGTCTCGAAACCCTATCCTTTTCCCCAAAAGGTGGAGTCCAAATTTCAAGCGAATCTAACTCGTTCCCTCACAAATAGAGGCATTGAAGGATGCTTCAAATGTGTGCAATAACACGAGGACAACATTGGTATTCCTTTATTCCCATTCTACAATGAATCGTGAGTTTACTGAATGGGCGGGCATAACTACGCCAAAAACTCAAGATGAGTATCACCACCATCTTCATGTAATTTCATGCAGCGTTGTTTCTATTTTCTAAATAATAAGACCGCAATCGACATTGAGCAACTGGGATCGAGAAATACCTCAATTGCAAATAATTCTAAAGATGAAAAACGACTGAATCATTCTACATTCATACCTGTCCGAGAGTATATAAAAATTCAAAAGTTCATACTCATCCGAGTATACAAAAGCTCAAAAGAAAAAAATTGTATTCCAATTTTGCAATCTAAACAAAAATATATTTAATTTAATATACAAAGTCATCAGTGAAAACCAATTGATGAACAAAATCGATCGAAAATCTCACATCGTATCTAGCTTAAAGAAATTTGAAACTCAAAAACAAAGGTAGTTCTGGTGAAGGGATTCATGAAGAGATTAAAACTCATACTAAGATCTTAGCTCTGGAAATGGGCTCAGAGTTATCAATACTTTGGTTAATTCCACACTCACTTTCTCGTTTGACGGATTTATGTGGGCAGATATATACCTAGATACCATAATGACAACTACAAGAAGATACCCAACAAAGTATCGATATCGTCATTCAAAAATACTTTTGAATGAGTATCCTTGTCCCGATATGAAGAAGACAGCGGGCTTATAGCATCATAAACAAATTTGCAATATTGGTGCCTCCTTCGAAAACAGTTCTGAATCGCCGCGATTTGCACACACTATATGACTGGCAGACACGCACCCAAGCAAGAGTACATGACTCCACCAACCACGCAACCTGTAAACGCTTTCATAATATGGAAAATAAAAGTATACGTAATCCATTCTAACCACCTGGAGATAAAAACGACGCAGTCCCAACTACACAAATGTGACAATAACACAAATATCCTTCATAAGGACATCACATATGATTTATTCAGGTGAAGTCAATCTACCTCATAAAGAAGACATCATACAAATAATAAATAAGCGATTTTATACACATTGATGATTAATGATATCGTACAATTTTGATATTTTTAGTAATCATGTGATATTATATATTAATCAATTTGTTTGAGAAGTAAAATACGAAGAAATATAACACTTCACGCTTTAAGGGAGTACACAAGTTTGCTTGTACATAATTACATATACGATTAAAATTGTACTAATAAGGCTTAAGTGGAGGTTATCACCAAGAAGATTTAAAAAATCGATTTTTTTTTTTCATTTTTTGATAGCGTATAGTGTGAGATACATTTTTAATATCGGGTTTTCCAATACGGACTTGACAACTTTGAATTTAATTTGTGAACGCACCCTTTCACTGATCATCTAACTGTCACTATCAATTTTTTTTTATTTTAAAGTTAATTACATTTATTATGATGCCAGGGCAGCCAGCTTCCGTATTCGATCATCTATTTGATCAGCCGGATATTCGGATTTTCTTTTGCGCACCCCTCGCTTCTGCGTTGTCGTGGTTTCCAACGAATGGATTTTTCATCCAGGCCTGTACGACCCCAGGGGAAATACTTCGGACAGAAACTCCAATTCGATCGCTTATTGGTTATCACCACGGAAAATATCGGATTGGCTGCTCCCAGATCGATGGAAATCCATCGCCATCGCGGCTAGTGGATGTCGATGCCAACAGACACTAGGAGAGTCAGACTTTATCGGCCAAGGAGAAGAGTCATAGCCGCGTCATTTTGATTGTCATAGTTGTGCACAGTGTGTAAGTCCGTCGTAAATATCTTTGTCATTTCGATTGTCCTGGTTGTGCGCTGAGTGATAAGTGATGATAGATCTTTCGGAGCTAATGTACAACGAACAATTTCGTAACAACTTGTACCAATTCAAATTAAGAAGATTGTGAACAATAGCTAAACTTAGTTTAACATCTTTCAATCAACGAACAATTTCGTAACAACTTGTGCCAGTTCAAATTAAGAAAATTGTGAACAATAGCTATACTTAGTTTAACATCTTTCAATCAACGAACAATTTCGTAACAACTTGTGCTAATTCAAATCAAGAAAATTGTGAACAATAAACTCAATCAGTTTAAGTTTAGTTTGTCATCTTTAAATCAAGGAGCGAGTTTGTGATGCCTGATATTAATTTAAAAATAAAGAAAAATCATCTCACGACGTTTAGTGGGTGTGTTACTGGAATCACGCCCGTGAAGGCGTATTAGCAACAGGACCCCACAAGTACACTCAACTGATGTGGAAAATCCTATATTATGGCTATGGTATACGGCTGTAATGGATGAGCTTTGATTGTTCGACTATGGTGTTGTTTTTCACTATTGGTCGTTTGCATCCAAACTCCATATTAGAAAGATATGACGAAGTCAACGCAGAAAGATACGCTACAATTCGGAAAGAGACAACAAGACTTCAAACCCAAAAAACGCGGATGGGAGAAGACTCGCTACCGAGGGAGAGCCAAAATAATCCGAGACGCAAACGGCTGTCTGATGACAGAAACAAAAACGATCGTGACAAGATGGAAGCAGTACTTTGAAAACCCGCTCAATGTGCGCACCCATCAACCACAAATAAACGCACCAGACGTACATACGCCGAGCCTCAGATCTCAGGGCCCTCTTTCGACGAAGTTGTAGACGCAATAAACCGATTGAAAAACAACAAGGCTCCCGGAGTCGACTGCATACCAGCAGAGCTTGTGAACCATGGAGGAGAGGCAACCGCTCGAAAGATCCACCAACTGATTAAAACAATATGGGATAAAGAAGTCATTCCGGAGGAATGGAAAACCTCAATAGTCGTCGCCATTTTCAAAAAAGGTGACAGATCTGACTGCAAAAACTGCAGAGGAATATCATTGCTCCCAACCACATACAAAATACTAACAAATGTCATACTGGCGAGAATCACACCGTACGCAGAAGAAATATTAGGAGACTACCAGTGCGGATTCCGTAGGAACCGGTCGACAAGCGACCAAACGTTCACAATAAGACAACTACTGGAAAAGAAGTGGGAATACGGAGAGACGGTTCACCAACTGTTCGTTGACTTCAAAAAAGCCTACAACTCAGTCGCAAGCCAAAGACTCTACCATATTGTAGTTGAGCTGGGAATCCCGAAAAATATGCCACCCTCATTCAAATTTGCATGAACGAAAACAAAGGGCGAATTAGAATAGAAAACCACCTCTCAGAACCATTTGAAATCCGGGACGGACTAAAACAGGGCGGTGGCCTGTGGGGGTTCTCTACATTACACGGAGAACCAACCCACAATTCCAAGCCAATTTCCCCTGCTAGCAGCGCACCACCTCAACCCCAATCCCTTCGTTCAGATATTTCACCTGTAAAAGAAATGCCCCAAAAGGACGCATTACTGAATTATTTATTTTATGCAGGTAATGCATAATTGAATTCAGTACCACTTGCCATACGGCAACCCCTTTTCATTAACCCCATGAGATTTCCACCGGAAATCTCAAAGTCATATGGGTTAGCAACGACCAAGTCTAACCAAATGGCGCGGTTGCATCATCGCAAAACCGCTGGGGTAATTTTCAAATTCATCGAGTTTGATTCCCACCATAATTATTCCCAAGCTATGACTGCTTCCTTTCGACTTCCCCCAGACACCCTATTCGCTGGGGATGAATACCCTCTTTATTCAGTTAAATAGCGAAAACCACTTTTCATTCCATCTCATTTCCCATTTGCTGAGTGCATTGCACTCTGAGATCATACCAATGTCCTAACTAGGTCACTCGGCCATCACCCTATAGCGTTTGAAATAATAGTGAAGAAGATCGTGTGATTCGAACTGACGCTATGACAGCTCGAATCACGAAAAAAATTTTACCTAAGCGTTACACACCAGGCTACTGACCGTGTTTTGAATTTGATTTCCAAACTCGACTATATTCCACTGGTGTGAATTATTTTTATTTTATCGCTTGGTATACGGTTCTGATGTATTTTTCTTATTCGATTTTTTCGTTCGTGTTCTTCACTATTTTTGCTTGTGAATTTGTGTGTGTCTGTTAGAATCGCTACAACGCCATGTAACGTTCCGCATGCACGCTAAAGCCAAAGCAATCCCGAGATCATCGTACTCTCCTTTTGGTTTACTCGTTCACCCTATGTCCATCGAATGTCGAATGAATGCACAAGTGTTTATTCACCTCGATGGCCTGGGAAGTGAAAGAATGCAGAAGAGAGCACGATTATGATTGGTCGATCGTTGTACAAATCCCAAACGACAATTTTCATCCCTGATTGGGATCAGTCGATATTCAATCACCGGAGTGTGCACACACGTTTTGGAGAGCGAGTCGTGAGTTTAGTTTTTCGTCTGTTTTAAGAGTTGGTAAAGCCGATTTTTTACCAAGTAAAATTTGTTGCAAATTATTAGCCCCCTTTTGAAAGAACGGAAAGGAGTCCATTACCATAAAGAACCCTGTGCGCGAAAATATATAAGTTTCTAATATGAAATCAATATTGCGTCAGAAAAACAAAAGGAATAATAATGTAGTGATGATGTGATGCGTTTTGTTCGGAATTCAACTGCCTAAAATCTAGAAAAATTAAAATAAATATATGTATATGTTGCGGATTCGCTCTGAATGCAGTCAGCAAATACGCATCTGAATGCAACCAACAACAACCAAGTAGTAACAACTGTCAGCAAACAGCTGATATAACAAAATTAATTGACGAACTGTCAATCTGTATAAAATCTCTCTCTTTGGTCTCTGATTTCTTCGGACTTAATCCTAAAACATCTTTTGTATCGAAACTAAATATGTAAATAAAATCAAATATTAGTCACAAACAATATAGTGCGGTTTGGTGTTAGTTGATATTGTGCAATTGCAGAGTTAAATAGGTTCTCTGCATCATTCATTCTGTGCTAGATTGGGAACAGCTAACTATTATTAGATTCGTGGTGCACATCGAGTTACTCGGCGACATAAGTTCCAAACTAGCAGGCTATTGTAGCAGACACTTGGCGACCGTGAACCTTGGAGAGCCGTTGCAGAGTCCATTAACCATCAGCAAACCCAGGTAATTTGTACAATTCAAACCAATTCAAATCCGTTGATTGCAGACGACGGACCACCCAACAGTTAGAACGAAGTACTGTCAAGTCATCCCCGACGCCATCCCTGTGGCCGTCGGAACTCAATCAGTACGTGTTAGTCGATCGACTGCCAATACATGTTGGTCCTTCGAGCCGGATCCAGATCTATGGATCGGACCGCCGCCCAGTTCGCGGCGCAACATCCACCACAGCCCAGTGCGCGGCGCATTCATTGAATCCAGCCTAAGGACCGACCGCCGCCAGGTTCATGGCGCAACAAACGAGCTGTCCCATAAATGCAGCTACATTATTGCCACCAGGTTCGCGGCAGGATCCAGATCTGTGGATCAACCACCGCCGCCAGGTTCGCTTCGCAACCGACTAGGATCCGGATTGTGGCTCCAACATCGCTGCCCAGTTCGCGGCACAACATCGGACCACAGCAACGTGTGGATCTA
Source organism: Microdon myrmicae (assembly GCA_963931805.1). Lineage (NCBI taxonomy): Eukaryota > Metazoa > Arthropoda > Insecta > Diptera > Syrphidae > Microdon > Microdon myrmicae. The sequence goes on from OZ007497.1 coordinate 87,523,976, forward strand.
GTCCATCGCCGCCCAGTTCACGGCAAAACCAGCCACAACACAACACTGGATCCAGACTGTGGATCCAGACCACCGCCGCCCAGTTCGCGGCGCCAAATATTGGGTTCAGCAGTGCGAATTCAGATCCGCCGCCAAGTTCGCGGCACAACGAACACAGACGAAATGTTGAAAACAACAAAGGCTGCATTGGCCGAACGCCGAAGACTTGCCAGCGTAGAAGCAGAACGCTTAGCCGAACTTAAACATCAAGAAACTGAAAGGGAGCTTACACTTAAAAAGGAAGCTCTTCGTCTTGTCGAAGAACAGCGCAAATCCGAAGAACAACGCAAAGCTTAAGAGGAACGCGAAGAAGCCAAAGAAGGACCCAACCAGTGGGTGAAGACACAGACTAATGAATTGGTGACCATGGTCGATGAGCTTATCGCCGCCCAGTTCGCGGCACAGGCCACCATCTTGAACATTTCCATCAAACCCCAGGACCAAGGGAAACCAACCCCGACCAGGATGGAGACGACCAAACGAGACCTCCGCACCGAGTGGGAGGTCATCCACGGGCGACATTAGCAGATCATTTGCAGCGCGCCCCCCGAATATCAACACCACGAATACTTCGCGGAGAACTTTATCGGAGAGACCGGGAAAGTGTATCTCGATAAATGGCGAGGCTATTCGAGGCCCAGTACGCGCTCGACCCAGCCTCCCCAAGTACGGTGAACCACGCCAATCACCAGCCAGAGGAAAATGAACCGCACCACACCCCAGTGAGTGAGAATCGGCAGCCCGCCGACCGGAGTGCCACCTGCCCAGAGAAGGAACCGCATCCCATTCCTGAGAGTGAGCACAGACAGGCCGTCCACCCGAGGTGCCGCCTGCCCAGAGATGAACCCGGATCCTGTCCCGATGCGGGACCAGCGCCGGGGCCTCTGCGGAAACAGGGGCCATGCACGTTCTGTCGGGCACAACACCACATCTACGCTTGCGGGGGTTTTCGATCCCTCAAACGTGGCCGTCGGAAGTCTTTCGCACACAGGAGGAAACTGTGCCTCAACTGTTTGGGTCGCCACCTCATACGCGACTGCCGCTCCAGCAAGGTGTGCCGGCGATGCAAGTGGAGACATCACACCCTGCTGCATGTATGGAAACCCGCCATCGACGGGACAACCTCACCGGCGCCCGGGGCCAAAGCCCCCCACCCCAAGTTCGACCGCCAGTAAGGAGCCTGAGCACACACAGCCAGCACCCCTACAAAGCAATCCGCGCTGCTCGCGACCCTTCGAATCATCGTGACGTCGGAACGCCAACGGAGGATTGAAGTCCGTGCTCTACTGGACCCCTGCTCCAGTGTTACCTTCATTTCAACGTCGCTCGTCCGAAGGTTGCACCTCCGACGCCAAGCATCGCCCGCCCCACCTACGGTGTCGGGGGCACTTGCGGCCTTGCCACAGAGACTCAAGCCGCCATAACCATCGCTCCCCGCATACAAAGTTCGCAACAGTGGACACTGAAGCCGTTTATCCTGCCCCACCTATCGGTATATGTACCACCAATCCAAACAATGGCGAGGGACCTCTCGTTCATGGGGGATCTGGAGCTTGCCGATCCGAACACTGCCTCCGCCGATAAGGTGGATATGATCATTGGACCAGACATGTATCCCAACCTCAATTCAGGCCACTGAATTGGGATGGGTGCTAACAGGAGCAGCACCCACTACAGCATCAAGCTTAGAGGTGACCAGTACATGGCCATTCCTACAACTCCGACCCAGAGGAACTGCTCGAACATACGACTGTGGATGACAGCTCACAAAAGAAGACCAAGAGGGGGTACTATCGGCATCGACCCCGGGGGCCAAAAACGAGGCCCATGCAACAACTTACCGCCGACCTCCCTCCTGGTCCAACTGTCGGACATGCCCCTCACCCGCTAAACTCCCGCAAGGACAACGGGCTTCAAGGCAATACACAGTCACCACAATAGGGATAGGAGAGCGTAATGCCCCGCATTGCGGGCGGCGCCCCCCAGCATCCAGGGGTCAACCGAGATCATAGACTCAAAATAAGTTTTCACTTTTCTTGGAATGAATTGTAAACATTTATAGCTCGTTTAGTGACCAAATATTGTCAATCCACGCCAACTCTGGGAAAACCCTTTAATGGCTTAATTGCGTTTTTACCAGCAATGATAATTAATTTTCTGAAAAACCCCAAATTTCGCTAGTGAAAAAGTATAAACTCGACATTTTTATTACTATTGTTTTGTATAATTATTTATTTAATATGGAATACTTTGTCTGTTATTTCTTATAATAGTTAGCAATCTTCGTTGTAGACAGGAAATAATATTGTTTATAGTGCTCTCCGGTATATTAAACCATGCTTCAACAATTCTTTTCTTATTCCTTTCGAATTTCTGGCTTCTCCTGATCGTAAACCGCCCTTGCCAGGATCCCCTATAGGTTTTCAATGGAATTTATGTCTGAACTAAGCTGGTCACCGTAAAAGTATAATTCCATGTTCATTAAACCACGCTGTTGTTCGTGCTGTATCGATAGGAAATATGTTGTCCTGTTGAAATATGTCATATTCGACCTCTGTTTGCGTTATTGGAGGAAGAAGATGCTCTTCCAACACTTCTTAGTATTTTTTGGCGTCCATTCTTCTAGAAATGAAAACAATTTTTGTTTTCAGATTTCCAATGAAAGCTGCCGCGCCATAACTTCTCCTCCTCCTAAAGGCCTGCTATATATATTCCTATTTTTATTTAAGAGTGGTGAATTTTTGTTGTAAATTGATTGCAAAAGTTGATAGTTTTATTTTAAACTATATCTTATCATATTTTCTATATCAAGAGAATTTTATAACAAATGCTCCAAATATTTTCCACCTGGTCTAATACATGCTCGACTTCTACGCAAGAATGACCTTTTGCGTATTCTCAATCTTCTCACGCTACCTGACTGAATTTCCCAAGGTGTTTTATTGATTCTTTGTGGAGGATTCTCTTTATTGTGCATTCATCAGTAAACAATATTACGAAGTGTTCTGGGCCTAGGAAATCTCGATTATTTGGAAAATCATCATCATCACCGGCACTACAACCGGGATCCGGTCTTGGCCTTACTTAGCAAGTCTCGAGGCTTGTTAAATTTCTTTTATTATTATTATTAAATTATTATGATTAGTGTTTATTATATAGTAAACTGCATTAATTAAATAACTAAATAATTACTATGTAAATATTATTATGATTAGTCTTAACTGCACTGTAGATTATTTGTGATATTTAAATTTATTATTATTACTATTATTATTTATTGGCCTGTAGGCAACCGAAAGTTCGATATTTAAATATATTCTAATATTTTTTTATATTCTTATATTCTCCTAATTTCTGCACCTAACATAAATAATCCAAAGTGTGCCTAATTCATTCGTGATAATCAGGAGTTTATTGTGGTATTTAGGAATAAAATATCATGTATTACCCTCAATTTATGAAGTAAATAAATAATTATTGTATAGTTATTATTGCATTATGTTATATTTTATATATAAATATAATACAATACTATAATTTCTACGTAAAAGTTTGTATACAGCCTTAAAACTTATTGATCAATTAAATAAGTAGTAATCGTTATTGTGTCGATATCTGCATAATAATTATAATGATGTATAATTGTTTGCCATATTGTTACACACTAATTATAACCGCATAATAATTGTTTGCTTCATTATTCACTTTTAAACAAATGTATTATTTTATCACAATTTTAATTCTTTGTCATTGTTTTATTGCTATGTAACGTATATACTATTCAAGTCAGTATTTCACCCTTATCGTCATAGTAATACAAAAATTGTTTTGTTTGAAATTTTATAAACATTATTAAATTATTTTCTCTTGATAAAAATAATATATATGATAACAAGTTTGGGTAGACATATCGTTTTTTAATGCATCCAGTGTTCTGCTAAACTGTGACTGTAGTTCATTAAAAAATATTGAATACCAAAATCCAGTTGACAACAATTTCCAACCGCTATATTACCGATGGAAAAATGTTTTTCAGAAAAATGGCCAACATTTAAAAATGCCTAGCCCAGATAAACATGGAGCACCAATATCTCTCACAAAATTCATCTATTCGTTACTCACAAACTTTTAGCCCAAATTAATTAAACCCTTTCTAATATTGTCTAAAATCTTAGATCAGTAATTTTCGAAATGAAATAGCAAATTAAGGCAAAATAATCAGCATATGGGATTGTGTTTTCGAGGACGTTGGCAAAATATAAAACCTAAGTTAAAAACTTTCAATTCGACGAATGAAAAAGCTCTAAGGCAGAAACCTTTGTTGCAATATACATTTTACGACATTAAAATATGTGTATACTATGTTTCTCAAGCCTTTTTCTAATTACACGGAGTATAAATTGAAGGTAAATTCTATTTAATTATGTTCTTCAGAAAATTTCATGGCTGTTTGTATAATTTTGTATGTTTTGTATAGCAGACATATTTGAAAATGTACCAAGGCAAATGGAGTCGTTGAAGGAATCTATTTTTCTAAATACAAAGTGTCAATTCAATTGAGGTTCTTGGTGTGCTTTTTCAAATACCACAAACAATATAATTCATGACTATTACTTTATAAAGATGGCCATCTCGCCTGAATGTCTGCATGAGTCATGAGGATTCCTTACGTACTCCTTGATGACTCATAATGCTTTTTATTACCGTCGAGTTGCCTAATGCGAATGTTAGATAAGGAAGAACGGGCTGGGCTTTAAATTCAAACTCACAACAACGTAAATAAAAATAAATATAGAAATTATATTTCCTCTTACTTACAATAAAAAACAAAGAACTTTATTTGTTATAACAGGAAGCTTTAAAAAAAAATTATAAAGGAGTTTTAGCTTCTTTATCTTCGTTCCAATATTTACCTCACGAAAAAAAAGAGATGTATCCTTTTATGCGTTGTTCAATATTCGCTCGTCCGTTTTCACTGGCGAAGATTTATTAATACTTTCTATATTCACTAGTCCTTTTATAGATTGGCGAAATTTAATTAAGCAATTTTTTCTCCTTTCTTGTATACCACTCCGACAAAACCGGTTGCAACGCACTGAATTAGTGATAACTAGATCCAATTTTCACTGCATATTAACTTTTTTTCTGGTTTTATTTAAATTTGTCTACACTGTTTAAGAAAAGGAAGAAAATACATTAATTGTGGAATTATGTCATGTGAAATTCAGTATAGTTATAAGACAAATTCCAGCATCAAGCACTCTATTATAAGTAGTTAGTAGGACAGAAAACAGGAGCTTTTGTTTTCCTTTATACAACATTACAGTTTTTCACGACTTTGTTATTCTCTTTTATTTTAACAACATACATTTTTATATGAATGCAAGTTTCGATATGGGAGCATAGGGCGCATGCTTCCCAAATTGTGCAGTCCATAAGAGAGCTTCTTGGGGTAGTTGGTATCCTGTAGTTTAATTACACGCAGAAGCCCCTCTTAAGACTTTTCTCTTTTATAACAGTTCTCTACTTATACAGATGTTTAAGGTAAAAATAAACTTTTCCGATAAAACAAAGAACCAGAAGAAAAATGCTTGAACTTTCAACGACCTTTATTAATTTTTTCTGTAGATTTTTCAAATATTCATTACTCGCATTGGCCAAACGTAAAATTGTATTTTAAAGATGTCCTTAAACTAACTTTCAATACACTTTGTAAATGATACAGGAAATTTTACCAACTTGATGAAACTATAGCGTTATATTTTTAGGATGTAAAATTTCCAAAAATGTCGAATTATTTGCAGAAAAAATTAATAGAAGTACGATTAACGCTATTATAGCCATCCAAATTAACATCAGCCACCCAAATAAACACATTAGATATATTTTAGCTCACTATGAAAGTTTTAATTAAAATGTTTAAACTTTAACTCTTTTCATTATTTTCATCTGGTTTCATTTTATTTTCACTTTTCACTTTGACGTTCACCTTTTTTTCATTTGTTATTGAAATCAAACTCCGTCTCGATTAAGCCTTTGACGATTGAAAAAATATATTGAGTTGACTTTTGAAATACTGGCAAACTAAGTTTTCTTTTGTGTTTTATTAAGGATTGACTGAATTGGAAATAAAAACGGAAAGGATTCGGAGTATCGACGTGAACCCAGTAAGGGTTAACTACGTATTAAAACTTTGTGCTGTTCTCGATACTAGGAGTCGTTCCTGGATTTCAAGGAACTTGCAAATAACTTTCGTGAGTGTGAAAACTTATGGTAGTTCCTGCGCACTGCGTACATTATCGATTGCCGACAGTAGTGGCATTGGATATCAGCTCTGTTTTATATACATTCATTCATGGAAGTTCTTTAGTTTGGTTTTTATTTTCATTCTCGTTTTGGGATTTTAACAAGCAACAAATTAATTATATCTCCAAGTTAATAAGAAGACTATTCACTATATATTTGCATATTTAGAAGTAAATGGTGTTGCTTATAAAATGTAATTTTGAGTATTTTCATTCTTTTTTTATTTCAAGCAGCTTCACTTAATTACTTCATTCCTACAAAATACAATAACAAAAAAAAATATTTTAAAAACATGTATTATAAAAAAGAGTAGAAGTTAATATTTGTTAATAGTTAAGAATTCTGCGAAACTCAGTCAATAAGGCCAAGCCTTTTAAATGAAAAATGAAGAACTGAAAAAAAAGATATATGTATATATATATATCATCATCATCGGCACTACAACCGGGATCCGGTCTTGGCCTTATTTAACAAATCTCTCCACCGGTCCCGATTTCGAGCCGATGTCATCCAGTTTGGCACTCCCAGGCTCTGTGCGTCCTGGTCTATGCCATCCCTCCATGGCAGACAAGGTCTGCCGCGCTGTCTCCTTCCATACATCCTGCCACAAAGGACTTTCCGGGCAGGCTCCTCTTCGCTCATTCGAACTAGGTGTCCCGCCCACCGGAGTCTACCGAGCTTGATTTTTCTTACAACATTAGCTTCAAGGTAGATTTGCGTACAACTCATGGTTGTAGCGTCTCCGGAATCGTCCTCCCTCACATACGGGGCCAACAATTCTCCTTAAGACCTTTCTCTCGAACGCGGCCAAGAGTTCAGAGTGCCTTTTATTAAGCACCCAGGTCTCGGATCCATACATGAGTACAGGTAAGACCATGGTCTTGTACAGTAGTAGCTTGGATGTTCTGGACAAATTTCGGGATTTAAAGAGCTTTGATAGACCATATATGTCTATATATATATAACTACAAACACACACAAGTTGAGTCCATCAAAAACGAACGTCTTTGTTTTATCGTTCAGTGATTATGTTATGAGTTTTGTGCCTGAAAAATAACATTTGCAGCACGCATTGCTTTTCTGAAAAAGGCTGTTAAAGTCATCGTTGGCTGGTAAAAACTTATGATGAACACGCTCCATCAATTAGAACATGTGAGACATGGTTTCGACGATTTAAAAGTGCTGATTTCAATGTGAAAGACAGTGAGCGCTCTGGTACACCACACAAATGTGGAGACGAATTGCGGGAGTTATTGGATGATGACCCAACTCAAACTCAGCGGCAATTAGCAGAAACATTACATGAGTCACAAGAAACAAGTTTGGCACTCCCAGGCTCTGTGCGCCCTGGTCTACGCCATCCCTCCATGGCAGACAAGGTCTGCCGCGCTGTCTCCTTCCATACATCCTGCCACAAAGGACTTTCCGGGCAGGCTCCTCTTCGCTCATTCGAACTAGGTGTCCCGCCCACCGGAGTCTACCGAGCTTGATTTTTCTTACAACATTAGCTTCAAGGTAGATTTGCGTACAACTCATGGTTGTAGCGTCTCCGGAATCGTCCTCCCTCACATACGGGGCCAACAATTCTCCTTAAGACCTTTCTCTCGAACGCGGCCAAGAGTTCAGAGTGCCTTTTATTAAGCACCCAGGTCTCGGATCCATACATGAGTACAGGTAAGACCATGGTCTTGTACAGTAGTAGCTTGGATGTTCTGGATAAATGTCGGGATTTAAAGAGCTTTGATAGACCATATATGTCTATATATATATAACTACAAACACACACAAGTTGAGTCCACCAAAAACGAACGTCTTTGTTTTATCATTCAGTGATTATGTTATGAGTTTTGTGCCTGAAAAATAACATTTGCAGCACGCATTGCTTTTCTGAAAAAGGCTGTTAAAGTCATCGTTGGCTAGTAAAAACTTATGATGAACACGCTCCATCAATTAGAACATGTGAGACATGGTTTCGACGATTTAAAAGTGCTGATTTCAATGTGAAAGACAGTGAGCGCTCTGGTACACCACACAAATGTGGAGACGAATTGCGGGAGTTATTGGATGATGACCCAACTCAAACTCAGCGGCAATTAGCAGAAACATTACATGAGTCACAAGAAACAATCAGCAGACGTTTACCAGCAATGGGAATGATCAATAAACTCGGTAAATGGGCCCCGAAAGGCGATTTATACAATAGTAATGTAATTTTTAGTTTAGAGCGTCTGCGTATGAGCAGTAAGTTATAATATAAGATAATTAAGCTAGAATTTAAGCATTTTTTGTCTAGTATGTAATTTAGAAACTAGGAATATCAAAAGAAAATAAAAAAATTAAAAAAAAAAAAACACGATGTAGAGTATCTGGAATGACCATTGTATCGTCATTGAAAACTCCAGGCATTCAAGGACAATATACGAGGTCAGGCCAATAAATCTTTAGAAAATGAGGACGATTCTCTTTTATTTTCTCATTTAGCTGACCTAATATTCAAGCATAATACTGTCCAATTATGGTCTGTCCCTTTTCCAAATAGGCAATGAAGATAATACCACGTCCATCCCAAAACAGAGTAGTCATAATCTTTCCAGTTGATTTCACCGTCTTTGCCTTCTTTGGAGCCCGTTCGCCTTTAACAACCCACTGTTTTGACTGTAATTTCATCTCAAGAATGTAGTGGTGTATCCATGTTTCATCTACAGTTACTAATCTGCTCGGAAACTCATCTGGGTTGCGACGCATGCGCTCCAGAAGGTCTCAGCTGAGAGCAAATGCGGCAACTTTCTCACAGATATGTTTTTCATACCCAATATATCATGCAAAATTGAATCATGAAACAAATTGAAAATTGACAGATACCTAGTGAAGAATGATGCTTACTAAAAACAGACCACTAGCGATGCTACGAGCGCCATCGTAGTCATTTCTAAGGATTTATTGATCTACCCTCGTACATCGATATTTGCTTTTCTTATTCTCTCTCTTTTCTTCTGCTCGCATTGTGCTTTGACGTTTAAGGGTACCTCCTTTCTTTATGAAAAAGGGAGGCAACTTTTTCGGAAAAAAAACACAGAGAATCGTTATTCAGTCGATTTACAGGAGGGTGGAATGCTCTACCCAGAATCGCTTGTCATCGCTTGTACGCCGAAAGGCATAAGAAAAACAAAAGATTGATAATGTATAATGTAGAATCCTTGCGAAGAGCCAGTAATTAACGATATTTGTAAAAAAGAATTTAACATTTAGTCTTAAGTAAAATCTGTAATTGCATTGTTATTCAATGTGGAGATAAAACAAAAACAAAAAAAAAGTGTCATCGCTCTAATCCAATTTTTAGAGATTTATGGGCAATGCGCACTGACATCTCCTTTTTCTGTATTGATATTTCAGGGTATTAGAAAACATATTTTGAATCATAACCTTCTATTTCATATAAACCTTTTCTCTCGCTGACGAAATACTCTACACTCTGTGGCGTTTCTAACAGATACACACACAATACACAAGCAAATAGTGAAGAACACCGGACGAAAATCGAATAAGAAAATGCATCAGAGCCGTATGCCATTGCGATAACATAGCAAATCCACATCAGTCGAATGTACTTGAGTTTAGAAATCGAATTCGTACACACGGCGGTGGCCTGACGGGTTGCGCTTTGGTTAATTTTTTTTGTGATTCTAACTGTCATAGCGTCAGTTCGAATCACACGTTCTTCACTATCATCCCAAACGCTATAATTGGTGACCCCGACGTGATCTGTACACACAGCACACACTTTTCTATAGGAAACAGAACTTCACGACACGATCACGACTTCCGCATAGAGCACCAGGCACACTCGCCTGCTCCGACGTTCTCTCGTTCGCTCCGTCGTTCGCACACGATGCTGATCGTAACAAAGTTACTGAGGAGGGAGTAGTGTGACGTTTCTGACAGATACACACACAATACACAAGCAAATAGTGAAGAACACCGAACGAAAATCGAATAAGAAAATGCATCAGAGCCATATACCATAGTGATCACATAACAAATCCACATCAGTCGAACGTACTTGAGTTTAGAAATCGAATTCGTACACACGGCGGTGGCCTGATGGGTTGCGCTTTGGATCATTTTTTGGTGATTCTAACTGCCAAAGCGTCAGTTCGAATCACACGTTCTTCACTATCATCCCAAGCGCTATAATTCCACGACAGAAGTTGAATAAACTCACCATCGAGATAATCGTTCAATCTTAGGTTTTTTTTTTGTTTTCGGTAAAAAGGGGGAAATCTTCCAAAGATACATCTGGACCCATCCAGATGCATGCCGGATTTTTATAGACTAAAACCATTTCCCCCCAGCACATATTCCCGTTATTACCCGCGGAACTTCCTTTTTAGATATTCCATCGCTGGGCGTGGCGGAATTTAGATGTTACCCCGCTCCTCGCATCGCAACTGCTGCATTATGTCATATAGAACATCATTTGTTACGGACTATGCGTCTCTTGGGCTTAGAATATATTCTGTTACTCCTATTGGAGGAATTGTCTGCCTCATATGTGTCTCTAATATCGGTCGAGCGGTCCCGAATCTCACGCCATCTGTGAGAACGTATTTTCTAATTTGCCTTCACAGTACTAGCAATGTGGCTGATAGGCATGCTTATACTTGTACATGTATTGTCGGAAGCATCGATATCCTGATATCACCTCAGTCAGATGGCAGTTCACCTCGCCATGTTTTGTTTTCATCCAGGTTTCTATGTCAAGTATCATGGTGTGCGTCTATCTTCCTTTGCTGGAAGCATCCCATCTTCGTTGTCATTCTCTTTGGCTGAAGATCTCTAATTCCGTCCGCATTGGCGACGACATTATCGGTCATACTTTAAAGTTTCAATAACTTTCAAAAGCATCATTCAGTGTAGCATCAAAATTAATTTTCTGTTACAACCGACAGAGTTCTTTCAGTATAGCCATGAAACCCTATCACATGGCTACCTTTTGCTATACGCAAATTCCCATCATGCAATAACATATGCTATCACTACACGTAGGTTCTCCATTCCCATAACTAAAATTGCAATTCTGCAATTCCCACGTTCCATCATAGCGCATGACTTCTGTTCACATCACCGTGAATCCGTTGACACCGGGATCCGCTGCCCGAGGTTTTCCCATAGCCTTGGGGTAAAGCTGCAGCCGCAGTAGGCGCCAGATTGCCATCTCAGAATGAATGGTGACAATATCGCAACCTTGCAGTTCCAACCGTCATTGGCATGCGACTTGGCTGGCATCGGGTAACTATCTCAAGGCGAACGATGCGATCGTGGGAAGGAATATAAAATCAGGTTTGATTTTGGGCATATAAAAGGGGTTCTGTTAGAGGCACATGAGCAGTTGTAAACTTAGAGTAACAGGTTGCAGCCTTTGCACTGAAACAGCGGGCCTGTTACTCAAAATAAAGAAATAAGTAGTATAATAATAATATTAAGTAATGTAATAAGTAAAGGCCCGTAAATAAAGAATAACAACTAAAAACCAGACTTCGTTATCTGGACTCTCCAGCGGGACACGGAGCAGCAAGGGCGGACCGCCCTCAACCAGCCAGGCAAGGTCTTAATCATTAACGTTACTATTTGGCGGAGCCGGCATACATACAGCCGATGCCAAATAGATAATCTACATTGTTACCTTTTTCCGTGTCATGGAGCGGTGTTCTATTAGAGAGATAGTTTGCTATTATGTGTGCCAGGTAAGACGAGTCTTATAGATCCCCCAATGTTTCTAGTATCTGATTTCAGCTCGCCGAGTTAAATGCATTTTTACCCTCTAGTTTCACCGCGGGGCAGTATTTTTAGTCAACAGATAAGGCCTTACCGGTAGATCTACCTTTCCGGAAATCATACTGTCATTCAGAAAATCCAGTGCGCCATCAGCAGATAGTTTCAGGCAACTTGCAATTACGAGGGATGGCTGAAAAGTTTCCGAACTAACAAAGATACAAGACATTTGTTCTTAAAAGTTATTTTTATTTTTCTAAATAGTCTCCTTGTAACTCTACATACTTCTCCCAGCGATGTCCCCATCTCTCTAACCCCTCCAAATACTACTCGGCGTTTTTCTCTACAAAATATCTGTTAACGAATGTGATTGCCTCCTCATTTGATGGAAATCGATGTCCTCCGAGCGCAAGTTTTAGATTAGGGAACAAAAAACATCACTTTCCCAGTCGAAAAAACAGTTTTTTCTTTTCTTGGCGCCGATTACCCCTTTGCAGTTCACTGTTTTGACTGTATTTTTGTTTCGGACGTATAATGGTGTATCCAAGTTTCATCGACAGTAAATATTCGGCGCCAAAACTCGGATTTATTGCTCCTAAACTGCGGCAACAGAGCGTTGGAAATGTTCATTCGGACACGTTTTTGGTCTAACGTGAGCAAACGCGGCACGCAACGCGCGGACAGCTTTCTCATACCTAAATCGTGATTTAAAATGTGACAAACACATTCTTTGGGCATTTTCATACCCTCTGCTATCTCTCTCACTTTAATTCAGCCGTCGCCTAGCACCATTTGGTGGACTTTAGCGATGTTATCGTCAGTTGTTGCAGGTTTTGGGCGTCCCGAACGTTCATCGTCTCCCAAGCTCTCACGGCCAGGTTTAAATTCAGCTGCTCGAAATTTCAATGTGGTAAATGATGGTACAGAGTCCCTGTGGCGTTTGTAACAGATACACACACAATACACAAGCAAATAGTGAAGAACACCGAACGAAAATCGAATAAGAAAATGCATCAGTGGCGTATACCATAGCGATAACATAACAAATCTTCATCAGTCGAATGTACTTGAGTTTAGAATTCGAATTCGAACACACGGCGGTGGCCTGATGGGTTGCGCTTTGGTTCAATTTTTTGTGATTCTAACTGTCATAGCGTCAGTTCGAATCACACGTTCTTCACTATCATCCAAAACGCTATATCCCCATACACAGAGTCCAACTCATCTTTGATTTGCGTAGGCGTATTGCCTTTCAAAAACAAAAATGTAATGATACTCAATTTTGTCCATTTTCATAAAAACACTCACATCGACTCACTCAAACGACTGTCAAATAAAAAGTACGCGTGCAAAATGACTGAAATTTTGGCAAGTAACAGTCAAAAGATTCACCAGCTTTTATTGACGAGCGTTGCTATCTTCACGTTGAGGTCGGAAAGGGTTTCAGGCTACCCTCGTATATATATATATATATATATATATATATATATATATATATATATATATATATATATATTGTAGCGAGCTTAGGGTTCGCTGGATTAATTATTCACATAAAATAAGCCGTGAAATCAATTTCCTATTTAAAACTTTATTTTTCCGCTAATGACAACCGTTTTTCACGTTTTGTTCCTCAGTCAAACGTGACACTTCTCTTACTGGAGACTTATTGTTTTTACTGCTCATAGTCTCCAGTTTTCCAGTACTTTGTTTTGGAGACCTGCCAGATGTCCAGCTGATTGTCATATGTTTCACAATATATATATACATATATACATATATATATATTTATATGTATATATATATATATATATATATATATATATACATATATAAATATTTATATGTATATATGTATATATATATATATATATATATATATATATATATATATATATGTATATATATATATATATATATATATATATATATATATATATATATATATGTATGTATAGATATATATACATATATAATATTAAATGTTAATTTTTAGAAAATATTGTACGCCGAAAGGCAAAACAAACCAAAAAGACATAGTGTACACTGTAGGGTGCATGTGAAGAGCCAGTAAGTGAATACAAGAAGAATAAATGTAAATAGGGCTTAGCATTTAGTCTTAAGTAAAATCTGTACATTTTTTTCTATAATAAATGAATAAATGCGTATTGGAAACATGTTATAAACAAAAAGCGCTGCAACGCTATAACATTTCCACTAATTAGTTTAACAGTTTTGGAAATATTACTACTCAGACCAGAAACAAAAATGGAATTGACCCGATAACACGTTCGTGGATTTATTTAAAAAGATTAAAATAAATAAATAAATAAATAACAAAAATTAAAAAAAAGGAAGCAATATTTTTTATTTAATTTCACAACTTTCGATATGGATTATAACTCGACTGAACCATGAATTACTGATCAATATAACAAATACACGCAAAACATGGAAATCAACACCCTGAGTAGTGAGAGAATACATCATCTTGTACCCGCAATTGTGGTCTGATGTGTTAGTGCTTTGGTCCCACACTGTTCTTTATAGTGTGGTTTTGAATCACGTTTGCTAACCTCCTGGTACCCTGCTGCGCTCCTATTCATTCTTAGTATTAACGATATAGACTCCAGTACAAACACTCCTCCATCTTTCTATACGTGGACGACACTAAACTCTTCAAGACGATCCACTCTTCTCTCGGCTCCTCATTTCTCCAAATGGATCTCGACAGCTTTTCAACTTGGTGTCAAAACAACTGCCTCGAACTAAATATTGCCAAATGTCGCTCAATCGTGTTCTCCCAATCATCTAACCTTAACACATTTGAAGAGCGCAGAATTCATGCCGACATCCTCTTCATCCACCGTCTACTCTCAGGCTCAATCAACTGCCCAATCCTGCTCTCCTCCATCACATTTTCCACTAATCCCCGAAATCTGTGAAACGCTCGTCTCTCCTATTTGCCCGCCCATCACATGTTTTGCGGCGCTAATGAACTTACTTCGCGAATGCTGCGGTGGACAAACTCTTACCCCTCCTTCGTTGACTTCAATCGCACCTCTCCTGCTCTCAAACGTCGTCACCTCTCTTACCCCTCCTGACACCACCACACCCACCGTCTACACAACCCGTACCCATACTCACACCCTAGCGTTAGGCCTATCCTCGACATCCCTGTCCTTCTACTTATACTACTGTCTATCCATCTTTGTTTAGTTCGCCATTCCTCAGTTTTTAAGTTGCTTTAAAGTTAATCCCAAACAAAACTGAATCAAGCAATCCCAAAACTGCCTGAAAATTATCTTATCTTTCTAACGCCATCTAGCGTAGCCCGATAGCACTTATACAAAACGTGATACAGACTGCTAAAACCATATATTGGAAAAATAATGGATTTCTTTTACTACAGCCTATACAAGGTGGCCCAAAATTAATCATCCAATTTTGTTTTTGAATTACGTTTTTACTAAATAAAAAAAATAATTTTGAGTGATGGAAATCTTTATTTAGACCTTTACAATTTTTTCTGTTAAGTGGAAAAGATGATATCCGTCAAGTGGTTGTCGCCGGTGTTGATACACATTTGTACCCGTTTTATCGCATTTTCCATGACTTTCCGCAAGATTTCCGATGATAACTGTTCGCATTCCTGTCGAATGAACACACTTACTTCACAATATCCATTGTGGCTCGTCCTGTGTTTTTTCATTTCATTTTTTATTTTATTTTTATATTCTTAGTTTCTAAATTATATGCTAGACAAAAAATGCTTAAATTCTAGCTTAATTATATTATATTATAACTTACTGGTCCTATGCAGTCGCTCTAAGCTAAATATTACATGACGATTGTATAATTTGCCTTTCGGCGACAGAACTTTGTTTGTGGCTGTACTTATGACTATTTGTATGACAAAGAGCTCGTCCTGAGTGTGCGGTTGCACAGTCTTGTTGAAACCACGTGTTCACCAAGCCCCGTTCATTCGATTCCGGTAGTAAGAAGTCGTTTATTATGGCCCTGTAGCGTTCGCCAACAACAGTGACCGTATTGCCGATGGCATCCTCAAAAAAAATACGACCCAATCACTCTTCCCGCGTGAACGCCGCACCACACGGTGACTTTGAGTGGATGCAATGGCTCTTCGTGCATCATACGCGGATTTTTAGTGCCCCAGAAACGAAGATTTTACTTATTGACGTAAACGCTTATGTGGAAATGCGCCTCGTCGCTCATGATGATTTCCAACACAAAATCGTTCTCAAAAATATCGACACAATTATTCCACGCTCTTGCGGAGTATAGCGCTCCTTTGCTTGTCTGTTTGTATACTGCAGCTGTTTAGTTCACAAATGTCAAATATGATTCACGTACGACGCCATTTGGAAAAATTATAACATCTTCCGATAGGGTGATTAATATTGAGCCACCCTATACATACATCTACCAGTGCATAGTATTACTTATTATAGCATGAAAAGTTACATCCGTTTTAAAACCCGTACGAATTTCCTTCGTTACTTGATGTATGTGGAAATGAACGACGACATTGGCGGAGTTCGTTAAATTCAATCGTTATCACCATCTTGATGACTCGCAAAAGAATAATACTTCAAAGATAAGTTCATTCACTACACTAACTCTATTTTTCCTGCTGGCAAACGAAGACTAATTTGTTTCTTTTTTGTGTTTCTTCCCAAGTTCGCACACCCCATTTCGAATGCTTGTTACAAAAAACTTGAAAGTCGTGTAGTTCAGGGAGAAAACTTCGAAAGCGGCATGGTTCAGAGCCGTTATAATATTACAACGTAAGGCAATTCAGGCCATAAACATCAAACCAAGTGCACAATGTCTACGAAACACAAAGCCCATTTTTTTTTTCTTATACAAAGAAAGGAGAGAATAACGACAGCTAATATCGACTTCAATATTCTTGGAACAATCGACTAGCGAATATTTTGCTTTATAACAAGCCAATCTAATGCTCTAACACAATTATCTAATCTAATCGTTAAATCGGAGTGAAATGTGGAAAAAAATTTAAGATAAACTAAGTCACCACATATTTTGTGTAAAATCCGATTTTATTGTGCTTATTTAAATACGGCTCACAACGAATGGAGTGAGTGGTCGATAAGTATGCTGAGGCATACGACCTCAACATGTAGATAGCAGCACTCGTCAATAGAAGCTAGTGAATATAGTTGTGCATCTTTTGACAGTTACTCGCCAAAACTTCAGCCATTTTGTACGCGTAGTTTTTATTTGTCAGTCGTTTGAGTGAGTCGATGTGAGTGTTTTTATGAAAATGGACAAGATTGAGTATCGAGCTGTCATTAAATTTTTGTTTTTGAAAAGCAATACGCCGACGCAAATCAAAGATGAGTTGGAGCCTCTGTATGGGGTGTGGGGGTTCTTTAACACCTTACCTGAAGAACCACCCATATTCTCAACCCAACTCCCACCTTCCAAACTTGCAAACATTTCCACCCCCATTGGCCATCATCATCCCTTGGATCGACGCATCATTGAGTTCCCCCAAAACATTTCGGTTCACAATTAATGTCACCATTGTAATCAAGGAATCTTATCGATTCTCCTCGCCGGCAAATTGCCGCCACACATGTGCACAACAATGTTCCAGGCATGCACATGACTAGCCAACCTTTCCGTCCAACGACAAAAGCAACGCCACTCAACTTGTTTACTCAGCTGCAATGTACCCGACCCACGATCCTTGATCCAACCGTCAAGCCATCGTCGCTTGTCGCGCTTAGCCGCCAAAAATCGAATTCTTCAGCATACACAACATGCAAACAAAAGAATTCGATTCTTCCCGCTGGCATAGATTCTATACACTATTCCCATTGTGTAAGTAGCTAAATCACCATTAACACCCAATGCTTCCCTGATGAGATACAGCTTGTTTACTCAGCTGCACTCTCATCTCTCATGATGCCCTCGGTCCATTTTCCCTTTCTTCTTTTTCCCTTGTTCGAGTTCGTTTATCCTTGGCCGCATTGCATGGGCAAACAACGCGATCTACACGATCAACTCACACACACCACTAGGATCTGTGGGTATGTTACTACTCGTGCGTCAACACGGACGCGGATTCAGTAGTAACACCACGGATAGTTCGATGAAACAATCGTCCACAAAAGAAAAGACGCCAATTGCAAAGATAAATAAAACGGCACTTGAGGGTATTTTGTTTAACAGTTTTCTTTATTAATTAATTCACTAACAACGTTTTCTTTATTAATAGTTCACAACAATGTTTCCTTTTGTTTTTAATTGTATATTGGTTGCGTACTTAACGGGTCAGACAAATTTACTTTTGTTTTTCTGTGATTTACAGCCATGAACTTCGAGTAGAACACATCGCGTCAACACACATTAATGTTCCTATTGTTCTCCTGGCACCATTGGCTGCGTATAGAATCGTTAAAACCTATTCGCGCACACGGATCCTTTTAGCAATGGATATCAACCCGGTAAACACGAACCAAAGAACACTGAACTTCCGACTTGGCAATAAAACGTATGTGAGCTGGTGAATGGATATTCGCGTAAAACAGACTGACGGACTCGACTTAACCCTTATGTCAATGACCAACTTTACCGACAGTAGTCAATGACCGGGTACCCGGGTACCCACATATAGAAACATTGTTTTAACAATGTTAAAACAAATATTTTGCAATAGATTTTAATTTGTTTATCAGAAACAAATATATTGTGAATATTTTATGTATTTTATATAATTATTTTTTATAAATATAAAGAATTTTGACTATCTGCGGCTACAAAAGGCCTATTGAAATCGGCGCAGAGCAAGGTCAGTTATACCTGCTAGAGGGATCTCGAGTATTCGGTTGACGAATAACTTGTACGGTCAACTTTCTATTTATAACTTGCGAGTTTATGGTGAAACCATTCGAATCCGGCATAAGAGAAAGCGTGGTTCAGTCAGCGTCCTTTGTGCATCTGAGCATCTTCAAAATGACGACTTTGTTGACACGTGCTCAATTCAACAGGTAATAATATTAAAATTAATATTGTTAATGTATTCAATATTAAATAATTTTGTTGTTGTAATTTTGTTTTTAGATTATGTAATGCACAACGAGATGCCTCCTTGAAAAGCGTGTGTGGTGAATCTGACGACGAGAGCACACACCTTTCTGATAGTGATGACGATGATTGGATTCCTGACGAGCGAAATGAAAACCAGGTATCTGATAACGAAGAATATTGCGCGGACGAAAATGATACAACTGAAGCAGCCATTGACGATTCTGAAAGCGAAGATGACAATGATACGAATGGAGATGTCAACGCAGTTTCAACTGCAGGTAAAAATAATTCTTTTCGTTTTATTTATTAATTTTTCATGCACAACGCGTTCTTATTATTTTTATTCTTTTTTCTAGATACAACTGGACTTACGTTTGTCGCGAAAGATAAAACTGTATGGCAAAAAACACCTCCTAACACAACTCAAACTCTCCGTCACAATATTGTGAGACAAAGAGCTGGTCCCCATCGCTCGACCGAAACACTCTCAGCGGCTGAAACATTCAAAAGGATTCTTACTCACGAAATAGTGGATTTGATTACTCGTTACACTAATCAGAAGGCAGATCTAGTTATCCGAGAGTGGAATGCAAACAATTCAAAGCTCTTTATTATTATTATTATTTATTGGTCTGTAGGAATTTGGGGGTTCTTTAAAGCATTTCCCTAGAACCACCCATTCCCTTTCACTTGTCTCCCACTCCCCAAGCAAGTCTTTCTACTTACCTGCAAAGGGGCAGCGTAAGCTCCCCTGCAGCATCTCCCACCTGAAAGCAACCTGGCATGCATATTAGCGAATTGTTCTGATTCACAATACTTGAACCATTCAATATCCCCCTATCGGCTCAGCTTGTCAGCAATTATAATCGACAAATACACGCTGGCCAGCGTATCTGTTGACACAGCTGTAGCCGATATTCTTTCCACAGTTCACAATTGTATATCGCGCCTATACCCTTAGGTCCGCGACAGTTGCGACAATTCCCCGTTATCGGCTATCAAGCGATCATAGAATTTGGGCATGGATATGATCATTGTTTAGGCAATCTTACCCATGCCATGCCCTATGATGACCGACCAGCAATTCAAAGCAAACACACAGTACCTCACTGCGTT
This sequence comes from Microdon myrmicae, assembly GCA_963931805.1. Lineage (NCBI taxonomy): Eukaryota > Metazoa > Arthropoda > Insecta > Diptera > Syrphidae > Microdon > Microdon myrmicae. The sequence continues at coordinate 87,544,289 of OZ007497.1, forward strand.
CGTTTTGTTTACTAACCGCTGGTCCATGGTTTCCCTGGGTGAGACGTTTGCTTGCACATCTGCAGGTTAAATCCGTCACCGCCATACCCATGCACCAGCACATTAACCTAACCATTTAGCCACCGTCGCTAAGGTTTCTGTTGACTTAAAGTCCATGAATAATTTCCCTCCTTGTGCTCCAGAGCCATACGGTTAAAGCAAACATAACCCAAATCTCCGTTTGAACTAGCATCACCAGTATGTATCGCCTACAACGGCATTTCCCCTGAACTCATAGATAAATGACGATCCCATGCAACATCGGCAGACCATGAACGATGTACATCTGATCGTTGACCCTTGAAATAGCGTTTTTATTTACTTTGAAGCAAAAACCTATTTCGTTCTCAGGCGTGGATCAAGGATGATTTATGACCACATTGCCTGCAACCCCTGATGCTCGTACACTTGTTTGATCAGGTGCCGGCCGTACGTTGTCTGTATTGCAGGCAAAAGGGGCACCGTACGTGACCTATGCAGCATTGGGAAATCCTCCCATTCAACCCCTTTCTCGATCTCCATTGGCTGCTGCCAGGTTGATCCGTTTCGCTCCTCCCACATCGATGTAGTCCACCGTTGAATCTGACGGATGTGGATTGCATCGAGGAGTCAGATTGCAACCCCCGTCGCGTACACATACGCTAGCGAGTCATATTTTACCGGTCAACCAGAGTAGTCGAGGTCGTAGTCCGAAAAGTTTAATTCTCATCGTTACGTAAGAATCACCGATAAATAGCGTGCAGGGCATTCTTTGTATTCGAGACTTGTGCGGCCGAACGAAATTGTAATGAGTGTTGTGTCCAGCTTGCAAAGACATCTTACAGAACAATTGTAATTAACTATGCAAACAATTCAAATCGACCGTCGAGAACGTGGAAAAATGTTAATCGTCAAGAGATGTATTCGTTTTTTGCAATTCTAATTGCAGCAGGGGTCAATAATGAAAAGAAAGACCATACTACAAAGATGTGGAAAACGTCATCATTCCCCTTATACAGGGCCACAATGAGTATCAATCGTTTTTGGAATATCTTACGTTTTATCAGATTTGATGATGCGCGGACACGAGAGGAACGGTCCAGAGAGGACAAAGCAGCTCCAATTAGTGAGATCTACGTGTGTGCGATTTGTTCGTATGTGCAGTTATACTGCTTTCGACGATGCACTCGAACATGGCAGTCGCTGACCACGCACAGAAAAAACCCGAGATTATTTTGCACTATAATCGGTACAAAGCTGGTGTTGATACAATGGACCAAATGGCCGGCAGATACACGACACACCGACGGACGAATAGGTGGCCCTTGGCAATGTTCTTCAATCTCCACGATGTAAGTGCACTCGCACTATTTAACATTCAATTTTGCATCATTCTTCATCATTCTCAATGCTTTTTAAATGGTCGTGGGTCAGAATACAATTTTTTAAAATGTCTATTTGAAAGTAAAAAAAACTTTTTTTCATTGAAATTTCGTAATTATGATTCAGAAACGTTTGAATGGAGATGATCGAAATTCGTCTACTAGGCCGAGCAATCGTGAAATTGCGACGAAATGGGTACCCGGGTACCCGGTCATTGATATAAGGGTTAATAAATTGGATGTATTATTGACCGACTCGCGTAGAGACGGTGTTGGACTTTCGAACTGAATATGCGCGCACCTCGGGGGTAGAAATCTGACTCCTAGCGGATGGCGGCAGTATACCCTGCCCATACATGGATCAACAGATTTGACCTGCAACATGTGTGTGTTTTTCCTGCTTTTCTTTCTTTCCCTCCTCCTTACCTTCGCCAAGACACGTCAGGCACTTGCCTTCCAGGGTAGATCCTTCCAATTTTCTTGGACGATGTCCATGGAAACCGTCCAATGGAATTCAATCGCTGATTGGCTACCCTTGGGTGGGAAATCCATAACGATCGCGGCTGGTGGATGTTGACGAACAGACACCCGAGGAGTCAGATGTTATCTCTTATCGAGGACGGTTCGGAGTGCTCGCAGTAAATTCAATAAGACGGATTTTAACACCATACGTGTATGCACTGGTCGAGTCGTAGCCCGATAGTCACAGAGTTAGCCGCGCAGTCTAAGACGAAGTTTATATTTCCGGATAACCAAGCGCAAAACTGATACGGAAAGTGTGTGTGTCCCCTCATTAAATTAAATTAAATTCAATGTCCAATAGAACAATAAGTTAACTTCATGTAGAAGCTGAAACCTTAATAGAATATAAGTGAACAATTAAAACCTAAATAGTCTAAACCCTACAGTGAGTGATCAATAAATTAAGAACAGATAACCAGCAACATTACCGTGTTTTATTTCGACTTGTGGTGCCTGTTGGCTGTGATTTTCGGTAGGAGCGTTGCTGAACCCACGCCCATGAAGGCGTACGAACTATACACTACCTACAGATCTACACTGCGAGAGCCGGTCCTCTATTTACGAGAGAGAGAAATTTTTTCACGCCAACGCGAAACTCACCAGAGTAGTGAGAGAGCTCTGCACGAGCTAAGGGTGGGCATAAATCGTTTCAGGAAGTCTTTTCCCAACCGCCACATGAGTCGAGTGGCGTTTCATACACGGAGGAGCGCAAAACCACCGGTCGTTAAACAAGGTCGAGTTTTTAGTCAACAACCAGTTTTCCGTTTCATCATTGTTTGCCGCGTCATTTTGCGCTGGACTTTTTCTCCAGTTAATTACATTTGTAATAAGGATTAAGAAGGACAGAATTCATTGTAAACGAGTGTTAAATAAATTACTCCATAATAAAAGAACATTAAGCAACAAAATAACCAATTCCATTGTAAACGAGTGTTAATTAAATTACTCCATAATAAAAGAACATTAAACAATAAAATAAAAGGAAATAAAAGCACTGGGTTTATTTCCTTTTTTCCCTTCTTCTTGACGATCGTTGTGAGCTAAGTTACGTATCTAGTGACGTGTTGGGGGATCTTCGTGAACCAGTGCCCGTGCGGCACCCCTACAACCCTCCACAGGAGTATCTGCACCATCATTTACCGGAGTGAAATTTTGGGCAGCTGAATTTAAACGTGGCCATGAGAGCTTGGGAGACGATGAACGTTCGGGAGGTCCTAAAACTGCAACTACTAGACGAGCGCCGAATTAAAGTGAAAGAGATAGCAGAGGCAATGAAAATGTCCGAAGAACGTGTTTGTCACTTATTAAATCAAGATTTAGGCATGAGAAAGCTGTCTGCATGTTGGGTGCCGCGATTGCTCACATTAGACCAAAAACGTGTTCGAATGAACATTTCCGATAAATCCGAGTTTTGGCGCCGAATAATTACTGTTGATTAAACTTGGATACACCATTAGACGCCCGAAACAAAAATACAGTCAACAGTGGACTGCAAATGGGGAATCGGCTCCAAAAAAAATCAAAAACTGTTTTTTCGGCTAGGAAGGTGGTGGCGACTGTTTTTTTGGAATAGTCATGGAATAACCAGTACAAGAGCATACTACGCATCATTACTTGACCAACTGAAGGCAGAAATTGCGGAAAACCGGCCACATTTGCAGAAAAAGAAAATCCTGTTTCATCAAGACAACGCGCCGTCTCACACCTCAGCGGTTCCCATGGCGAAAATCCACGAATTACGGTTTGAACTGCTTGACCATCCGCCTTACACACCAGATCTAGCCCCAAGCGACTTCTTTTTGTTCCCTAATCTAAAAATTGCGCTCGGAGGACAGAGATTTTCGTCAAATGAGGAGGCAATCACCTTCTTGAACAGTTATTTTGTAGAGAAAAAAGCCGAGTACTATTTGGACGGGTTAGAGAGATGGGAGCATCGCTGAGAGCAGTGTGAAGAGTTACAAGGTGACTATTTAGAAAAATAAAAATAAATTTTAAGAAAAAATGTCTTATATCTTTGTTAGGTCGAAAACTTTTCAGCCACCCTCGTACATCATTTCAACTAAGGACCATGTTCCATTGCAAGAGTAGGCAATAGATTAACCATGTAATCCCTTCTACGTAATACTGCCAAATGCTGTGTATTGGGAATTAATTGAATACGATTTTGGCTTAACCAATACTGTTGTCAAGTCTTGGATTTATGTTTTACACTTATCCTAAATTATGAACAACAAACATATTGAAATTATGAAATATTAAAAACATTTATTGTAATTAGTAATCAATTCCCAATCTTCGAAATATGTTATCTAAATAGGAATCTAAAGAATGTCGATAGATTTCTAAGTCAGATAAAATACATTTCACTATAGTCCCATAGATACATGGGACTAATTTAAAACCGGATACGATATAGAGATGAAAAATCTTAATTGAATTAATCTCTTAACACCCATTTATCCTGTACTCATTTTCTAGAAGGTACTCAAAATATCGGCACATCTTTAATCAAGCTTGATATGAATCATCTTGAAAGTATTGCTTTAAAGGAGTCAAAGAAAGGAACATCATATTTTCCACTAGCTACCGTATGAATCATCCTACTGCGAATGTGGTAAAGGATCGACCCCGGTACTGTAAAACACCAATGCGCCTGACGCCACGTCTGACGTAAAAATGTTTATCGATTTTTGCATGTCCTTTTATCACAGTTGCTTTCGCTTTTATTTTATTTTATGTCGAAGAAGCGAAACAAGGATTAGGTTTGTGCCTACAAAAAAGACCATTGAATATAAATAAATTATATTGGAAGCTGTATTCTGTGACATCTCTCTTTCGAAATGTTTCCTTTGTTGCGTATTAAATAAAGGACTAGTCACTTAATATTGAATATAGATATAGACGCTCCGGTGTGGACTGTCTCCTCCCAAGGATATTATAAATAAAAACTATTGTTCAAGTATGTATGTGTTGAAGAGAATGAGTGGGTGAGACATCACAAGCTTCAACTGACGATGCAACATGAACAATCCAAACTTTATTGGATTGGGGATGGTCCTGACGTAATGTTGAAATTTCTACTCATTGACATCCTTCCTTGGATCCTGTATGAGGAAAATCTCCATCGCCTAATAAACTTTTTTACGGTCGTTAGTTGTCTCAAGAACAATGAGCTGCCGCAGCTATAAAATGTGAAGGGGTAGCATTAGGGTTGTAGTTAGAATCGATATTATTGCTTTACACACCTGGCGCCATATTTTCGTAATGAAAATAAAAGCTACAGTCAATATACTTGAATGTATAATAAAAGTTTAAGGCAAACAAAGCAATCCTTTTGGAATGCTTAACAGATTTTATTCTTGTTTTACGGTCTATTACTGCTTCACCATGTTGTTCAATTTAAATCTCTCATTATCCCCTTTCTCTTTTCAACAGTTCCAGAAAACACCGTAGAAAAAACAGTAGCCCAATGGATCCTGTGGATGCAGACTATACTTGAGACGCGTTCCAATTATTAACAGAACAAACTAGAACAAAAAGGATAAGACTCTTGAAAGTTACTACATGGAACCATACGAAGGTAGAGGTTTAAATAAAATTAATTGAGTAAATATAATCCCGTTTGGTCGATTCAATTTAACAAGGCCTTTTAAAGCAGCAAACGGCAGGTATGACCGACCCCTCGACGTCGTTCGAAAATTCTCGAAACTTACCTATAGATAGCGACTCTAAGAACATATTCATATAAATTTTAATTAGTACTAACTGTGAGATTGGCGCAAGGCCAATAACCTTGCTCGGAAAAACAAATTATTTTGGAAAATGTATCAAATTTTACTTGCTTAATTAAGTCAAGACCGGATCCCGGTTGTAGTGCCGATGATGATGATGATGACTAACTGTGAGACAAAGCGCCCTGGTGATATTTCGATCAGTAATCATCGATATGTTGAAAAACTATAGAAAAAAGTTTCATACATTGATAAGGCGCTGATATTTGATGAAAATGTTACTGTTACAATTAAAAAATGGCTTGAAAAGTGTTTTTAGGGAAGCAATTGTTTGTGGCAAATGTCAAAGCTCTTTATTATTATTATTATTTATTGGTCTGTAGGAATTTGGGGGTTCTTTAAAGCATTTCCCTAGAACCACCCATTCCCTTTCACCTGGCTCCCACTCCCGAAGCAAGTCTTTCTACTTACCTGCAAAGGGGCAGCGTAAGCTCCCCTGCAGCATCTCCCACCTGAAAGCAACCTGGCATGCATATTAGCGAATTGTTCTGATTCACAATACTTGAACCATTCAATATCCCCCTATCGGCTCAGCTTGTCAGCAATTATAATCGACAAATACACGCTGGCCAGCGTATCTGTTGACACAGCTGTAGCCGATATTCTTTCCACAGTTCACAATTGTATATCGCGCCTATACCCTTAGGTCCGCGACAGTTGCGACAATTCCCCGTTATCGGCTATCAAGCGATCATAGAATTTGGGCATGGATATGATCATTGTTTAGGCAATTTTACCCACGCCATGCCCTATGATGACCGACCAGCAATTCAAAGCAAACACACAGTACCTCACTGCGTTCGTTTTGTTTACTAACCGCTGGTCCATGGTTTCCCTGGGTGAGACGTTTGCTTGCACATCTGCAGGTCAAATCCATCACCGCCATACCCATGCAACAGCACATTAACCTAACCATTTAGCCACCGTCGCTGAGGTTTCTGTTGACTTAAAGTCCATGAATAATTTCCCTCCTTGTGCTTCAGAGCCATACGGTTAAAGCAAACATAACCCAAATCTCCGTTTGAACTACCATCACCAATATGTATCGCCTACAACGGCATTTCCCCTGAACTCATAGATAAATACCATGACGATCCCATGCAACATCGGCAGACCATGAACGATGTGCATCTGATCGTTGACCCTTGAAATAGCGTTTTTATTTACTTTGAAGCAAAAACCTATTTCGTTCTCAGGCGTGGATCAAGGATGATTTATGACCACATTGCCTGCAACCCCTGATGCTCGTACACTTGTTTCATCAGGTGCCGGCCGTACGTTGTCTGTATTGCAGGCAAAAGGGGCATCGTACGTGACCTATGCAGCATTGGGAAATCCTCCCATTCAACCCCTTTCTCGATCTCCATTGGCTGCTGCCAGGTTGATCCGTTTCGCTCCTCCCACATCGATGTAGTCCACCGTTGAATCTGACGGATGTGGATTGCATCGAGGAGTCAGATTGCAATCCCCGTCGCCTACACATACGCTAGCGAGTCATATTTTAACGGTCAACCAGAGTAGTCGAGGTCGTAGTCCGAAAAGTTTAATTCTCATAGTTACGTAAGAATCACCGATAAATAGCGTGCAGGGCATTCTTTGTATTCGAGACTTGTGCGGCCGAACGAAATTGTAATGAGTGTTGTGTCCAGCTTGCAAAGACATCTTACAGAACAATTGTAATTAACTATCGAAATCGTAATGAGTGTTGTGTCTAGCTTACAAAGCCATCTTACAGAACAATTGTGGTTAATTATTGAGAATTTTAATTCACCAGTGGAAGATACTGTCGAAAATAAATGTGTAAAACAAAAATAAAGGAACATTGACCACAATCAACTTCAGTGCGTTTTTTATTCTTTTACTGTTTATTCCTGATCGAGCGGCGGATTATTCTCGTGGAACAACCAGTGTTTGGTGATCTTCAGCAGTGGTGTTTTGCTCAACCCGCGCCCATGCTTGGTGCACCAGCAAAGCCGCCACAGGAACCCGGAAGTTCATGACCTCATCGACTCGACTCCGCCATCGTTCCTTGTCCTGTGCACTCTCCTTCCACGCCCGACCATCTGATCCGATCTCCTCAAGGTCAAACCTAACATTGTTCTCCCATCTCCGTCCCGGGCATCCTACCGGTCTCTTTCCCGTTGGTGTACCGTCAAGAATTCTACGCACGGGCCTATCGTTGCCTATTCACGCCACGTGTCCGACCCGTCTTAATCTTCGCGACTTGATTACTCTCACAATTGTAGGTTTGTGGTATATGTCAAAGCTCTAGACACCCAAATAGGTTTGTTACACCAGAAAACATAAACCGATCCACAGTCATTTTAGACAACCTTAAAGTGGAATGACATTAGATAGCTGATATCATAAGGGTATTAATAGAACAGGCACATCATATTTGCACGAGCATTTGATTACGAAAGCTTTGCTCAAAGTGTGTACAGCAAATGCTCACAGTTGGCCAAAAAAAAAAAAAATATTTTGATGATTCAAAGCAGTTGGAGGCCGTTTAACTAAAATAAAAACTAGTCTTTCATGCGGTACATGAAACATTGATCCCCTACTACATTCTGTAGTCAAAGGGGCAGTCAGCATAATGGGTAGCCAAATGTAAAAGCCAACCAAAGCGAGCAAAAATGAAATCAAAAGCCGGCCAGCAAAGTTATCGTCATCATCATCATCGGCACTACAACCGGGATCCGGTCTTGGTCTTATTCAGCAAGTCTCTCCACCGGTCCCGATTTCGAGCCGATGTCATCCAGTTTGGCACTCCCAGGGTCTGGGCGTCCTGGTATACGCCATCCCTCCACCACAGACAAGGTCTGCCCCGCTGTCTCCTTCCATACATCCTGCCACAAAGGCCTTTCCGGGCAGGCTCTTCTTCGCTCATTCGAGCTAGGTGTCCCGCCCACCGGAGTCTACCGAGCTTGATTTTTCTTAGAACATTAGCTTCAAGGTAGATCGCGTACATTCATGGTTGTAGCGTCTCCGGAATCGTCCTCCCTCACATACGGGGCCAACAATTCTTCTTAAGACCTTCCGCTCGAACGGGGCTAAGGGCTCAGAGTGCCTTTACTGAGCACCCAGGCCTCAGATCTATACATTAGTACTGGTAAGACCATGGTCTTATACAATAGTAGCTTGGATGTTCTGGATAACTTTCGGGATTTAAAGAACCTGGATAGACCATAGTAGGCCTTGTTGAAGTTGATCAGCCGTTTGCGTATTTCTTCTTCCGTATTGTTATTGGATGATATTATTGACACAAAGTAGTTCAAGGATTGCACTACTTCGTGCTCCACTACCCTGATAGTTTGACCAACGCTAGGTTTTCTCTTCCCAGAAGTTGCCACCATGTACTTAGTTTTTCCCTCGTTAATGTGCAGTCCCAGTTTTTGTGCTGCCTGCTCGATCTGGGTGAAGGAGTCCTGTATAGCCGAATCGGATTTACCGATGATGTCGATGTCATCTGGGTAGGCAAGTATCTGACTGGACTTGGTGACAATAGTCCCTCTAGTTGTAACGCCAGAGTTACGGATTGCTTTCTTCTACGCTAGGTTGAAGAGGAGGGGGGCCAAAGTGCCCCCTTGTCGGAGTCCATTAAAGATGTTTATTGGTTTGGACAGCAATCCAACATTTTTTACATGACTAGCTACGTTGGTCGTGGTCAACCTACAAGGTCGTATCAATTTGTTTGGAATGGCGAACTCTCTCATGGAATTATAAAGTTCTACCCTGGCTATGCTATCGTAGGCGGCCTTAAAGTATATGAATATATGATTTAATGGAATCTTAAATTCCATCGCGTGCCTAAGGATGAATATCTGATCAATCGCTGATTTACCTGGGATGAAGCCATACTGAATTTGAGCGATGATGACTTTAGCGTATGGGGCTATCCGATCATGTAGGATAGAGGAGGAGTATCTTATAGGCGATACTCAGCAATGTTATACCCTCATAGTTGCTGCACACTGTTATATCTCCTTATTTGTATGTCTGCAAATTATTCCACGACGCCATTCTTCCGGCATCTCTGTTTCGTTCATTATCATTCAACTTTATTTCAGAACTTTGGGTTGCATTCTTTGATATAACTTGGTCTTGTTTGATCAGGTCAGTGAGGGGTCTTGCTATGACTGCATAGTCCCTACCAAATTTCCTGTAAAATCCTGATAAAGCAAGGAATCCTCTGAGCTCTCTTAGGTTGGGTGGCTCTGGGTAATTTGTTATGGTCTCTAGTTTTCTGGGTCGGTTTTAATTGATTTGTGCCCGATTATAATAACCTAGAAGTTTGCATTTATTTTAAAGAAATATGATTTTCTTCTTTCTGAGAGGAGCCTGCCCGGAAAGTTCTTTGTGGCAGGATTTATGGAAGGCGACAACGCGGCGGACCTTGTCTGCGATGGAGGGATGGCGTAGATCAGGACGCCCAGAGCCTGGAAGTACCAAACTGGATGACATCGGCTCGAAATCGGGACCGGTGGAGACATTTGTTAAATAAGGCCAAGACCTGATCCCGGTTGTAATGCCGATGATGATGGGCGCATGTGATGCTCAGCAACAGCGAAATCTAAAAAGGTTTTGTAGATGTGCCACAGCTCTACTCACCAGTCTGTTCAATGAAATAAAATTATTAAAGTTTTCCTTTTATTCCTTTTTTTAGAGATGGTCTCCTGGGGTACTTCCTCCAGAGACAATTAACATCAAAATGCATGCTCCTTTTAAACGGAAACAAATCGAGATTTGTATTTTGAAACGAACGATTCAAACGCAAAATCTCGATTTAGATAAACTGAGTGTGGTGCCCAATGTTTGTTTTAAGATAAGAATTCAGATTTATGAAATCTCATGAAATTATAGTCGATATGAGGATATGCAATGGAATTTGGATTTTGTTTTCTTATGGCAAATTTAACATCTCAGAGGAATATCATTGCTCCCAACCACATACAAAATACTAACAAATGTCATACTGGCGAGAATCACACCGTACGCAGAAGAAATACTGGGAGACTACCAATGCGGATTCCGTAGGAACCGGTCAACAAGTGACAAAATGTTCACAATAAGGCAACTGCTGGAAAAGAAGTGGGAATACGGAGAGAGAGTTCACCAACTGTTCGTTGACTTCAAAAAAGCCTACGACACAGTCCCAAGGCAAAGACTCTACCATATTGTAGTTGAGCTGGGAATCCCAAAAAAATATGCTGCCCTCATTCAAATTTGCATGAACGAAAACAAAGTCCTGGAGAAGTTCGGAACTGGACTGTGTGAATAGAGCAGTTTGAGGTAGGGAACTTTGATCGAGGTGTGAACGGAACTATGATCAGAGGGAAAAAAAAGGATACTGTGGGGGGGACTCGTTGAGTAGACATCAGCGGACTTGAGGTAGAAGTCGATTGTTGACTGCGTCGAGTTGGTGACGCGCGTTGGTTGCAGTAGGGTGTCGATGTACGTATATGGGTAACACGAGAGGAGGTCCAAAAGTTGGCAACCGTATTTGTTATTCTTGATGTCGTTGAATACTGTATGCCGAACGTTCCAGTTTCCACCGATTATGAATGGTGCGGGGAGAGACTGTCTGATTATTTCTTTTCCCTCCACGTTCAATTTCAAAAACTTTACTTTGACAAAATGTTTTAGTATTTTCCTTTGTCCTTCTGTTTTTACTTTCAACCCAAAAAGAACGGGACGTTACTCGCGGCTTTTTCCTTTATCTTTTTCTTATCTGTATTAACCAACTGTCTACTTAAAACCGTATCGAGCAACCCAAAATCAAATAAAAAACGGATTCAAAATGTCATCTTGCTGTTCCTCTCTCTCCCTCTCCATCAACATCCACTCCGAAAACAGAGATCTAACTTCCACACGATCCACACTCGAACAGGAATATGTGCGCACATTCAACATGTGGATCGTGTGTTTTTCTCACCACCTTACCATCTACTATTAAATTATATTAAAAGCAATTAAATGATGGGGGTGGCGGAAGCCGCATGTAACAGCGTAGACAAATACTTAATTTGTTTGAGCTTGTTGGTGTCTTCATTTGGAGGGATTTTGATAATACGTAGGTTCTTTATTTGGTTTTCTCGCATGTACGCAGTTTGGAAATAGTGTAGCCTGTGGATTTTAAGCTCTGGACAAATACTGAAGATCTCTGATGCTAGTTCTTCGTTGGTCCAAATTGGGTCAATGTGTCTAATGACGAATGTTGCTGGTTTGAGCTGGTGGTGTTGGAAGGAAAAAAATTGGTGTCGTAGTTCCGCAAGTTTTTAACGGCCTTGTCGTGATCAACCAGACTTGTTGTTGCAATGGAGATAAAGGAGCCTTTAGTGTTTGGTGAATTCCTTATAGGTTGGCGGTAGTTATTTGGGGGAGATGTTTCTAGTAAGTAATCAGGTCGCGAAGATTAAGATGGGCCGGACATGTGGCGCGAATGGGCAACGATAGGACCATGCGTAGAATTCTTGACGGTAGACCAACGGGAAAGAGACCGACAGGACGCGACGAGGATGGAAGGACAATGTTCGGTTTGACCTTGAGGAGATCGGATCGGCTGATCAAGTGCGGAAGGAGAGTGCACAGAAAAGGAAATTATGGCGGAGTCGAATCGGTGAGGTCATGAACCTCCGGGTCCCTACAGGCCAATAGATAATAGTAATAGATGACTGGTTTGATGCGGTGGAGGAGTTGTGGCGGTGAGGATGTATATGGCGCCAAGACAAGGGCACCTGGTTCACTTCCTTCCCACTTATCGTTCACTCAGGATTAATCGTTTATTTAAGGAAATTCCCGGGAGGTGTCGCGATAGCAATCCCTTAAAATCTTTGCCCCTGCACCAACGGACTCTACGTAACGTCCGCACACAAATACAATGCACCAACGATGAAGGGGAGGAGAAATAAAATGCACCGGCTTGTGGAATATGGTTTTTTATTATTATTTTTTCACTTAAAATAGTTTGTAACATCAGTTCACAGAAATTGTTTGTAGATTATATTTACAGAGATTGCTTATAGCCTAAGCGCTGGCGCCTTATTATAATTTTGTCCGAAGGGACAAGTGACACCATTATTTATCATCGAATAGTTTATAATATCAACCCACACGTATATATATATAGATGAAGTAACGTATTACAGGCCGACAGTAACTGTACACGACTTTAACCCCCCGCGATGCCAGCTCGACTTGTCTGGTGTGTGCGCACTCAATGTAGGCTAAAGCTCGACCTTTTACGACGTGGCCGCCCACGGTGGTGATTGTAAAACGAATGACTGATCAAGGCAAGAAATCGTTCATCGCGTCGTGGCAGTGGAGTCATAGCTGAATAATCTCACTGCCACTTACTAGGAACTTGAAAGGGGTTGCTATGCTTGCATAGGGAATTGGGTTCCAGAGAATCACTGCCGTACAGGCTGAGTTAAATTCCTCTGTCGCTATATATACGGGGAAATTGGTTTGGAAACACGACCAAGTATGGGCATGAGTTGTCGGTTAGACAAGGGAATATGGGCCTTGGTCGTTGCGATAGTTGTTTCGCGGAAATGCAACGCATCGTGCTGGTGGCTTACCAGTAAGGGGAATTGGTATTGAGTAGGATGGGAGCCGAAATGATTTTCGGGGGAACTGAATGTCGCTTGGTTGCAAGCGAGAAAATAGTTTAAGCAGGAAGTGAGCCGGAATGGTTTCCAGGGAAATTAATGCTGCTTGGGTGTAAGCGAGGAATATAATTTAAATAGGAAATTAACCGAAGTAGTTTTTGGGAAAAATTATATGCGGTTTGAGGTAGTTGAGGGAGATGATTAATATTCCGTTGTAAATTTGGAAATGCATTTTATTACAGCTTAGGAAATGGATTCTTGGTAAGTTTGGGGATGTATGCGATTGCAGATAAGGGGACGGATGCTGTTGCATATTGGGAAGTGTGTGCTTTGCGTGTTTGCGAATGTGTGCTATTGCAGGTTTGGGTTATGGTGGGGCAGTGTTAGCGGTCGAAATTGGTAGGAATTGTGGGGTGGTTCTCCGTATCATATAGAGAACCCCCACAGTCATTTCTCGGATAGTTTTGAAATGGTCTATGTGATGTAACTTTTTTACTGGTTTGTTTTGTTTTTTCAGTTTTGAAGCATTTCGGAACGTAATTTAATCAAACATAAGCGTTGAACAAAGATGACAGAAAATTGGTAACTTTTCGTAATACTTTGAATAGGCGGATGATTCATCGATACCCGGTGCCTATTGTGGTTCAATTTTTTATCGACCTCTTGGCCAGTCTTCACTGTAGTCACTGGTTTGATTGCTTGCTTAGCTTGATGCTCAGGTGAGGGATTACTCCTGGCATGGATCTTATCAGATTGTAGAGAAATGTATAGGAATTTAGTTAGCCAAATTTCCGGGAATAATGATCATGGAATTAACCGGAAGATGCGCATGGTTCACATTCATTTGAATTGGAATATGTATTGATTCCCAATTGAATATTATATTATAGATTGGGGAATATTTTATATTTTGGGAAAAAGGAGTGTTGTGGTAACAGCGTTGCATTATGTGTCCTTAGTGCGGCGTTCGAATGATGAGGTCAACGGAGATAAAAAACCGGAAAAAAAATGTTGTGTCATCAAGAAAATGCATTTATTTACACATTCATTATGGCTATGGGCAAAATAAATGACTTAAAGTTTGATTGCTATCAGCCCCAGACTCCTACCCGTTATTTGTTAACACTTGTTTACCACCGAGTCATATTTTAAAGTGTCTAAAGAGAAAATAATTCGAAGAGCCTCCCGCAATTAGGCCCTTCGAATTTTTTTCTCTTTAGACACTTTAAAATATGACTCGGTGGTAAACAAATGTTAACAAATAACGCGTAGGAGTCTGGGGCTGATAGTTACTTTGAGGATCTGGACCATGTTCGATAAACAGGGGATCGAAGTTATTGAATGTCGTTTAGAAGATTGTATCGATTTAAACTATGTTAAGAAATGACGATATGTTTCTTGAATTTTTAGTTTCTCCTTTGTTAGGTCGAACACTTCTGAAATTACTCTCGGGTAATCTTTACTTTAGTTTAAAATATCACATTATCATAATACAACACTCGAGGTATTGCAGAGTGTAGACCAAAATAACCTGTTAATAACTTTAAATCACGTGAATTGTCCCAATGACCCCCATTTCTTGATATCACTGATTTATACAAAATAATTGACTCGCCACATTTTCAAAAAGGAAACCAAATATTTATTCTTTGTAGATGAATTGGTAATATTTTGCTTATTAGGAGTCCTTCTTAACCATGCTGTCAGACCAACAAGACCAACATTCTCCTAATCAGAGAGTAACATCTAAACTCACAGCAGGCCTCTTCATTGTTCAGGCCCTTTCATTACACCGTAAAAATTTTGTTACAACCATAAACAGTTTCCCCTAAGGCCACTGCATGTAAATGAAATACCAGGAGCAGCCATGTAAACTTGAAGGCATGTGTACTTTATTATCATCAACATCATCGACTTTTTGGCACCAGCAAATCAACTTCGTTCCATGTGAACGCCATCCTCGTTCCATTGTGTTCCTACCATCATCCTCTCCGTACAACAGGGAAAGGAGAAATAAATGATAGGGTGGAAGAAATATAAGAATAAATAGAATTGAAATGCCGTCAACAGGGAAGGAAGGGGAAGCCCGTCAAGTTTACCATATGCAATGGGTGGACATGGTAGCTGGTTTATGAGTCACAAGTCGTGAGACATGAGTCATAGTTTTCGCGTCAAACCAATTTGTTTTTACCGGACTTTATTTATGTGGGTAGATAAAGATCTGTCTTCGGAGAAAAGCAAAATCTGCTCATCTCTCCCTTCAAGGATGTTTAGTTTCAATAATCAACTTGCCTTTTGTTGAATGTGGGTGTTATCATTCGACATTAATTGCAGTGGTTTGACTAAGTGTTCTTAAACAATTATTGCTCTGCCCTTTTATCTCTTAATAGCTGGTATAATTCCATAAATGTCGCACTTTACCAATTAACCTAGTATGGCCAGGATATAGGCACTAAAATCAGTCGCGAAATCTTCCTATTCGTTTATTTCGATGTAATATTTAATATGTGTCTTTGCCACAAGCCCTTACGTATAGAGGAAGTACCTGCATGATTACAGACGTTCTGAAGCGAGTGTATAGGATTCAAACGAATAAGGAGACTAATAAGTTCGGAATAAAATATGCAGGTAAAGTTGAGTATATCTGTTGAAACGTCACAAGGGTAAAATTCGAATAAATGCCGTAACGGGCGACTAAAAGCATATTGAAATGAGAACCAAATTTTGTTTCAGTATTGGTGCATTTAAGAAGTGTTATATGACAGTTATTGGGAGGATGGGTGCGAACATACAGGGCAAAGTCTCTGATTGCTTTCAACCCGGCGAAGGCCAGGACGACCGTTGTCCCTGTTCAATCCAAGTTGACATGCAGTCTCCACGTGACACCCCTGGATAGCTACTTTGACACCCGCCAAGTAGTGAACCAATGCATGCAGCGACATCCTGAGAAAGGTTGGCGCAAGGCTAATAACCAGGCCCCTAAAAATGAATTATTATGGCAAATTTAACAAGCCTCGGATATGGACCGGATACACGACGACGACCACGGAAACGAAAACGGCTAAATGATTTAAGGATTTTTTCATGGAACATACGCTCACTATACAGAGCTCGAGCTGCACAGCAACTAGCCGATGCCCTGTCCGAATATAAGGCAGCAATAACAGCATTACAAGAAATAAGATGTCCGGGGAGTGGTGTTTTTCAAAGAAAAGAGTATGACATTTATTACAGCTGTCACGCAAAACACCATGTGCTCGGGGTAGGCTTTCTAGTCAGCCAAAAACTGAAGCCTGCCATCATCGGCTTTAATGCAATAAATGAAAGGCTATGCACTCTTCGCGTGCGAGGCAAATTTAAGAACATAATCCTCATAAACGTTCACGGACCTACAGAGGAGTCCCCTGACGACGAAAAAGAAGAATACTATGAGAACGTTGAACGGGCCCTCAATGCCTGCCCAAGATACGATGTGAAAATCATTCTTGGGGATTTGAATGCGAAAATAGGTCGGGAGCCGGTTTTCAGGCACTACACAGGTTCCCATCGTTTGCATGAGAACAGTAATGACAATGGACTACGAGTCATCGAACTGGCAGCATCGAAAAACTTGGTCGTTGCGAGTACCAGGTTTCCGCGTAAAGATATCCACAAAGCCACCTGGGTATCACCTGATGGAGCCACTCGCAACCAAATTGACCACGTGCTGATAGATCGCCGCCACTCTTCGAGCCTGATGACGGTACGAACGTACCGAGGTGCCAACGTCGACTCGGATCACTATCTTGTTGGTACAGTTTTCCGAGCGCGGATTGCCTTACGGAGACGTATTGCATCCACGGATCAGGTTCGAATCAACACGGCTGCCTTACGCAATGAGAATACCAGCAACACCTTTGGTCATGCGTTAAGACTCGCCCTCGAAGAGCTCGACGGAGGGAGAGTAAGTCCTGGGGCCAGAATGCCGGGCGTAGAAGAGAAATGGACACGCCTTAAGAATACTGTCATTAGTACTGCCAACTCCATCTTAGGCAGTAGTCGTAGAGATCGGAACGACTGGTTTGATGATGAGTGCAAACTAGCGACTGAACGTAAGAATGCTACCTACCGGGCAATGCAGCAGTCTCATAGGACGCGGGTACGTGAGGAGAAATACAAAGAGCTCAGAAGATCTGAAAAAAGACTTCACAGACAAAACAAAAGTGCCTGGGAAAAAAACCTTGTTTGTGAAATACAGAAAAGTAGAGAGCGAGGTCCGCACCAGGCGCGGAAGTTCTACCAAATAATCCGCAGTATGATGCAGTACACACCACACTGCACTTACTGCAAGGATAAAGAAGGTAATCTGATCACCGATCCAGAAGGCATTCTGGAGCGATGGGAAGTGCACTTCAATGAATTGCTAAATGGTCAGCTCGCGGAAGAATTGGAGGCTCCACCAATGCAAGACCAAGACCAAATGCTGCCGCCACCAAGCATTGAGGAAACATTAAAAGCCATTAGACAGCTAAAATCAAATAAAGCCCCTGGAGCTGATGGCATACCAGCTGAGCTGATCAAACAAGGAGGGACAGCGTTACATCACGCAATTCACGAGATCGTGGTGCACGTATGGGAGCAAGAGGAGATGGTGGAAGATTGGCGTCGTGGTATAATTTGCCCCATACATAAGAAAGGAGATATCACACTGTGCAGCAACTATAGGGGTATAACATTGCTGAGTACCGCCTATAAGATACTCTCCACTATCCTACAAGACCGGATATCCCCATACGCTAAAGCCATCATTGGTCAATATCAGTGTGGCTTCATCCCACGCAAATCAGCAATTGATCAGATATTCACCCTTAGGCAGGCAATGGAAAAATGTCTGGAATTTAAGATTCCACTATATCATCTGTTTATAGACTTCAAGGCCGCCTACGACAGCATAGCCAGGGTAGAACTATATAATGCCATGAGAGAATTCGGCATTCCAAATAAATTGATACGACTTTGTAGGTTGACCATGACCAACGTAACTAGTCAAGTAAAAGTAGCGGGATTGCTGTCCAAACCAATAAACATCTATAATGGACTCCGACAAGGCGACGGTCTGGCCTGCCTTCTCTTCAACCTAGCGTAGAAGAAAGCAATCCGTGACTCTGGCGTTACAACAAGAGGGACTATTGTCACCAAGTCCAGCCAGATACTTGCCTACGCAGATGACATCGACATCATCGGTAGAACCGAATCGGCGGTACAGGAATCATTCACCCAGATCGAGCAGGCGGCACAAAAACTGGGACTGCGCATTAATGAGGGAAAAACCAAGTACATGGTGGCAACTTCTGCGAAGAGAAGACCTAACGTTAGTCAAACTATCAGGGTAGTGGAGCACGAATTTGAAGTAGTGCAATCCTTTAACTACCTTGGGTCAATAGTATCAGCCGATAACAATATGGAAGAAGAAATACGCGAACGGCTGATTAAATCCAACAAAGCCTACTATGGTCTATCAAGGCTCTTTAAATCCCGAAATTTATCCAGAACATCCAAGCTACAACTGTACAAGACCATGGTCTTACCAATACTCATGTATGGATCCGAGACCTGGGCGCTTAATAAAAGGCACTCTGAACTCTTAGCCGCGTTCGAGAGCAAGGTCTAAAGGAGAGTTGTTGGCCCCGTATGTGAGGGAGGACGATTCCAGAGACGCTACAACCATGAGTTGTACGCAATCTACCTTGAAGCTCATATTGTAAGAAAAATCAAGCTCGGTAGACTCCGGTGGGCTGGACACCTAGCTCGAATGAGCGAAGAGGAGCCTGCCCGGAAAGTCCTTTGTGGCAGGATGTATGGAAGGAGACAGCGCGGCAGACCTTGTCTGCGATGGAGGGATGGCGTAGACCAGGACGCCCAGAGCCTGGGAGTGCTAAACTGGATGACATCGGCTCGAAATCGGGACCGGTGGAGAGATTTGTTAAATAAGGCCAAACCGGATCCCGGTTGTAGTGCCGATGATGATGATGATATGACAGTTATTATGGTTTATTAAAAGTCAATTTCCTATAGTCTAGTTGAATTAAAGACAGAATTATTTTTAAATACAAGCAAGATATTTATCCTCCGAACAAATATGACCCCAATCATATCAAGTTTAATCTTTCTTCGAACTTGGTAACACTGTGGCAGAGAGTTGTGTCAAACTTCATGTCATTACCTTCACTTGGGAAATAGGTACGCTTCTGTTTTGTAAACAACAAATGTGTAATTCGTTTAGACCAGCGCCGGTACGGTGGATGGCGGTGACCCGACCGCCTTGAAGGTTGGACAACGACTCAACCGATATCCTCTCCGACAAGGATATCGTTTTTACCTAACACCAGAGACACGTAAAGTCTCTCTTGGTGGTATAGGAAACCAGATCTTGTGATAAAGTTCATGGTAGTATGTGTGGTGATCGTTCAGATCGATGCTATTCACACGTGCAGTGGAACAACGAAACAGGCTGGCGGCAAAGGCAAAATGAAGGAAATGACCAAATGTGCCGTTGGTAATGCGGGTCATTGTTTACGCGATGCCTCGTCGCTATTATCGACGTTGGGAGAAAAAAGGTGCTAAAAGCAAATTGGATGTTTATGGCATCTCTGGCTGCAGTAGAAACCGGGTTCATATTTGCATTAGGAAAGGCTGGAGAATTTGGTTTCAGCGTCTATTGCGCTAATTATATGCAGCTGCATGGGTTGTTTGTTGATAAGACAAACAAAAAAGGTTGCCAGGCAATGTGTATGAAAAGGTACATGACGCGGCTGGGAAAATAGACGGCGCAATATTTATGGTCCCTGTCATGACGGTTACATTGAATGCAATCCGAATTATTTTGTTTACAGGAATTCATCTAAGGAAATTTGACTGGCGACGTAGATGCCGAAATTGATTGGAAATTCCTGGTAAGCTAATAAAGAAATCTTAAGGAGCAGTGGTATGCGAAGAGAATGCATGAAGGTAAGTTTTCTTTACAGGGACTTAAAGATCATAGATTTGATCTCTTAAATGCGTGCAGCATTTACAGGTACTAATACTGATGCATTAGCAAACTTAAGGGAGTAGGGTAGTAGTTATGGGGGTTTTTCAGGTAAGTAGACCGTAGGGTTTGGCGGAACCGCTACAGTACCCTTATGTGTCAGAGCACAGTGCGACCGGATGGAGAGGAAGTGGATAAGGAAGGGAGGTGTCGATGTATATTGGTCTTGAATGTCTGGACATCACAACGACCAGGAAACACATGATCAGGCAGAACATTCCACATTAATGTGGTTTGGCTAGAGAGTGACTCCCTATATTTATTTGTGCGCCTTGTCATGATACATGAAGTGCCACCTAGCGTGAACATTCTATTGTATCTGTCATGATACATGAAGTGCCACCCACCGTAAACGATCTATGTCATTCGGACGAAGTTCGTGGCTAGCGGTGGTCAAGTTTATAGTTCTATTAAAAGTTACCTTAAAATATAAAGCATACCTTAAAATATAAAACGAATTATAACGACTTGTTATTTATTAAAACATAACATGGCGTAGTCGGTTAAAAAGTGTTAAAAAAGGAGGATGCAGTTGATATGCCCAGATTCCCGGCACGTGGCGAAACCGACGACGACAGTACGCCGCCATTAGTAGATCTACGCAACGAGGAGAATCAAGTTGAGAATCCGTTAGAGATCCCTCAAAATCCTCCTGCTCCCATTGAAAACTAAGAACTCGACCAAGCGGGCAACCAGGCTCAAGAAGAAGACGTGGACGACCAAAACGTTGCGATGGAGTCGTCCATGCGGCCACCCGCCGCTCTCTCGTTTGAAGGTAACCTTAAAGAAAATTGGCGCAAATGGAGACAACGTTTCGAGCTCTACCTGAAGGGAACAGGACTCGATACGAAGCCCGCAGAACGACAAGTTGCAGTTCTCTTTCATGTGATAGGAGAGGAAGCGTTGGACCGATTCGACACGTTTGGCCTGACGGACGATGAGAAAAAAGTGCTACAAACTGTAATCGATGCTTTTGAAAACTTTTGCACGCCCAAAGCAAATGAAAGTGTGGATCAGGTGAAACTTTTTCGTCGTTCATTACCGACTTGAGAAAGCTGAGCAGTGTATGTGGTTTCGGTGATCTCCGTGACAGTCTCATCAAAGACAGTGTGACCTGTGGTGTGCTTGACCAGGATATGAAAACAAGATTGTTGCGAGAGGACGATCTGAACCTGGAAAAGTGCATAAACATTTGTAAAGCAGCCGAGCTATCACAAACACAACTCAAAACATTGGAAGCTGAGTCAAAAGCGAATGTGATAAAAGCATCGACAAACCAACAGAAGCAGAAAAAGAAGGGGAAGCAGCCAAGCAATACGCAGCAGCAGTGCCAACAAATCGCAGCACATCAGTCAGCTCGCAAGCCATGTCATCGCTGCCGGAAGTTTCATCTCATGAACCAGTGTCCGGCGTGGGGAGAGCAGTGTACAAGGTGCAGTAGAATGAATCACTTCGCGCAAGCATGTAAAGTTCAAAAGGTAAATTTAATTCAAAATCAAAATGAAATTTTTGAAGTAGAGTCACTGTTCTTTGGAAACATTCTTCTTTCACAACAAAATGAACACTGGTGCGAAACGATTCAGATTGAAAATGAGTACGAGGGTTGCCTTTTATATTTCGGGATTAGAGAACAAAAACAAATATTGATCATCGAAAATCACTTTGTTTTTCAAAATATTCCCCATGAAGATCTATACACTTTTGCATGCGTTTGAACCAATTGTCGAAGCACTTTTGCCACTCTGATTGAGGTATCTCCAACACATGCATTCTGAATCCAGCAACCGCTTCTTCAGGTGTCGAAAAACCTTGACATCTCAGTTTGTTTTTTACGTACGGGAATAAAAAGAAGTTATTCGGTGCCAAGTCAGGACTATACGGCGGATGACCCATCAAATCGATGTTTTGGGTGTTCAAAAATGCAGTTGTCGCAGCCGATGTGTGAGAGCTCGCATTGTCGTGGTGAAGAGTGATCCGTCTTCGGCGGTTGGTTTTCCTGATTTCTTGGAAGACAACTGGCAAACAAATGGTTGTGTACCACTCAGAATTGACTGTTCTGCGTTGTTCTAGTGGTACGGTTGCGACATGTCCAGTTTTTTTCCGAAAAAACAGGCGACCATTTGCTTGGAAGTGCTTCGTGTGCGAACAACTTTTGTTGGATTTGGCTCATCTTGAAACACCCAGACAGTCGACTGCTGTTTACTTTCGGGCTCATACGCGTAAATCCACGATTCATCACCTGTCACGATGTCATAGACGTGTTTTGAAGCGCCGCGACCGTATTTTTTGAGCATTTCTTTCGACCAATTGACACGAGCCTTTTTTTGGGCGATTGACAAATTGTGTGGGACCCAACGCGAACAAATTTTTTTGACAGTCAAATGTTTATGCAATATTGAATGTATGCTGGTCCCACTAACGCCTAAGGTTGTCTCAATCTCACGATAGGTCACATGACGATCTTCCAATATCAGTTCGCGCACAGCATCAATGGTTTTCGGAACAACAACTGATTTTGGACGACCTTCACGAAATTCATCTTGGAGTGAACTACGACCACGATTGAATTCACCATACCATCGATAAACACTGGTCCTTGATGGATCTTCATCGCCAAAAATTGAATTAGTTCATCCATGCACTGTTGCTGAGTTAATCCACGCCGAAAGTTGTAAAAAATAATCGCACGAAAATGTTGACGATTTAATTCCATTTTTGGCCCAGATGAATCTTTTAAGTTACTGTAAACAACACAAATAGCGCTCGTATGTCAAAACGTTCTGAGTGCGTATAACCTCAAAAATGTCCAACTTTACGACAGAGCTGTCAATTGCCGGATTGCAACACTAGGGTTGCCAAATCCCGAAACATAAGAGGCAACCCTCGTACAAAGTAAATGTAAAATTGGACACCGGCGCACACCGAAATGTGATTTCACTGGAAAGTCTCAATAAAGTGTGCACCGATGAGCCAGAACTTCAAAAATTTGATGCAGTTTTAAAAGCATATGGAGAAAGTCGAATTCCAGTTTTAGGAAAGTGTTACTTGGCATGCAAATTTGAAAATCGACATCCATCGATTTTGGAATTTGTTGTGGTTGACGGTAACTCAAATGTACCAACTGTGATTGACTCGCCTACATTGAAAAAGCTCAAACTTGTACAAAGAGTTGAAATTGTTGAAGAAAAACAAGAAAAAAGTAGTTTAAAAAATGAATTTGTTAAAAGACACACAAAAGCTTTTTCTGGAATAGGTTGTATTAAAGATTTTGAATATGATATTAGACTGAAAGAAAATGCAGAACAGAAAGTTTTGCCGTGCAGAAAGGTTCCAATTGCGCTAGTGGATCCCTTAAAAAAAGAACTAGATAAAATGGAAAAGTCAGGAATTATTAAAAAGTACAAGGTCCTTCAGACTGGGTAAATCAATTTGTAATTGTTAGAAAACCAGATGGTTCGTTGAAAATTTGCCTTGATCCGACCCATTTGAATCAAAATATAAAAAGGGAACATTTTAAGATTCCAAGTTTTGAAGAATTGTGCTCCAGAATGCCTGGTGCGAAGGTTTTTACGACACTGGATGCAGACAAGGCATTTTGGCAGATAAAATTAACTGATAAAAGTTCCTTTTTATTATTATTATTATTATTTATTACAATGCAAGTAAATTACATGGTAACTTAAAACTAATAGCACTAGCGACTAAGGCTTTCGGCTAGAGTTCCTTTTTAGTAGTGTTCAATACACCGTATGAAAGGTACAGATTTTTGCGCATGCCTTATGGCATAACTTCAGCGTCAGAAATTTTTCAAATGGTATTTCAAATGATCTTTGGAGACGTTGAAGGTGTTGTAATTTATATCGATGATCTCATGGTTTGGGGTAAAAATGAAAAAGAACATAATGAAAGAGTTAAAAAAGTTTTGCAAAGAGCAGATATCACGTTCAATTTAAAAAAATGTATTCTTGGAGCTGATCAAGTGAAATATGTTGGTCATATTTTTTCAAAAGATGGTATTAAAATGGATGATGAAAAAATTAAAGCCATCACAAACGTGGAACGTCCAAAAAACAAAAAAGAAATGGAACCATTTCTTGGTGTGTTAGCTTATGTCAGTAAATACATTCCAAATGTTTCACATGAAAATTCTCAATTGCGGAATTTGATTAAAAATGACGTACCATGGTGGTGGGATGAAAATGTAGAAAAAAGTTTTCAAAAAGTCAAACAAATCTTGATAAAAAAAACCCCGTTTTACAGTATTTTGATGTAAACAAGCCGGTCACTTTGCCTGTTGATGCGTCGAAAGATGGCTTGGGAAGTGTTCTTTTGCAAAATAATTTACCTGTCGCGTATGCGAGCAAATCATTAACTGAAGTAGAAAAAAGGACGCTCAGATAGAAAAAGAAACTTTAGCTATTTGCTTTGCCTGTGAAAGATTTAGTCAGTATATTTATGGAAAAAGAGTTATTGTTGAAAGCGATCATAAACCACTACGTTTATATTCAAAAAGTAACTAAACGAGTGTCCTGCGAGACTATTGAGAATGAAATTGAAATTACAAAAGTATGATATAGAAATAAAGTACAAGCTTGGCAAAGAACTTTTATTGGCAGATGCATTGTCTCGTCATTTTTTAGTACAACCGTCAAAATGTCGTGAAAAAGATGCTGATGTTGAAGCACAAGTTTTCTTATTGATAGATTCACTGCCGATTTCCGTAGAGAAAAAACTAGCATTTCAAAAAGAAACACACAATGACGCTGAAATGCAGATGTTAATGAAGTAAAGGGTGGTTAAATTTTAAGGGCCTATGTTGAATGTGAACCACACCTAAACGTCAAGTTTTTTTCTGCATTTCATTTGACATTTCTCAATTTCAGACTAACTCAATTTGAACCATGGAAAAATACACAATCGAGCAACGTGTTAAAGTTATTCAGGCTTATTATGAAAATGGGCGTTCAAATCAAAATGCATATCGTGCACTTCGTGATTTTTTCGGTCAATTTAATCGTCCAAATGTGCGTACAATCGGAAAAATCGTGCAAAAATTTGAGCAAACCGGGTATGTAGGAGATGTGAAAACACCAGTGCATGCTCGTACAGCTCGTACTGCAGAAAATATTGCTGCTGTTCGCTATAGTGTGCTGAAGAGCCGTCCACCTCAACTCGTCGTGCCCAACAATTGCACCTCTCACGCTCGTCGTTGATGAACATTATGCATAAAGACTTGCATTTACACGCTTACATGGTGCAATTGACTCAAGAACTAAAGCCTCTTGACCATTTTAAGCGTCGTCAATGGTCAGAATGGTGGCAAGAAATGGCTACAGCGGATGATCAATTTTCGAAGATAATCATCTTCAGTGATAAGGCGCATTTTCACCTCAATGGATTCGTCAATAAACAGAATTGCCGCATTTGGGCGAATGATAATCCAAGAGTGATTGTCGAAAAGCCAATGCACCCACAAAGAGTGACTGTTTGGTGCGGTTTATAGGCTGGCGGCATCATCGGGCCGTATTTTTTCCAAAATGAGGCCGGTCAGGCAATTACTGTGAATGGTGTTCGCTATCGTGATATGATAACGAACTTTTTATGGCCCGAATTGGAAGATATGGATGCGGACGATATGTGGTTTCAACAGGACAGTGCCACTTGCCACACAGCTAACGAAACAATGGCTCTTTTGTGCGACAAATTCAATGGCCGTGTTATCTCACGTGGTGGCGATGTCAATTGGCCGCCAAGATCATGTGATTTGACACCGTCGGATTTCTTTCTTTGGGGTTATTTGAAAGAAAAGGTGTACGTCGATAAGCCAGCAACATTTCAAGTGCTAAAGGATGAGATAATTCGGCACATTAACGGCGTAGAACCTCAATTATGCCTCAACGTCATCGAAAATTTGGACCATCGGATGGAGGTGTGCCGCCGAGGTCCGGCGGCCATTTGGCCGATATTTTGTTCCATACATAATTGAACCATACCAATATTATCATAATAAAAAGAAATGACAATAATTTCCTAAATAATTTGTGTTTTATTCAAAATCTTGCAAGGTTGGCCAGATGATGCAAAAAAGATACCTGAAGTATTAAAACCGTATCAAACATACGCTGATGAATTGTGTGTAATTGAAGGTTTAATTTTTAAGGGGAACAGAATTGTAGTTCCAAAAAACTTGCGAAAAGAGATGTTAAATTTAATTCATTATTGTCATCTTGGTATTGAAAAGTGTAAAAACCGTGCTAGAGAAATTTTGTATTGGCCATTATGAATCAGCACATTGAAAACATTGTAAAAAGTTGCGAATCTTGTATGCGTTTCAAATGTTCAACAACCTTTGTTACCGCATGAAGTCCTGAGTGCTTTGTTCCAATCCAGATCGCCGTGCTTCCTCGTTAGAGGGAAGAGCGTGGACCTTTTACTTTTTATTCAATAATTGAAACGCAGGATTTAATTTAACTTTCCTGTCTGTATGTTTATTCTTTATTCTCGTCTGTTTATTCTCGTCTCTTTATTCTAGTCTCTATTCCGGTCTTTAGTCTATTCCTGTCTCCTCTCTATTCTCGTCTCAACTAACTTCTTACCTTCTCTCGCAACTCAACTTATTTCTTAAACTGACTTTACAATATACCCGCCTGTCACCCGGGAGACCGGGGTTCGATTCCCCGTCGGGGAGCCCCTGGCGCAAGACTAATGACCTTGCCCAGACAAAATAAATCATTATGGAAAATATAACAAGCCTCAGGACTTGCTAAATAAGGCCAAGACATGTTCCCGGTTGTAGTGCCAATGATGATGATGATGATGACTTTACAATATTTTTTTTTTTTTCAAAACTGTATTTATTGACCATAATTAGAATTTGTACAATTAAGTAATACAGTGACTTAAAATTAATTTCGTAACAATTGCTTACATGTAATTATTATAATAATATATACATTTTCCGAACAATATTTTATGGGATACAAGATAGATGTGTGTTTATAAATTTAATAGTATTATCTTCCTGGAAAAGGTCAGAAAACCAGGATGACTTTACAATAAAATTTTCCCTCTTCTTATAGAACTTTGACATCTAATTTACTGTAAATTATAATATGAACAAAATTAATTTTAACAAAGTATTATTTACTCTACTGTGACTTTTAAATTTTGAATAAACTTTGAACGAAAATCAAGGAGCCATGTTTCAAATGAAAAAAGGGGCATGTTATGAAATGTACTGGAACTGACTTGATATAGAATATTGTGGGTGTTTATTTAAACCGTCATTGGCTTTTAGTTATAGATTATTTCAGCAGAACTGAGAGGGAAAGAATGAGTTAGTTACACAACAATTGTTAAAGCGACAAAGTGAACAGAAACTCTTGTATGATAGAAAAAGTCACAATTTGAATCCTTTGAAATTAAATGAAAATGTTTATATTCGAAAAGAGGAAGGTAAACCATTAGAACCAGCTGTTGTAACAAAAATTTGTGATAGACCAAGGCCATACGAAGTGCAAATGTCAAACGGTCAAAAACCTGAAAGAAATCGTGTACATTTTTATGAAAAGACGACTGAATATGATTGTAATAAAAATGTGTCAAAAAACGCGATTCCAAATGTAACTCATGTCAGTACTGAACAAGCGAGTTCAGATTTTGCAAGCAAAACTGTAAGTTCAAGTTCAAATCAAAGTGTTCAAGCTAATCAAAATTATGTAACAAGATCTGGTATCTCAAAGATTATAAATTGTAAGTTCTAGTGTATAATTAGTTTTTAAGTCTGAAAATGTACTGAAACTATATTTTGTATTTCAAAATGAAAATCAGAAATTATTATAAAAGGGAGATGTCATGATACATGAAGTACCCCCCATTACAGCCAACTCGTGTCACTAGCACAGCCAAGTCAACAATCGACTTCTTCCTCAAGTCCGATGATGTTCACTCAGCGGGTCCACCTACAGTCTCCTTTATATTTCCTTCTGATCATGGTTCCGTTCATACCACGATCCAAATCCCCTCTTTCGACCCACTCTACTCGTCAAACCCTGTCCCAAACTTCACCAAAACAAATTGGAGAAAAGACAATAGGGACATAGCGATAAGTTTCTCTGACTTGTATATCCCTGAAGCATCTAACTTACTCCCTATTGAAATCGATCACGCATCTTTAAGAATAGAGCAAATTCTTAAGGAGGCTCTCAGCAACAACACCCCGACAACCATTCCTCATAACTATTTAGGAAAGCCTTTGCCCAGCATCCTAACCAAATTATTGCGCCTTAAAAAGCAGCTCCGCCGTAAACTCCATACAAGATACTGCCCCTTTATTAAGAGCCAAATCCAACTCCTATCCACTCTGATAAATGAGCAGTTGAAAAAGTTCGCAGATGAAAACTACATCTCCACACTTAAAAATATCAAACCAAATCGGGATCTTTTCAAAAACATCAACCAATTAACTGGTCGTAAATATAAACCCCGAATTGACCATCTCATTAACCCGATCAGCAATAATATTGCCCAGTCCGATTCGGACATAGCAAATTGCCAATGAGAATGCCCTCATCCCTAACTGTCAGTTCGGATTTCG
This sequence comes from Microdon myrmicae, assembly GCA_963931805.1. Classification (NCBI taxonomy): domain Eukaryota; kingdom Metazoa; phylum Arthropoda; class Insecta; order Diptera; family Syrphidae; genus Microdon; species Microdon myrmicae. The sequence continues at coordinate 87,573,274 of OZ007497.1, forward strand.
TAAGCGACAATCCACATGTCATGCTCTACTAAAACTTACACACCATGTTACAACTGGTCTCCAAAACCAAAGCCCTACTGTGTGTATATCTCTCGATATTTCTAAGGCGTTTGATTGCGTCTGGATCTCAGGGCTTCTGTACAAACTGCACTCCATATTTAATCTAAACTCTCACACAACAAAGCTCTTAGCCTCTTATCTTTCTGACAGAAAATTCGTTGTGAGAATAAATTCTTCCGTCTCAGAAACCCACAACATAACCGCGGGTGTTCCCCAAGGCTCTATTTTAGGGCCAATTTTAGATCTGTTATATACCGCGGATATTCCTCAACCCGTATCTCCTAATGTTGTGATGCTGAATTATGCTGATGATACATTAATTTACTCTAGCAGCAAATTTGTTAAGGCTGCAAGAAATCGCATTAACAACTTTCTCCCTAACCTATCATCATACTTCAATAAGTGGAAAATTCACCTCAACCCAAATAAAACGCAGCTCATAGTGTTCAAGGGCAAACACGAGCACTGTACAAACAACACTAGACGCTGCCACAACAAAATTAAACTTAACCTAAACAATACTCTAATAAAACCCTCCAAAACCCTAAAATATCTGGGAATCACTTTTTCTAATAACTGGTCTTTTTCCTCCCACATTAAAAATTCCCTTCAAAAAGCCACAATTCAGCTTAATCTCTGTAGAAGAGTAATGTGGAAACCTAATAGTCTCTCTCACAAAGTCAAACTGCTCATTTACAAACAAATTATCAGGCCCACACTCACGTACGCGTGCCCATTGTGGTACCATATCACTCCCTCCCAAATGGAGAAATTACGAGTATTCGAAAGAAAATGCTTTAGGTATGTCTCTGGGTTACATCGTCGTCCTAACTCCTATAAGTACTATAGTAACGTCGAACTCTACAATACCGCTGGTATTGAGCGCCTCGATAGACGATCTATCTATCAAATTTATCGAAAACCTACAAAATAATCCCAATCCCATAATAACCTCGCTCTTAGAGAACCCTCTAGATATCAGAACTAACTACCCCAACTGTCTCCACACCAGAGCTATCTTCGCCTCAGGCAGACTGGTAAATGATTCAAACGAGATCATATACCACAACACCGAAGTTACCCCTAACCAGTTCAAATACTCTAACGTCCAACCATTTTCCAACATCCTACGTTTTTCCAACGAACAACCGGAAAGAAATACTCTTCCTCAAACCCATAACTGACCTCATTCCACATCCTTTAATTCATAAATCCCATTAATTATAAAACTTTGTTTTGTTTATAGCTCATTTTATAATAATCAGACTAAGTTAGGTTAAGTTATATTTATATTTATATTTAGGGTTAGGTTTAGATTAAGTAAAGTAAAAATAAGAAATTCCTGGTTTTCTGACCTTTTCCAGGAAGACGAAACCCTACTAAATGTATAAACACACATAGCACACATAGCCTATAACTCTTAAAACATTGTTTGGAAAATGTATTATAATAATAATTACATGTAAGCTATTGTCACGAATTTAATTTTAAGTCACTGTATTACTTAAATGTACAAATTTTAATTATGGTTAATAAATACAGTTTAAAAAAAAAAAAAAAGAAAAAAAAAATACATGAAGTGCCACCTAGCGTGAACATTCTATTGTATCTGTCATGATACATGAAGTGCCACCCAGCGTACACGATCTATGTCATTCAGACGAAGTTCATGGCTACTGCTGGTCAAGTTTATAGTTCTATTAAAAGTTACCTTAAAATATAAAGCATACCTTAAAATATAAAATGAATTATAAAGACTTGTTATTTATTAAAACATAACACGCCTGAAGTTTACTTTCAACGTGAACTGATGCACATTTGGAATTTTTCGCTAAAAATTCAACTAAAAACATTCCGCAACCATTAGGTTCTCTTGATTATTGTATTAGGTGTTCTAATATTCGATTAGGTGTTCAAATAAGTTCCCACCGTGGGGCAGCAGATGGCCCCACCAGAAAATTACGTAGAAATTGTCAGATGTCAAACGTAATACTGTGAGTTTGAACACGTGATAACAACATAACCTCAAAATATTAGTGACTTTGTATCAGCTTCACATAATTTTTTTTCGTGCAAAAATGTCTAGTTTTGTGCCAAATAAGCGTTGTTGGTATTTTTTAGTCGTGTCACCGGCAAGGGCGCTAGGTTCACTAAAACACCACTGATGAATCCTTCACGAAAAATGGCCGACAGGGGCTGACCTCTACTTACTTAAGTTCACAACAACCGTGCCAACAGGAGAATGGAAAATAAAACACAGGAGTTGATGTTCTGTTTAATGTTTTTTTTTTTACTTTTTATTGTTCCTTTTCTGTTTTCTTTATTCTTCGGCAACTTAACGTTCACTATGTTGGATTATATATTGCAGTGTATGTGGGGACGACTATTTCGTAGCACCCGTTGGATTCGATAACATAGGGTTTGCTGTGGCGTCGTTTCGGCATTTACACTTAGTGGCTCCCAATCACCACTCGATGGTCACCATAGGGTCGTCGGGTTTCCGTTGATAGACACATATCAAATATAAATGGGGTTTACCTGTCTCTGTCCACAGCTCCGGCTTCCAATTTCTCCTCACAGCCAGCACCCGAACAAACGAAAAGGAAATTGACTTGCACAAGATAACAAATTTTCGCTTTATTATTGACAACGATTTTTTCACAAGGTCGTAATCTCCAAACTTTGCAAATACTTAATATCAATTTAATTATTATCTCTTACTGGTTCACGTGTCTTCTTTTTTCTTATTTTCTCGTAAAAAAAAAACCTTTTTTCTTCCTTTTTCAACTGTTTTCACTGCGGCTAAACAACTGTCTCTCAAGATCAACCCAACGGAATCCAAACAAAAACAGTATTCAACTGCTTAAAAATCAACGAAACCGAATTCAAAACCGTATTCATCAAAACATTAACCTGTTGTTCCCTTCCCAGGTACACAAAAGACCTCTCTCTCACTCTCTCAACATACACTCCGAATACAGAATTCGAACTTGCCCACGATCCACACTCGAACTGGGGCGTGTTCGAACACTCACATGTGGATCGTGCGCTTTTTCCACCACCTTACCATGAAACTATATTAAAACAAAATTATATTAAAAACAATCTAATGATGGGGGTGGCGGAAACCGCACGTAACAACTATGGTCTAATGCATGATCGTTTGAGGTACACATCAAACGTTCGTCTATACTAAATGATAGTCTAACTTTCACTGAGATACATTCGAATTGTTTTGGCGTAAGCTTCAGACGTTCCTCATTATTAAATCATTACTTAACATCCACGAAACATTGGGATTGTTTGAAATCGACTTTAAACTTCTCCTTCACTAAATACAAATTTAACTTTCACTGGACTCGCAAGCGACAACTCAGGCGCGTTAAACTCACTACTCGGCACAGTTTTGAGGTTGAAATCCGACTACTTGCCATTGCATGGATCATGCTGCCAGTCGCCACTGAGGTGGATTTCCACCGGTGTGGTGGGAAACAAATCTGATCTTTCTTTTTAGTGGTGACCAATGAAAAATTGACTTGAGTCCCATTGGAAGGATTTCCATTGTGATCGTGCAGATCTGATTGAATGTCCGTACATTGGAAGCAAGGACAACGAAAAATGCATCGGAGGCTGGATGCAAAGAAGGGAAGCAGCCAGCGGCTGTTCAAACAAATGTTCATGCACAGAGGCTAAGGCCATGTCATTGTAAACAATAGAGGATATTGCCTGAGGCAGAAATAGATTTTCCTATTGCTATATTGTATATACAGAAATACAATTTCGGAGGCAAGCGCTGAGATGGGTACATGTTTGGTTTAACAAACGAAACATAGGACGTGACCTATGATTGTTTGGGTAAACAAATTATGGGTAACGTCCAATTCGATGTTCGTTTATCGCTTAGGCAACCAATCGGGGATAATTAGGCTGCAGCTGTATAAGCAAGCGATTTGCCATGGCTTGGTCGTGGGACCAACTGATGGTTGGAAAAAGTAAACACAGGGGAATTACTGTGGCAAGGGGACCCGGGTAGATTCCCAAATGGTTCGTGATGGTCATGGGTGCCGACCGGAGGAACCGTGGTGGGCATGGGTGCCGGCGAGAGGAACCGAAATGCATTGGGAGGAAAGTGATGCTGCTTGATGCCGTGGCAAGATGACGACCTTGCCGTGGGCTAATTTCCAGGTTGAAGGTGGTTTTCACATCTTTATTGCAGGTGCGAAATGGGAAGTGAGATTAAGGGAAATGGGTGTTTCTTGGTAAATGCTTAAAGTACCCCCATTGCGTCATTTGTCGGAACTTTTGATTTACTTTTTTAATTTGAAGAAATCTGCCGCTGAGGCGAATCGTTTGCTTGTAGAAGCATATGGTGAGCCTGCTTTGAGTGAGAGAAGTTGTCGCGAGTCGTTTCAAAAGTTTAAAAACGCTGAGTTTGACGTGGAAGACAAAGAACCAAGTGGAAGGCCGAAAGTGTACGAGGACAAGGAATTGGAAGCAATACGGGAGAAAGATCCATCCCAAACGCAAAAAGAACTTGCACGTACATTAGATGTAACTCAACAAGAAATTTCACATCGTTTAAAATCGTTAGGGATGATTCAACAACAAGGAAATTGGGGTCCATTCGAACTGCAGCCGAGAGATGTTGAACGCTGACTTTGCATAAGTGAGATGCTGCTTGTCAGACAAAAAAAAGAAGTTTTTTGCATCGTATAGTCACTGGGGATGAAAAATGGATCAACTGCGATAACCCAAAGAAGAGAAAATCATGGCGACCACCTGGCCATGCTTCAACATCGACAGCAAAACCGAATATTCATGGGAAAAAAGTCATGCTGTGTATTTGGTGGGATCAGATTGGTGTCGTGTATTATGAATTGCTGAAACCGAGTGAATCCATCACTGGAGTTCTCTACCGAACACAATTAATGATATTGAGCCAAACGCTCAAGGAAGAACGCGCCCATTACTACTCCAGATATGACAACATTTTTCTTCTCCATGATAATGCTCGTCGCATGTTGCGGTGGCGGTGAAAAACTATTTGGAAACACTTCATTGGGTAGTCGTGTGGGGGGCGAAGTATGTTAGTCAACGTATGACTCCGGTTCACTTACACCACCAACGTCACTCTGCAAATGAGATGGGATCCGCCGCAAACAGTTCACCGAGGAGAAACATAAATATAGAAACACTAACATTTGTTTTGTTGTAACTTTATTTCCTTCTATTGTTGCTTTTTTTTGTATTTCGAAAAAGTTTCTGTTTATTTACATATTAACACTTCTAATTTTTTTTTTTTGTAGTTGAAAATTTTGATACAATACAATTTCGGTTTCTAGCACATATTCCCGTAAATTTAATTTTTGTAAATGACTTGTGTGTGCGCACTCTACGAGAGATGAATATCGACTACTGGTGGAACGGCGTCCGACTGCGATGACGATTGAGATGTTACTGACTCGAATTAGGGATGAAAATTGAATTTCGAATTCGCACAGCTATTAGCCAATCATCACTGCGCTCTTTTCATGAATCTTCTCATTCGCATGCCTCAGAGAGGTGAATAATATTCGCGCATCATTCGACAGTCGCTGGACATGCGAAGGATGAAAATAACAAAAGAAAGAGCGCAATAACCTCGGGGTTGGCTTAGCTTGTGCGCCGGTATCAAATGCAGTTTCTGAGAATGACCTACTGCCCCAGTGTTACGGCTGTGGTGATCTCAGAGTGCATTGAACCGTAGGGAGACAGAATTATGGAGGAGAGGAAATGTGGCCGGTGCTATTAAAGGGTTCCGCCAAAGCCTACTGTCTACTTACCCGAAGAACCCCCGCAACTACAACCCAAGTTTCATAGTTTTCCGCTAATGCAATCGCATTAGCACCTGTAAATGCTTCCCGCATCAAGTATCTAATGGACTGATCTAAAAGTTCCTGGAAGAGAATTCTTACCTCCATGCATTAATTCGCATCCAAAATTCCCTACAAGAATTCTGTCCAAACTTGTCGGATCATAAATCCAAAGCCAATTCGGCACCTTCGGTTGCCAGGCAAATCCCAATCTTACCATATGTATTTTCCCTAGACAAATTCCTGAAAACGAAACAATTTGGTTCACATATAATGTAACCATCATAACAGGGATAATAAACATAGCGTCGCCTGTTCCCAGCCTCATCTTTTATACTACAAATTCCTTTACATACACATTGGCGGGCGACCTTTTTCTCCCTACGATAAACAACCCAACGCAGCTGCACACAATTAGCCCAAACGACGCTGAAACCAAAACCTATAGCAAATGCAAACAGGAATGGTGTACTTACCCTTGGCACCGATGCCATAAACACCAATTCCCTGTAAATAAGCTAAAACCAATTAGCACCATGTGCATGATACATTGCGGCTATCATTACAGCTGCAATGCACATCATAGACAATGATCTATACGATCTCTTTGTCTTTCCATATTTCTGCATCCGCTTCTCATGACCTAGCGGCATGAGCAAATAGAAACCCATTAGTAACCAATGAGATACGGCTTGTTTACTTAGCCGAACTCACATCTCATTGATGTACATTATTCCATTTCTTTGTTTTCAGATTCGTTCTCATGGCTTTGTCCCATGAAAGAACCACTGTTCACACATACATGTACCACTACGATCTCCTCTATGAGATCAGGTTACCTACCCTCAAAGAGAGACTTCACGTTTCTCTTGGGTTTGAAAATGCATCCTAAAATTAAGAGAGCCAGTACTGTCGCGTCGTGCTTGAACTAATGAGTTCAAGCCATTTGTCATTATCTTTTGTTTTGTTGTTATTAGTAGTTAGTAGTAATTGTTAGTATTTACATTTGTTACTAATTAGTATAGTTCGTATGTATTATTATTATTAGTTTGTTATTCATTTGTTATAATTTATAATTAATTTGCATGTTTGGCAGCACTTGCCCTTTTTGTTATTTCATCATTTGTTATTAGTTTTGTGTTGTCATAGTTTCTGTTGTTGTCATTTATTATTATTGAAATTTAGTTTTGTTGAATGAAAGTCAATTTGTTTATCGTTTCATTGTATAATATTGAATCGTTTTGTTTGCGTTTAATAAAAAGATTTCGTTTTCGTAATGATGCGTTTTGTGTGTTTAAGTCGAGGTCGTGTCGTTCGCCTTTTCTGATAAACGAATCGGAAAGTAAACAAGTACCACTGGCCGAATTTCTTTCGCCAGCGAATTCATATCGCTGAGTCGTCTTACACCCATCGGCCGAGCAGGTCGTTACCGTTCCCGCTCCCCGGTGCGCACGGGGACGCGATTATGCCCCGAGTCGTGGCTAGTGTTGTGTTAAAGACAGTAGTGGTAATTAATGCCACATTAAACATAATCCGTTTCCTGTGTTAGTTAAATACAAAAACGATCATGGTGGAAATAACTTGTTGAATACAGTAGTGGTAATTACTATTCATCTAAACGTAATTCTAAATCCCTTTCCTGTAATTCACTTAAATACATAAGCTATCATGGTGGTAATTAATATTCAACTAAACGTAATTCTAAATCCGTTTCCTGTAATTCTTTTAAATTATTATTATTATTATTTATTGGCCTGTAGGAACCCGGAAGTTCATGACCTCACCGACTCGGCTTCGCCATCCTTCCCTGTCCTGGGCACTCTCCTTCCACGCTTCACCATTCGATCCGATCTCCTCAAGGTCAAACCTAACATTGTCCTCCCATCTCCGTCGCGGCCGTCCTACCGGTACCTTTCCCGTTGGTCTACCGTCAAGAATTCTATGCACGGTCCTATCGTTCCCCATTCGCGCCACGTGTCCGGCCCATCTTAATCTTCGCGACTTGATTACTCTCACTATTGTAGGTTTGCGATATAGTTCTTCCAATTCGAATTCTTTTAAATACAAAAACTATCATTGTAAAATAACTAATTCAATAAAGAACCCTGCAGCAAAATTTTAGTGTTTCTTTTCATTCCTCCTGTGCCTGGTGTTTTTCTCCCTTGCTTGGTGATCGTGTTTGTGCGTTTCGTTCGGAGGTACTCGAGAGAACATTGTTTAGCAGCGAGTGAGTTGGCGGTAGAACTCTCGCCCATGCTGGCGTCGCAACCTCCTACCCGACAAGGGTTCTGCCCTCTATTCATTCATTCATGCATTGTCGTCAAGGGCGAACCCCAAAGTAAATACACAGTCGATGAACGGCACTTGCATCGACGAAGCCAAGGAACTATCAATTCTCGGCGCTCGAAATAATTCGACTCTTAATTGGAATGACCACATATTTGAAGCCGCGAAAAGTGCGGCCAAATGTATGGGGTTCCTTAAGAGATGCAAAAAATACTTCACTCCATCCAACCTGGTCACTATTTACAACGCGTATATTCATCCCAAAATGGAGTTCAACTCCCATATTTGGTCAGGCGCATCCAAAACTGCACTACATGTGCTCGACTGGATGAAAAAGCGAGCAGTGAAATGTATTGGGGACTCAGCCGTATGTTGATCAATTCCGTCGTTAGAACACAGGCACAATGTACCATACCTATCTCTTTTCTATAGGTATTACTACGGTCGTTGCTCAACTGAACTTGCTGAATGTGTTCCGTACTTTCAGACATTTTCCCGCGATACCCGTCAATCTATGAATGCGCCTCAGTTTACGTTGAAAATGGACTTCAGGCGCACAAATAAACATAGAGAGTCATTCTTTAGCCGAACCACACGAATGTGGAATATTCTGCCTGATCACGTGTTTCCTGGTCGTTGTGATGTCCAGGCATTCAAGACCAATATACATCGATCCCTTCTGTCCTTATCCACTCCCTCTCCACCCAGTCGCACTGTGCTCTGACATTTAAGGGTAATTCAAAACCCCCTTTTGTGCTCGCGTTAGTGTAAAAAAAAAATCCTGCCTACCTGTTCATCGTACGGCCTCACAACCCTCAAATCTTACCCCTCCCCTAGTTCGATGCCGCAATCCGTCCAAAAAACGAATCCCATATTATGAACCCTCGTCAACATTCTGTGTTCAAGTCCTCATCTACTCTATCTTATGTCCAGTTATCCGACGCCTATAACGAGACTTCGAGCACCACTCCATATCCCAGCACCACTCCATATTCCTTTCCCCCCGCAACTTCTCGCTCCTCTCGATCCATTATTGATCCCCTTATACCTCCCTCAATAAAGATCACTCAGCTTACATCAGAGTCTACCGAATGTCATTACGCACTTTGAAAACTTAGAGAAAGAAAGACATATGGCAACATCCGTATCTTTCTGGCGTATCTTCATGGCATATTCTGTTTGGATTCTGTCTTTGAAGATAAAACTAGAAGTAGCGTCATGGTCTCCATTCAACAAGAGGGTTTACCAACCGACGCTTCCGTCCTTCTAAATCTGTTCATAAAATTCCACGATAACTTCAATGTGTCTTTTAAAAAAGCGTCGAATGACCTTGCCGCGTTCGGTCACTGTACTCATTCTAAAAGAAGTATACATCTCCAACGGAGCAAAGCGGACCGTGATACGCTTTTTCGTTCCTAAAATCCAGCTACCCCATTCTCCCCAATAATCCATCGCAATACTCCGCTCACCATCTACTATCAGAATGTAAGAGGTCTTCGTTCAAAAACTCATTCCGTTCTACAAAAATTTCATGCTCTACTTTACGAAATATACGCGCTCACCGAAACTAATTTAACTTAATGTGTTCATCAATTTAAAATTAACCAAGACAATGGATTCCGAAGCTGAGGGCGATGATTCCAGTTGGACCACAAGCTTGTGGGAATTTAAGCATATAACAATGTTGTTGTAACTACAATACAATATTATTTATACCAGCCTGACGAATCAAATTTGGCTCTAATATTAAATACGTAAACAAAAATTAATAAAAAAAAAAGCCGCAACAAAGCAAAATCTGGACAACCAAATTGTTCTCAAGATCAAAGTATTCCCACTAATCGCTCAAGTTTCAGCTTACGAGTACTTAAATTTTCATATGGTAATTATCCAACTCGGAAGCAGTAGTTTAGAGGTCGACATTAACATTTTATAGTTACACAGCTTTATCACTTTGTTTGTACACAATACTGATGTCGAATTTTCTAACCCCCAAGTAAACAACAACTAAGAGTTAAGAACAAAGGATTCAAGGTCATAGATAGAACATGCCTAATTAGATTTTGCGGAAAGCCTTTGGTTATTCAATTCTATCAAAAAGAATTATTCAAAATACAAAATAAGTAATGTAAGCTTCTGAAAGTTTTGAAATCCATGTACAAATTCGACAAGCTAGTTTGGAATGGAATTATTTAATAATTTGGTTTTGAGAACAACCATAACGCGCAACTAACAAACCACTGAAACTATTTTCTAAAATCGATCAAAGGGGTGCAAATCCACCTGAGACGGGGAAATATATAAAGGGAATTCAAACATCACAAAGGAAATATTGTAGGTACAACTGACAATAACGATTTATTTAATTCACAAAACCTTAATTAATGTGGTTTTGTTTGATACCCAGAAGGATACCGTCAACCATTTGAAAGAAACAAATCAAAGAGACGTGCTTTTTTTAGTTGAGTTGTTCTTCGCCCAGAAATCATTAAGGACTCACCTCTTTGCTGATATAAAATGAGTAAATGAAGTAGATCCTGTATCCAGGATGTTGATGTAGTTCTATATTTAACTCCAACAACTTGATACCGATTTTCACTTACTAAATATCAACACCTTTTTATTTCGAAACTTTTCAAATAAGAAACTACTGCAGTTTGCCAATCGTTCACAATTTAAGTAGACATTTTTTTAGTTCTGCGCACTCGCACGGAAGGAACGAGTAAAAGTTATTAAGGATACTCGGCGACCGATTGTTATTGTTTTGTATCCACTGTCAAAAACATCATAAGACATCAGGTGGTAGATATTCTACCTTACAGTAGCTTGGCGACATCTATCGGCCACTAGGAATTCAATAAACATAATTCGTTACTTTCAAGATTTATATGACTTTTAAATAATTTCCGAGTACTGCATCAAGTTTCACAATTTGTTCAATATTTATTATTCTTTATTTACACTTTTGTTTTTAAATTACATGCAGACTAGCAGGACTTAAATTTTTTTTATACTAACGATTGATTGATTGATTGGTTGATTGAAGGCGGAACCCCCATTTTTATTTAGCTTAATACAAGCTTAAATTAACTTAACATAAAACCTTACAGACTATCTTAAAATCTAGAGTAGTGGTTAAGACATTATTCAATTATTCAATCGAAAAAAAGGAGAAAAAAACCAGGAAGTTGAAGATTACTAGAGGCCAGGGAAAAGCGAGTGTATGCGGGGGTGGTAAACGCGGCCTTTGGGTGACAGTGGTGGGCATGTGTACGCACTAATACAGGTGCGGGGATTAGTGAGCAAGGACAGGCCGGGAGGGGGGGGGGGATTGTGAGTGGGGTTGGAAAGGTGTTGGCGAGAACTAGTTTGAGGGAGGGAGAGGAGAGGATTGAATGGTAGAGGGGTTGTTGAAGGGGGGGGGGGGGGGGGGGCGGATTTAGCAAGGGTTTCTTCTGAGACGTCGTTTAAGAGCGGGAGTGGAGATGTTTAAATCGAAGGAGGTGGGGAAAGAGTTGGCCTGTCGTAGCGTACGCGAGATGGGTTCGTTAACGCCGTAAGAAGTGTGTTGAGCGGGCACGTAAAACAGTCGAGGGTTACGTACGTTACGGGGGTTTGTATGAAATGTTAAAGTGGAGAGCAAGCTTGGGCAATTGATTGAGCCAGACAGAAGGCGATGGACAAAGATGATGTCGGCATGGATTCTGTGCTCTTCAAGTGTGTTTAGATTGATTAAAGGGAGCCGGCTCGTGTATGGTGGTAGAGTTATAGCGTTTGAAATGATAGTGAAGAAGGTGTGATTCGAACTGACGCTATGACAGTTAGAATCACCAAAAGTTGAACCTAAGCGTAACACATCAGGCTACTGGCCGTGTTTTTAAAATTCGAGTTTTAACCTCAAGTATATTCCACTGATGTGAATTGTTTTATTATCGCTATGGTATACAGCTCTGATGTATTTTCTTATTCGATTTTTGTTCGGTGTTCTTCACTATTGTATTGTGTGTGTATCTGTTAGAGACGCTACAGAGTCAGCGGATTTTCCCAGTTTAGTCCGCGGAGGGCAAAGCGCAAGAAACGACGTTGAACACCCTCAATCCTGCGAATGTGAGACACTTGATACGGGGACCAGACCTGACTAGCGTATTCGAGTAGTGGCCGGACAAAGGCTATGTAGAGTGATCGGGTGACATGGGTTAAGGAATTCCTTCGACCAGCGTTTGACAAACCCAAGGGCGGCGTTGGCCTTAAGGATTATGTAATCAATATGTGCGGTAAATTTGAGCTCCTTGTCGCATAGGACGCCCAGATCGCGAATCAATTCAACCGATGTCATCGGTTGGTTCAGTAAGAGATAGGAGCGTGGGTGAGTGGGGGAACGTTTCCGAGAGAAGGTGATTGTTTGACATTTGGCGATATTCATTTCTAGGCAATTATTTTGGCACCAAGTCGAGAAGCTGTAAAGATCCGATTGGAGAAGTGAGGGGTCCAGGGGAGAGCCGATTGTCTTGAAAATTTTGGAATCATCCGCGTTAAGCGAGATGAAGGAGTCATTAATGCAAGAGCCTATGTCGTTTATGGTTAGGATAAATAGGAGAGGGCCGAGATGACTGGTCGGGGGGACACATGAGGTTGGGAAAAAGGATCGGAGAGGGTGAATCTAAATCGCACGCGGCAGATTCGATAACTGAGATGGGATGAGACCCACTTAATCAGAAGGAGTTCGAAACCGAGGGAAGATAGCTTGAAGAGAATGAGATTATGGGAGATTTTGTCGAAGGCCTTGCTAAAGTCGGTAGAGACTACATCGACCTCATCGCGGTTTTCTAGGGCAAGGAGTGTGTGGGATGTGAATTCGACAACGTTGATAGTAGTGGACCTGCCGGAGAGGAAGCCGTGCTGGTTGGGAGAGATGATGGGTGTGCAGCAAAAACATAACGCCTCATATAGTAGGCCTTCGAACAGTTTAGGAATGTGCGTTAGCTTGGTAATCAGAACTCGTTCCTCTACAAAGCGGGGAAGCTGTGGAACTCCCTTCCCAAGCGAGTGTTCCCGGAGCGTTACAACCCACAACTGTTCAAAAAGAACTGCAACAGTTATTTGATGGCATCTCAGGGCGCCCACTCGGCGCTATAGGTTCGCCTCTCCCGAGAGGTCTATTAAAAAAAAAATTAGACGATAATTGGATATATCGTTTTTTTTTCCTTTTTATGTATGGGGGTTATGTAAGAGGATTTCCAAAAGTCGGGGAATAGACCTTGGGCTAGAGATAGATTAAAGACTGACGCGAGCGGGAGAGAGAAAGAAGAGGAACAGGGGGATTTTAAAGTATCCTTAAATGCCAAAATGCAGTGCGATATGAAAAAGAGAGAGAGGATAAGGAAAGGAGGTATTATTGTAGAATATAATGACACAATTGTACTGACTGTGAACTTGTTGCTCTCCACCAACGCCTGTGGCAAGTTTTGTCCTTTAAAACCCTCACATTAGATCCTCCACTTACACTTTCGCCCAAAAACCTATCTTCAACTTTCATAATCAAGTCTTCTCTTAATTTAAAGCGATCAGCAAACAATTTTCCATGTACCGACTCACGGTAAAATTTGGATTCGAAGTTGTTAACTGTTCTTATTATTAGGACTTCGTTTGTAATTAAAATTATAAGATAACATTATTAGCAAGAGAAAAAATTATAGTCAATATTATGTAAAGTAAGTTGTATTTCGTTATTGACATGAGGACAGTATTGATCAGAAACAAATGCTTGTTTGAGAAACATTATATTCAATACTAAGTAAAGTAAGTTGAATCTCGTTATTGACATGAGGACAGTATTGATCAGAAACAAAGGTTTGTATTTTTTAGCGGCGGTCATCTTCGCGATATGCTACGCGTTTCACCTAATAAGTTCGTACTAACGAAAAAGGTTTGTTTTTAGAACGCATCACTAGTCACTAGAGAGCTGCACGAAAAATTGGATGAACCCAAAATGTTGGCAAGATGGATGCCGCCATTACTCTCAGTGGAAAATAAACTTTGAAGCAATTTTGATGTTTTTCAAACGAAATCCTGATAAGTTTCAGTGTCTATACATAGCTGTAGACGAAACATAGATACTCTACTACACTCCTAGACAAAGGAACAATAAAAACAGGGTGTTTATAAAGACGAACGGATTCCAAAGAATTATCCCCAGGTAACTGAGACGCGTCGATCACTGGTAGATGTTGTCTGTTGAACGACTCCTGTGGGTTTGGTAATGATTCTCCATGTAACACCAAAAATATTTATGGTATTAGCATACAATTATTTTGTTATCTCTCGGGGGATACTCCTCCGAGGTTATTAATTTATTATATTTTATCAATTTTTTATATTTACCCGTTAGTGTTCTCCTTGAGAACATTAATGATTAATTACCTGTTGGCTTTGGCGAGTGAACTGTTGTGGAGTTTCTTCTCCTTCTCCAAGTCCCCTGGGGGAGGTTCCGCTGTGGTGGAGTCCGCGTAAGTGAATAGACTATCGTTGTTTTAGTTCAATTACTTTATTAGTTTTAATTCAATTAAACTATTGTACACTACCCTACAATCAAAACAAAGGGCCCGCTGTTCCAGTGCTAGGCTGCAACCCATTGCTTGATTGATTAGTTCTCCAACTCTGTCCATTTTCAACCACTCTTTTATACCTGAATTATTGGCAAGGAAGTGCAAACGATGCGTTTACCTCAGCCAGAATGTATGAACGATATTGAAGCTAAATGCCTGGCATGAGTCATTCGCATTTCCCAATGATCATTTCCACTGAATTGCCCTGCTTAAGGTGCAACGGCATTGGCTCAAGCAATTACTTAATTGATTGCTGCATATACCGAACCAATTAAAGTACATTGACTCACGTTCAAATCGTATCGTTTGTCGATTTGCGTTTCGTTGCTGTGTCTGCCCTTCCGCAGATCTCAGCATTTCGATCGGCGCTCAGTTAGGTCGTCACTAATAGCCTTTGAAGGCGCCGACCGTGTCATATGACTTGTATGACACTTGTTTTCGGGCATGAAGCAAAAAATGCGTTCGAAATATGAAACCGTGTGAATAGGTCCGAGGACAGGTGCTTACTTGGTTTTTGAATACGAAGCAAAATGCATTTAGCGTATGGCCTTGGGAAATGGGAATGTGATATCGTATGTCAATTGTTATGGTTTGGTTGCATCAAGTGCAATGATACACGAGTATGCATTATATGTGGTAAATGAATACCGCAACGTATGCCATATGAACGTTATTGCCTGTGGAAAGAGGCGTCAGTTAATTGTTTGTACAATATAAATATTAATTGTGGGCTGAGGATGATTGCAAATGGAGGTGGTGGGGGGAGGGGGAGGGGGTGTAGCGAGGTGTAACATCCGTAAGCCTGGTTTGAAACCCTTGTCGTCATGTGTTGATTTGGCTCCGTGGTATTGGTATTCATGCCAAGTGAAACATCCACGGGACGGCTAAAATTATAAGAACTATTTACAGGGTGGTGAATACTTTAAGAAATTCCCTGTGAATAATAAAGTGCATCGGGTAATATTTGGTTTTGTGAGATCTCTCTATTCAGAAAAAGTGTTAGCACTTTATTGATCAAAGAAAATGCGTAATAACTTTCGTTATGTGTTGATTCCTTCCATCCTCAGTAACCTGGCCTTAATGAACGTCACAAGATGCAAACGACTCATCCCGAATAAATTAGCGTTTGTTGTTGCTTTTAAATTCTTATTTTATGAAACTTAAATTAAACCTTTTTTTCTTATTAAATCCTATTTATTCTCTGGTATAGATTTCATTTTACTTGGGGGGATGGGAGCGAACAGAAAAGTGTGATTGCTTTCAACCTGGCGAAGCCCAGGACGATCCTTGTCCCAGTGCAATCCAAGTTGACATGCAGACTCCACGTGACACCCCTGGATAGCTACTTTGGCACCCGCCAAGTAGTGAACCAATGCATGCAGCGACATCCTGAGAAAGGTTGGCCCAAGGCTAATAACCAGGCCCGTAAAAATGAATTATTATGGCAAATTTAACAAGCCTCGGATATAGACCGGATACACGACGACAACCAGGGAACGAAAATGGGTAAACGATTTGAGAATTTTCTCATGGAACGTCCGCTCATTATATAGAGCTCGACCTGTACAGCAGCTAGCCGATGCCCTGGCCGAATATAAAGCTGACATAACAGCATTACAAGAAATAAGATCGACGGAGACTGGTGTTATTCAAAGAAACAAATATGACATTTATTATAGCTGTCATGCAAAACTCCATGTGCTCGGGGTAGGCTTTCTAGTCAGCCAAAAACTTAAGCGTGCCATCATAGGCTTTAATGCAATAAACGAAAGGCTATGCACTCTTCGGGTGCGAGACAATTTTAAGAACATAAGCCTCATAAACGTTCACGGACCTACAGAGGAGTCCCCCGACGACGAAAAAGAAGAATTCTACGAACGTGGAACGGGCCCACAATGCTTGCCCAAGATACGATGTGAAAATCGTTCTTGGGGATTCGAATGTGAAAATAGGTCGGGAGCCGGTACCGCTGACGGTACGAACGTACTGAGGTGCCAACGTCGACACGGATCACTATCTTGTTGATGCAATTTTCCGAGCGCGGATTGCCATACGGAGACGTATTGCATCCGCGGTTAAGGTTCCAATCAACACGGCTGCCTTACGCAATGAGAACACCAGCAACACCTTTGGTCATGCGCTAGGACTCGCCTAACGTCCTGGGGCCAGCATGCCGGACGTAGAAGAGGAAAGGACACGTCTTAAGAGTACTGTCATTAGTACGGCCAACTCCATCTCAGGCAGTAGTCGTAGAGATAGGAGCTACTGGTTTGAGGATGATGAGTGCAAACTAGCGACTAAGAATGCTGCATACCGGGCAATGCAGCAGTCTCATAGGACGCGGGTACGCGAGGAGAAATACAAAGAGCTCAGAAGATCTGAAAAAATACTTCACAGGCAAAAGAAAAGTGTCTGGGAAGAAAACCTTGTCTGTGTAATAGAGAAAAGTAGAGAGCCCGTACCGCATCAGGGGGGAAGTTCTACCAAACAATCCGCAATAACACGCGGTACATACCACCCTGCACTTACTGCAACGATAAAGAGAGTAATCTGATCACCGATTCTGAAAAGATTCCGAAGCGATGGGAAGTGCACTTCAATGAATTGCTAAATGGTCAGCTCTCAGAAGAATTGAAGGCTCCACCAAAGCAAAATCAAGACCAAATGATGCCGCCACCAAGCATTGAGGAAACAGTAAAAACCATAAGACAGCTCAAATCAAATAAAGCTCTCGGAGCTGATGGAATACCAGCTGAACTAATCAAACACAGAGGAACAGCGTTACATCATGCAATTAATGAGATCGTAATGCACGTATGGGACCAAGAGGGGATGCCGGAAGATTGGCATCGCGGAATAATTTGCCCCATATATAAAAAGGGAGATATCACAGTGTGCAACAACTATTGGGGTATAACATTGCTGAGTACCGCCATAAGATACTCTCCACTACTCTACAAGACCGGATAGCCCCATACATTAAAGTCATTATTGGTCAATATCAGTGTAGTGTCATTCCGGGAAAATCGGCGATTGATCAGATATTCACACCTAGGCAGGCGATGGAAAAATGTCTGGAATTTAAGATTCCATTATATCATCTATTTATAGACTTTAAGGCCGCCTACGATAGCATAGCCAGGGTAGAACTATATAATGCCATGAGAGAGTTAGGCATTCCAAACAAATTGATACGACTATGTAGGTTGACCATGACCAACGTAACTAGTCAAGTAAAAATAGCGGGATTGCTGTCCAAACCTATAAACATCTTTAATGGACTTATAGCGTTAAGCAAGGATAGTGAAGAAGGTGAATTGAACACACGATGAAACGGTTGAAAAGCGAAGCAGTGAAGCATCAGACTACTGACCGTGTTTTGAATTTGATTTCCAAACTCGAGTATATTCCACTGGTGTGAATTCTTTTTATTTATCGCTTGGTATACGGTTCTGATGTATTTTTCTTATTCGAATTTTTCGTTCGGTGTTCTTCACTATTTTTGCTTGTGAATTGTGTGTATCTGTTAGAATCGCTACACACTCCCGCCGCAGTAACTTCGTTACGATCAGATTCGTATGCGGACGACGGACGAACGAGAGAGAAACGAGAATACGTCGGAGGCTGGGCTCTATGCGGAAGTCGTGACCGTGTGTTAAGTTCTGCTTTACTATGGGAAGTGTATGCTGTGTGTACAGATCACGTCGGGGTCACCAATTATAGCGTTAAGCAAGGATAGTGAAGAAGGTGAATTGAACACACGATGAAACGATTGAAAAGCGAAGCAGTGAAGCATCAGGCTACTGACCGTGTTTTGAATTTGATTTCCAAACTCGACTATATTCCACTGGTGTGAATTATTTTTTTGTTATTTATCGCTTGGTATACGGTTCTGATGTATTTTTCTTATTCGATTTTTCGTTCGGTGTTCTTCACTATTTTTGCTTGTGAATTGTGTGTGCATCTGTTAGAATCGCTACACCACTCCCGCCGCAGTAACTTCGTTACGATCAGATTCGTATGCGGACGACGGACGAACGAGAGAAACGAGGAAACATCGGAGGCTGTGCTCTAAGCGGAAGTCGTGACCGTGTGTGAAGTTCTGCTTGACTATGGGAAGTGTATGCTGCGTGTGTGTACAGATCACGTCGTAGTCACCAATTATAGCGTTAGAAATAATAGTGAAGAAGATCGTGTGATTCTAACTGACGCTATGACAGCTCGAATCACGAAAAAAATTTTACCTAAGCGTTACAGACCAGGCTACTGACCGTGTTTTGAATTTGATTTCCAAACTCGACTATATTCCACTGGTGTGAATTATTTTTTTGTTATTTATCGCTTGGTATACGGTTCTGATGTATTTTTCTTATTCGATTTTTCGTTCGGTGTTCTTCACTATTTTTGCTTGTGAATTGTGTGTGTGTATCTGTTAGAATCGCTACAGACTCCGACAAGGGGATGGTCTGGCCTGCCTCCTCTTCAACCTGGCATTGGAGAAAGCAATCTATGACTCTGGAATTGCAAATAGAAAGACTGTTGTCAACAAGTCCTGCCAGATACTTGCCCACCCAGATGACATCGACATCATCGGTAGATTCGATGCGGCTATACAGGATTCCTTCACCCAGATCACGCAGGCGGCACACAAAATGGGACTGCACATTAATGGGAGAAAAACTAAGTACATGGTGGCAACTTCTGCGAAGAGAAGACCTAACATTGGTCAAACTTTAACTGCAGCGGAACACGAATTCGAAGTAGTGCAAATTTTTAATTACCTTTGGTCAACAGTATCAGCCGATAATAATATGGAAGGTGAGCGCGACTGGCTGATCGAATCCAACAAAACCTACTATAGTTTATCAAGGGTCTTTAAATTCCGAAATTTGCCCAGAACATCCAAGCTACTGCTGTACAAAACCATGTACTCATGTATGGATCCGAGACCTGGGTACTTAATAAAAGACACTCTGAACTCCTAGCCGCGTTCGAGAGGAAGAACTTAAGGAGAATTGTTGGCCTCATATGTGAGGGAGGACGATTCCGGAGACGCTACAACCATGAGTTGTACGCAATCAACTTTTTATTTAAATTATTGCCAAGTAGTTTATTTAGATTTACTGCTTGGGTGATTATTACTATAGAGAGAGGGGGTTGTGGGTGTGGGACTCTTAACAGTGTAAATGTTCGGTTCGAATGTCAAAAACAGATCCAGGGTCTTCGCATAATCACCTCGAGTATCCGGTACTCGCGTAGGTTCGTTCACAAGTTGTGTCAAATTGCGGCTAATAGCGAACATCTCCGCTAGCCTCCCAGCCTCGTCGATTGTGTTAAAATGTACCAATCAGTCGGAGTTATGTACATTAAAACCCCCAAGAGTGAAAATTTCAGAAGCCAGGTGGTTGATCTGTATCCAGTCGACGGTATGTGAAAAATGTTCGAAAAGTGTCGCCGGTCGATCGTCATTCGGGGAGCCTTAAAGACAACAAAGAAATTTAACAGAATTCCTCAGCATGACCTTTAACCATATGATGTTATTGGGTTCCAACGCCTCAATCCTTTGGCAAACCAGATCGGACCGCGTGAAGACGCAGACTCCGCCCTAAAAATGGAATCTCGAATGCAAGTCGTATCCTGAGCAACGAAGATATGATAATTAGTAGACGAATCGACCTGAGTCTCAGTTACGGTAAGGATATCAGGTTTCGCTGTTTGCAAATATTGGTGGATGACGTTTACATTCGTATTGGTGAAACCGGTGTCCCTGATGTTACAAAAAGCCTTTATCAGTCGAACATCAATAGAGCCTAGAGAAGGAACCCGATTACTCGATGACGAATTTCTTAAAGTTCGGTTATTTGTCAAAATATGTACATGATGTTCCCGAACACAGTTCCCCGGGAGATCCGAATAGGAAACTAGTTTACCTCCGGTATTCTTTATTTCAGAACGTACCACTATGACTTATCGCCGTGGCAGTCCCAACTATCCGAAACATACTCGAACATTTCTCCCGACGATATCGCGGAATGTACAGCGTGATGGGGTGGTATCTCACCTTGGACCGACTTACCACCTAAACCAACCTTTTCTCGAACCGATCCATCAGCCGAGCTCCGAAAGGCGGTCAGAGATTTCTCCCGATCATTTCACGGAGCCTATAGCTTGATGTGGGTGGTATTTCACCGGGTGACAGGGCGTTGGGACCCCACATACCACTCGGTGGGTGGGGTCCAATTGAGAATATGGTTGTGATGTGTTGTGTTGAATGGAGTTCCATTCGACTAGGAATAATGTTTTCGTATTGTGTGGAATTTTCATTTCGGGTATCCGGACATTACTATTTCACATCCGCACCACTCTACAGCGATCAGAGTGAGCTTAAAATCTAGGGCTTCAGCAGATTGCCTTAAAATTACTCGATTCAGAAATCGATCACTGTTGCGGATTCGCAATGGACACAGCCAGCGAATTCGGAACTGAATGCTACCCGTGGCAACCAAATAACAAATGTCTGCAACCAGCTGACATAATCGTATATTTGTTGTAAAGCAAGAAAATAACAGACAATATCTCTCTCTTCGTTAACTACTTGGAACAATCAGATGTGCAACCGGAGCGAATCCTTGAATATCCGACCGATCAATTAAAATAAAAGTGTTTTAAAAGTATGGCGCAAGACCAATGACCTTGCCCAGAAAAACAAATTATTATGGAAAATTTAACAAGCCTCAGGACTTGCAAAATAAGGCCAAGACCGGTTCCCGGTTGTACTGCCGATGATGGTGATGATGATTTTAAAAGTATAATCAATCATTAAAACAACTAGTTTTCTTATTTGGAGGATTATTTATGGAGATTCTGCCGACAATTGGTTAAGGTACTCTTGTTCCCATTTCACAGCATTGTCTAGCAATTTTAGAACGAATACCGTGTGCTGGTGAATAGAAGGTCCACCCTAAGGACCGACCGCTGCCAAGCTTATGCCGCATCATTCGAGCTGCCCCCAGTGCAGTTACCTTAACGTAGAAGGTCCAGCCTAAGGACCGACCGCCGCCAAGCTTGTGGCGCTTCATTCGAGCTGCCCCCAGTACAGTTACCTTAACGTAGAAGGTCCAGCCTAGGGACCGACCGCCGCCAAGCTTGTGGCGCAACACGAAGCTGCCCCCAACGCAGATACAACTAACCACACCGCAACCAGTTCGCGGCGCACGTCAGCAAGGATCCAGACGTGAGGATCACCCACCGCCAGCTTCACAGCACAATCACCAGCATCACTGCACGCCAGGAGACAGCACTTCCTGACGTCATCCCCCCGTCCCACAACAATATCCATTGTTCGTGGAAGTTGCGTTCAACGCTTGTTGAACATACAATCACAAACAAATAATATGTCACATCGTTCCTAGAAGAATGTCGGACAATGTTAATAATACCGAGAATCGACTCTTAGGAGAAATGTATCACTGCACTATACGTTTCACTTATTCGTACCGGATGTGAAATTATTTTCTGTTGGATTTCTTCTTTTATACCACTTAACACACTACTATTATACCATTAGAAATACATTAGGCTATCGAAATAAGCGAATGCCCAGCAATTACAAAAGTTTAGCATGTATTAAGTCCGTCCCGAACTCATCAATTAATTAGATAATGGACCATAATCACCTTCAACCAAATATCAAGGAAAAGGGAAAAATTATCTCAATGATTATAGTTCATCCTTTTAATATGCTACGCACTTCATTTGTTATATTTGATTACAATACATTTTTACATTAAAGGCAAAATTACTTCGAAGCTTTAGCATAACGTTCTGAAATGTCTTTCCAATTGGCAATATCGAAGATTGCTTGAACATAAGTCGGGCGAACATTTTTATATTGCAAGTAGTATGCATGCTCCCAGACATCAATACCAAACAGGGGAACCAGACCTGGCGAATCACGAAAAAATAAATAAATAATTCAGGGTAAATCCTCACCGTACATACCAGTGGATGCCTCTAAAGGATCTTGATTGGGTAAGGCAGCTAATTGCAATTTGCAATTTTTCTTATTGAAGCCTAACCATCCCCATCCAGAACCTTGGATGGCAACAGTTATGGCGGTCATTTCCTTTTTAAACTTATCCATACTGCCGAAGCTGTCGTCAATTGCTTTTTTCAAGTCCCCAGACGGCTCACAACAATCTGGGCTGAGATTTTGCCAGAAAATCGAATGATTTATGTGACCACCACCGTTAAAACGCAACGCACCACCTAATGATATTATTTTCGAAACATCGCATTTAGACTGAGCCTCCTGAAGTTGTTCTTCAGCAGCATTCAAATTGGTGATGTACGTCTGGTGATGTTTCTGATGATGGATCTAATAATATTTACTAAAAACATTAGTGTTTCTTATTCATGTTTAGTCCAATTAACCTCCATGATCTCTTTGCAAATAACGGGTTCAAGTGCTCCATAATCATAAGGTAGTTTCGGTAAAGTATGCTTGCACCTTGCAACTGACCTGCAAATAAAATTGATTTGCAATTAAATCGATTTTACGTAATCAAACTTCCGATTGAAGAGGAAAGCCGGTAAGATGTTCATTCAGATATTACTTTGTCACATTGGCAGCAACCCGGACGATGGAAAGCATTTTGTTTCTATTTCAACGTTGTCTCCTCTCTCCAATGCTATTAAAGATTTGCCAAACTATAAACTAATAGCTCTCGTTACAAATTTAGATCAGCGGCGTAAAAAGCTGTCAGTGTGAATGATATTTAATGACAAGTTGGAAATCGTGCTCAGCTTTTAAATATCGAATTTAACGTTTCTAGGTTTATATGTTTTACTTCTCGCATGCTTTAAACGCTTCGTATACAATCAATTTCCTTGTTTTTTTTTTTTTTTTTTTTTTTTGAATTCTATTCTGTTGGGAAGTACGCTTTTAGATTTAATAAATTAGATATATTTCGATTGATCCACTCAAATCGTAACGACAAATAACAAATTCGTTGTGAAATGCGAACAATTCTCAGTTTGCATAAAAATTGAATGAGGTTGTTGTGATGAATAGGCAATTGTTTGGACGTCGATTGAAGGCATTTATCAATGTTTGGGTCCGATGGAGTTGAATAATCGTATGTTAGTGAGTTAAGGGATTTGTTAAGCGAATTACTAACTTGATTGGCGATTGATTCGTTTTTTTCTGTAATGAGGGTGATGATATGTGGAAGCGTCCTTTGGTGGAGAGAGCCGAGGTCGTTAGGACTGCTCTCGACATGTGAAATTTTATCCGTGATTATTTTTAAGTTGGAGCTATGGGAGCCACGCCCTGATAAAAAATTGCTTATGGTGATGTAGTGCTCTGAAAAGCCCCACCACCTTTTTCCTCCAAATCCAACAATCCAATAATCCTCTTTCAAAACCTAAATCTAATCCAAATCCTAACAAAAATCTAAACTAAACCCAAAAATTCGCAATAAACGAATTAAATATTCGTTTATCGCTCTGCATTTGTCCCATGGCATTATCAAAACCCAAAAGTCACAAACACATGCCACGAATAAAATAAAATCCTTGATAAACGAATCAAATATTCGTTTATCACATACACCCAATCCAAAAAACAAACCAAACCCATGGCAAATCGAACCAGATGTTCAATTTTAGCCCTGTGAGTAGGGCGTTAGAATATACTCATAGCTAGGCCGGCTTATTGTAAGAGGCGACTAAAGGCCGAGTGGTAGCCGGGTCCCCAACGCCCCGTGCGCCCGGTGAAATACCACCCAACAAGCTTTAAGCTCCGTGAAATGGTCGGGAGTTATCCCTGGCCATCTTTCGGAGCTTAGCTGATGGACCGGTTCGAGAAAAGGTTGGTTAGGTGGTAGTCGGTCCCATGGTGAGATACTGTGGGGGTTCTCTACATCACACGGAGAACCAACCCACAACCCTAACCTGCAAACATGCAAAAACCAATTCGCAATTCCATACATTCCTAACTCCGCAATAACTACATTCCAAAACCTTCAACAGAATATAATTCAACAGAATATATTCTAATCATCCCCGCATCCATTTTCCCAAAATCGCTTCGGTCAACTTTCTACTTAAGTTATATTTCCTCTTTGCGACCAAGCAATCCTAATTTCCCCGAAAGTCATATGCTGTAATGAAACGCATATTCAAATCCATAACGGTGTATCAACCATCGCCACCAATTATACTAAGCCGCGCACATTTCCCCGAAATTACTTTTGTTAATATTTTACCCAAATGATATTCCTTGCTTGCACCCAAGCAATTCCAATTTCCCGCGAAAATTCTTGCCCATACTTGCTCGCGTTCCCAAAGCCAATGTCCCGGTACACCCAGCCAACGAATCCAACTTAGCTTATACGGCAAGGATTCGCTGGAACTAAATTCTTAAGCAGGCATAGCAACTCGTCCACAAATTCTTAATAATTGGTAGCGAGCTTACTTCTGCTATGATTCAGCCGCCACTACGCGACGAATAGATTTTTTCCCATTTCTTCAGTCAGTCGCTAGCCAACCGCCACCGGGTCCGGGCAAAAAAAAAATCAAATTTAAGCTGCGAAAGTGGTCAGTGGTTGTTGCCCAAGTGCATCGGTTGCCTTTACGAAAATTAAAAAAACTACGCGCGTTAGGCTGATTAAAGTAATCGCTAAAACCGAACTATTTGTGTTAAGTTAAGTTAACAAACCATTGAGAACTACATGTGTAAGTGAAATAAAAGAAAGCCCATATCCGATTACCCGACGTGTTTTATTCTTTCTTCCCTTCGTCGGTGGTGAATCGTCGTAGTTCGTTGTTCGAGGACGGCGCATCTGCGGTCATTGTTCCCTTTCACTCGTATCAACATTGTCAGCAGAAGGTGGAGAGACAAAAAAACGTTATTTGCAGAGACGCACTTGTTCTACGATTCTAGGAACAGTTAATCATAATCGGTTCCTTAGAACGCGGTGACGCAGACTATTCCGGAGGCGCGGAAGATGAGAAGTGGGAAGGAAGTGAACCTAGTGCCCGTGATTGGTGCCCATACCTCATCACCCCCACAATACCACCCCGTCACGCTGTATATTCCGCGATATCGCCGAGAGAAATCTTCGACTATGTTTCGGATGTATGCCTGATGACCCGGACTGACACGTAGATAAGTCATGAAGGTACCTTCTGATATAAAGAATTCCGGAAGTAAACTAGTCTCCCATTCGGATCTCCGGGGGGGACTATGTCAGGGGGAACATCATGCAGATATCATGATAAATAATGGAACTTTAAGAGGTTCTTCATCGCATAACCGGGCTCGCTCTCGAGGCTCTGCCCACGCTCGACTGGTGACGGCATTTTGTAACATCAGGGGCATCGGTTTCACCAATACGAATGTAAACGCCGGCCACCAATATTTGCAAACAACGAAACCTGATATCCTTGCCCCAACTGTGACCCAGGTCGATTCGTCAACTGATTCGACATATCTTCGTTGCTCAGGATACGACTTACATTCGAGATTCCGTTTTAAGGGCGCAGTCTGCGTCTTCGTGCGGTCCGATCTGGCTTGCCAGAGGATGGAGGCGTTGGAACCCAATAATATGAACATCATATGGTTGAGGGTCGTGCTGAGGAATTCCGTTAAATTTCTTTGTTGTCTTTACCGCTCCCCGAATGACGATCGACCGGCGACATTTTTCGAACATCTTTCACATACCGTCGACTGGATACAGATCAACCACCCAGCTTCTGAAATTGTTGTCCTTGGCGATTTTAATGTGCACAATTCCGGCTGGTTGTTAGATTCTAACAGAACCGGCGAGGCTGGGACGCTGGCGGAGATGTTTGCTGTAAGCCACAACTTGACTCAAGTCGTGGGGGAACCAACGCGAGTGCCGGATGCCCGAGGCGATTATGCGAACACCCTGCATCTGTTTTTGACATCCGAACTGAGTATTTATACTGTAAAGGTTTCTGTGCCATCGGAAAACTCAGATCACTACTTGGTATTTGTCGCGCAAGCACTAGCATATCTAGCGAATAACCGGCCTAGGCAGCTTCGCCATGTATGGAAGTATGGGGCTGCTAACTGGGACGATTTGCGAGATTTCTTCACATCCTTTCCATGGTCCGAGGTGTGCTTCGGAAACTCCGATGTTAACGCTTGCGCGGAGTCGGTATCCGAGATTATTCTTCTGGGGATGGAGATGTATATTCCACATTCCATCAAACGAAGCTCGTCTGATAAACCTTGGTTTGACCAAAAATGCGAGCTGATTACAGCGGCAAAAATAGAGCTTTTAAGCAATGGCGCTCCAATCCAACCGGTGTTAATAGAACCCTCGACTTTTGTTAGAATCAGAAACGCGTGCAACCAGGCGATTGATACCGCGAAGAAAGCTCACAACGATAGGGCGATCAATAAGCTCATTCGGTGCCCAACTGGTTCACGCTCCTTCCGGTCAATGGCAAAAGCTGTCAGCGGTAACTTCACATCCTCCTCTTTCCATCCGTTGGTGACAGACATCGGGACGTTAGTCATGAATTCAAAGGATAAAGCTAATGTGTTCGCGAATTTATTTTCAGCGAATTCAAACCTCGATCCCGGCCTTTTGGAGCCACCTGTGATCTCGCCGGGACGGTCTTCGATGCGGGATGCGAGATTTCGTCCGCGCACTATTCAACGCATTCTACGTGAACTGGATTGTAGGAAGGCAACCGGCCCGGACGGAATACCAGCAATAGTCCTTAAGACCTGTGCTCCAGAACTATCGCCGGTTCTTGGCAGACTCTTCCGTTTATCTTATGCACGGAGGACTTTTCCTGCCTGCTGGAAAATCGCTCGAGTTCAGCCAATCCCAAAGACGGGAAAAAAGTGTCTCCCACAAAATTACCGTCCGATAGCTTTACTGTCTATTTTATCTAAAATAATGGAAAAAGTCATCAATACACAGTTAGTTAAATATTTGGAGTGCAACGGACTTCTGAATGATCGTCAATACGGATTCCGTGGCAGGCGGTGCACGGGAGACCTTTTGACACTTATAACCGAGATATGGACATCTGCGATTGAGGAGCATGGTGAGTCAAGGGCGGTCGCATTGGATATCTCCAAGACTTTTGACCATGGCACGGGGCATTGCTGAGCAAACTTCGTTCATATGGACTTTCCCAAGAGGTTTGCGACTGGACGAGGGGCTTCCTCGAGAATCGATCGATTCGGGTTATTGTGGGCGGCGAGTGTTCGGATCTGTATCCTGTTAATTCAGGGGTGCCCCAGGGTTCTATTTTGGCTCCAACCTTGTTCTTGCTTCACATAAATGATTTGTTGGAGATAACGGATAACAAAGTGTTCAGTTTGGCGGATGATACGTCGCTTGTTTCCTCTTTTTCGAGTGCTCGGCCGATTGGTGCATCTGCGTCGCATCAGCTGAGATGCAGACAGATTGACTCTCTGAATCAGGATCTAGATAGGGTCCTGCAGTGGGGTAGGGCCAATCTCGTCGACTTCAATGCAGCGAAGACTCAATATACAACATTCACAAAGAAAAGTGGATCATCGGTTCCACAGCTGATGATGAATGGCCGGGCCCTCGAGGCTGGGAAAGTTTGAAATTGCTCGGCATCACGGTCTGTGGTAATGTATCATGGCATAAACACGTGTCGAGTATTGCCAGGGCAGCCTCAGGAAAACTGAACTATCTTTTTAGAGGTAAGAAATATTTTACTCCGTCCCAACTTCTTCTCCTATATAAATCCCAAATTAGACCCGCGCTCGAATATTGCTCTCATGTTTGGAGCTCGGCTCCTAAACATACCCTCGACCTACTTGAGAGCATACAGAGACGAGCGATCTGCCTGATCGGGGACTCGGCGCTGACGTCGGGACTACAGTCGCTATCACATCGAAGGCGCGTAGCCGACCTCTGTCTGTTTTACAGATATTATCACGGGTACTGTTCTTCGGAGATTCTTGGTATTGTTCCACGCAATTCGGTTTATATGCGCTCCACAAGACAATCCCACGGATCGCATCTATTTGTGGCTCATCTCCCGACGGCGCGAACATCCCTGCATCAAAACTCGTTCCGTTACAGAGCGGGGAAGCTGTAGAACTCCCTTCCCACGCGAGTGTTCCCGGAGCGTTACAACCTGCAACTGTTCAAAAAGAACTGCAACAGTTATTTGATGGCATCTCGGGGCGCCCACTCAGCGCTATAGGTTCCCCTCTCCCGAGAGAAGTCTAATAAAAATAAATTAAAAAAAATGCCATAAGCAAACAAAATCCAATTCCAGTGCATCCTCATACGCCCTTTCATAAGAATTCATTAAACTGGATTCTTATCTCAAAAACAAACATTGGGCACCACGCCCAGTGTATCTAAATCGAGATTTTGCATCTGAAACGTTCGTTTCAAGATAGAAATCTCGATTTGCTCCCGTTTAAAAGGAAGATGTATTGCGATCGCCGGGCGGTAGTATCTAAAAAGCCATTGTTCCTGGATGAAGTACCCCAGGAACGAAGTCAGTAAAATAAAAGTCATTGTCCCTGGAGGAAATACCCCAGGTAAGGAACAACCAGTATTTTTACCTTAAATAAAATAAAAAATACAAAAGTAGATACTTCGTGCGTTTTTTTTTTAGTTTTGGCTGCTCCAATAGAGTCGTGGAGATAGCTTTTCTTTCCAACTTTGAAGTTGTTGATTCCTGGTGTCGAGCAACCCCTGAAGAGGCTGTTGACTGTGAATTCACAGAAGACATTCCTCATCGACGATCGGTCGCTACTCTTCCCTCAGGTTTGAGGAAGCACGGCGGCGACCGCAACGGGTCCCCTCAGGAGCTGTCTATAGAGATTCCTCATCCTTCTCAGGACAAGGAGACACGCTACCTAGGAGCGAGGCTAACTGTACTAGGTACAACAGTGATAGTGCTAGTTCCCATGTCCCCATTTTACCAAAGCTTCTAAGGATAGTGTAGGTTTGAAGATGCATCTACTTTTAAGAACGTGTTCCATCTGGTCTGCCATAAAGCAATAGAAGCTTCTCTTTCTTCTGGCTTTATCGCCGCCAGTTGGACAAGTACTTCATTCTTTGTGACTCTTCATTTATAGATCCGAAACATCTCCTCCATTAAGATGTCTATGGCGAGATGTAGTCTTTAATGCACATACCTGTATGTAACTCTCATCATTCTTTTGAGTTGTTTTGTTTGTAAAGCTTTTTCGGTTGTTTTGATTGTAAAGTTCACACCGATGTGGCATACGATAAAATTGATGTGATTATCCTTAACAGGGTAATTCTCTTGCTATATCCTGGTCCACCGAAGTTTGCCAATATACCGGATAAAGCTTCCTGTACGCCTGTGGGTTTCTTACTCGGTTATTCTACGAAAGATTTAAATCTTAGTCTATTGTTGAGCATGACTCCCAAGTACTTAACCGCTTCCTTCAATCATATGTTCTGATTTCTAATCTGAAATTTCGCGTATTCTACACGCTGTAGTGTAACAATACGATCACCAGATGACCATGTAAAATGAATTGCCCCAGTTCTGTCCCTTTATCTGTCTTAAGCTTTTTAAAGCATCCATATTTTAATATAAACTTTTCTACTAAAGTCTTGGCAATATTGAAGGCGTCTTTGGTTTCCATTGCAAATGCTTCCGCGACGTTAGTTAGTTCACATTGTACGGTTAGGATATATCTAAATCCGTTTGAAGGACTCAATGGGCCTATAGTATCTACTGAAATTGTTTCAGGGAAGAGGGGATGGGGGCGGGGAGTAATAAACATATGAACACTTCCAACAACAACGTAATAAAAAATTCCTCGCCACTCGCGCGCACCTCCCTCTAAGGGTTTTTAGGAAATCAAGTGTTGCCATTTGCAAAAATGTATCGCCGACCGCATATAATGATATATAAGGAATTCTAGGAGTCATCATTTTGTTTTTTAATGTCTCTCCTTTTTCTCCTTTTATCAGCAGCCTCATTGCAATAAAGCAAATTTTTCTGGGAATAAATATTTGTTTTACTTAAGTAACCCTTCCCGGACACTTTCGATGAGAAAGTATTCAACGTCGTTGTGTCCTTTATTTTCGTTTTGCTTCTTGGCATCTACCGTGGATCACCTGCCATTCTGCTCATTTGAGGTTATCTCCATTTAAGTTTCTGATAATTGTGCATATCTTCTAACATCATTTCATTAATTTGTAGCGCACACCATTTTTGTTTATTTTGAAACACACTCGTCTTATCTCTTTGTCGGTAGCATCAAATATGGTTCCAACGGACTCAGATATGTTCTTTATAGATTTTTAGGCCGTATATACCATATAACTAGGGGTAAATCTATACCCTGTGGCGTTGACCCATAAATACATGCCCTTCTAATAACGCTTCGAAATAACCCAGAAGTAGAAGTCCATTCCTTTACCCCCAAGCAGAAGAGTGGATCTCGTTTTCACAGGGCTAACGCAGATTTCCAGTCAGACGAAATTAAAGCAGAACTAGATGCCATCGTTTCTAATACAGTGGAGGAAGTTAAAAGGTTAGAAAAGCTAAGCTTCAAAAAAACGAAATACTCGCTACGATCTCTTCATAGTACGGCTCTCGGTGGGACTACTATCCGATGAAATAATTAACACTAAAATGCTCTTCCACATGCCCCACCAAACGGGAACCCGGGCCCAATTTAATGCAACCTATTCTTTGGACACAATGCCAAAAATTATCCACGGGCCTACAAATACGTGAAATGCAAATTCCCACATAACCCGGGCGAATGTCATAGAACTAGGGAAGACGATAGTCAAGATTCCTGCCATAACTATAACCAAACAGGACATCCATCTAATTTTCTTGCTTGCCCCAGATACAAAGCTTTAACCAACAAGCGTGCCGGGCTGGGTCAGCAAGCAAGAGAGAAAAACCTCTCTCAGAAACTATAGGTAAAATCGGCGGTTAAAATACCCAACAACACAAGGTCTGGTGTCAGCTAGGCAGGCCTGTTACGAACACATGTTCAAACATGTCGCAAAACATAGGACCCAAATCCCAAAAGCCCCAAATATCACTTTCACAGGAATCCTCGAAGAATTTATGGATCTTTCCACCCACATATTTGGTATGGACACATCCTCACTAATCGCCACGACTTTCCTGGATGTATTTCGGAAAGGTGGCTCGATTACGACTCAATACAACAAAATCGAATACTTGGAACTCCTAAACTAAGTTTTTGCTATAGATATCTAAAAGGGGCAAACTTCTAATGTTGAATGTTTCGTCCCCGGTCGACCATTCAAGGCGAATAGACCTCCTGGAATTACTCCGACGGGAAAACATTGTTATTGCTTTTATTCAAGAAACGCATCTCCAAGAACGCCATAAAATTACTCTGAGCGAATACGCCTTCCTGAAGAACGACATCCGCCTGGGAGTTGGGATAGCCATAAATGAATGGCTCAGATTCCAAAAAGTAGAGATGACCGTAAACATTCCAATTCTATTCATATCAATTAAAATGACACGACTAAATGCATCTGAAACAGTACTTCTGGGATCGGTGTACATATCCTCTAACGCAAGCGCACGAAGTCTCAGAGACGACCTTAATACGATCCAAAACACGACACACCGATATGAAGGAGTAACAGGCGGGGACCTAAACGCGAAACACCACCTGGGGGGGCTCCCCTATCAATCCCAGCAGCAGGGTGCTCTTGAACTGGGTAGACGATCCATGCACAAACATAAGACGCCTGTGTGCGGCTGATCCGACGCTTCTTATCTGGACCACCACTTGGTCTCACCAAACCTGGTAAGCCAGGACGTTATTGTGAAAACGGTAGCTTCCTTCTCCGGAAACAATCCACTCTTCTCAAAACGAACATTAAACAATCGGACATTGAGATAAATGAGCCAAGAAAGTGGTGACCATTCAAAAACACCGATAAAGAGTCCGCAATGATATAGTCCTCAAACTCCCACCAGCCCTACCCCTTCTCCACAAGACCGTCCCTAATACGGAAATAGATCAGCAAATACTGGCCTTTAACTTAGCCGTACACAGGGCTATTGAAACCAACCCTGTGCAAATCACACAAACCCCCACAAAATACATAGATCTTCCAGACAATGTAAAATCTCTTTATAATCAGAAAGGCAAATGGCAAAAGCAATTGAAGGGTATATTCCACGGTAACCGAAATCAAACTTCAGATGAGTATAAGGAACTCTCAGAACGGATTTCATTACTAAATAATATAAGAATTAGAACAATAAAAACAATAATAATAACTTGTAAAACTGCCTTCCATCTATTAAGCCTGGGCCCCAAGTATACAATGAGGTAAGCAGGTGGCTAGGACCACGGAAATGCACTAACATCCCTGAAGACAAAATGGCTCAAACAACTTTAAATGATCTTGACAGTGTAGAGGTAACGTCTGCCCAACACTTTGAGTCTG
Organism: Microdon myrmicae; assembly: GCA_963931805.1. Taxonomy (NCBI): domain Eukaryota; kingdom Metazoa; phylum Arthropoda; class Insecta; order Diptera; family Syrphidae; genus Microdon; species Microdon myrmicae. The sequence goes on from OZ007497.1 coordinate 87,606,553, forward strand.
TGTACCGGCTCTGACGGCAGTTTGAGAACTCGCGTTGAAACATAAGTGACTGATCAAATAAGATTGAAGTCAAATCATATCCTTCCCTTCAGCGCTGAACATCCAGCCATTGACCCACTATACCCTCAATGCTTCACCAACAAAGACGAGATAAGAGAGATTGTTAAAAGGCTAAAACCTCAAAAATCAGCTGGTCCCGACAATCTAGCAAACCACATTATTATGAAACTTTCCAATACAGCTATGGGACATTTCAACCATTGCCTCAATAAACACAATTTTTTTACACCGTGGAAACTTGCGAAAATAATCCCCATTCCGAAAAAAACAAGAGAAAACTATAAATCTCGAACTTCAGGCCCGTTTCCCTCCTTATAAACATCGGAGAAATATTGGATAAAATAATATGTTCCCGCATGAATATCCGCTCTCTGAACGGGATAGAGTACATCAAGCTCACTCAACGATACACACGCTAATCAAACTCCTCACTGACGTTAACTCGAATCTCGAGCAAAAGAGATGCAGTGTAGCGTGCACTCTTGATGTGTAAAAGCATTCGGCAATATGTGGACAGAAGGACTTCTGTATAAGGTCGCAGAAAACGATATCCCACCTAGTATTAGTAACATGAGATGCAGTTTCCTCAATGGACGGGAAGGATTCATAAAGTGCAATTGTGCCAAATGGGATAACTTCCCAATCAATCGGGGAGAGCCTCAAGGGTCAATACTAGGTCACAAGCTGTACAGCATCTAAATGTACGATTTCCCCCACGAGGTATTCCTTAACAACACGCTGGCTGAATCAAAGGCGCATTTGTACACCGATGACACAACCATATATGGTCACAGCAGGTCCCCAAAAGGAGCCCCTAAATATATATAAAAAAAACAAAATAATAATAAAATGGAAAGCCCGTACGTATAAGGCGCTAGCAAAAATTGTAAAAGAGGAAGCCCTCTTATATATTGACTGTCATGGCGAACAAAATTACAAAAGTCATTGTACGCCGAAAGACATAACCAAAAACTAGATACTGTATTTTTTAGAGTGCTTGCAAAGAGCCGGTAAGTTAACATAAGAACAATATTTGTTAAATAGGACATGCATTTAGTCCTATTACTACTATTTATTAGCCTGTAGGAACCCGAAAGTTCATGACCTCACCGACTTGACTTCGCCATTGGTCCCTGTCCCGTGCGCTCTCCTTCCACGTTCGGCCATCCGATCCGATCTCCTCGAGGTGTAACCTAACATTGTCCTCCGATCTCCGTCGCGGCCGCCCTGGCGGTTGGCTTACCGTCAAGAATTCTATGCACGGTCCTATCGTTGCCCATTCGCGCCACATGTCCGGCCCATCTTAATCTCAGTGACTTGATTACTCTCACTATTGTAGGTTTGCGGTATTGCTCTTCCAATTCGTGGTTGTGCAGTCTCCTCCATTACCCTGCCTCCTCGTCATATTTGCCGCCAAAGATACCCTTAGAACTTTATTCTCGAATACGCGGAATTTGTTTTCTTCCCGTTTTGTGAGAGCCCATGTTTCGCATCCGTATAGAACAATCGGCATGATTATGGTTCTATAGATACGGAGCTTTATATTCCGTGATAGCAGTTTGGATTTCACCAGTTTACTGACTGTGTGCCAACTAGCGTTGTCGGAGTGTAGTCTTTTGTTAATTTCCATCGACATTTCGTTACTGGCCGTCAGTATTGTTCCCAGGTATTTAAATTCTTTGACATTTTCGAATATCTTGCCCCCGATGTTTATGTGTGTTCTCTGAGGTCCGCCTGCTCTGGCCATAATCATGTATTTTATTTGATCTTCATTTATTTCTAGGCCCACCTCTTCTGCCGCTTGCATGATGATTTCATTGTTTTTACTTACAGTTTCTAGATTATCTCCCAGAACGGCGATGTCATCCACATATGCGAGCACTTATGTGACCCCATTCAGAGATGATCCGGTCATGTTGTCGTATTGTACCTTTCTGATAACATGCTCGAGCACAAGGTTAAAAAGACATGGTGATAGGCCATCCCCCTGTTTTAGCCCGTCCCGGATTTCAAATTGTTCTGGGAGGTGGTTTTCTATTCTAACTCGCCCTTTGTTTTCGTTCATGCAGATTTGAATGAGGGCGGCATATTTTTTCTGGATTCCCAGCTCAACTACAATATAGTAGAGTCTTTTCCTTGCGACTGAGTCGAAGTCAACGAACAGTTGGTGAACCGTCTCTCCGTATTCCCACTTCTTTTCCAGTAGTTGCCTTATCGTGAACATTTGGTCGCTCATTGACTGGTTCCTACGGAATCCGCATCGGTAGTCTCCCAATACGTCTTCTGCGTACGGTGTGATTCTCGTCAGTATGACATTTGTTAATATTTTGTATGTGGTTGGGAGCAATGATATTCCTCTGTAATTTTCGCAGTCAGATCTGTCACTGTTTTGAAAATGGGGAGACTCTTGAGGTTTTCCATTCTTCCGGAAAGACTTCCTTATCCCATATTGTTTTAATCATTTGGTGGCATTTAGTCCTACATGAAGAAATATGTATAATTCGATTTTGAATTAAAATAAATACGGACTTCAAGTCAAAAAAGTGGCACTCAAAGTCTAGCCTCCGTGACGACCTCGCTAGGGCCATCAAGAGCATCCCCATCACGGAGGAAAACTACAGACGCTTGGGACAAACTGGTAGAGCGGATGAGTTTTCTTTGGTCGGCTGCTTTTATATGCTGAGGATGGTGATAAGAATTTGTCCGGAGTTCAGCCCTCTGATAAGGAAATGCACTCGTCGTTGATAGGTTTCCTTGACGAGATGTATAGCTGGGAGGAGTGGTATGTGTATGATTGGCTTTGTGGTTTTGGTGGAACTAGTTGTTGTTGAGCTTTTATTATTTAGGATTATGTAACAAAGTACAGTGTTTGCGGTATGTAGTATTTTAGGTACAATATTTGTGCGGTATTTTAAATTATAATGTTGTGACACATATGACAATCAGTACTATGATATTCTAGAAAGTCCGAACCAAAGTACTAGAATGTTCTAGAAAATACTGGAAAACTGGAGACTATGAGCAATAGAAAATTCGAGGCTATGGAACGGACGGAAACGAAACACCTAATCAGAATGAGGAAAAGCGGTATAAATACGTCGCACGCAGATCGGGAAGATAAGTACGGAAGCGATAAGTCAACAAATCGTTAAGTGTACGGTAAAATTAATGGTTGTTATTAACGAACTAATAAAGTGTTACATTAATTCAAAATAAATTTAACGGCTCTTATTTATTAAAAATAATTAATCCAGCGAACCCGAAGCTCGCTACATTGGTGTCAGAAGTGGGATTAATTATTGGTGAAGTGAATAAGTCTGTGAAAGTGTGTTGTGACGATGTCAGATCGACATTTGGAAGATCTTTGCGTTCCTGAGTTGAAGAAGGAACTTGAGGACCGGCATCTGGGTAGCAGAGGACAGAAGCAAATTCTTCGACAACGTCTGCAAGCAGCAATGGAGGAAGAGGGTATTGATGTCGACACATATCTTTTTACGATTGGGCCAGACTGTCCTGGTGGAGAAGAAACACCGAGTCAAGATGGTGCCAATGTAACGGAGAAGAGTTCGCCACAGATGGACATTTCGGAGATGTTCAGGATGATGATGACTAAATTCGACGCCCAAAATTCAAAATGCGACGAACAAGCTGCAGATCTGAATGTAAAATTGGATGCCCAAACGCAGTGGATGAAATATAATTTTCAACACTTTAAGGAAGAAATTCGAAACGAAGTAGAAAATCTGGATCTAAAAGTCACCAATGAAATAACGCGAATCGAAAAGAGACTTGAGTGTGTTGAGAGAATTAAGACATCGCCTAGCAATCAACATGACTACAAAGATACAAGGATGCAACCGCCAACCTTCGATGGAACGGGACCCTTCTCCGTATTTATACGTTAGTTTGTCGTCGCGGCCAATTATAATAAGTGGTCGGATGAGCAAAAGTCAACATCACTAATCTAGTCACACCGCGGGGCGGCTGCAGAATTGCTACAAACCATACCAGTAGAGAAGCAAACAGATTTCCAAGTTGTAAGAGACGGCCTTGAAGCTAGGTATGGAGGCAACCACATGCAGCAGGTCTACCGCATGCAACTGCGGAGCAGAACGCAGAAACCTGGAGAAAATCTTCAACAGTTGCAGGCAGACATTGAGCGATTGGCAAACTTGTCTTATTCAAATATGACTAAGGAATTTCTGAACGAGGTAGCAATGGACGCATTTATAAACGCACTCCAAGATCGGGACTTGCAACATGCCGTTCGTTTGGCAGGAAAGAAAACGACTAATGAAATACTGGCGTTCGCATTGGCATATGAATCTGCTAAACTGGCTACCAGGAGTACATATAGAGTCCGAGAAACGTCCGTCCAAGATTGTACCTGCCAAAGAATCGGGCATGTACAACAGACAACGCCAAGACCAGATATGAAGTGTTGAACATGCGGCGAAGTCGGCGACAACTCTGTTGACTGTAGGATGAATGAAACATCAATTGAGAATTGTTGTTCATGCGCTAATCACAAGAGAAGCCTTCAGCGTGATTCAAACTAGGACAGCACCACGACCGAAGGTAAATCCTTGCATCAACAGATAATTGCTCTTAAGACCAGCCGAGAAAAGGTCATTGAGGAGAACAATCGCTTATCAACTGTTCTAGCAGAGAGGCACGCTGAAATGTTGACCCTAAAGCGTCGTCTTCAGGATTCGGAAGTAGAAATTGATCGTTTACAGCAAGAGGCGTACGACCTTCGAAATGTACAAGTAGAAGTACTAGATGGGCGGACGAGTGATGCTATACGAGCAGCTCAAGTTCAGGACGAAGATATGTCGCTAATCTTGGAACACAAAGAAAAGAACGAGCGGCCAACTTGGAACAATATTTCCGATAAGAGTGGAACATTTAAAGCATATTGGGCACAACGGAATTCCTTGCTGGTGGAAGATGGAATTCTAAAGCGTAAATGCGAAGCCGCGGACGGAAAATCCCATCGAATGCAGATTCTAGTCCCACCATCAAAAGTGAAGGACGTACTAACAGAAATGCACGACGGGGCCTCTGGTGGACATCTGGGAGTTAATAAGACACTTTAAAAATTACGATCTCGATTCTACTGGCTTCACATGACAGATGACGTCGAGTCTTGGTGTGGGAAGTGCACAACTTACATTGCGACCAAAGGACCAACAGCAAAACCAAGGAGCGCTATGAAGTAGTACAACGTGGGTGCCCCTCTCGAGCGAATTGCTATTGATATCTCAGAACCATTTCCAAAAACCAACGACAACAACAAATACATGTTGGTCATCATGGATTACTTCAGCAAGTGGATGGAAGACCTTCCAAGTCCAAACTAAGAAACAACAACCGTCATTGAGCAGCTTATCAATAATTGGATCAGCAGATATGGAGTTCCTTGTGAGCTTCATTCCGATCAGGGCCGAAACTTTGAATCACAGATATTTCAAGGCATCTGTGCAGCACTGGGCGTGAGGAAAACGAGGACCACACCCCCCTACATCCGCAGTAAGGCGGAATGGTCGAAAGGTTCAACCGAACAATAAAAGAGCATTTATCGAAGGTCGTTAGTGATCACCAACGAGATTGGGACAAATATGTACAAACCTTTCTCATAAGTTATAGATCGACTAATCACGATACGACAGGCCATTCTCTAGCAAGAATTATATTTGGACGAGAGATACGATTACCAGCCGATCTGCGATTCGGGATACCTCCAGACGCCATAGATAAGACCGAAGACTACGTAGCTGAATGGAGAAATCGCCTCTATGAGATTCATCATTTGGTTCGAAAGCAAATCAAGGTATCCAGTGACAGGATGAAAACAAGGTACGACGTTCGAGCCAACGCATCCGGGTTTAATGCAGGCGATAACGTGTGGCTTTATAACCCTCATCGGCAAAAAGGAAGGTCTCCGAAGTTGCAGCAGCATTGGGAAGGACCGTATAAGATTCTTACAAGAATTAACGACGTCGTCTATAGGATTCAGCGAAGACCGAACGCCAAGATGAAAGTGGTAAATCGTGACCGACTGGCGACTTTTTGTTAACCCAGGAGACCAGTGAACTTAGTTCGAGACGAACTAATATAGGCGGAGGGTAGTGTGACGCATATGACAATCAGTACTAGAATATTCTAAAAAGTCCAAAACAAAGTACTAGTATATTCTAGAAAGTACTGGAAACTGGAGACTATGAGCAGTAGAAAATTCGAGGCTATGGAGCGGGCGGAAATGAAACGCCAAATCAGAATGAGGAAAAACGGTATAAATACCACGCACGCAGATCAGGAAGAGGTAAGAAATAGTCAAGTCCTTCGCGTAGGAAAATAACAAAAAAACTAGGAGCCCTCAGAACTTCTCGTGGCGGGCGGCCTTCCCCAGTAACGACACATGATGATGACTTAAAAAAACTACACCGTTTAAATCCAACAGTGGACAAATGATATCTTCTCATAATAGCGAACTCCAGAGACCTGTCCCACTGGCCTCTACTGTGCTACGCCCAATTCAGCTACACAAAGGGCAACACTCAATGAGCGAAATAGAATCAACAACCTAACCACTTCACCTCCACCAATCAGTAACAAGTATCGAAGCAACCAATAGTTTCAATAGAATAGCAGCAATTGCAGCAGCACCTTAACTATCTTCGTGGATGATATCCCTCCCAGTGACCCGAAATCATTGCAAACCAACTCACGGGTCGAGGATTTCAATGAAGAATAACTGAAACTACCCATCCATCTCATGGAAACGTCCCCGTCCCACCCAACTCGACGACACCTACGCCGTCCCTTACCACCAGCAGACCAACTCACTGGTATGGACCTCGAGACCAGGGGCCTCCCCCTTCATGGAGAATGTTTCGCCAATAATGATGCGGGCGGAATGATGCGGATTCACAACTAAATGCATCGGAAAACTCCGGTACGTCCACATTTGCCAGCTCTCTTGAACTTTCTTGGGCGCTTCACCGCTTTCTGTGGTCTCAACCGTTCTTTTTTGGACGCATCACCGAATTTTCTTGGACGCTTCGCCGCTCTCTGGCTTCTCAACCGTGCTTTCTTGGACGCATCGCCGCATTCTGCCCTTCGACCATCTGTCCTGGACGCACCTCATCGGTTACCTCTGACCAACACCCACCATAGCCAGGATTCGGATCTCCGAACAATAGGAAAATAAAAAATAAATAAAATTAAAAAAATAATAATAAATTAAATACAAAATAATGACAAATAGAATTATTAAAAAAAACATAGTCTAATTATTTATTGGTAGAGGCTCAAATAGAGACAGACCACTTGCCAACAACAATTATACGTATGACCTCGGGAGCAAAGGCCAATCAAAATCTATGAAAAAAAAAACAAATACAAATAAAAAAAAACAAAACCAGGTCGTATCTGCAAATTAAAACGAAGCCACTGCAGCGGCAGGGCTAAACATTATAGCCCGTAAAGATAAGCAAAATGAATTTAATGTAATTGTTTATAAGTACAGAAAACTGTAAATTGACTCAATAAAATTCTACTACCATCAAATTTTTGACAGCAGACAATAGCAAACTGACAGCAATATCAAACCCGAATGACAGCTGCCAGGAATTTGTTTTTTTTTTTAGAAACAATTTTAGGAAGTAATTTTTTACGTATTGAAATGGTCGGGAAAACTGGTGGGGACGAAGATCCACTTAATGAAGAACGATTAGGAGCGGTTCGGGAAGTTGGATCTCAAGCAGTATGGAGTTTGTCTTCATGTAAACCTGGTATATTTAGTTAGAGCATTCGATTCACAAAGGTGATTCAATGATTCGCCTCCTTAGGATTCGGTGTTGAACGTCTGAGGGACAACATAATGGATACATATTGGCAGTCCGATGGACAACTTCCACATTTGGTTAATATTCAGTTTCAGAGAAAAACCAGTATCAACCAAATATACATTTACACCGACTATAAACTGGACGAAAGTTATACTCCAAGTCGAATCTCGATACGGTCTGGAACACATTTTAATGACTTACAAGAATTGGAAATTGTTGAACTCTCCGAGCCTACAGGTGATAAGTATATAGTTTTGGAAAGGAAAATAATAAAGTATTTTTTTTTAAAGGATGGGTCGTCGTGCCAATTAAAGATGGTCGGGGCAAGGCAATCAGAACTTTTATGGTGCAAATCGCAGTTATATCTAATCATCAAAATGGGCGAGATACCCATATGCGACAAATCAGGATTCATTCCCCTGTCGACGGCAAAGAGTATCCATTAGAGTCATTTGGTAAATTCAACACTGTTGGATTTCAAAAATATTCTACCATAAGATAGTTGTTATTTCCCCCTTAATTTAAGTAGTAATAAAATATGTTGTTTTGAAATGTATTTAGATTATTTTAATGAAAGTTCATAGATAATTTGAATTCCCTGAATTCTTCAATTAAGTTTTTTTTTTTTAATTACTTTTGGAATGTAATATGATTAATTTATTTTTAGAATAGTTTAAAACATTTTCTACCGAAAAGTGATATTTGCTTACCTTTGCGATATGAAATAAGAAAAATGGTATTTTTCCTCTCACGTAATGCAATTAAGAGCTCTTTTTAGTTCATCCTTCAAATATAAATACTTTTACAACTTGTGTTTACCACATTACTTCGCCCAATATCGTTGTTACTAGTCCGGGGACGGCGTCGTTTCAGCTCCCTTCTCTCAGTGTGGATTCCGGCGCTGGCCGGCCAAACGGTTTATTTGGCTACCGTACCGTACTTCCAGCGCCGGACGCTGCTCTGGACGAAGGGCGTTATTGTCTTGCCCAGTACAGTTCTTGTATTCTCCAAATAAAACACCGCTGCTATAGTTACTTAACCTTTATTACTCGTTATGTACACTACAGTAAATCATGTGCACCGAAACGGTCAGTTATCTCTTCACAACTCGGAACTCCCATGGTAACTCCTGCTGCTCTGCCGATGTGCCCGCCTTCAAACGTGAGAACAATATTCGATCGCAGGTCTAATTTGGCATTTATACAGGAGAAGTTGGGCCGGAGTAAAATATGTCTTGGCTCTAAAAAAATAGCTCAGTTTTCCTGAGGCTGACCTGGTGATGCTCGACGCGTGAGTTATGTTTCCGAGAGTGTTCCTTCTTCTCCCGCACTAGATCACTCCCAATAATAAAGGAAACAAGTGTATAATGGTTACTTTCTTTATTTATTTCACTAATTTCTTTATAACCTTTTTTTTTGTTTTCATTTATTAACTATTTTTATTACTTTGTTATCTAGTCTTACACTTTATCTTAAATGGTTATTGTTATTTAGAGACTTCTTTTTAATCGCTGATTGACACTATTTAGCTCATTCAAGGTTCTTGGTAATTACATATATTTATTATCTGTCTTATTTCTAACACTTATCCACTCTTAATGATTGCCTTTACAATAACTTAGATTCTTTTTTTCTCAATCGCTTACCAAAAACAATTACAGCTTGTGGTGGTTCTGCCAAACCCCACGGTTCGCTTTCCTGAAAAACCTCCATAACTTTCACCCAATCTCCTAATTTCGCTAATACAATAGCATTAGCACCCTAAATGCTTCAAGCATCAAATCGATCAAGTTCTTTTAGCTAAAATCCCCTAGAAGAGAATTCTTACCTGCATGCATAACTTCGCATTTAAAATCCCCTAAAAGAATTCTCTCCAAGCTTACCATAAATTCCCTGAAAAGAAAACTTATCGGTTCACATATAATGTAACCGCATAGTCAGGTAATCTTAGCCTTGAGTTGGCTATCCCCAGCCTACCATGTGTACAACTTGTCTTACATACACATCGATTCATTGTCCAACTGCCAAGCAGCGTCGGGCAGCTTGTTTGTTCAGCTGACATATACCCGACCATGATCCCTCGCCTAGACGAATAAATAATCAGAAATTTCGTTCTTTGCCACAGACGAAGTTCCCTACATATACAAATGCAAGCAAGGGATTCGTTTAGTCCACCAACCCATTAACACCATTTCTTCGATGCGCCGCGTCTATTTATCTAGCCGCGACGCACATCTCAAACAAAGATCCAATTAGCATTCGACGAGTTTCGGTTTTGTTTGCTTTACCGAACTCTCATCTAATGAATGCACATTTTCCCTTTCTTTGTTTCGGGTTCGTTCCCATGGCCTTGTGTATGAAAAAAAACAATGTGATCTTCACTCAACCATACACATACATTGCCAAGTGTTTCTTCCTTGTTTTCACCACGAGAGAAACACTTTCTCTCTCGGGAAAACTCACCCCAAACGATTAAATATCGTGGAGTACATTTTCATCCGCAGACCGCCACACGCCGGGGACGCGAAAATACCTGAAGTCGTGTCGGGATAGGAGTGTTTCACATATCTTTTGAATTTGTGACTAACGTCCCGCTGTCTGTCACCAGGGAAAGAAGAGAAGCGAAGTTACTGCTCACAGTTTTTGCCATTGACCAAAAGGAGCGCAAACCAGCCGGGCACCGAAGTAGTTTATTGGTCACTATGTCGTTGTGAGCTTTCTTCGCGGTATCAATCGCCTGGTGGCACGCGTTTCTGATTCTGACAAAATTAGTTCTGTTAACATCGGTGGCATTGGAGCGCCATTGCTTAAAAACTTTATTTTTTGCTGTTGTAATCTGTTCGCATTTTTTGTCAAACCACGGTTTATCAAACGAGTTTCGTTTGATGGAATGTGGAATGTAAATCTCCATCCCGAGAAGAATGGCCTCTGTGTGCGACTCCGCGCAAGCGTTAACCTCGAAGTCTCCGAAGCACGCCTCCGACCATGGAAAGGATGCGAAGAAATCTCGCAAAGCGTCCCAGTTAGCAGCCCCATACTTCCATACATGGGGAAGCTGCCTAGGCCGGTTATTCGCTAGAAATGCAAGTGCTTGCGCGAAGATACCAAGCAGTGATCTGAATTTCCCGGTAATCCAGAAACCTTTACGGTATAAATACTCAGTTCGGATGTCAAAAACAGATCCAGGGTGTTCGCATAATCGCCTCGGGCATCAGGCACTCGCGTTCGTTCCTCCACGAGTTGAGTCAAGTTGTGGCTAACAGCAAACATCTCGAAGAAAATTAACAAAAGACTGCATTCCGGCAACGCTAGTTGGCACACAGTCAGTAAACTGCTGAAATCCAGAGTGCTATCACGTAACATAAAGCTCCGTGTCTATAGAACCGTAATCATGCCGATTGTTCTATGTGGATGCGAAACATAGGGTCTCAGAAAACGGAAAGGAAACAAATTCCGCGTATTCGAGAATAAAGTTTTGAGGGGTATCTTTGGAGGTAAATATGACGAGGAGGCAGGACAATGGAGGAAACGCCATAACCACGAATTGGAAGAGCTGTATCGCAAACCTACAATAGTGAGAGTAATCAAGTCGCGAAGATTAAGATGGGCCGGGCACGTGGCGCGAATGGACAACGATAGGACCGTGCGTAGAATTCTTGACGGTAGACCAACGGGAAAGAGACCGACCGGTCGCCCGCGACGGAGATGGGAGGACAATGTTAGGCTTGACGTTGAGGAGGTCGGATCGAATGGTCAAGCGTGAAAGGAGAGTGCACGGGACAGAGAACGATGGCGGAGTCGAGTTACCAGTCGAGCGTGGGCAGAGCCTCGAGAGCGAGCCCGATTATGCGATGACGTTCGGTTTTTTATCATAATATCTGCATGATGTTCCCCCTGACATAGTCCTGTGGGGGTTCTTCTAACCTACCCAAAGAACCACCCATTTATCTTAAGCAACTCCCCATCCCTCACCTAGAGATTATTAGCTTACCTGCAATCGAGCAGCGTTGGGCTACCTTCCAACATCGTTAACCTGAAATATAAACCCACGGCAAAATCATCATCTTGCCATAGCATCAAGCAAATCATATTATCCAAACCATTTTAGTTCATCTTTCACGAACCATTTGGGAACTGATCGGCTCCTTGGGTCGGCAACCATGTTAATCAAACACACGGTAATCTCACTGCGTTTATTTTTCCCTACCACCCGTTGGTCCCAAGCCAAGCTGGGTAAGTTGTACGCTTGCACATCTGGAAGCCAAATTTCCCATGATCGATCGCCAAAACCGATAACCGATCATCGAGTTGGATACGGCCATAATTGTTGTCCAAACAATCATATCAACGGCCGTGTCCCACGATCCGATTTTCTAAATCAAACAATCTCCAATCCTAGCCGATCGTGTAAACAACCAATGTTCCCAGGTTTCATTAGCTAATGCAAGCAAATGGGCATCTTAGCGCTTGCCCGTCGAAATGGCGTTTCTGTATATACAATACACATAAATCTATTTCTGCATCCGGCGATACCCTCTATCGTATACGTAGCAATGCCTGCAGCCTCTGTTGCTTGTTCATTTATTTGAACAGCTGCAGGATTGATCGCTCTCCCTCACATCTAACCGCCGATGCATTGTCGTTGTCCGCACTTCCAGTGTATAGACACCCAACCAGATCTGCACGATGACATGGAAGTACTTCCAATCAAACCGAACCGATTTCTCATTGGCCGCCACTAGAATGAAATATCGGATTTGTTTTCGACCACAGCGGAGGGGAATCCACCACAGTGCGACTGGCGATATGATTCGTCCGCATGGTTCAGAGTCAGATCGTAACCACCGAACCACGCACACGTACCGGGGACGTGTCTTGGGACCGACTACCATCTGAACCAACCTTTTCTCGGACCGGTCCATCAGCCAAGGTTCGAAAGATGGCTAGGGATTTCTCCCGACTATTTCACGGAGTCTATAGCTTGATGGGGTGGTATTTCACAGGGTGGTAGAGTGTTGGGACCCCACCTATCACTCGGCCTTTAGTCGCCTATGACGGCAATCCGGCCTAGCTGTGAATATATTCTAACGCCCCACTCACAGGGCAATGACCAGTTGCCATTCCATGTTAATTGCAATGGTATACGGCTCTGATGCCTCGCTTATTCGAATTTCTTTCGGTTTTTCACAATTTTCTTGTGTGCTATATGTGTATCTATTAGAAACACCACAATACCACATCAGCTCCGTCTTAACTTGGGTACAAACAGCACACCATAAGCCAAATTTACTTTCGAACTCGAGCACATTAACAAATCGACTGGCCCGAATAGCATTTTCCCAATTCTTTTGAAGAATTGATCCTCTTCACTCGCTAAACGAATGCGGGCTGTCCTATTCATGCAGTCAATTCCCAAACAGGTGAAAGTCAAGAAATTTTCAACCTCTCCCTGTCGCCAAATAAAAAGACAAACTTTACTCCTGTCTTCCTTTTCAAATTGTGTATTTGAGTTTGAAAATAGCCTTAAACAACTATGTACTTATACAAGTAATGCCTGGCCATGTCATTATTCCCGTTATGTCTATAAATTAGGTGTATATTGAATGCTATTTGTCGTTCTAAACATAGGATGTCTTTATGTTTCTTGACCATCTCAGTATTTTGGGCCAGGGCTTTCTCATAGTAGTCCATCGCCAAATGGTGCATACCTGCCTGCTGGTATAATCTTCCCATGTTGTAGTAAATCTCCTGTGCTGTTTCTGGGCACATTCTATTTTCCGCATACTTATTCATAAAGGCAATCGCTTGCCCAGTTGCCGCCGGTTTGCGTAGAATCTTCTTCTGAAGAGATACTTGTGCGAAGACCACAGCTGTGCACAAATGCAATATCGGATCAGGATACTCTTTGGCAATTGGTACATAAATGCTTAGCGCATACTTATACGAGCAACAATATAAATGATAATGCCCAACAAATACTCGCATGAAGGGCAAGCATCGGGGACGAGCTAGAGACCGCTTGATGAAGCGATGGTAGCGAAGGTCTTCTCCTTTCTGAACGAGCGCCGAATAAAAGTTCCACACTGATAGTCTTTCCATGTTTTTAGAAAACTTATCACGGAGAAAGGAGAACGAAAACACAGTATCGTTGTTGTAGTAGCAGGAGAGGATTAATATATTTTCTATTTCGAGAGCGAAGGGTAAAAACCTTTTAGTGGTCACCATTGCAAAGCCAATCTTTTCCATCATTCCATAATCCTTTCGTTCATAGCATGTTTGAATAAGGTCAAGGAATAGGTTATATTCATCCGAAATAGTCAAATCCGAAGTTGCATCGGCACCTTTTCTATATGCCACCATATCATCACAATCTTCTTGCTGTAATAAACGGGTTTCTAAGATGTTCCTCACTCCATCTTCGTTTACGAAGCTGGAGCCATTTGAGGCGGAGAGCATTTCTTCGCGACTTCTGAGCTTTACTGAACCCCTTCCCAGGAGCGCATATCCAACTTCGTAATACTGATGGAATTCGCCGACGCTCTTAAGCATAAGACATCGTTCATACAACAGTCTCGGGTTTATTTTCTCCCCTTCCAGATCCTGCTCAAGTGCTCTGATGGCATCGCGGTGACGTCCTTGCTGCTTCAATAGTGCAGATAAGGTGAATTTCGCTTCATAACAGAGCGGTGCCATTTCGACAACTTTAAAGTAGTTTTTAATCGCTTCATCATATCTACGAAGTTCGTGCAAACATTCAGCATATCGCAACCAAACGAAGGCAGGTGGATGGAAGCTCTCGCCGGATATAATTGGCTCCAAAAGTTGTAAAGCTTCATTGTGTTTTTTCTCCTGCATCATAGCTTCAACTAAATCCACATACAAGTCTATTCTCGATGAAAATGGAACGAATTGATGGAAGTTCGTAATGAGGTAGTCAATTAAATGAAATGCTTTGAGATGGATTAAGGCGACTGCAAGTTTTGCACGAAGGTCGGGTATCATGTGCTCCGGTATCATGCAGAACATTATCATCTCTTCTCCATTTGGTTGTTTTCCCGTGATCAGACCGATATCAGTTTGTTCTTTTAGCACATCCACCACTCGTTGGTACTGTTTATTAATTAGCAAAAGTTCCAAGTAAAGATTGGTTTCTTCAGCTGTAAACAAATTAGGCACCACACTGTAAGCTCCTTCCATGGCCTCTAAAGCTAACGGCATCCTTTTCAGGCCATAAAAATGTCTCGAAACTTTCATCGCGGTCTCCATACACAATTCTCCTTGCTCCGCGGGTACTAAGGGTATCATTTTCAAATAATTATACATTGATTGTGTATGTTCATTCAGCAATTCCTGTATCTTCCCTTTTCGTAATCTTAGATCGTATTCCTTGGGAATATACTTAATAGCCTTTGAGTAGTACACTTTAGCTCGAGCGTAGTTCCCCATCGCAAAATACATCTCCGCTATTTTTACCCACTGGTCTTTGTTATGCGGATCTAGATGCGCTGCAATGGTAAGAAAGTTCATGTATTTTTCTTTATCTCGGTTTTCATATATTTCAGCCATCGTAAAGAACGGTTCCGGCGCCAAAGGATTCTGGCGAATAATTTCAAGGCAAATTTTTTCAGCTAATTCTGCCTGTCCTCGAGCGAAGCAAAGATTTGCTTCTCCCATCAGACCGGCTAGAGTGGCATTTAAAAAATGTTTTTTCCGACTCGGACGATGAGGTTTCCTCCGCTTTTCAAACCCGCTAGTGTCATGACAATTATCTGCTGATTTCGATTGTGTTTGGCTCTCAGATACATCCAATATTTCTTCTGAAATGACTGACTGTGATTCTAGAGGAATATCATCATCTTCGTCGGCATCCAAACGGGTATAGACATCGGGAAATTCGACTTCACCAGAGACAAATTTTTGAATCAGCCTTTCTTCACTGTCTTCCTCATGTTCACACTTGATAATGGATTCTTCCTCGTGAATGAATTCCTGAGCAATGTCTCCATATGCTATTGGTAGAGTTTCTTCGAATTGTGACAATTCCGACGGTGGCACCTCAGAGCTGTCGAGAACTTCAATAATAAATTCACCTACTGTGTGAATTTCCATTTTAATATTTTTATAATACACCAAAACAAACTATGAATGTTCATCACAAGTTTTGACAGTAGTGACAGTTTGCTTGACAACTTCTAAGCTTTGCTTATATGTCAGCTAAGGTGTAATAATAATAGTAGTAGAGCCAGTGCACTAGCGCCGAAAGGCAAATCATACAATAGTCATGTAATATTTAGCTTAGACCGTCTGCGTGGGACCAGTAAGTTATATTATAAGATAAATAAGCTAGAATTTAAGCATTTTTTATGTAGCATATAATTCAGAAACTAATAATATAAAAAGAAAATAAAAAATTTGCAAAAATGAAAAATGTCAGAGCACTAAATCATAACAATACAGTATGAACTCGATTTACGTAACCCTCGATTTTCGCAACACTAAATTTGTAGCACGTCTTGACTCTATAAGTGCAACTTTTCAAAAATTCTACCTCGATTTGTGCAACTTCTTGTGTTTATTCATCTATTTTCAATGTGCATGCTCTCCTTTTGATTCTGTATTCCTGTTAATTTCCAGCTAGTTTGTCTGGACAAAATTCCTTGTAAAAATAATACACCATCACATGAAATACATCTGTCTTAATTTGGATGGGTTGCGATTTCATTAGTGTACAAGAAATATTACAAAATTGTCTATTAAAAAATGAAGTGATATTTTATCAGAATTAGAAAAGTGTTTTTCAGTAAAGGCAATTTGTGAAAAATATAATGTTCACAAATCAACAATAAGCCGCATAAAAGGAAAGGCAGTCGCTCTTAGACAATTCGTGGGTAGATCTGAATCTGGACCAGGGAAATGGGTAACGTTGAAGGCTTCTGAATATCCAGAAATGGAAAAAGCTTTATATGGATGGCTTCAAAAGCAAAGAGCTAAACACATCCCACTTTCTAATGACATTATCAAAGGCAATTCAATTGCACAATAAAATAGAGGAAAGACCATCATAACGCCAGCAATGGATGGATTGCGAAATTTAAAAAACGACATGGTATTCGAATGTTGAAAATCGGTGGTGAAAAATTATCGAATAAACATGAACTTGTCCAGCCGTTCGTACAAAAATTTCAAAAAAAAATAGGGGAACTTAACTTGACTGCGGATCAGATCTACAATGCAGACGAATCTGGCCTATTTTACAGAATGTTTCCGAACAAAACACTTGTTTCTTTTAAAGAAGCGTCAGCGCCAGGACAAAAAGTAAGCAAGGAAAGAATAACATTCCTTGCGTGTACAAATGCATCAGGGATGCACAAAGTAAAACTTTTCGTCATTGGTAAAGCAAGCAGCCAATCCAAGAGCATTTGAAAACTTGGAAAATAAGCCTGTTCTTTGTAACGCAAATTGTTTTGTAGTAGTGTTCGTAGTTGTCCGCTGTCCCCTTCAGAAAATGTTGAGTGGTAAGCCTTGTATGACGTTACCCTTGACGAGAGGAATCCAATGAAAGGCTGGATTGATTTAATTTAATGTATATTCTAAGTTGTGTTAACAATGACAATGATTAACTTCTTGTCCGTTTCACTCGTGATGACGATGCTTGCTCCGATGCCGTTGAAGGTTGATTGCAGACTGACTAAATGGCATAACTGCCAATTCAAAAAGTGACGCCATGACATCATCGTGGTGACAATGATGGCCAGTTGGTGCCAGCTGCTGCGCAACTGGTATACATGCGAATGTACTAGATTTCTCCAGTACATTCCAGCACATTTAATTGCCAATCCGCAACACAAATAAAAATGCATGGATGTCATTCCTATTATTCGAACAATGGTTCTACAACGTATTTGTTCCTGAAGTAAAAAAATAATACAATATGTTGTGTTTGTATTAATGAGTTTTTTTTTTCAGGTAAGAAATTTTCTTGTATCAAAAGGACCTGAAAAGAAGGTGTTGCGGATTGGCAATTAAATGTGCTGGAATGTACTGGAGAAATCTAGTACATTCGCTGTGTATACCAGTTACGCAGCAGCTGGCACCAGCTGGCCGATTGTCACCATCGATGGCGTCATGGCGTCCCTTTTTGAATTGGCAGTTACGCCCAACGAGTCAGTCAATCAACAATATTGTAGCGAGCTTAGGGTTCGCTGGATTAATTGTTTTGAATAAATAAGAGCCGTTAAATCGATTTTGGAATTAATATAACACTTTATTAGTCCGTTAACCACAACCGTTACTTTTACCGTACACAACGATTTCTTGACTTATCGCTTCCCTACTTATCGCGTATTTTACTTCTTACTTATCGCTTGCTTCTCACTCGAGACTTATTACTTTCTACTTGTCCCCATGAGTTGTGTGCGACGTATTTATACCAGTTCCCCACATTCTGATTCGGTATTTCGTTTCCGTTCGTTCCATAATCTTGAATGTTCTATTATCCATAGTCTCCAGTTTTCCAGTACTTTGTTTTGGACTTTCCCGAATATTCCAGTACTGACTGTCATATGCGTCACAATATAATCAATTAATAAAGCTACTCTCAACTACAGTTTTGCCTTTCTTGTGGTTCTGTCTCCTACGGCGGAGTTTTATCGGTTTACACACGTACTACTTAGAGTTATCACCAACATTTCCTGGTCCCTCGAAACGGATCCAGTGCCGATTTGGATCGTCTCATCGCCGCTCAGTTCGCGGCACAATACAACTGCAGCTCAACAAACAAAATTGCAGTGAATTACAACCGATAAAGGTTAAGCAACGCAGACGAAGATTCATCAATCAATCGAAAACGTTTCGCGTAGTCGTGCTCTCTGCGCCGTAATTGCAACAATCCAGTTGTGTACCTGAACCTGGCAGCAAAAACCAAAAGTCACACAATAATAGCGGAAGAGAACAATGATCAAAGTAAACCTCGCAGTTGTGAAAATAATATTATGAACATTTGTTTTCAAAACCAAAGTGTCAAAGAGTTGCCAAAATAAAAGTGTTCGATCAATTACGAAAGTGCAAATTTATAAATAATTGCATGTGATACCGACTTACGAAAAGTGAAACGAGAACAGTCGTTCATGACATAACGAAATGATTGTATTCGTAATCTACTGCAATTTGGTTGGAGTGACATTTATCGAAATTTTTGCCCCATTATGCAATTCTGCCGGTGATAGGATCAATTAATTCACTTAATTGTACAGCATTCAAACGATACAAAATAGCCATTGCTCGTTGTGACCGTCCATCGGCGGCCAACGGCGTGAAGTCCTCTAAGGGAATCAACACACGACAACTGTAAAGACAGTTCAGAGAAAATATCATCAGAATTAGACACGGAAACTAGATCGACAACCGCCTGCCACCTCGACACAAATCAAGGACGACTGAAATTACTAGGGATAACGACTGTGAAACATCCCTTCTTAATGAGGACATCAACATTGATCTAAACAACACATTAGAACCGGTTGACGGTACCGACGAACCCGGTTTATTAACGGTGAAGAAGGGAACAGTCGATGCAGCTATGGTCAAGAAGAATTCCAAGAATATTGCAGTTGACTGCTCAGTGAAGTGTTCCACCCCCACAAGCCAAGTAAGTCAAATAAAACGACGCTTAAACGCCAGTGCTATCCATGAGTTAGGTTTAAACTTAATATTTGATTCCGACGAATGCCAAAAGGTAAAAGACAAATTCGAATTTTCCGATGTAGTAGGCGACAGCCGAGAGAGACCAGGTGCAGTGATTGTTGGGTTTAATGATAATAATGACAAAGAAGCTTTGGTAGACAACCCGTCCGATGAGTTGCTTAACAGTGCCGAAATTACTCCGATCTTGTTAGAGGGGATTGCATGGGATCTCATTTTACAAGCTAACGACTTAACTTCATGTCTTCTCGACACTAAGGAAATGAAACAGGCGAAGGAGTCGGCTGCAACTGGACAAAGATCTGATGGATTGGAAACTGAAGAACTGAAGACTGTGGTTGCCAAGGGTGAAAGCAACGTTAGTGGAGTTGCTCCAGGTTCAGAAGCAGAACGTCTGACTACACACCACCAAGAAGACCATCGCACCGCTACAACCAGCCGAAAGAACAAATCGCCGACCCGACCACTCTACAGGAAAGGGAGAAACCGATCTACCGAAGCTGCGCCCAGTGCAGAAGCGAATGCTGGCAAAGACATCAACGAAGCAACACAACGATTCCCCGACGACATTCCTCGGTCGGCCGAACACCAAAGATCTCGACCGACAACATCCCTTGTTTGGAAGAGATCATACGCTGTTTGACACTATGCGTAACGGTGACGACAGTGGTGACGGCGGCGACGGCGACAACGATGACAACGGTTCCCCTACGACAGTCCTCGGTCGGAAGAGGTAAAAAATCATCGGAAACCTCTGTTGCCGCGAACCAACCTATCGATGAGCAAATGCCGTTTGAAGAACTCATCGCCGCTCAGTTCGCGGCACAGGATCGCATCTCTGGCACCTTCCTCAACCTGCAGGACAAGGGACAACCAAGTCCGAAAGCAATCGAAACCACAAAACGAGACCTTCACATCGAATGGGAAGCCATCCGCAGGCGGCGTAACCAAGTCATTTACATGGCGCCCCCTGAGTACCAACAGCTTCAGTACTTCGCGGAGGACTTCATCGGCGAGAGCGAAGAAATATACCTCGAGGAACAGACGAAGCTCCTCGAGACCCAGCACGCTCTCGATTCAGCCTCCCCAACCATGGTCAACAGCACCAATCGCCTCCACCCTAGCGAGCTGCCCCCAGTGCAGCTGCCAACGGTCAACATTAAGCCAGCGAAAAGGAACCGCACCCCAGAACAGTGAGTCAGCAGGCCGCCGACCAGAGTGCCGCCTGCCCAAAGCGCAACCTATTCAAGGTCCCGATGATCGACCAGCTGAAGCCCCCACAGAAGACGATGCTGCGCACGCATTGTGGGGCACAACATGACATGGCCGTTCCTCGTGGGTTGCGAACTTACAACTCCGACCCAGAGGAACTGGCTACCTTCACACGGACTCCAGAGCAAGCAGTGGGCACGCTTGCACATTCTGCAAGGCCTCGCACACCGTTTACGCTTGCGAAGGCTTCCGATCAGTCACACCTGGCCGTCGGAAGTCCTTTGCACACAAAAGAAACCTGTGCACCAACTGCTTGGGTCGCCACCGCCTGCGCGACTGCCACTCCAGCAAGACGTGCCGTCGATGCCAGCGGAGACATCACACCCTACTGCATGTCCGGTCTACCGCCATCGACGGGACAACATCACCGCCGCAACGAGCCAAAGAATCCGCCCCGCGGATCGACCGTCAGGAGGGGGTCTGCGCACAGACAATCAGCACCCCTTCACAACATTCCGCGTTGCTGCCAACAGCCGGACACATCGTGACGTCGGAGACCGAACAGAGGATTGAAGTCCGTGCTCTGCTGGACCCCTGCTCCAATGGCACCTTCATTTCAACATCACTCGCCCGAAGGTTGCACCTCCGACGCCAAGCAGCATCCGTCCCCACCTACGGTGTGGGGGCACTCGTGGCCTTGCCAAAAGGGCTCAATCCGCCATCAACATCACTCCTCGCCTCCACGGCTCGAGCCAATGGACACTGAGGCCCTTCATCCTGTCAGGGCTCTCAGAGTATACACCGCCACCACAATCAACGACAAGGGATCTCTCGTTCGTGGCGGATCTGAACCTGGCCGATCCAAACATCGCCTCCGCCGACAAGGTGGACATCATCTTTGGGGCAGACGTGTACCCCAACATCATCCTCGAAGGACTAAGGAAGGACCAACGTTCCGGCCTCGTCGCGCAGGCCACTGAACTGGGATGGGTGTTAACAGGCGCAGCACCCGCCATATCATCAAGCCTAAAGGTGACAAGGCCTGTCACCAGTCATCATATGGCCATTCCTCGTGGGTTGCGAATTTACAACTCCGACCCAGAGGAACTGGCCGACCCTACGACTGATGATCGCAGCTCTCATTAGAAGACCAAAAGGAGGTCTCGCCGGCGGCGGCCCCAGGGGCCACCTACGAGGCCCATGCAACTACCAGCCACCGATCACTTGCGCGACCCAAATACAAGACATACCCCCCACCCGCTGAACCATTGCAGGGGCAAGAGGCAATCGAGGAACCAGGAGCTTAGCCACTCGAACACTTCAAGGCATCTCACCACACCCAGGACACCACGTGGTCAAGCTCCTGCCCGGGTCCAAAACTACCCAGGCCAACCGCTGCCACGTGCAGCAACCAAAACAGGACCAGGAGCGCGCAATGCCCCGCTTGGCGGCATCACCAGTCATCACGTGGTCATTGATCGTGGGTATCGACCTTACAACTCTAACCCAGATCAACTGACCGGTCCCGCGACCACAAAAGGCAACGGACGTCAGCGATGGGAAAGAGGTTCCTGTCGCCATCGATCATACGGGCCACCCCAGACTCTCATGCCTCCAGCGCTCTTCGGGGCGGGCGGCCCCCTCTCAACCGATCATCCACGTGAAAGCGGACAGCCGACCAAGACCAACCGCCACCAGCAGACCGCACACCTCCGGCCCCTAGCCACCGTCCCCTGGAACAAAATGATTCGCCAATGATTGGCGAAGGCGGGCGGAATGTTGCGGATTGGCAATTAAATGTGATGGAATGTACTGGAGAAATCTAGTACATTCGCTGTGTATACCAGATACGCGGCAGCTGGCACCAGCTGGCCGATTGTCACCATCGATGACGTCATGGCGTCCCTTTTTGAATTGGCAGTTACACCCAACGAGTCAGTCTACAATCAACCTTCATCGAATAAACACCATCAGGGGGAACATCATGCAGATATCATGATAAATAATGGAACTTTGAGAGGTTCGTCATCGCATAACCGGGCTAGCTCTCGAGGCTCGGCCCACGCTCGACTGGTGACGGCATTTTGTAACATCAGGGGCATCGGTTTCACCAATACTAATGTAAACGCCGTCCACCAATATTTGCAAACAACGAAACCTGATATCCTTGCCCTAACTGAGACCCAGGTCGATTCGTCAACTGATTCGACATATCTTCGTTGCTCGGGATACGACTTACATTCGAGATTCCGTTTTAAGTGCGGAGTCTGCGTCTTCGCACGGTCTGATCTGGCTTGCCAGAGGATGGAGGCGTTGGAACCCAATAATATGGACATCTTATGGTTGAGGGTCGTGCTGAGGAATTCTGTTAAATTTCTTTGTTGTCTTTACCGCTCCCCGAATGACGATCGACCGGCGACATTTTTCGAACATCTTTCATATACCGTCGACTGGATACAGATCAACCACCCAGCTTCTGAAATTATTGTCCTTGGCGATTTTAATGTGCACAATTCTGAGTGGTTGTTACATTCTAACAGAACCGACGAGGCTGGGAGGCTGGCGGAGATGTTTGCTGTAAGCCACAACTTGACTCAACTCGTGGGGGAGCCAACGCGAGTACCGGATGCCCGAGACGATTATGCGAACACCCTGGATCTGTTTTTGACATCCGAACCGAGTATTTATACCGTAGAGGTTTCTGCGCCACTGGGAAACTCAGATCACTGCTTAGTATCTGTCGCGCAAGCACTTGCATACCAAGCGAATAACCGGCCTAGACAGCTTCGCCATGTATGGAAGTATGGGGCTGCTAACTGGGACGATATGCGAGATTTCTTCGCATCCTTTCCATGGTCGGAGGTGTGCTTCGGAAATTCCGATGTTAACGCTTGCGCGGAGTCGGTATCAGAGATTATTCTCCTGGGGATGGAGATGTATATTCCGCATTCCATCAAACGATGTTCGTCTGATAAACCTTGGTTTGACAAAAAATGCGAGCTGATTACAGCAGCAAAAAATAGAGCTTTTAAGCAATGGCGCTCCAATCCCACCGATGTTAACAGAACGAATTTTGTTAAAACCAGAAACGCGTGCAACCAGGCGATTGATACCGCGAAGAAGGCTCACAACGACAGGGTGATCAATAAGCTCCTTCGGTGCCCAACTGGTTCGCGCTCCTTCTGGTCAATGGCAAAGGCTGTCAGCAGTAACTTCACATCCTCCTCTTTCCCTCCGTTGGTGGCAGACAGCGGGACGTTAGTCACGAATCCAAAGGATAAAGCTAATGTGTTCGCGAATTTATTCTCCGCGAACTCAAACCTCGATCCCGGCCTTTTGGACCCACCTGTGATCTCGCCGGTATAGTCTTCCATGCGGGATGTGAGATTTTGCCCGCGCACTATCCAACGCATTCTACGTGAACTGGATTGTAGGAAGGCAACCGGCCCGGACGGAATACCAGCAATAGTACTTAAGAACTGTGCTCCAGAACTATCGCCGGTTCTTGGCAGACTCTTCCGCTTATCTTATGCACGGAGGACCTTTCCTGTCTGCTGGAAAATCGCTCGGGTTCAGCCAATCCCAAAGACGGGAAAAAAGTGTCTCCCACAAAATTACCGTCCGATAGCATTACTGTCTATTTTATCGAAGGTAATGGAAAAAGTCATCAATACAGAGTTAGTTAAGTATTTGGAGTGCAACGGACTTCTGAATGATCGTCAATACGGATTCCGTGGCAGGCGGTCCACAGGAGACCTTTTGACACTTATAACCGATATATGGACATCTGCGATTGAACGGCATGGTGAATCAAGGGCGGTCGCATTAGATATCTCCAAGGCTTTTGACCGCGTCTGGCACGGGGCATTGCTGAGCAAACTTCGTTCATATGGACTTTCCGACCAGCTTTGCGACTGGACGAGGAGCTTCCTCGAGAATCGATCGATCCGGGTTGTTGTGGACGGCGAGTGTTCGGATCTGTATCCTGTTAATTCGGGGGTGCCCCAGGGTTCTATTTTGGCTCCAACCTTGTTCTTGCTTCACATAAATGATTTGTTGGAGATAACGGATAACAAAGTGTTCAGTTTGGCGGATGATAGTACGCTTGTTTCCTCCTTTTCGAGTGATCGGCCGATTGGTGCATCTACGTCGCATCAGCTGAGATGTAGACAGATTGACTCTCTGAATCAGGATCTAGATAAAGTCCTGCAGTGGGGAAAGGCCAATCTCGTCGACTTCAACGCAACGAAGACCCAGTATACAACATTCACAAAGAAAACTGGATCATCGGTTCCACAGCTGATGATGAGTGGCCGGGCCCTCGAGGCTGGGGAAAGTTTGAAATTGCTCGGCGTCACGGTCTGTGGGAATGTATCATGGTATAAACACGTATCGGGTATCGCCAGATCAGCCTCAGGAAAACTGAGTTATCTTTTTAGAGCCAAAAAATACTTTACTCCGGCCCAACTTCTTCTTCTGTATAAATCTCAAAATAGACCCGCGCTCGAATATTGCTCTCATGTTTGGAGCTCGGCTCCTAAACATACCCTCGACCTACTTGAGAGCGTACAAAGACGAGCGATCCGACTGATCGGGGACTCGGTGCTGACGTCGGGACTACAGTCGCTATCACATCGAAGGCGCGTGGCCGACCTTTGTCTGTTTTACAGATATTATCACGGGTGCTGTTCTTCGGAGATTCTTGGCATTGTTCCACGCAATTCGGTTTATATGCGCTCCACAAGACAATCCGACGGATCGCACCCGTTTGTGGTTCATCTCCAAACGGCGCGAACATCCCTGTATCAGAACTCGTTCCGTTACAGAGCGGGGAAGCTGTAGAACTCCTTTCCCACGCGAGTGTTCCCGGAGCGTTATAACCTGCAACTGTTCAAAAAGAACTGCAACAGTTATTTGATGGCATCTCGGGGAGCCCACTCGACGCTATAGGTTCGCCTTTCCCGAGAGAAGTCTAATAAAAAAAAAAAAAAAAAAAAATCGGTTCTCGTCCAATCAACAATATAATCAATTAATAAAGCACTACTGCTTTTGGACAATGCCCCGTGTCATCCTAAAGAAAACGAATTGCGAAGCGATGATGGGCTGATAATTGTTATGATGTTTCCGGCAAATTGCACTGCAATCATTCAACCTATGGATCAAAATGTTATCAACATAACAAAGGTCCACTACAAAAAAAGTTTATTGGCGCACTTAGTTTCAAGTGAGGACATGGACTTAGAAACTAAAATCAAAGCCTTCAACATATGGGATGCAGTTTGTTTGCTAGCTAATGCCTGGGAAAAAGTAGACGATCCTGAAATATTGGAATGTTTTAATGCCTACCAAGGGTGATTGGGGTAAGGAGGATGAGCTTCCATTATCTACACTGTCTGCAAACATCTTAAGGGAAAGGGAATTGATTTCATCCGTTTATAGTCTGCTTGTTGAAATTGTTCCCAGCATTAACCTCTCCAATGAAAAAATCATTGACTGGTTTAACGAAAACGTTGAGTCATCTGGTAATTGTGACGATCCGGCAGAAATTGAGAGCGCCGGTGAAAGTGAAGGTGAGGCTGACTCGTCTCCCACTTTATCAAAAGTTAAATCAGAAGATGATTCTTAGGGTTCGCTGGATTAATTATTTTTAATAAATAAGAGCCGTTAAATCGATTTTCAATTAATGTGACACTTTGTTAGTCCGTTAATAACAACCGTTACTTTTACCGTACACTTAACGATTTCTTGACTTATCGCTTCCATACTTATCGCGTCTTTTGTAGCTTACTTCTTACTTCTTACTTTTTTTTACTTATCTCCATGATCTGTGTGGGACGTATTTATACCGTTTCCTCATTCTGATTCGGCGCTACGTTTCCGTCCGTTCCATAGCCTTGAATGTTCTACTGTTCATAGTCTCCAATGTTCCAGTACTTTATAGAATACGCTAGTACTTTGTTTCGGACTTTCTCGAATATTCTAGTACTGATTGTCATATGCGTCACAATATGTTTGCAATGGGCCGAAGAGAACAACATTCCAATTGTTGCGGATTGGCAATTGGATGTGCTGGAGAAATCTAGTACATTCGCAGTGTATACCAGTTGCGCAGCAGCTGTCACGAACCAGCTGGCCGATTGTCACCAACGATGAGGTCATAGCGTCCCCTTTTGAATTGGCAGTTGTGCCCACCAGTCAGTCTGCAACCAACCTTCATCGCGCCCACACCATCGGAGTTAACATCACAGGTACCAGTTCATCGCAATAAAACAAAGTGTATACGAATTAAATAATAAGAGAAATAAAAGTTAATCTCAAGGAATAAAGATCTCATCATCATCATCATCGGCACTACAACCGGGAACTGGTCTTGGCCTTATTTAGCAAGTCCTGAGGCTTGTTAAATTTTCCATAATGATTTATTTTGTCTGGGCAAGGTCATTAGTCTTGCGCCAGGGGCTCCCCGACGGGTTATCGAACCCCGGTCTCCCGGGTGACAGTCGGGTATACTAGCCACTATACTATCGAGGAGCCCAACAAACAACACCAATAGAAGTGATTTTATTGCTACAAAAAATAAAAGAGAGGGCAGTTTTAAAAAACATTAAATCGCAAAAATCTCAATCTAAAATATCTAACTTCTGTAAGAAAAAAACATAATATTCTGTATGTATCACATATTAATTTTTGTATAAATTTCGAACAGTTCGTTTTCGTATTTAATAAAAATATGTTCAAAAATAATTGTTTGTTTTGGTTTCACTAAAGTTTTTTCATAACATTGTCGTTATCTATAAGGTAATAAGCTAGTTCAACTATAATATGTATAAAAAAAAATACAACTCAGTAAGTGCAACAACCTCGGTTATTGCAACTGCCCCAATTTCTCTTAGTTGCGTAAATCGAGTTTGTACTGTATATTATTATTGTTGCACGGTGCGTTTACCGTGCCGAGTCATTCCGGAGCGAAACAGGACGACGACAAATAAAACCATACACGATGAAATGATTGTATAAAATTCTCCTTTATTTGTTCTATTATCGAAATCAAACTAGATGAAACCGTAACGAATTAACCTAACTCCCACATTCAAAACTTACAAAGAATACATTCCCCAATCTGCAACAGCATCCATTCCCAAATCCGCAATATCATATATTTCCAAATCTGTAATAGAATGCATTTTCAAAACCTACAACAGAATACATTCCAAATCCTGCAATAGAATAAATTTTCAATCATCTCCCTCATCTACAATCAAACCGCATTTAGTTTTCCCCGAAACCATTCCGGCTCACTTCTTACTTAAACCATTGTTCTCGCTTGCAACCAAGCAGCATTTAATTTTCCCCGAAAACCATTCCGGCTCAGTTCCTACTTAAACAATTTTCCTTGCTTGTAACCAAGCAGCATTTAGTTTCCCCGAAAACCATTTCCGCTCCCATCCTACCTAAACCATTTGAAATGATACCAATTCTCCTGACTGGCAAGTCACCGTCACGATGCGTTGCATTCCCACGAAACAACCATCGCAACGAGCAAGACCCATGTTCCTTTGTCTAACCGACAACCAATGCCCATACTTGGTCATACCTCCAAAACCGATTTCTCCGTATACACAGCATCATATGAATCTAATTTAGCCTGTACGGCAGAAATTCCCTGAAACAAAATTCTCTATGTAGGCATAGCAAACCTTCTCCATGTTCCTAGTAAGTGGGAGTGAGTTTACTTAGCGATTACTCCACTGCCACGACACCCTGAATGGATTATTGCCTTAATTTAGTCAGTCGAGTTTTAACAGCATACGCGACGAGAGCCATTTTTCATCCCTGGAGGAGTCGAGTCCTACGGTGCCGTTCAGTTCCCTTTTTACTGTTTTAAAATAATAGAGTCCGAGGCGAGCAGTTGACGTATTTAGTCGTGTTGATCGTTTATAAGAGTCGTGCGCGACGTCAAGTGTTCTTTGTAAATTAACGTCTAATTTCACGATTGCAAAAATTGCACAACTTCAACTACCGGA
Source organism: Microdon myrmicae (assembly GCA_963931805.1). Classification (NCBI taxonomy): domain Eukaryota; kingdom Metazoa; phylum Arthropoda; class Insecta; order Diptera; family Syrphidae; genus Microdon; species Microdon myrmicae. The sequence continues at coordinate 87,635,401 of OZ007497.1, forward strand.
TAAACTGATATTAAAAGAGACTAAAGTAAAGTACAATTTAGTTAAGGAACCATTGTGTTAAGTGTCTTTGTAAATTTACGCCCAATTTCACGATTGCATAAAATTGCGCACTGCAAGCTACTGAATAAGTACCAATTTTAAGATAGACTAAAATAAAACCCAGTTGAATAAAAGAACCATTTGCTACGAAAACTGTGTCTCATTTTACTTATTCCTTGTTTGGCAATCGTTTGTTCTTGCTTTTAATCTTCCCTCGGCGACGTGCAGTGTTTCATTTAGCAGTTTTTGGTGAACGTACGACAGTCTTAATTCGGTGGGAGTGTAGTGAACCCGTGCCATGCGTTGGCATCAAACCATCCACCCCCACAAGATTACAAAATAAAGGCGATAATGGAGAAACGACTAGACAGAACTACAGGGAATACAAATTATAACAATTAAGGTGGTAACACAAATGAAGGAAAATTCTTAAATTCTAAGCATGCTGCGACAATTATTTAAGTATTACTTTTATTTAGACATTGTCAGGCGCTTAAACTCAAATCGCGGGACTCTTATATTGTTATTTTTCATTTTATATATTCATCTAGTTGAAAAACGAGCTTTGCGTTGATCCTTGCTCATATATTTGTATTATTGATTTATAATTTAAACTTGATCTCTTTCAATTTTTATTATTAGTTTTGGTTTTTTTTTAAGTTATTCTTATTTGAACTCTTTTTAAATACCGAGTTTTTTTCAAAACAATTTTCTTTAAGTAATAGATATATAAATTTCATTAAAGTAATACTATCAGGGTGATCATATCAGCATTACAAGAAATAAGATGGACAGCCAGTAGTGTAATTCAAAGAAAAGAGTACGACATTTATTATGGCCGTCATGCAAAACACCATGTGCTCGTGATAGGCGTTCTAGTCAGCCAAAAACTGAAGCCTGCCATTATCGGCTTTAATTCAATAGACGAAAGGGTGTGTATTCTTCTCGTGCGATGCAAGTTGAAGAACATGAACCTCATAAACGTTCACGGACATACAGAGGAGTCCTCTGACCACACAAAAGAAGAATTCTACGAGAACGTCGAACGGGCCCTCAATGCCTGCCCAAGATACGATGTGAAAATCGTTCTTGGTGATTTGAATGGGAAATTGGTCGGGAGCCGGTTTTCAAGCACTACGCAGGTTCTCATAGTTTGCATGAGAACACTAATGACAATGGACTACGAGTCATCGAACTGGCAGCATCAAAGCACTTGGTCGTTGCAAGTATCAGGTTTCCGCGTAAAGATATCCACAAAGCCTGATGGAGCCACTCGCAACCAAATTGACCACGTGTTGATAGATCGCCGCCACTCCTTGAGCCTGACGACAGTACGAATGCGCCGGGGTGCCAACGTCGACTTAGATCACTATTTTATTGGTATAGTTTTCCGAGCGCGGATTGCCTTACGAAGACGTATTGCATCCGCGCATTAGGTTCGGATCAACACGGCCGCCTTACGCAATGAGAACACCAGCAACACCTTTGGTCATACGTTAAGACTCGCCCTCGAAGAACTCGACGGAGGGAGAGTAAGTCCTGGGGCCAGAATGCCGAGCATAGAAGAGAAATGGACACGACTTAAGAATACAGTCATTAGTACTGCCAACTCCGTCTTAGGCAGTAGTCGTAGAGATAGGAACGAATGGTTTGATGATGAGTGCAAACGAGCGACTGAACCTAAGAATGCTGCATACCGGACAATGCAGCAGTGTCATAGGACGCGGGTACGCGAGAAGAAATACAAAAAGCTCATAAGATCTGAAAAAAGACTTCACAGACAAAAGAAAAGTGCCTGGGAAAAAAACCTTGTCTGTGAAATAGAGAAAAGTAGAGAGCCCGGACCGCACCAGGCGCGGAAGTTCTACCAAATGACGCGGTACATACTACGCTGCACTTACTGCAAGGATAAAGAGGGTAATCTGATCACCGATTCTGAAGGCATTCTGAAGCGATGGGAAATGCACTTCAATGAATTGCTAAATGGTCAGCTCACAGAAGAATTGGAGGTTCCACAAAAGCAAAATCAAGAGCAAATGATGCCGCCACCAAGCATTGAGGAAACAGTAAAAACCATAAGACAGCTCAAATCAAATAAAGCTCTCGGAGCTGATGGAATACCAGCTGAGCTGATCAAACAAGGAGTGACAGTGTTACATCACGCAATTCATGAGATCGTGGTGCACGTATGGGAGCAAGAGGAGATACCGGAAGATTTGCGTCCCGGTATAATTTGCCCCATACATAAGAAAGGAGATATCACACTGTGCAGCAACTATTTGGGTATAACATTGCTAAGTGCCGCCTATAAGATACTCTCCACAATCCTACAAGATCGGATAGCCCCATACGCTAAAGTCATCATTGGTCAATATCAGTGTGGCTTTATCCCAGGTAAATCGGCGATTGATCAGATATTCACCCTTAGGCAGGCGATGGAAAAATGTCTGGAAATTGAGATTCCATTATATCATCTATTCATAGACTTTAAGGCCGCCTACGACAGCATGGCCAGGGTAGAACTATATAATGCCATAAGAGAGTTCGCCATTCCAAACAAATTGATACGATTTTGTAGGTTGACAATAACCAACGTAACTAGTCAAGTAAAAATAACAGGATTGCTGTCCAAATCAATAAACATATTTAATTGAGTCCGACAAGGGGACGGTCTGACTTGCCTCTTCAACCTGGCGTTGGAGAAAGCAATCCGTGACTTTGGCGTCACAGCTAGAGGGAATTACCAAGTCCAGCCAGATACGTGCCTACGCAGATGACATCGATATCATCGGTAGATCCGATTCGCCTGTACAGGACTCCTTCACCCAGATCGAGCACACGGTACAAAAACTGGGACCTGCACATTAATGAGGGAAAAACTAAGTACATTGTGGCAACTTCTGCGAAGAGAAGACCTAACATTAGTCAAACTATCAGGGTAGTGGAGCACGAATTCGAAGTAGTGCAATCTTTTAACTACTTTGGGTCATTAGTATCTGCCGATAACAATATGGAAGAAGACCTACGCGAATGGCTAATCAAATCCAACAAAGTCTGCTATTGTTTATCAAGGCTCTTTAAATCCCGAAATTTATCCAGAACATCCAAGCTACTACTGTACAAGACCATGATCTTACCAGTACTCATGTATGGATCCGAGACCTGGGTGCTCAATAAAAGGCACTCTGAACTCTTAGCCGCATTCAAAAGGAGAGTCTTAAAGAGAATTGTTGGCCCTGTAAGTGAGGGAGGACGATTCCAGAGACGGTACAACCATGAGTTGTACGCGATCTACCTTGAAGCTAATGTTGTAAGAAAAATCAAGCTCGATAGACTCCGGTGAACGGGATACCTAGCTCGAATGAGCGAAGAGGAGCCTGCCCGGAAAGTCCTTTGTAAACAAACCTTGTCTGTAATGAAGCGATGGCGTGGACCAGGACGTCCAGAGCAAGGCAGTGTCAAACTAGATGAGATCGGCTCGAAATCGGGACGGTAAGTCCAAGACCAGATCCCGGTTGTAGTGCCGATGATGAGTATGCTCAGATATTATTTTCATAGAAATTATGTCGTTTAAATGTGTTCCTTTATTTTACTAGCGCTCTTATATACGTAACACAATATTTCTAAGAATTGCCCGGAACACATTCTATCATTCTATGTTACCGTTGTCATATCTGCCCAGATATGTTTGCTTATTAACCCGGCGAAGGTCAGGACGATCCTTGTCTCTGTTCAATCCAAGTTGACATGCAGTTTCCACGTGACACCGCTGGATAGCTACTTTGACACCCGCCAAGTAGTGAACGAATGCATGCAGCGAAATCCTGTGAAAGGTTGGCACAAGGCTAATAACCTTGCCCGGAAAAACAAATTATTATGGACAATTTAACAAGTCTGAGATATGAACCGGATAACGGTGGAGAGACTTGCTAAATAAGGCTAACCGGATCCCGGTTGTAGTCCCGATGATGATGATGATTAGTCTAGAGAGTGTGGTCCAATATTGTACAACTTGGATTCTAAAAAGAAAAAAGTTCATTGGAGTAAAGTTGGTCAATTTACGTCATATCAAGATGTTAAAGATGCTTTATATATGTGTTACGATTAAAACCAGCAAAAACACCTACATATGAAGTGAAAAAGTATTAATCATCGATATATATTGAAAATTATCCTTTTGCTAACGGAAGGGCAGTCTCTGGAAATAACTGGCGCACGCTCTCCTCATTTTCGTATTTTCTTGACAATTTAATAATATTTGGCGACAGCAGTCACACATATATTACATGGCGATCCTGCCATGCTAAACATCTTACACCATTATATCACATGACCATCAACGTATACCACACTATCCTTAGATACCTGCCCCCCTTTTTATTTTTCAGATATCTTCAGACCAAGCCCAACATTCTCACGGACGTCGGTGATTTCTGGTTGTTGCAAGATGACCAGAATCCAGATAAGATGAACGACACCTTTGCCCTTATCTCTGGATTAACAGTCGAGATCTCGTGCAGTGCGGACGTTTACAGAAACGTGTTTATTATTATTATTTATTGGCCTGTAGGAACCCGGAAGTTCATGACCTCACCGACTCGGCTTCGCCATCGTTCCCTGTCCTGGGCACTCTCCTTCCACGGTTGACCATTCGATCCGATCTCCTCAAGGTCAAACCTAACATTGTCCTCCCATCTCCGTCGCAGCCGTCCTACCGGTCTCTTTCCCGTTGGTCTACCGTCAAAAATTCTATGCACAGTCCTATCGTTCCCCATTCGAGCCACGTGTCCGGCCCATCTTAATCTTCGCGACTTGATTACTCTCACTGTTGTACAGAAACGTGTTTACACGTGTTTATGTTTACGTGTGTTAAGTGCACTATTAAATTGTGTAGTGCAATAGAAAAACAACAAAAAATATTTAAAAAAAAAAAAAAAAAAAAAATATATATATATATATATATATATATATATATATATATATATATATATATAATAATAATAACAAAAAAAGGTAATTTTAACTACACACACGAGCAAACACGTGTAATTTTCGCTGGATGCCGTAGTCGAAATCTGTCTTCACAGATGCCAGACAACGATCCGAGCGCTACCCGGGAATATCTATTGGAACGGAAAAGAAGAGCCATTGAAACTCTTCAAAACTCATCTAAGAAGACCACAAAAATGGAAAATCCAGGAAAACACATGGACTACGAACAAAAATTCCACGAAGCCGTGGAATACATCCAACAGCTTACAGCAGAGGTGAAGCAACTCCGGGAGGAAATTCACTCCCTAAAGCAACCCACCCAAAACAGCGATGATGCCATTATGGAGATGGCGCCTTCTCCCAGCTTAAACCATAAAACATCTCCACCCAAACAACTATCATCAGCCCATAAGGAATCTACCAAAGAAGCCAAGCCAGCACCGAGTCGACTGCCTGCCCAGCACAAAAACAAAAGACCACCGCCAATCTACATCAAAAACCCGACCAGCACCAAAGCACTAATTCAAACCCTGCAAAATGCCTTGGGTCACCGGAATTTTAGCACCAATGCAAAAGGATCGAGGACTTCCATAACAGTCAGATCATTAGTCGGTCATGACAGGGCAGTTAAAAAACTGTTAGAGGAACAATATCAGTTCTTCACCTTCCAGCATCCGAACAGCAAACCAGCTACCTTTATTATAAGGCACATCGATCCCGAATGGACCAACGAAGAAGCGGGACTGGAAATCGCTAGGATATGTCCACAAATAAAGATCAATAAGCTGGACTACTTCCAAACACAGTACATGAGGACAAACAACGTAAAAAGCCTCCGGATCATACAAATCCCACCTAATCAAGACATCAGGCAACTTAAACAAATTAAATATTTGTTTACCCAAAAAATCGCAATCAAAGAGCCCCACAAGCAAGAAATTCTTCATTGTAAGCGATGCCAAGACTCAGGACACTTGGCGGTCTCATGCCACCAGCAAAGACGTTGCGGCAGATGCGCAAAGGAACACGAGCTCGATGAATGCAAGGTAAATCCACAAGGCCTGGAACCTGAAACAGTACAAACCGTCAACGCTGATGGATCCATTACCACCAAAAAGATCACAGTAAAATGCTGTAACTGCGGAGGCCCTCATCCGGCAAATTTTTCGCAATGCCCTCAGAAGCTAAAACTTCTGCAAAGACGGAAATTAGCAACAACAATTAAATCAACATCAACGAAACCAACAGTATTGCAGGAAACAAAGTCAACCCGACCCGGCATAACGTACGCGAATGCAGCAAGAGGAAACCTCAACACTACCACTCCCCCTAACAAAAATACTAAAAATTTCAATCTGGACATCATGGGATACATCCAAAGCTTACAAGCCATGCTACCTTCGCTGAGGAAGATGTCAGAAACAGAAAAAAAAGGTCGGATTCTTTCACTAATAACTTCCCATATTCTTTCCAGCTCTCTCTAAACTAACCATTATCTCCCTCAACACAGAATCCATTTACTCTAACATACGTAAGCAACACCTCCGGTTGTTTGTTGAAAAGTTTTCCCCCAGATATCCTCTTCCTTTCAGAGACCTGGCTCAAACCAAATTCCCGAATTTCCATTCCCAATTATACTTTAGTTTCTAACCCCAGAACAAATGGATCTCATGGAGGTACCGGCATCTTAATTCACAAAAAATTTCAATTCAGTGAAATTAGATTCACCGGCATATCCAGCATTGAATACACAGCAGTAAAACTTTTCTGTGAGAACAGTAAAGTGCTCGCCTTAGTATCCATTTATATTCACCCTTCACGACTACCAGATTTCCCAGATACTGACATTTCGCAGATTATCCAACAGTCCATTCCCGCTCCATTTATAATCGGAGGAGACTGGAATGCTCGCCATACAGCATTCAATGATAATAAATGCAACAAATATGGTCGCCAATTGCTAGCCCTCCTCCAGACTTATCCATATACCTACATTGACTAACCATTACAGCCAACTCGTGTCTCTAGCTCAGCCAAGTCAACAATCGACTTCTTCCTCAAGTCCGACGATGTTTATGGTTATTCAGCGGGGACCCTTCTGTGTGTATATCTCTCGATATTTCTAAGGCGTTTGATTGCGTCTGGATCTCAGGGCTTCTGTACAAACTGCACTCCATATTTAATCTAAAGTCTCACACAACAAAGCTCTTAGCCTCTTATCTTTCTGACAGAAAATTCGTTGTGAGAATAAATTCTTCCGTCTCAGAAAATCGCAACATAACCGCTGGTGTTCCCCAAGGCTCTATTTTAGGGCCAATTTTATATCTGTTATATACCTCGGATATTCCTCAACCCGTATCTCCTAATGTTGTGATGCTGAATTATGCTGATGATACATTAATTTACTCTAGCAGCAAATTTGTTAAGGCTGCAAGAAACCGCATTAACAACTTCCTCCCTAACATAACAACATATTTCAATAAATGGAAAATTCACCTTAACCCAAATAAAACACAGCTCATAGTGTTCAAGGGCAAACACGAGCACTGTACAAACAACACTAGACGCTGCGACAACAAAATTAAACTTAACCTAAACAACACTCTGATACAACCCTCCAAAACCCTAAAATATCTGGGAATCACTTTTTCTAATAACTGGTCTTTTTCCTCCCGCATTAAAAATTCCCTTCAAAAAGCCACAATTCAGCTTAATCTCTGTAGAAGAGTAATGTGGAAACCTAATAGTCTCTCTCACAAAGTCAAACTGCTCATTTACAAACAAATTATCAGACCCACACTCACGTACGCATGCCCATTGTGGTACCATATCACTCCCTCCCAAATGGAGGTTACGAGTATTCGAAAGAAAATGCTTTAGGTATGTCTCTGGCTTACATCGACGTCCTAACTCCTATAAGTACTATAGTAACGTCGAACTCTACAATACCGCTGGTATTGGGCGCCTCGGTAGACGATTCCTCGAGCTGTCTATCAAATTTATCGAAAACCTACAAAATAATCCCAATCCCATAATATCCTTGCTCTTAGAGAACCCTCTAGATATCAGAACTAACTATCCCAACTGTCTCCACACCAGAGCTATCTTCGCATCAGGCAGACTGGTAAATGATTCAAACGAGATCATATACCACAACACCGAAGTTACCCCTAACCAGTTAAAATACTGTAACGTCCAACCATTTTCCAACATCCTACGTTTTTCCAACGAACAACCGGAAAGAAATACTCTTCCTCAAACCCATAACTGACCTCACTCCACATCCTTTAATTCATATATCCCATTAATTATAAAACTTTGTTTATGGCTTTAGGAAAATCATACTGTAATCAGGCTAAATTAGGTTAAGTTATTTATATAATTAGGATTAAGTTTAGATTAAGTAAAGTTGAAAAAACAAATTCCTGGTTTTCTGACCTTTTCCAGGAAGATAATACTACTAAATTTATAAACACGCATCTATCTTGTATCTCATAAAATATTGTTTGGAAAATGTATATATTATTATAATAATTACATGTAAGCAATTGTTACGAAATTAATTTTAGAATACAAATTCTAATTATGGTGAATAAATAGTTTTGAAAAAAAAAAAAAATTCCCATATCTCGTTGAAATCGGGCTCCCGTTTTTTTTTTTTAGATTCATGATCAGTCATCTCCAGAGGTCGAAGCCACGACCAGCCCATCTTTAACCCTTATGTCAATGACCAACTTTACCGACAGTAGTCAATGACCGCATATAGAAACATTGTTTTAACAATGTTAAAACAAATATTTTGCAATAGATTTTAATTTGTTTATCAGAAACAAATATATTGTGAATATTTTATGTATTTTATATAATTATTTTTTATAAATATAAAGAATTTTGACTATCTGCGGCTACAAAAGGCCTATTGAAATCGGCGCAGAGCAAGGTCAGGATCGGCAGGTGTGTAACAAATTCAGTTATACCTGCTAGAGGGATCTCGAGTATTCGGTTGACGAATAACTTGTACGGTCAACTTTCTATTTATAACTTGCGAGTTTATGGTGAAACCATTCGAATCCGGCATTAGAGAAAGCGTGGTTCAGTCAGCGTCCTTTGTGCATCTGAGCATCTTCAAAATGACGACTTTGTTGACACGTGCTCAATTCAACAGGTAATAATATTAAAATTAATATCGTTAATGTATTTAATAATATTAAATAATTTTGTTGTTGTATTTTTGTTTTTAGATTATGTAATGCACAACGAGATGCCTACTTGAAAAGCGTGTGTGGTGAATCTGACGACGGGAGCATAAACCTTTCTGATAGTGATGACGATGATTGGATTCCTGACGAGCGAAATGAAAACCAGGTATCTGATAACGAAGAATATTGCGCGGACGAAAATGATACAACTGAAGCAGCCATTGACGATTCTGAAAGCGAAGATGACAATGATACGAACGGAGATGTCGACGCAGTTTCAACTGCAGGTAAAAATAATCCTTTTCGTTTTATTTATTAATTTTTCATGCACAACGCGTTCTTATTATTTTTATTCTTTTTTCTAGATTCAACTGGACGTACGTTTGTCGCGAAAGATAAAACTGTATGGCAAAAAACACCTCCTAACACAACTCAAACTCTCCGTCACAATATTGTGAGACAAAGAGCTGGTCCCCATCGCTCGACCGAAATACTCTCAGCGGCTGAAACATTCAAAAGGATTCTTACTCATGAAATAGTGGATTTGATTACTCGTTACACTAATCTGAAGGCAGATCTAGTTATCCGAGAGTGGAATGCAAACAATTCAAATCGACCGTCAAGAACGTGGAAAAATGTTAATCGTCAAGAGATGTATTCGTTTTTTGCAATTCTAATTGCAACAGGGGTCAATAATGGAAACAAAGACCATACTACAGAGATGTGGAAAACGTCATCATTCCCTTTATACAGGGCCACAATGAGAATCAATCGTTTTTGGAATATCTTACGTTTTATCAGATTTGATGATGCGCGGACACGAGAGGAACGGTCCAGAGAGGACAAAGCAGCTCCAATTAGTGAGATCTGGGCGATGTTGAATGCAAATTTGTCCGCTCTGTACCGGCCCGGCACAGAACTTAGCATCGACGAGCAGTTGTATCCGTACCGTGGGCGAACCAAATTTACGCAGTATATTCCATCAAAACCAGCCCAGTATGGTATCAAAGTGTGGTGGATTTGTGATGCTGAAAATGCATATCCTCTGAAACGCATTATTTACACCGGGAAAAGTGGCAATGTTAGAGAAAAAAATCAAGGTGAAAATGTTGTCAAAAAATTAGCAGCACCGTACAAAGGGAGTGGAAGAAATATTTGTATGGACAATTTTTTCACGACGTTACCGCTTGCGAAGCTTTTATTGTCGTGGGACTTGACTGTCGTAGGAACCTTACGAAAAAACAAACCCTATATTCCAAAGGAGATGGCTGCATCAAAGGATCGTGCAGAATTATCCACACTGTTCGGCTTTCACGACAAAACGACGATTTGTTCGTATGTGCCGAAGAAAAATAAAGCAGTTATACTGCTTTCGACGATGCACTCGAACATGGCAGTCGCTGACCACGCACAGAAAAAACCCGAGATTATTTTGCACTATAATCGGTACAAAGCTGGTGTTGATACAATGTACCAAATGGCCGGCAGATACACGACACACCGACGGACAAATAGGTGGCCCTTGGCAATGTTCTTCAATGTCCTCGATGTAAGCGCACTCGCGGCGTTCGTCATTTATAAAGAGAACAACCCTATGCTGCCGAAAAAGACGAACGCCCGTGGTATGTTTTTGCTCCAATTAAGCGAACAACTTGCCCCGCCAAGTATTCATGAACGCTCGGAAAATGTTCAAATCATGAGGCATTACTCAACAAAACTTAAATGGGGTACCCGGGGACCCGGTCGTGGCTCAGAATACAATTTTTTAAAATGTCAATTTGAAAGTAAAAAAAAATTTGTTTTTCATTGAAATTTCGTAATTATAATTCAGAAACGTTTGAATGGAGATGGCCTAAGACATGGGACCGAAATTCGTCTACTAGGCCGAGCAATCGTGAAACTGCGACGAAACCCGGGTACCCGGTCATTGACATAAGGGTTAAAAACCGAACCTCCCGCCAAAAAAACAAAAAAAGTCCTAAAAATCATAAAATAAAGCGTATACTCCGTGGTTTCTCTATCGCGGTTCAAATTGATTGAATTTTTGTGACTTGTGTAGTTACGGTGTGGTAGATTGTTTTTTTTTTTTTTTGTGAATGTTACAACGGGTCCTGTCTATAGGAGTTCAACTGTCCATTGAGATATAGCTCAGGCCGCTCGTTGTGGGACGGAGCTACATCAACCGTCCCTGCTCAGATAACCACCGGTGACCCATCAATAACCGCCGGTAAGAGAAGAAAATCGCTATTAAATCTAGTAAACTTAAGAAAAATACATAATCATAACACATGTGGCTTTTCGAGTGACTACAGAGCTTGCATATGCGACTAATATATTTATTAAAGATGTTCAATAACTAAACCCATTTTGATACATTTTATTTACCATTTGAATTCCATAACTGAAAAGCAGGAAGTTAATTATCCAACCCCAACACCGGGGCTTAGCCTTAACCACCGAGTCTGTCGCAAGCTGAACCCATCCCAGAGGGGCATTTCCAAACGAGACAATACACAAACAGTAACAGAAGATAAGGCTCTACTGAATACAGGAGACGCACGAGTAAAGCAAATTAAAGGTTCTGTTGTTAAATGCGCGTTTATTAATTTTCCTATTCGTTTTGTTTTTGTGTTTTCTTTTTATTTTATTTTTATTTTACATATTTTTGTTTTAAATTGAATGTACAATATTTCAACTAGAAAAGGGCAATGCTCAAATTGCTTCTCACAATCGTTAGCTGACGGTAAGTAAAAGAAATTCCGTTTATTCAGAATTATTTATATAGATGTTCCATCCGAGTGGTGCCCTGCATCAGATACCAACTCTCAGCATCACGAGTACGGTACCTAGAGGCACCTTCGAATGATTTAATTTTAGTACTTAACAACATAACTAATCTTTCACTTACAATGAGACAACAACTGCTTCAAAGAATTACTTGATTATCTTAATAAAACATAAAAATTTAATATACAATTACACGCGCTTAAAAAACCATGGTGGTGCGGTTCTCTATTTTTTAAATCTTTATGTCCTTTCTCCTTTTTACTTTTAGTTCTGTTTTTCAACTCCTGATTTTTTTTTTACAATTTTTCTTAATATAACAGAGAAAAAATCTTTCAGTTTGTTGTGATTATAAATACCGCTGTTTTATACAAGTAAATATATAATATATCTTATCACAAAATTATTTAATTACTTTACATACACATAAAACAAAACAATGAAAAACATAGGACAATCAGTTTTTCTTCGTTTAGCTTCCAGTATGTGTTTTTGTTGTTCGTTTGTAATATTTAATCGTTCTAACAAAATGTTTTTAATTCCTTTTTACAAAATTATTACTAATAAAATAAACAAAATGAAAATGACAGTGAAAATAAAACAACAAAAATTATACATTAAACATGTTTTAGGCAATATCTTTTATGTAACCATTTGCTGAAGAAAGGAAGTTTACGTTTTTTGTTAGTTTTCTTTTATTTATTAATGATGTTTGTATGGTTGTACTTAAAGGGATAGTTTATTGACCTTTTTGAGTGTGTATTTATATTTTAATAGATTTTAAACGTTTTCTCTATCCTGTTTCCCAGCAAGCCACTCTTCCACATTCGGGAATATGGATTAGAAATGGTGATAATATCATAAGAATATTCGCCACACTTGTTGGTTTTTATTTTATATTACTTTGTTATTCAAAAACGATTCCTTCCCTTCCTCTTTTTTATCAAACAATACCGTAACATTTTCTTCTCTCTTATGCATTGAGAAATATCGCAGAAGGATTTGGTTTTTCCAAACTAAATACAAACTTATCTTCGATTTGGTAGAATGCCGAGGATACGATATTAAGCTATCCCTGTTTGTCTTCTTATCGGCATCTTTTAATAGGTGGTGGTAAAAAAAAAAAACGATGGCAGTATACCAATCGCTCATGGAAGAATTTGGCTTCGTAACGTGTGTGTGTGTTTCCTTGTTCTAGCATCTGGCGACATTGATGGTATAATAAAATCGTGAAGGAAATCTGGGATTGGTATTAGATACAGTGAACGGATCTTAGTATATTTCTTTTGCATTTTCTTCTTAGATATATGTAATATATATGTATAGATATATATATATATTGTTTGCTTGACAATTTTCAAAACTAAATTATTATTATCGATATTATTATTTGTATTACTCAAGTAGGGTGGTGTTTTTGGGGGATGTGTTTTTATTTGTTGAGTTATTTATTTTGTATACAGGTAAATAGCCACAATAAGACCGTAAAGACCCAATACTTCAGCGAAGATAAGTATTAGAATCATACCGACGAACAGGCGGGGTTGTTGTGCTGTACCTCTGACACCCGCATCGCCGACAATACCGATCGCAAAACCAGCTGCTAAACCAGAAAATCCTACAGCTAACCCAGCTCCCAGGTGAACGAAGCCCCTATAATTAAAAAATTTCAAATATTAAATCATTTTATAATGATTTAAAAAAAAACAAGTGTCTCACTTAAATAAGGGATATTTTGACGGTTCTTCCAAGCCACCAGCTATAAGTACAGCCACGACCAGGCCGTATATAGCAATAATACCCGCCATGACAACTGGAATAATAGATTTCATAATCAATTCCGGCCGCATCACAGACATGGCAGCAATTCCAGTTCCTGACTTAGCTGTGCCATAAGCCGCACCAAGTGCTGAAAATAAAAACAAAAGCGATATTATTTGAAAGTAGAATACCTACTAATATGAAAAGTTGCTGCAGATATTTTTTATTAAATACTTCTGTGGCGTCTCTAACAGATACACACACAATTCACAAGCAAAATAGTGAAGAACACCGAACGAAAATCGAATAAGAAAATACATCACAGTCATAAACCATAGCGATAACATAACAATTCACATCAGTGGAGTACAGTCGAGTTTAAAAATCGAATGCTAAACGCAATAACGACACCCGATCGATACCCGATAGCAAACCTGCACGACTTTCCTTATAAGCTGCAGGGATGCGACGTTTTTTCGAACCTCGACCTCACGACGGCGTACCACCAAATTCCGGTGGCCCCCAAAGATATACCGAAAACCGCGGTAACCACACCTTTCGGAGTATTCGAGTTCAAGGTGATGACGTTCGGTCTTCGAAATGCAGCGCAAACGTTTCAGCACTACATTGATTCAGCTCTCCGCGGACTGGACTTCTGCTATGCGTATATCGATGATATACTCATAGCATCGAAAAACATGACCGAACATCGCTCCCATTTGAAGCAAGTGTTCGAGCGCCTCCGAGATTTCGGCCTGGTAATTAATCCAGACAAGTGCCACCTCGGACAATCAGAAGTCAAGTACCTTGGCTATTGAATAAACGGCCAAGGCGTCCGCCCATTACAAGACCGGGTGGACGCATTAATGCAATTTCCTCGCCCCACGAATGTGCAAGAACTTAGGCGTTATCTGGGCATTTTAACTTTTATCTCCCAACTCTCCGAAACGCCGCGCAGGTCCAGGCTCCTCTGAACGAATACCTAGTAGGAGCAAAACGAAACGACAAACGACCAATCCAATGGACCGAGTCAGCTGATCAAGCATTTCGCTTATCGAAAGAACAGCTGGCGAATGCAACTTTGCTTCGACATCTCATCGAAGGAGCCCCATTGTCCATACAGTGTGACGCTTCCGACACTGCAAATGGGGCCGTACTCGAACAAGAGTGCAACGGTAAATGGGAACCGCTGGGTTTCTTCTCAAAGAAATTGAGCACGACCCAGCGACGTTACAGTGCCTACGACAGGGAGTTACTAGCGATTTACTGCGCAGTAAAGTACTTCCGGCACATGGTTGAAGGACGCCAATTGACGATCAAAACGGATCACAAACCATTGGTGTATGCCTTCCAAAAGAAAGCGGGAAACTCGTCCCCACGACAAGAACGACACCTGGACTTCATCGGGCAATTTTGCACCCGAATTGAATATGTTCCAGGAGCACAGAACGTAATTGCAGGCGCTTTTTCGCGTATCGACGCAATTAAACTCCGTGCGCAAATCGACGGTGCCGACTTGGCACAAGCGCAAGGAGAGAACCGTCAACTCGAGTCCCTACTGAAAGCGGAGACAGCACTAGTTTTGCGTAAACTCCCTTTCGATGACTCAAAAGACGAAGTCTGGTGCGATGTTTCGACAGGGAGAGTTTTAATATATCCACGGTTAGGTCAACTTATAAACAACAAGTAGCGGGTTGTGTGAGATTATTTACTATCTCATTTTGTCGTGTAGGTGTAAAACTTATCTAATCTTTTAAAAGAAAGAAGATTATTTAGTATCTCATTTTGTCGTGTAGGTGTAAAAGTTATCTAATTTTTTAAAAGCACTACGCTTTAACTTCCACTTTGCTTAGTAACATAGATCTTGTTTTTCTTATAATTATTTCTATTGATAGATATTTTGGTGAGCTTCGAAAAAAACCTCGGCCAACTTTACTTCCTCCAAATATCGACCTATGAAAATGAAGTTTTTTCGTCCTCTTTCATTACATAACCCCTTTCGTACAAGCATAAGATAAAAAAGAAGTGTTACGGCCACAACCACCCATCCCATAAAACTTACCCCTTTAGAGCCAGTCACCACCAGTCAGGATGAGACACTACCCAAGCCAGAGTATTACCTCATACATCAAATGGTCCCACATAAATTGATATCAAACAAATTGGACTAAACGTTCAATTTGCTCACATTAAAAAACCTAGACAGGATAATCGAACCAAAGGTTCATCACAAAAATCCCCTAAGAGCCAAATGTGAGGACCAGATGCCTTTCTTCAAACGAAATCGTTGAGAATCATAAAATGCACGTCAGCAGTTTTATGATCCTTTAGAAAAATGGTTACCTAAAACCATTAACACCACCAGTGTCGGTTTCCGTTTTAACCAAACCAAGTTAAAACAAACAACAGGCAATAAAACGAACTGCACGTTCGCCTAGGCGCTATTGATTTTTTCTTTGTGTTTCCTATCGATTTCCCACAGAGGAGATCCTTGCCCATTCGGCTAAAATAAACAACATAGAAAATCATAAATGTACATTAGCACAATTCTCTATTTGATCCTTCCGTTGTATCGATTTCCCACGGAAGAGATCCTTACCCATTCGGCTAAAGAAAACAGCAGGCGGAGAAAAGGAGATATCCTTTTATCTATCTGCAGGCGGAAACAAAAGATTCCCATCCAATGAAAAAAAAAAATAGAGACAAGAGAGTTGGTTTCTGAAAGTTGACCAGGACGGTCAGATAGGGAGTTGGTTTTTGACATTCAACTGGGACGGTGAGTTGAGGAGTTGGTTGGTGTTGGCCTTTTGACCGAGATGGTCTTCAAGTGGTGTTAAAAAGTATAATTTGTTCAGATACTGTGAAGAGCGTTTTAACGAGAAAATCCAAGTGTAATTTTTAAATAAAATTTAGTTTTAATTAAATAATTAATAAAAATAAAACAAAATGTTTTTGTTCAAATGTGTAATAAGTGTGTGGTGTTAAATATCATAACATTAAAGATTAGTTTTAATTATAAAAGACAAAAGAGTGTTTTATTTCAAGTGGGGTGTAAAGTGTGTGGTGGTGGTGTAAAAGTTGTATAACAGAAGTAAATTCTGTACACGGAACACATATTCTATGTTTTATAATCATTCTATACAATAAAAAAAAGTTTCAAATTCTGACTCAATAATTTTTTCCAAACTAAATACAAACTTATCTTCAATTTCTTTATAAAGAAATATTCAAGGGGGTATTATCCTGGTGTAGAAGGCCAAAAAAAAACAGATTTTGTAGATCTTTTAAAAAAAAAAAATATATATAACATATTTTTTGCAAATTTGAACATTTATTGTGCATACGTCGTAAAAGTGTTTAAATTAATTTTAGTTTCAGATGTCTTTCTTTGGGGCTACTTGAAGTCGCGGGTTTATGCCAAGAAGCCTCACACAATCGCGGCCCTTAAGGAGAATATTCGACAGGAATACGAACAGTTATCACCGGAAATCTTGCAGAGTCATGGAAAATGCGATAAAACGTACAAATGTGTATCAACACTAGCGACAGCCACTTGACGGATATCATCTTTTCCACTTAACAGAACAAATTGTAAAGGTCCAAATCAAGATTTCCATCATTTTTTATTTAGTAAAAAAGTAATTCAAAAACAAACGTGGATAATTAATTTTGCGTCACCTTGTATAAGCAGTGTGAGGAATGCCGATTGGCAAATACAAATTCATGCTCCGGAAGTGAAACGAAATCACAAACGTTTGATGTGGGAAACAAGGTGTTGATGAGGTGTAAAAACCGCAAGGGCAAGCAAGCGCCCATTTGAAAGGGTCCCTTTCTTATCACAGGAGTAACCGCGCCGGACAATACATCCATCAAAGTTGGCCGAAAGTCAATAGTGATTCAAAATAGTAGGCTGAAACCGTATTTCATCATCATCATCGGCACTACAACCGGGAACCGGTCTTGGCCTTATTTAGCAAGTCCTGAGGCTTGATAAATTTTCCATAATGATTTGTTTTTTCCGGGCAAGGTCATTAGTCTTGTAGCGTTCTACGAACGCACAATTCCGCGCAGGTAAGGTTCCTACCTTCAAAGAGCTTACTTACCTGAGAACGTTGCACGCGCCCACAGACGCGTCTCCCAAAGTCCCACCATAGGGCCTGCAACTCGCAGCCAACGTTGAGACTGACACCAAAAAGCAAGGAACTGAACGTCCCCAAAGCTTTTAAGGTCAAGCTCAACAATTATAATTCATCATGCCTGAAACAAAGGTATAAACATCCATGAGTTCTATTCCAAAAAAAAACAATTCCCAAAATGCCATACATGCTGCCTGTGCCCAGGAACATCTCATCGAACCAGCAATTCCGAAATTCGATACAAAAGAATTGCTATCATCAAAAAATGAGCCGATCAACGGATGCACGTGCGGGTAATTTAATGCAAGGACCACCCAAATCCGTTGAACAACAGAAGGCAGCCACGACCTATCGCAATCAAAAATATCTCAACGAGATATCCGATGATTTATGAGGAGTTAAGCCAACAAAGGCAATACTTCGGTCCCACGGCCACGCTAGAATTTCACACCATTATAAAGATCTAATAGATTTCGATTCCGGGTACCAATTTCAAATAAGACCCACGGACTGTACGTCAAAACAATCGCCGAATATCTCTGGTCTGGGCGCCAGATGTTCTGTGCAAACAGAAGGCCGTGGAAATGAAATTCTATCACCAATGATAATGATGTATGCAAGGAATGACTTTCTCCTTTCAGGAAAATAGGAAATTACCCCTGGGATGAAATAGCATGCTGCTAACAGAGATTTCCGGAATTCTGTTAGCAGATCGAATAGAAAAATTTTTCCGTACAGATACAGATACCAGATGGACGAGAAGGATATATCGAATATCCGTACAGAGAGGAGAAGAGAGATGGGGGGAGAGAGAGGGAAGGAGAGAGAGGGAAAGAGAGAGAGGGAGAAAGAGAGAGAGGGAAAGGGAGAGAGAGGGAAAGAGGGAGAGAGGGAAAGAGAGAGATAGGGGGAAAGAGAGAGATAGGGGGAAAGAGAGAGATAGGGGGAAAGAGAGAGAGGGGGAAAGAGAGATGGGGGGGGAGAGAGGGAAAGACAGAGGGGGGGGGAGAGAGAGAGAGAGGGAAAGGGAGAGGGGGAAGAGAGAGGGGGGGAAAGAGAGAGGGGGGGGAAGAGAGAGGGGGGGAAGAGAGAGAGGGGGGGGAGGGGAAAGAGAGAGAGGGGGGAAAGAGAGCGAGAGGGGGGGGAGAGAGAGAGAGGGAAAGAGAGAGAGAGAGGGGGGGAAAGAGAGAGAGAGAGGGAAAGAGAGAGAGAGAGAGGGAAAGAGAGAGAGAAAGAGAGAGAGAGAGAGGGAAAGAGAGAGAGAAAGAGAGAGAGAGAGAGGGAAAGAGAGATGGGGGGGAGATGTTACGTGATAGCCTTTCCTACCGCCAGTGCCCCACCGAGAGGGAGTGAAATGTAAGGGGAAACACCTTTTGTTCTACATACATTAATTATGCCAGAAACATAAATGAATAAATTTATTTATACTAGAAATATGATTTAATTATGCTAGAAACACGAATGAATTGATTTAGATAATACATTGATAGTTAATTGTATAAGAAACGTAAATAAACACATTCCACAGTGTTTAATTGAATACGAGCAGATGCGCGAGCCTGCGTCGTTCCGTTTGAAGTTTTTCGAAAGGACAGTTGGATCGGGGGAGAGGAAGAGAGAATGTCTTGAGTATCGGTAAAGAAGTCATAAAGAAGAGAATGAAGTAAATCTCCGTCCATGAAGGACGTAAATCTTTAAGTTCGTTAATGTTTTTTTGTTTAAGTTAATGTAATTTGTACGTAGCTATAAGAAACCTAAAATTAAAGCCCGTCCATGAAGGACTTAATTAAGTGTTGTGTTTTTTAATTCCAACTAATTGTGAGTCGGTTGTGTATCAGTTCGAATTGGAAAAGTACTGTGGTGAATCCAAATATTGGGGCCAAACCCATAACGAAAGGTAATAGATGATGGAAACCCATGTAGGAGCTGCCTTTTGTGTTTGCCTGATTGCGTTGGGACGATGGAGACCTCGTGGCCCTAAGACTCAGCGGTGGAGCATTGCCTGAAATAACGGGTAAGCCCAGTAAATTAATTAAGGAATCATTTTTGCTACAGTGGAGGAGCGGTAACTGTTTCGGTGCCCTACCGTTGTTTTCCGTTTGGTTTGCTGCTGCTACGGTATTGGAGGTCCAGTAACTCTATTGGGGATTCACCGTAGGTGCAACTACACCAGAAAAAGTACTAAACTTATGCAACATATATATGACACACTGTCACAACGACCATTCTTGATGTTACCCAATTATCCACCTGGTACAAGTTACGAAAATGCAAATATCTATATATATACAATAGCACATACAATAAACTGGCGCTGCGGATTATATCCATCCCACATAGAACATCTATTCTCAAATATATAACAAACAACGAAATATTATTTATTAATTAACTGGCACTGGACTATTTCCTACGACAGAGCTGACACGCGCGAATTATTATATATCAATTATATTATCATTTTACCATTATCATAAAATATATCACAATTGGCGGACTACGAAGAACGTTCATGCCACAATTGGTGTTGCATATGTCACAGAGAGAAAGAGAGAGAGGAAGAGAGGGGGGGGGGGGGGGGGGGGGGGATAACGAAAGTAAAATTCAGTTCACTTTGGAAACAGGAGTTGTGGGCGTACGATCAACCAAGGTACATTTACGAATAATTTAGATCCCACCATAACGAAGAAGGCTAATAACCTTGCCCGGAAAACAAATTATTATGGACAATTTAACAAGTCTCCAATATGGACCGGATACCGATGGAGAGGCTTGCTGAATAAGGCCAATACCAGATCCCGGTTGTAGAGCCGATGATGATGATAACGAAGAAGTATTATCCTCGAAAAATAACTAGATGCAACATAAATGCAAAACCTTTGCCAATCGTATACCCTTCAACATCTCGAGATGTCCCGTTTATTTATCTTGTTTGATGTCGACGTTTATCAGAACCGAAAACTGGATATTACACCACCTTGAATTTCATACAACGTTCCAAGGAACAATACTACTTTTCAAAAGTTATCTCGTGGCACTCGAAAGGTCTGATCTTGTTTACGTATATTCGCCGTTACAAATACTAAATCGTAGTTCAACTTTTACTCGATCTTTCTCACTCATATTAGCACTTATTTTTTTCCAATGCCTTGTTGACCTAGCTTCGAATTTGTAACTAATGATTCAACCTAGAACCCCACGTGGATGTATATTCAAACTTCAAGAATGAATCGTTTTGTTAGCTGTCGATGACAGGTATTCCGCTATTTATGGTACTATAACAGTGCTCCACTTATTGGAATAAAACCATCTCCAACAGAGAAATTGTTTGTTTTCAACTCAGCTAATTATTACATTAAATAGTTATTATTGTAAAATACCTTTATGAGTCAGACAGTACATATTTGTTCTTACCAAATATCATCAGCCGGAGAAATAAAATTTATTTACCAATTTAGGGGAAATATTATCGGGTTTCTTAATACCTAAAACTCACTACATTTAAACAATTAATGTTATTCTGTAGTATATCTACCTCAAACAAGTTAAATATAGTCGCAGCATACAAAAATGTATGATTTGCATATTTTTACTACAAAGTAGCCAGATATTCTCGCGCCACTACGTCTTTCTTTGAAGGTATCTTATATAGCCTCTTTTGGACATGAGAATTGAAATAATAATCCCCATTAATAAGTATAACGAAACATTGTTTCAAATATTAGAATGTATGTTTTTAGGTGATACAGGTAGCATGATAGCTTAGCTACTGATAGGTACGTGTATTTTCGCTTTCTAAGTGGAAACGGAAAAGTACAATTACCGCTCTACTACTACGTGCGATCACTCTAATGGATGGATGTGGGCTTTGTGTTGTCACGAAAATGGATACATGAATACAGACGTCTTCGTATTCATTTTATATGGTGTAATAGAGGTCTTGATAACGAAATAACTGAATTATTGATATCATAATCAAGACAAAAAACAAACTCGTCCATGTTTATTTTAATTTTTCGGTTTTCTTTTTTTTTTTCTGAACACGACAAAAGCCCAAATACCTGGTTAAACTGGTATAAAAGACTGCTACTTCGACACACAAGGCAAATATTAATTCATCACCAAAACAAAAAAGAAACAGCATGATAAAATAAAATAAAAATACTTTCTGTTGGTGTAGAAAAAAAAAGGTGTGAGATCCTTTAAGAAAGTAAAACAAAACCAGAAAAAATTGTTGACCTATTTGCCACAAAACAAAAATAATTGGGAGCTACAATCTAGTGATCACTCCCTTTTTGTATCAAATATTCGCATAGTAGACTTTAGTACCTTGAAAATAAATCTACAAATTCTATTAAGTTCAAATCGTAAAGTAGTATTGAAAAACAAAGCCTGGTGCGCCTCGAATTTGTTTTCTAGAGTTTTTGTATTCTGTATTTTTCTTTTGAAAATACCTACCGGATGCGACAATCAACGACTTTATTCGAATTACTTAAACATTCGCGATTTTATGTTTCATTTGTACTTTTACTTTTTTATTTTAAGAATAACAATGAGTCACACATGATAGATGCAAAAATGTGTTTGTTGCAATTTCAAAATTTGCTGCGAGAGATAGGCATACGAATATCTGTAAATACCACGATGGTGTCACATGTATTGCGAAGGACATCCATAAATCTTTCGTGATATCTCCCTATGGAGCCCTCGCCACCACATAGACCATAATATATAGCTTGATGATGGTATTAACTTACGACTTGAATCTATAGCTTGGTAGTATACAGTTCCGACATCGAATTATGATGCTAAAACTTGTATCTTGTATTCAGGTTCGGATCAATCCGACTGTGTTAATATAGGAAACCAGTTTAAAAAGTTAAAAAAAATCCAAATTCAAAATATTCTAATGGGTGTTTCATTCGTAGGTACGTTTTGAAGAGAAAAAAATATAATAATACGAAATAAATAAATAAAGTCAATTTTACCAGTTAGTGTTTGTTATCATTAAAAAATGTCATTATTTACATTTGATTTCATCCAAATGTTGGCCAGAACCTCTGACTTGATCCATTGTGAGATTCCAGTCTTCGATGACGATCGTTCGAGCACTTCGAGTGGTATTTGGCAAATGACGCGAGCAATGTCTGCTTCTAGTTTCTCAATCACAGCCAATTTAGCTATTTAAACTTTGGACTTTACACAGTCCCAAAGGAGACTTACAAAAGTGATATCACGTAACGAAGGCGACCAGTTCACTGGTTCGAAGCGTGAAAGTAACTTGTCGCCAAATTGGTCGCACAATAATATAATAGTTTCACGGTCAGTGTGGCCAGTAGCGTCTTGTTGAATCCAAATGCCATCGCCAAACCAAACCGCTGTTTTGTCTCCATGTAATGAGAGTACCCGAGTCTCATCAAGTTGTCCTTCAGCCAAACTTCGGTAATTTTACTTATTGACGTAGCCGTCAAGCCAGAAGTGGGCTTAATCGCTAAACAAAATTTTAATCGGAAACAATAGGTCTTCTCCAAGTTTTTCAAAAGTCCAAAGACTGAAATCAAATGGTTCGCAAGTTCGGTTGGCTTCAATTCTTCAAACGAAATATATTCTGTATGTTGAATATCCATACTCCTTGTCAACACTGAAAGAGTGTAACAGATACCTATATAGCGCTTGACATTCGAGCATCCGAAGAAGGATACAAAGGCGGCAACGGAGACGGACAGTTACCCAAGAAGGATATGATGAGTTCAAACAAATCATTTATATACGATCCAAAAGACGATCCCATGGATCGCACCAATTTGCGGGTCGTCTTATCGCGTATTGGGACGATAGTGAAGAACGTGCGATTCGAACTGACACTATAACAGTTGGAATCACTAAAAATGTAACCAATGCTCAATACATCAGGCCACTGCCGCGGGTACGAATTCGATTTCTAAACTCAACTACACTCAACTGATGTGGAATTGTTATGTTATCGCTATGGTATACGGTTCTGATGCTTTTTCTTGTTCAATTTTCTTTCGGTGTCTTCACTATTTGCTTGTGTATTGTGTGTATCTGTTAAAAACGCCACACTACTCCCTCCTCAGTAACTTTGTTACGATCAACTTCGTGTGCGAACGACGGAGCGAGGAGCGAGCGAGCAAGAGAACGTCGGAACAGGCGAGTGTGCCGGTGCTCTATGCGGAAGTCGTGATCGTAGTCGTAAAGTTCTGTTTACTATGGGAAAGTGTGTACACAGATCACGTCGGGGTCGCCAATTATAGCGTTTTGCGACGGTAGTGAAGAACGAGTGATTCGAACTGACGCTATGATGGTTAGAATCACTAAAAATTAAACCAATGCTCAACACATCACGCCACTGCCGCGTGTACGAATTCGATTTCTAAACTCAAGCACACTCAACTGATGTGGAATTGTTATATTATCGCTATGGTATAAGACTCTGAAGATTTTTCACGTTCGATTTTCTTTCGGTGTCTTCACTAATTGCTTTTGTATTGTGTGTATCTGTTAGAAACGCCACAGTCTCCCGACGGCGGGAACATCTCGGCATCAGAACTCGTTCCGTTACAGAACGGGAAAACTGTAGAATTCCCCTCCGGCGCTAGTACTCCCGGAGCGTTACAACCTGCAATTGTTCAAGAAGAACTGCAGCGGTTATTTGGTGACATCTCGGGGCGCCGTTTCAACGCTATAGGTTCGCCTCTCCTGAGATTAGCATATATATAAAGAGTTGAGTTAATTCTAGTCTTCAGGCTTCAATGATGCAAGTCACATTCATGCTCAGAATTTCTTTTGGCTTACGAACGTTAACATCGACTTTTTGGAACATTTATTTCTGTTAGATATTCTCTATTCGTAAATAGTAAAATAATATAAATTTACAACGCAGCTCTTTAAGGAAGGTATTGGCCACACAGCTCGAATGTTTTTAAAGAAGGTGTTACGGCCACAACCACCCATGCCATAAAACTTACCCCATTGGAGCCAGTCTCCACCACTAACGGCGACACATGCTAAAAACATCCACTTAAAGGATGTGACATTTCCTAAACCAAAAACATTACCCCATACACCAAATGGTCCCACATAAATGGATAGCAAGCAAATCGAACTAAACGTTCAACTTGCGCTAATCAATTAAACCCCAAGCAAATTGAACTAAACGTTCAATTTGCTCACATAAACAACTTGGACATAATCATCGAACCAAAGGTTCACCACAAAAACCCCCTAAGAGCCAAATGTGCAGGCCAGATGCCGTCTTTCAAACGAAATCGCTGAGAATCATAAAAATGCGCGCCAGCAATTTTATGAACCCGTAGAAAAATGGTTACCTAAAAACATTAAAACAACCAGCACCACTTTCTGTTTTAACCAAACCAAGTTAAAACAAACAACCGGCAATAAAACAAAATGCACGTTCGCCTAGGCGCTATTGATCTTTCTTTCAATCGGTTTGCCACGGAAAAAATCCTTCTAGATGGTGTCAAATCTGTCTCCCATCAAATTAATGCAGGTGTTCCCCAGGGTTCGGTACTCTCACCCACTTTCTTCCTCATCTTTATAAATGATCTGTTGTCAATTACTCACAACCCAATTCACTCGTTTGCTGATGATAGCACGTTGAATTTCTCATACTCATACGAACACCCCCGTCCAAACTCTTCGAACGTCACTACCAACCAGCAAATTATGCTTGATACATTGAATTCAGACCTCAACAAGATATATCAGTGGGGATTATCTAACCGAGTAGAATGCAATGCCTTAAAAACTCAGTGCGGCCTCTTGTCGTCAAAGGTGAACCCCAAAGTAAATATACTGTCTATGAACGGCACTTGCATCGACGAAGCCAAGAAATTATCAATCCTCGGCACTAGAATTAATTCGACTCTTAACTGGAATGACCACACATTTGAAGCTGCGAAAAGTGCAGCCACATGTATGGGATTCCTTAAGAGATGCAAAAGATACTTCACTCCATCCAACCTGGCCACTATTTACAAGGCGTATATTCGTCCAAAAATGGAGTTCAACTCCCATATTTGGTCAGGCGCATCCAAAACTGCACTACACGTGCTCGACAGGATGCAAAAACGAGCAGTGAAACTTATTGGCGACCCAGCCGTAAGTCGATCAATTCCGCCCTTAGAACACAGGCGCAACGTATCATGCCTATCTCTTTTCTATAGGTATTACCACGGTCGTTGCTTAATTGAAGTTGCTGAATGTGTTCCGCTCCTTCAGACATTTTCCCGCGACACCCGTCAATCTGTGAATGCGCATCAGTTCACGTTGAAAGTGGACTTTAGGTGCACAAATAAACATAGACAGTCATTCTTTAGCCGAACCGCACGAATGTGGAATGTTCTGCCTGATCATGTGTTTCCTGGTCGTTGTGATGTCCACACATTCAAGACCAATATACATCGACACCTCCTTTCCTTGTCCACTTCCTCTCCATCCGCTCGCACTGTGCTCTGACATTTAAGGGTACTTCAAAATCCCCTTTTGTATGCGGGTTAGTGTAACAAAAAACTGTCAAAAAAACATTCAAAATGGCTGCAAAAGTCAGTATACGCCAGGAACATGTGAACCAACATGAATTTTTGTTTTGTGAAAATCTAGCTTATAAAGCCCACAAAATTCGAAAATATCTATTCCTTTTCCATCACACTTCATATACTGTTGTAGTATTCAGAATGGGTACGGAGTTTACATATGTAGGGCTACGTCTATATGTGGAGATTCAACTGACAACTCATTATTGTGGTGGGCGGGTGTAATTTCTGGGCTCCTCGATAGTATAGTGGTTAGTATACCCGCCTGTCACACGGGAGACCGGGGTTCGATTCCCCGTCGGGGCACCTCCGGTGCAAGACTAATGACCTTGCCCGAAAAAAAAAAAAAAAAAAAAAACAAATCATTATGGAAAATTTAACAAGCCTCAGGACTTGATAAATAAGGCCAAGACCGGTTCTCGGTTGTAGTGCCGTTGATGATGATGATGATGGGTGTAATTTCTATTGATTCCTATAAAATTGTAACATCTTATGCAACTTAATTTTGGCAGCGCGGGTTTGGTCTGTCAAGCGATGATTTTTATTATATTCGTTTCTTTTTTTTCAGATTATTTTAGTCATACTTTTATATCCCTATTCTTTTTAAACTCTATTTTTTTTTTTTTTGTATATGGTTATTCTAAATGATGTCACCAGCCTCCTCTACCTTTTTTATATAAAGAAGTATATAACCAAAATTGAGTTTTAATATACGTTAACATATTTTTGATTATGCTTTATCTTTATATCTATACATTAAATGTTCATTACAATTTCATTGCCTGGTCATTGACTAGCTCTAACAAACCTCTTGTCATATAATACAAAAGATTTAATGTTGGAAATGGATATTAAATTTAGATATTTTAAACTGTATTCTTTTGTACATATGCCCGGTCATTATTCGCCAGTGACAAGCATATATCTGAAGCATTTTTTATGTTTTGCTAACGAGAATTTTAAATGAGCAGAATAATTAGCGAAGGTATCTCTTCCATGATCTTAGCTTTGACAAACTGGTTTTCAAAACCGATTAAAAACATCCGAGGTCAAACCAATGACGTTTACAATTGTACAAATTACGGCAGTTTACTTCGGAGTTTCACAATAATTTAATTTTAATGGTCAGTTAATTACCCAATTTTACCCATCGATCGTTTTAACCAACCTGCATTATGTGTCATACTGAAAGACTCTCCAAATCTTTATTAAATTGAGTATAAAACCTACATATGTAATGTAAGAGGAATGCAGCCAAAGATGAGACATTGCGCTTACCATGTTAGCTGATATAGGAACATCGATAAAAATCAATCAAACTAAGCTGTACTATCACCTGACTCTGCTCATATCAAGGTTTGACGCTTTCAACAGTACTTGCACCAATATAAGCAAGTTGATCATCCCTACTGCCTTGTACAGCGAAGGCAAAACTGAAAAAGTAGAACACGTACTCATAGAGTGCGTAACATTCGAGACTCCCAAGAAAGATATAAAGACAATAATAGATCCAGACCATTACTTCTGTAGGAGTAAAAGGATACATGCTCAGTTCAAACAAATCATGGTACGGTTCGCATTCCACCTGTGTCCGCCAGCTAATCAAGGACTTGAATACTTTTTGAGCTTAGAAGACAGGCGGTAGATATAAGCCCTGTTGGTCAGGTTACTATATTACACATCTTAAAAGTCTGTTTACACAAACGGGGTAGGACACTGCAAGAAAATAATGTATGCAGCTCGCATATGGGCAGGAACCGCACAGTATAAATCGTACATGAGGGGGTGAACTCAGCACATAGGCTGGGACCACTAAGAGTATGCTGTGCATTCCGAACGGTATCCGAAGATGCCATATTTGTTTTGGCCGGGAGGACACCACTTGACATTGCAGCCAAAGAAAAACCCTCCATTACATGAGGTCTCCCAAGAGAATCGTCGGAGAATGCGGTCACAATTAGAGCTCTCAAGCTTATGAGAATTTTTGGTGAGGGCAGAACCGTCATTTATTACGCTTAGTACAAGCGGTACAAGATTATAAAAATAAACTTATGAACTAACTTGAAAACTAGTGATTAACAATAAATGAATTATAATTAATTTGAAGAGGGAAGAGAGAGGGTGGTGTAAGTGGCAAGACAGGGTACAAAAATAGGCCGGAAGCTTGGAAACGGGAACGAGGTTGGGTTTAGGGTTTAAGTGAGGTCGAAGTTCTCATTCATTCACCCCAATACAAGCGTTTGTTTTTTTTTTTTTTTTTTTTTATTATTAGACTTCTCTCGGGACAGGCGAACCTATAGCGCCGTTGGTGTGCCGGCATGAGCACGGGTTCACAAACATTCCACTGAGTTCCGCCGCAAACTGTTTTTTTTTAATTTTTTTTGTATTAGACTTCTCTCGGCAGAGGCGAACCTATAGCGCCGAGTGGGCTCTGTACCGGAACGAGTTCTGATGCGGGGATGTTCGCGCCGTCGGCAGTTGAACCATAAACGGGTGCGACCCGTCGGATTGACTTGTGGAGCGCATATAAGCCGAATTGCGTGGAACAATACCCCGAATCTCCGAAGAACAGTACCCGTGATAATATCTGTAAAACAGACAGAGGTCGGCTACGCGCCTTCGATGTGATAGCGACTGTAGTCCCGACGTCAACGCCGAGTCCCCGATCAGGCGGATCGCTCGCCTCTGTATGCTCTCAAGTAGGTCGAGGGTATGTTTAGGACCCGAGCTCCAAACATGAGAACAATATTCGAGCGCGGGTCTAATTTGGGATTTATATAGGAGAAGTTGGGCCGGAGTAAAATATTTCTTGCCTCTAAAAAGATAGCTCCGTTTTCCTGAGGCTGCCCTGGCGATACTCGACATGTGTTTGTGCCATGATACATTCCCATAGACCGTGACGCCGAGCAATTTTAAACTTTCCCCAGCCTCGAGGGCCCGGCCATCCATCATCAGTTGTGGAACCGATGATCCACTTTTCTTTGTGAATGTTGTATACTCGTATTGTGTCTTCGCTAGATTGAAGTCGACGAGATTGGCTCTTCCCCACTGCAGGGCCCTATCTAGATCCTGATTCAGAGAGTCAATCTGTTTACATCTCAGCTGATGCGACGCAGATGCACCAATCGGCCGAACGCTCGAAAAGGAGGAAACAAAAGTACTATCATCCGCAAAACTGAACACTTTGTTATCGGTTGTCTCCAACAAATCATTTATGTGAAGCAAGAACAAGGTTGGAGCCAAAATAGAACCTTGGGGCACCCCCGAATTAACAGGATACAGATCCGAACACTCGCCGTCCACAACAACCCGGATCGATCGACTCTCGAGGAAGCTCCTCGTCCTGTCGCAAACCTCTTGGGAAAGTCCATATGAACGAAGTTTGCTCAGCAATGCCCCGTGCCAGACGCGGTCAAAAGCCTTGGAAATATCCAATGCGACCACCCTTGACTCACCATGCCGTTCAATCGCAGATGCCCATATATCGGTTATAAGTGTCAAAAGGTCTCCTGTGGACCGCCTGCCACGGAATCCGTATTGACGGTCATTCAGAAGTCCGTTGCACTCTAAATACTTAACTAACTCTGTATTGATGACTTTTTCATTACCTTAGATAAAATAGACAGTAATGCTATCGGACGGTAATTTTGTGGGAGACACTTTTTTCCCGTCTTTGGGATTGGCTGAACTCGAGCGATTTTCCAGCAGGCAGGAAAGGTCCTCTGTGCATAAGATAAGCGGAAGAGTCTGCCAAGAACCGGCGATAGTTCTGGAGCACAATTCCTAAGGCCTATTGCTGGTATTCCGTCCGGGCCGGTTGCCTTTCTACAATCCAGTTCACGTAGAATGCGTTGAATAGTGCGCGGACGGAATCTCACATCCCCCACCGTACCGGGTCCAAAAGCCTGGGATCGAGGTTTGAATTCGCGGACAATGAATTCGAGAACACATTAGCTTTATCCTTTGAATTCGTGACTAACGTCCCGCTGTCTGTCACCAGCGGAGGGAAAGAGGAGGAAGCAAAGTTACTGCTGACAGCTCTTGCCATTGACCAGAAGGAGCGCGAACCAATTGGGCACCGAATGAGTTTATTGATCACCCTGTCGTTGTGAGCTTTCTTCGCGGTATCAATCGCCTGCTTGCACGCGTTTCTCATCATCATCGGCACTACAACCGGGAACCGGTCTTGGCCTTATTTAGCAAGTCCTGAGGCTTCTTAAATTTTCCATAATGATTGTTTTTTCCGGGCAAGGTCATTAGTCTTGCGCCAGAGGCTCCCCGACGGGGAATGGAACCTCGGTCTCCCGCGTGACAGGCGGGTATACTAACCACTATACTATCGAGGAGCCCGCACGCGTTTCTGATTCTGACAAAATTCGTTCTATTAACATCGGTGGGATTGGAGCGCCATTGCTTAAAAGCTCTATTTTTTGCCGCTGTAATCAGCTCGCATTTTTTATCAAACCAAGGTTTATCAGACGAACTTCATTTATTGCTAATATGAACAAACTGGGCCCTAAATGACTGCCCCGTGGGACTCCAGAGGTAGCATGCAAAGGATTTGAGGGAACGGCTCGGAAATGCACTCTGTAGAGGCGGTTACTCAAGTATGACGAAATCCGACTTTTTAATGCAGGTTGGAAGGCCAAGGTGGATAAATTGAAGAGTATCAGTCTGTGCGAAATTTTATCGAAGGCTTTAGTAAAATCCGTAGTAACAACGTTGACCTCGTTGCCGTTCTCTAGGGCTAGGAATGTTTGGGAAGTAAATTCGATTAAGTTAACGGTAGTAGATCTCCCACCAAGAACGCCGTGTTGCCTGGGTGAAATTAGGGATTTGCAGTGGAAGCGTAGCATTTGGTAGAGAATGCTTTCAAACACTTTGGGGATGTGGGAGAGTTTGGTGATGGGACGATAGTTTGAGATATCGCCTTTGGGCTCCTTTTTATGCACTGGCGTGATAAACGATGTTTTCCAAATATTAGGAAACTCAGCTTGAGAGAACGACAGATTGAAAATAGTTGAAAGAGGGGAAGAGAGAACGGAGGAGCATTTTTTAAGGAATGTAGTAGTGAGACCGTCATGCCCGGGGGTGAATTGGTCTTTGGGCTGGGTTAGTTTGTTTTCTATCGTGGGTGGAATTATAAATTGCAAAAGAAATGCACCATGGGAGAAATTTGGTAAGTAATTAAAATAGGTGGGGTCGGGAACGAAAGAGTCGTCAGTAAAGGATTGTCTGAAAATGAGGCGAAGAGGTTCGCAATCTCGTGTGAATCCGTTAAGGTTTTCAAGTTATAAGAAAGGGGGTAGGTAATCATCAGATTTACGTTTGTGATTGATAATTCGGAAAAACGTTTTTGGGTCATTTATTAGGTTAGCCTGAGTTTTTGTTAGGTATTTGTGGTAAAGGTCATCGTAGAGCGCATTAAATTGAAAATAAGTGCCATGGTAGTTGGAGTAGCCGCAAGCAGAGGGATTACGGGGGAATGTAACCCACAGTTTGTTCCGTTTATTACGTAACGTACGAAGCTTGCGATTAAACCAAGGAGGTGAGGAGATAGGATTTTTGTGCCTGGAATAGCGAACGTAAAGGGAAATAGGTTTAAAGATTTCGGTATAAAGATAGGTGGTAGCATCTTCTACCGTCAGATGATCGAAATTGAATGAAATTTGGTTGAGGTAGTCGATAGTGAGGTGATAGTTCGCTATATGGAAGTTATGCGAGTAAATGTTCGTTAAATATTGAGAGCCTACAGTGTCTACTCAATTACTCTACTCTACTCAATTTCAAAATGTTGTGTAGTTGTGTGGATCTCTTTGATTGAGGTGAGTCATATGAAATTCACTTTTGCAATATAAATGATCCCAAGGCGTACTGTCCAGGGGTGAGCTGCGCTGAAGAATTATGAAAAAAAGGCAGGGTAAGAGGGGGCGGTGATTGTCGATGGTGGAGAGAACAAGGGGGCTATTGAGGTATTAGTAGGGTCCGTCGTGAAAATAAGTTCTAGTTGTCTGCCTAGGTAGTTTACGACAATACTTGAATGACAACGATGGTGGGATTCTTCCACCAATAGAAGATGGACCCATGCTATGATACCTGATATAGAAACCTGGGTGAAAAGAAAACATGGCGAGCTGAATTACCTCTTGACTCAGCTAATATCAGGACATGGATGTGTGGGGTAGGTAGTCGTGGCGCCAGCATGGAGCGAGTTCTACTGTACGTCGGTTCTTTTCATGGGTCGAAACCATGATAACGAATCTGAATCACCAAGAAGGGGCATAATGTGCATGTAGGAGATGTTTGTTCGTTGAAACGAACAAATCCAATCTCGTGGGATGCTAATGGGTTTGTGTTTGAATTTGCATCGAGGTGATGAGGAATGGATGCAGGGCAATTACAAGACAAGGGGGAAAAGCGACCAATGCATTGTTCGGTAATGAGAGTCAGCTGGGTAAATAGCAGCCACTCATTAAATGAAAAATGCGT
This sequence comes from Microdon myrmicae, assembly GCA_963931805.1. Lineage (NCBI taxonomy): Eukaryota > Metazoa > Arthropoda > Insecta > Diptera > Syrphidae > Microdon > Microdon myrmicae. Next base: position 87,668,377 of record OZ007497.1, read on the forward strand.
TTAGGATACCACAAACGATATGGATTGTTTATGGTATCACCAGCAAGCCTATGGAGGAACAGCGTTGTTTGTTTGCACTTGGTGCTAGTTAGGGAAATTGGCTTCAGCGTCGATTGCGCTAATTGCAATCGTCTAGGGGAATCTGCCTGGCACCGGAGGTGCCAAATTGGTTTGGAATTCCTGATAAGTTGACCAAGAAATCATACGGGGAATTGTATGCGAAGGGATGCGTGAAAGGTAAGTTTTCTTTTACAGGGACTTTTGGGTTAAAGATTTGATCTATTTAATTAAAAGTGAAGCATTTAAGATGCTAATGTGATTGCATTAGTAAAGTTAAGAGATTGGGTGGAAGTTATGGGGGTTTTTTAGGTAAGCGAACCGTGGGGTTCGCCGGAACCGGCACAGATGCTTTCGGCAATATTTGCACAAAGTATAAGCATCTGAATTACCCATACTGCTTGTATTGCGAAGGCAAAATAGAAAATGCGGAACACGTACTCACAGAGTGCGTGAGATTCGAGACCGCACGAATGATTTTGGAGAGACATGAAACGGACAGTTACTCCGTCAGGAGTAAGAGAATACATGCTGAGTTCAAAACAGGCATGGTCCGTAGCAAGTGATGTCCTATGTGACATGATGCAGCAGTCGTGATGCGAGGAGCGCAGTAATAGATAAACTTCGTCCCGCCCCGCGATGGAATATCTAAAAGAAGGTTCCGCGGGGATCAACGGGAATACGTGCCTGGCGGGAGGTGGTTTTAGTCGGTAAAAGTCCGGCATGCCTCTTTTGAAGATTTCCACCTTCCTACCGAAAAAAAAGAACTGCAAGAAGAATTTTTCGTTCAAGACAATTAAATATATTTTCACACAATTTTCTTAATATCCCTGTTTCGGTGCATTAGCCCAATGCCGGGATGAATGTCTAATAAAAGGATCTCGTAAGGTTTCTTGGCCTTACTATACAACTAAACACTGAGTGGTCAGTGTGGCTCTTTATGTAATCTCTGCTGTGATGTCTGACCTCTATCAACCTCCAGTAATCGTTGTCTATTGTTCGTCCATTTTCCCCCCAATTACAACCAGTCATTTTTGTGACTTCCGTTGCAATTCTTCCAAATGTACTGGAGACTGATCTATGCATTGGACTCATAACGTTAATATCGTCAGCATATGACACTAACTGCATTTTTAGCGACATATGTAACAAAGGAAAACATGCACTTACAGACAAGAGGACGGCGGCAGAACTGTACTAAAATAGGTGCCATGTGTACGTTTTGTACGGAAGTTGAGTTTTATTTGTGAACTCAATGAAAAATGTACAATTAGATTTTGTTCCAAATATATGTTTAGAATACTAAGTATTTACTTTGCATTATTAATAATAATTTCACGTCTTATTATAATTTTAAATAGAATAAGCTTTTTAAGTTGGATATTTCTTTTGGATGGCTAGGGCTGGAAAACTTAGTTTTTTATTTTACATCCCACAGAAGATAGAAGAGATTAGTTGAACAAAAAGCGCGCTAATTCTAAGAAAAGCATCAACGTATCAACCTACACACACAGGAAACCGGCGGCGTATGAGATAAGGCGAGCAAAGCAACTCGTTGGATTCATCCTTAATCCACGTCAATACGCGGCTCTTCAATAAAGAACCCATAATTGCGATGATCCCGATATTGAGGTCTTTGACACGACGTGGACCAAACGCCACTCATGTGAGCATTTGTTTCAATAATGCTGCGTATTATCGAACACCAATTCGTTCAAAACAGATCTTTTTAGGTTCGGGTGACGATAAAGTTACTACGATTCTATCACGCCATTGCAAGCGTCCCTCAATGAAGCATTATATTCTCAATATCTACGCCTAAAATATTCGCCAATTTTTGGTTGGGAGGTTAACGCAAATATGTGATACAGATGATGTTCTTGTATTTAATAAGCCCCAAATTCACAACAAATCATCTCAATCGTCACCTTTATCACTTGTATCAGTAGTACAGTCAGTGGGAAATTCTACAAAAGCTATCGCTTGGAAAAAAAATAAAATATGATTAGTCACCGCGACAGTACGCCTTGGGATCATTTATATTGCAAAAGTGAATTTCATATGACTCACCTCAATCAAAGAGATCCATTTTGAAATGGAGTAATTGAGTAGACACTGTAGGCAAGTCTATCTGCTCTCAATATTTAACGAAAGGGAATATCGTATTGGGGCAAGGCTAATAACCTTGCCCGGAAAAACAAATTATTATGGACAATTTAATAAGTCTCGGATATGTACCGGATACCGGTGGAGAGACTTGCTAAATAAGGCCAACACCGGATCCCGGTTGTAGTGCCGATGATGATGATGAATATCATATGCCTTTCTAGTATGGTTTTGGGTTTTTAATATCTTCAGCTCACATAGAAGTATTCGAAGGTAAACCCTTCAGAAGATGTGCCAACTACTCTAAGAGGTGTGATGGTCGATATTAAACCAACAATCACCTCTATGAATCCGGTTCCATTCCTTATACTGACGAGTACTTGTCACACATAGTACAAGTAATTCAAAAGTAGCCCATATAACGAGGACATACTTGTGTGAAAATCTTGTATTCTGGACCGTTCACTCTGTCGATCCCTTCGAATTCACGTCATTGCGTATTTCAATACAAAACTGAAGAAAACGCAGTTCCAACAATAGGCAACATCGAATGGTCTATTGAAAGTCCATACCGTCCACTTTGGAAACACGTACCAAGTGTGAAATATCAATAAAAAAGGGTGTCCATACGCCTATAACAATCGGTTCTTTTCAACATTTCACAAGAAAAGCGGACCAAAAGCGCTGAGTCGGCGCCCTGAGATGAACGGGTTCATAAGCCCATCTTCGGAAGTTATTATTATTATTATTATTATTTTTATTATTTATTGGCCTGCAGGAACGCTGAAGTCCACGGTATAGCTCTTCCAATTCTGGCCGTCAGTATCGTTCCCAGATACTTAAATTCTTTAACTTGTTGAAATATCTTACCCCTGACGTTAACACGTGTTCCCTGAGGTCCACCTGCTCTCTTCGTAATCATGTATTTTGTTTTGTCTTCATTTATTTCTAGGCCCACCTTTTCTGCCGCTTGCATGATGATTTCACAGTTTTCACTAACAGTTTCTAGATTATCGCCTAGAACGGCGATGTCATCCGCATATGCGAGCACTTGTGTGACCCCGTTCAGGGATGATCCGGCCATGTTGTCGTCTTGTACCTTTCTGATGATATACTCGAGCACAAGGCTAAAGAGACACGGTGATAGACCATCTCCCTGCTTTAGTCCGTCCCGGATTTCAAATGGTTTGAGAGGTGGTTTTCTATTCTAACTCGCCCTTTGTTTTCGTTCATGCAAATTTGAATGAGGGCGGCATATTTTTTCGGGACTCCCAGCTCAACTACAATATGGTAGAGTCTTTGCCTTGCGACTGAGTCGTAGGCTTTTTTGAAGTCAACGAACAGTTGGTGAACTGTCTCTCCATATTCCCACTTCTTTTCCAGCAGTTGTCTTATTGTGAACATTTGGTCGCTTATTGACCGGTTCCTACGGAATCCACATTGGTAGTCTTCCAGTATTTCTTCTGCGTACGGTGTGATTCTCGCCAGAATGACATTTGTTAATATTTTGTATGCGGTTGGGAGCAATGATATCTTCGGAAGTACTACTGTGACGTCTCTAACAGATACACACACAATACACAAGCAAATAGTGAAGAACACCGAACGAAAATCGAATAGGAAAATGCATCAGAGCCGTAACCCATAGCGATAATATAACAATTCACATCAGTGGAATATACTTGAGTTTAAAAATCGAATTCTAAACACGGCCAGTAGCCGGATGGGTTGCCCTTTGGTTCAAGTTTTGGTGATTCTAACAGTCATAGCGTCAGTTCGAATCACACGTTCTTCACTATCATCCCAAACGCTATACTACTACTATTACTATACTATTTATTGGCCTAATGAACCCGAGTTAATGACCTCACTGACTCGCCTACGTCTTCTATTTTGCCAATTTTTTTGTATGTTTGCTGTGTTTTTATATATTTCATTAGTTTTTCTTCCCACGAGTTTTGGGATTTCTAATAGTTCACCATAACAAAGCCCCGTTTTGATATGGTAAAGTTTACTGCTCTGATCCCAAAATACACCAAGTTACCTACGGTTATGGCAATTTATTGGCTCCTCGATAGTATAGTGGTTAGTATACCCACCTGTCACGCGGGAGACCGGGGTTCAGTTCCCCGTCGTGGAGCCTCTGGAGCAAGACTAATGACCTTGTCCGGAAAAACCAAATCATTATGGAAAATTTAACAAGCGCCTGGACTTGCTAAATAAGGCCAAGACCGATTCCCGGTTGTAGTGCCGATGATGATGATAATGTCAATTTATTAAAAAGGATTGTTTATCAGTTCCAAGATATCAACGAAGACGACCGACGCAACACATAGTTTGTTGTTTTACTTGGTGTTTTATTCCAACATACGTGAACTTATCAGGTTGTGATAATAATCTCAAAATTTATAAATGTGAATAGTGTTCGTTTTAAAAGGGAAAATGTTAAATGTGGATGGGACTTAACTACCAAATACAATAGTTATATCGAAATATAATATTTATGTCCTTATGTAGGATCACTTCAGTTTTTGGCAATAATAACCAAGCTCCAGAAGTACGTCAGAAGCCATTTTCTTAAATATTCCCCCGGGCCTATAGCATGATATTTCAACGGGTGGCCGGACATTGGAATCCAACCTACCATTCAATAATTGAGCCGAAATTCCACAATAGCAAAAATCGTCAGTTGCCCCCGCATATACACAATCAAATGCATGACACAACCTCATTTACCTACTCAGCCATTGTTTGGTACTGTTTTCAAAGTTTACCGTGGAGTCGAGTTAGATTTAGCCCCTAACTGAGTTGAAGTCATAATTTTCTATGATGTCGCTTAATTCAAGTCGTCGGTGACGCGTGGCTCTTCATTTTGCTGCTTCTGTTCCACCACCTGCAAACGCAAGGTAAACATCTGTCTTCAGCTAATAAGATCAGTTCCGCCAGCATATGCAAGTAGTTCCATAGCATTATGGAATATTGTGTAAGTCGTGTTTGTCTGTAATGTTGCGCACATTTTTTCGGACAACAACAAAATATTAACTATTCTCCACACACAATTGAACGAGCTTAGTCGAAATGTTAAAATCGTTCATGCACAGATAAATGGCGGTAATTATTAAAATATAATGACGGTGGTTGATAGTATCAACCTTAGAAAGATTAAGTTTCAAGTTTGAAGACGCTACGATGTTTATTACTTGTTTGACAGCCATCAATAGTGAACCCTCTCAGTGAATTTGTAACCATGTTAGGAAAAGGAATGTCTAAAGTCCCACAGACAGCATCGAAAATGAACTCCACGGGGAGTGAGTAGGGCGTTAGAATATACTCACAGCTAGGCCGACTTGTAAGAGGCGACTAAAGGCCGAATGGTAGGTGGGTCCCAACGCCCTATCGCCCGGTGAAATGCCACCCCATCAAGCTATAGGCTCTGTGAATGGGTCGGGAGAAATCTCTGACCATTTTCCCGAGCTTGGCTGATGGACCGATTCAAGAAAATGTTGGTTTAGGTGCTAAGACGGTCCAAGGTGAAATACCACCCCATCACGCTGTACATTCCGCGATATCGTCGGGAGAAATTTTCGACTATGTTTCGGATATTCCGGACTGCCACGGCGATAAGTTATAATGGTACCTTTTGAAATAAAGAATTCCGAAGGTAAACTAGTTTCCCATTCGGATCTCCCGGAGAACTATGTTCGGGAACATCATGCAAATATTTTGATAAATAACCGAATTTTAAGAAATTCGTCCAATATTTGCAAACAGCGAAACGTGATATCCTCGCCCTAACTAAGACCCAGGTCGATTCGTCTACTAATTTAACGTATCTTCGTTGCTTAGGATACCACTTGCATTCGAGATTCCGTTTTACGAGTGGAGTCTGCGTCTTCACGCAATCCGATCTGGCTTGACAGAGGATGAAGACGTTGGAACCCAATAACTTGGACATCATGTTGTTGAAGGCCATGCTGAGGAATTCTGTTAAATTTCGTTGTTGTCTTTACCGCTCCCCGAATGACGATCGACCGGCGACACTTGTCGAACATCTCTCGTATACTATCGACTGGATACAGATCAATCACCCGGCTTCTGAAATTGTCATCGTTGGCGATTTTCATTACCATCATCGGCACTAGAAACGGGAATTGAAATACATTGATTTGCTCGTTCGACAAGTGCATCAAATGACTTTTGTATGTCGTTGATTAGGACGTTGTTTAGGATGGCAGCTGTTGCGGATTCGCCCTTAACACAACCGGCGAATTCGCAATTAAATACCTGTGGCACCACCTAAATGAGATATGTGGCATCACCCTAAACAATGTCAGCAATCAGCTGACATTTGTGAATTAATTCTGTTGGTTGTCACATGACAACCATCTTTCTTTTATAATTTCTCTTCTTGTTTTGGCGCTTGAAATCAATAGTTGATCCACCGAGATCAAACCAATCCTTTGAGTTAAATAAATTAATGTTAGTTAATAGACAAACCAAATCGTTGCTTTCTATTGAGGATTCGTTCTGGACCAGCTGGATTTCACAATTTGGTATCATTTTCCATTTGTTTTTAATTATTTTTTCAGTTGTTTTTAGAAGCAAATCATCAACGTTTATTGGGCACGCCAAGAGAACATTACGAATACACAACACCAGGAGACACCATCGTGTTCCTGACGTATCTGTCCAGAGTCTGTTTAACTTTACACACATCTTTTTGGCCAGGAGACACCATCGTGTTCCTGACCTCGTGTATTCAACGCTTGTTGAATACAGCAGCCGTCACTCTTTTTCTTTTTTTGGATTTCTTTCATCCGTTGACAGTAATTTAGCGATCTGGTATTTTGTTTCTGGATTGTGTTTAATGATGACTGCAATATTCAGTGCAATTTTTGATCACCATTCAGTTGACGTGGAACGAACTTTAAATTCAATTTTCTTACATCACATTTTTCAGTGAAAATGCGATTAATCGTTGTTATCAGTATGTTAAGCTCCATTTCCACGAATCTCACTGAAAATTTTTTGGAGACTCACTATATTGACGTTATTTTTGTTAACCAGATCACATTAACCACCTTTTGTAGGCTTATCGTTATTAACATCTTCCGTCTTCCTTGAATTGTCTAAACCAATCAAACACATTTTTACCAATATTAAAACAAAATTTATTTTTAATTCTTTGGATTTCGTACATTATTGTTGATCTATGCTACTATCATTTAATGCCTTGTATTTCGGTTTGTTAAGGAAGGTTCATACTACCTAAATCAATCACCCGCAGACAAATGGCCTGAATAGTTCCGTCTGCAGAACCTGGTTTCGGTTTATTTTAGGACAGAGGGTGTACGAGTGTATAAACTTGATTATTTTAAGCTCTTAAAGACTTTTGTATGTGCTCACAATATTGAACAGCGTTAATATATCTTTAATTAATAAGAGGTTCACAAAAATGAACACAGTCACAAAAGTGGCCACAAAATCCACCGGAAGACTACATCACACAAGTGATCACAAACTAATAGAACTGACCCAAATCACAAAAGTTACCACAAAGCATTTAGGAGGTGGTGTGATCTCAATCGTAGTCTAGTATAAATCTAATGGTTTTGGTTTTTCGACATTGAAATTATTTATCTCACATAAAAGGGGTTTACTTTTAATGACTAATTGAAGAATTATTCCAGAAAGTAGATTCACTTTATTATACGAGTATTAATCTCTAATCATTTGAGTTGTGTTTTCCTTGACAAGATTTAATTTATTTTCGCAAGAAATTTCCAACGTTTGTTAAGATCTTCATCATTTTTGCTAGCTTTCAGTTTTCTTACGATTACTTATGAGAATTCCTTAACACAACACAATGTTCAATATCAATCTATGCTTGACTGATCCCGCATATAATGAAGGGGATAATGCCAAGCAGTAAAATCAGCAGAACATTAAAAGCAAGGGTCCGCATATCTATGTCTAGCAATTAAACTAATTGCATGTGTTATTGAAAATAATTATTTTAGATTAAACTGGCCACGCAATACATAGCAATCAAATGTTCCACAAAAAAAGAAAAGCAAATTTTTTATATTTTGAACTTAATAAGTGGACCGACCAGAAAGGGCTTTCTCCTGCTATGAACATCTGTTTTTTACAGCCCTTTATTTTAGTTTAGCTTAGATGCTAAACATAATGATGGATAATCTCATAATCTCATTGATGAATATTTTACATATATGTATGTTTGTTAAATAATTTGCACGTTTTTATAATTACAATATATTGTGACGAATTTACGAACATGAAGCACACCATCTAGTGCGGGATAGACGACATAGAGAAGCAGGCAAACTGACAACGGAATAATAAGTATCAGTCAAGAGTCAAGAAGAAGAGAACTGACAGCGTAACAGGAGGATCGATGTCAAGGGAAGTGCAAATAACACGTGTAAAATAATAAGTAAAACTAAAGTAAACCCATTAAACCCGAAAGAACGAGCTTTTGCAGTTTGATTTAAATTATTTCGCGATCCAGAGATCGGACCTAGGGAGCCGCTAAACGTAAACCCGAAAATCCGTAACAACTGGTGTCAGAAGTGGGATTGCCAAAAAATCATAAATTATGAAGTTTGCTGACCTAAGTATACCCCACTTAAGCGAAGAATTGGAGTCTCGAGGACTGCTGGTGACAGGTAATCAGGCAGATCTGCGAGCACGAGTGAGGGCATCGACGTTGATAGACACGAGTTCTGTCATGATGCTTTAGGAGCTTCATCTAAAGTTGAACAGCAGTCGGTAGAGCCGCAGCCAGTTCCAGCATTCGACGTGAACGTGCTTTTAGTAGCAATGGCGCAACAGTCCTCACGCATGGAGGAGCAGCTGACACAACAGTCCTCACGTATGGAGAACCAGCTGGCACGGCACACTTCATAACTGCAGGAAAAGCTATCACGCATCGAAGGGAATTCCGCCGGATTGCAGGCGAGGCAAGACGAAATGGAGGATGAACTACACAAAATGACAGAAAATTACGCAAAATTAGAATCCGAGATATTGAGGTTGGATGGCCGTATCCGAGAGATGCAGTTGAGTGGACCAGTTACGCCTGTTAGCACAACAAAATTGAGAGCTCCAACGTTTGACGGAACGGTACCGTTTAACATTTTTAAACTGCAGTTCGAGACCACAGCGCGAACCAATCACTGGTCTACGGCAGACAAAGTATCAGCTTTGGTGGTGTCATTGAAGGGCTCTGCCGCCGAAGTCCTGCAAACAGTTCCGGAAATTGAACGTGGAAACTATGATGCGGTAATGGCAGCGATTGAACGGCCATATGGTAGCGACTATAGGAAGCAAATGTTCCAGATGGAGCTCATGAATCGTTACCAAAAAGCTAACGAGCCGTTACAAGAATATGCAACAGTGATAGAGCGGCTCGCGCATTTGGCCAATGCAGACGCACCAGCAGAAGTAATTGAATTACTCAAAACTCAAGCGTTCATGAATGGAATACGAGATGCGGATACCAAGCGCGCAGTCTATTCCATGCCAAAGAAGACGTTTGCTGAAACAGTGTCATTTGCTCTCACGCAGGAAACAGCAAGCCTTCTGAGCAAACAAACGCACAAAGTCCATCGGTTGGAAGTCGAGCCAAGAGAATCTCTGGAGGAAACCATGAGGGATTTCTTCCAGGCTATTTCCCAAATAATGCCAACCTCACACACAAAGGCTCTGGAGCAAAGTGTTACAGCTGTGGAAAAACAGGACACTTCGCACGAAATTGTAATGCGTCTCGTAGGAAAAACGGAGACACACCGAAAAGCAGCGCTGAAAATGGAAATGGCGCTTCTGGAGAAAGGCAATCGTTAAACTAAAACGGACCAGCTCAAAGGGGCGTGAGCTGGTTCCCGCAACGGACTGCCCCACTGTCACCGTTTCACAAATACATCGCAAAAACAATAATGTAACCGTAAACGGGACCGTAAATGGACGATCGCTGGACACGGGCGCAACACATTCCATCATTAGATCAGACCTGGCAGGAGATAACGTTGAGCCGCTGAGTGGTTGCAAGCTACGAACGGCTACAGGAGAGGAAGCTGTGATTTCTGGAAAACTGGTGTATAAGGTTTAGATTGGAACGCTAGAAGTAGTTCACACCTTCTTAGTGGCTGGAATAACGGACGAGGTAATAATCGGCGTGGACTTTATGCTAGCCCATGGTCTCCTTCTAGATCTGAAGAAAAGAATGCTGACGTGCCAGAACATGGAGATACCCCTAAACACTGGGTATGAACGGCCCCAGATCATGAATGTAAGCGTAAGTCATCGTCAGCAGATTCCACCAAAGTCCGAAGCAGTTCTGTGGACATGTGTGGAGGGAGACTGTGGAGAAGACAAGTTGTACTAGAGCCATCAGAAAGCACTGCGAATATATTGGTTGGACGGACCTTGATGCAAACGGAAAAGAATAAGCGGATCCCAGTTCGAGTGATAAATGAGCTCAGGTCACCGATCACTCTTAATAAAGGAGAATTAGTGGGACAATGCCAAGCTGTGGAGGCTGTGGTTAATTGTGACAATCCTCCCCAGAAATGCGGAAACAAGGTTCTCAAAGAGGGCACGAAAACTCCTGCTGTCATGGATACCTGGCTGAACGAGGTGAGTGCGCCAGGAAGGACAAAAGCCAAACGGTTACTGGAAAAGTATGGCTCCATATTCGCCAACGATGGGAATAAATTTGGAAGAACTGCCATCGTGCAACATCGAATAGATACGGGAGATGCAAGACCGATTCGGCAAGCTCCACGGAGAGTCCCACTGGCGAAAAGAGAAGAAGCGGAACAGATAATTGACAAAATGCAGAAAGGTGGAGTCATTGAACTATCAACAAGCCCATGGAGTTCACCGGTCGTGCTAGCGAAAAAGAAATATGGAAGCACCCGATTTTGCGTCGACTGCCGGAAGCCGAACGATGTCACTAAAAAGGACAGCTACCCACTGCCACGAATAGACGACACCTTGGACACATTATCCGGTGCGAAATGGTTTTCTGCGCTGGATTTACAAAGTGGGTATTGGCAAGTGGAGATCGAGAAAGGCGACCGCGAGAAAACCGCTTTTAGCATCGGAGACGGATTGTGGCAATTCTCTGTGATGCCATTCGGATTATGCAACGCTCCAGCAACTTTTGAGCGGTTAATGGAACACGTGCTAAAAGGGCTTCACTGGAAAACGTGTTTGGTGTATCTGGATGACATTATTGTCATGGGCAATAGTTTCGACGACCACCTGAAAAATTTAGACCAAGTCCTTCAACGAATTGCTTCTGCCAAATTACGGTTGAACCCGAAGAAATGTAATTTGTTTAAAACCGCAGTAACGTATTTGGGACACAAAATCACTACCGGAGGAATTCAGACATGAAGGCAAAATAAAATCGGTAAGAGATTGGCCGCGACCCAAAAATGTTCATGAAGTGCGAAATTTCCTTGGGCTCTGTACGTATTACCGACGCTTTGTACCCGGGTTTGCGAATGTTGCAAGAAGCTTACACAATTTGACAAAGAAAAATTGCAAATTTGTGTGGAAAGCGGAGGAAGAAAATGCCTTCCAGCTGCTGAAGGGATTACTTTGTACAGCTCCAATGTTGGCCTATCCAGTACCTGGCGAAAAGTTCATTCTGGACACAGACGCTAGTGCACATGGAATAGGAGGTGTACTCTCACAGATCATCGATGGTCAGGAAAAAGTAATTGGGTACTATAGCAGAGTCCTTAGAAAGCCAGAAAGGAACTACTGCGTCACAGGGCGAGAACTCTTGGCAGTCGTCGAATGCGTAAAACATTTTCACAAATACCTATATGGCCAGCACTTCCTTCTGAGGACAGATCATGCAGCACTCAGATGGTTACTCCAGTTTAAAAATCCGGAGGGGCAGATTGCGCGATGGATTGAAAGGTTGCAGAATTACGATTGCGAAATACAACATCGGAAAGGTGGACAACATAGAAATGCCGATGCACTATCTCGACGCCCATGTGCATTGGAGTGTAAGCATTGCTCTAAGGCTGAGAGATGCGACTGTATAGTCGACATCCGATTAACAAATCTGCAACCTGGTGATGAATGGGAATCCAGCGCTTTAAGGAAAAGCCAACTGGAGGATACAGACTTGGCTAAGGTCATCAGAGCGAAGGAAAAGGGTAAAAGACCAACCAAAGAGGAAATGGCATCAGAGAGTCCATTGGCCAAGGCGTATTGGGTGCAATGGAATAGCCTTAAATTGATAAACGGAGTGCTGCATCGTTCATGGGAAAGCAAGGATGGTAAACACATCGACGATTTGATTGTCCTACCAAGGTCTAGAATAACAGCCGTGTTAGAAGAGTTCCACAACGGACCAAGTGGAGGACATTTGGGCGTTGCGAAAACCCTGGAGAAGACTAAACAACGGTTTTACTGGGCGAATAGTCGAGAATCAGTTGCCGAATGGATCAAAAACTGCGCGCTGTGCATGGCAGCTAAGGGTCCGAAAGCTAGAAGCAGACGAAGACTGCAGCAGTACAACACAGGAGCGTCATTCGAACGCGTGACAATGGATGTAGCTGGCCCATTTCCCACTAGTGACTCCGGGAACAAATATGTGTTGGTGATTATGGACTATTTCAGTAAGTGGCCAGAAGTATACGCTATACCAAATCAGGAGGCTATAACTGGGGCCGAAGCTTTTGTGCAGAATTGGGTCACGCGATTTGGTATACCAATCGAGTTGCATTTAGATCAAGGGAGGAACTTTGAGTCCGCTATATTTCGAGAAATGTGCTCACTGTTGGGTATCAAGAAGACCCGAACAACGGCTTTACACCCACAATCGGATGGCATGGTAGAAAGGTTTAACCGCACATTAGAGGAACATCTGCGAAAAGTAATAGACAAACGTCAGCGCGATTGGGACAAGCACATTCAAATGTTTTTGTTAGCCTACCGATCAGCAGTCCATGACACTACCGGCCAGACACCTGCGAGGATTATTTTTGGTACAGAATTGAGACTGCCATCAGATCTAAAATTTGGAAGAAATAACGAACTTAGTGAAGCTGGAGGCAGCTACTGGGAAATGCTTCAGGCTGAAATGGACGACATACACCAACACGTGAGGCAGCGAACACAGCTGATGAGCAATAAAATGAAGGATCGATATGACCGAGCCATGAATTCTGATGGATTTCAGGAAGGCGACTTGGTGTTGCTGTACAACCCGCAACGGAAAAAGGGTATGTCTCCAAAACTGCAGACATCGTGGGAAGGGCCTTACAAAGTTTTAAAGCGACTGAACGATGTTGTGTATCGCATACAATCCTACACGCAGAGACGAGGTAAAATAAAAGTCGTCCATTTGGAGAGACTAGCCTCGTATGGATCAAAGAATTTGGTGTCTGATCGGGACGAGCAGACTTAAGTGGAGGGCAGTGTAACGAATTTACGAACATGAAGCACGCCATCTAGTGCGGGATAGACGACATAGAGAAGCGGGCAAACTGACAACGGAATAATAAGTGTCAGTCAAGAGTCAAGAAGAAGAGAACTGACAGCATAACAGGAGGATCGATGTCAAGGGAAGTGCAAATAAAACGTGTAAAATAATAAGTAAAACTAAAGTAAACCCATTAAACCCGAAAGAACGAGCTTTTGCAGTTTGATTTAAATTATTTCGCGATCCAGAGATCGGACCTAGGGAGCCGCTAAACGTAAACCCGAAAATCCGTAACAATATGTTATTATTTCACTTTAGATATAAAGAACAAAAACTAAGAATTTGCTGTTATGAGTTTTGCTTGAAATGAGAATTATTTAATCATGAACAATTGCGTATTTTTTATATTAATAGCTATATTATACTATTTTCATTGATTTTATTAATTTATCTATTGAATTCTAAGTAAACATAAAAGAGAAACGAAGCTAGCAATCATTTATTTAATTGCGTTTTTTCTCCGGTTCTTAATAATTATAGTTACATGTTTATTCAGTTTATGGCTACCTTGATAGGATTATATTTTCATGATCATTTAATAAGATTCGTGTGTTTGTGTTCGAGTTATGTCACGTAACACCATCATCATCATCGGCACTACAACCGGGATCCGGTCTTGGCCTTATTTAACATATCTCTCCACCATGTTATCCAGTTTGGCATTCCCAGGCTCCGGGCGTCCTGGTTGTGTGCCCGATTGCATGCGAAAATCAACTCTAAATTGGGGCATGTCGTCATGGGCACACAACCCCTAAGTCCCTATCAGCAGTTAGTAGAAAAAATTGATCCTCTTTCGGTGCGGTCGGAGCACTTGACTGGTTTAGTGGAGCGGAAAAATAAACAAAAAAATCTGGAAGACTCTTGGATATTTATTAACTTAACTGAGTATGACAAATATTTTTTTTATTTTTTATAGCATTGAATAAAATTGCTGTTTTTTATAAAATTAAAAAAAAAAAAAAACCTCTCTTTTGATTGATTACATTTTTTGCTTTTCGTGCTCGAGTGAATAACGACCACGGATAAACAGACAAGGTCTGTCACGTAACATACACCTTATTTAATACCACGTACATTGAATATTCGAGACATGGATTGCTTGGATTTATCGTTTCACCAAACCTCTTGAAAACTTCATTGCAAATCAACCAAGAGCCAAAATTAATGAGTTAAAGTTCGAAGTGCTTCTTCATGCGCCCTATGTGCCAGATTTAGCTCCCCCTAATTATTTTTTCTTTCCAAACATGGATAAATAGCTTAGTGTTAAAAGATTTTCTAACAACGAAGAGCAGACTGTGGTTGAAGGCTGTTTTGAACGGCGTCTCAAAACTTTCGAACAAAGCTGGAAAAAATTGAAAGAGATAAACTTAAACTATGTAGAGATATAAATTTTCTATTTCTCAAATATTTTGTGTACTCTTGTTTGGTCGGGTACTTCTGGGATTACTCTCGTAATGTAGACTTCAAATAAGAACTAATATTAAAAGTTGCCCCAAAAATAAAATAATATGCATGCACATATATTATAGGAAGAAAAGAATTATAAGAGAATAACAATAAAAAGAATAACAAGTAGGGATGAGGAGAGAAGACGAACATTCTAGAAATAAACATAGAAAAGTTATTTACAAAGTAAATTTAAAAAAAAACAAACAAATTGTTGAAAGTAATAGAATCATATATAAAGCTCCGTGTCTATAGAACCATAATCATGCCGATTGTTCTATACGGATGCGAAACATGGGCTCTCACAAAGGGGAAGAAAATAAATTCCGCGTATTCGAGAATAAAGTTTTAAGGGGTATCTTTGGCGGCAAATATGACGAGGAGGCAGGACAATGGAGGAAACAACCACGAACTGGAAGAGCTATACTGCAAACCTACAATACTGAGAATAAATCAGGTCGCGAAGATTAAGATGGGCCGGACATGTGGCGTGAATGGGCAACGATAGGACCGTACGTAGAATTCTTGACGGTAGACCAACGGGAAAGTGACCAACAGGACGGCCGCGACGGATATGGGAGGACAATGTTAGGTTTGACCTTGAGGACATCGGACGGCTGGTCAAGCGTGAAAGGAGAGTGCACAGGACAGGGAACGATGTCGAGTCGGTGATTTATTGTTTTTATAGATTTACTTTCTTTAAACCACTCACCGTTTAAATAAAACACTGTTTTATTTTTATTTAAACTATGCTACCTATATTATTATATGGTATATCACCCTTATTATTACACATATTATTTAGTCAGTTGCAGCGCCATGTAAACGACACACTTTAGATAGGGATTATTTAAAAGAGTACACTTCTTTATGTTTTGTATTTTCAAATCAATTTACTTCACCATTGTTGGCACAAACTATTATGTTAGATATAGCAATAATAACCGCACACCGGAACGCTCCTGAAGTTGTCATACTCTTAATCAAAAAACTGAACATATCACAACTAGAAACTAAGTCGATATCTTAAATCACCCGACACACGATTCGTCAACCTCATCACGTTACTCCCTGCCAACCCTCAACCAAGAACTCTTCTGTCCGTTCTCGACTAGTCTCAAAACCCAACTCTCGTGTCCGTTCTGGACTCGTCTCCTTGTCTCGGCCCAAAATCTGTAGTCCCAACTATCGTTAGTGGTTTTCTCATTTTTTCTTTTCTTTAGGATCGAAATCTGGTTTCCTCCGGCAGATAAAAGGATATCTCCTTTTTCCCGCCTGATCCTTTTTTGGATAAAGAAAAATCAATAGTGCTTTTATTGCGCCTGTTGTTTTCCTTAACCGAATGGGGAAGGATTTTTTCCGTGGGAAGCCGATAGAGAGAAAGATCAATAGCGCCCAGGCGAACGTGCGTTTTGTTTTACTGCCTGTTGTTTGTTTTAACTTAATGGGCAAGGATCTTTTCCGTGGGAAACCGATAGCAAGAAAGATCAATAGCGCCCAGGCGAACGTGCATTTTGTTTTATTGCCTGTTGTTTGTTTTAACTTAATGGGCAAGGATCTTTTCCGTGGGAAACCGATAGCAAGAAAGATCAATATCGCCCAGGCGAACGTGCATTTTGTTTTATTGCCTGTTGTTTGTTTTAACTTGGTTTGGTTAAAACGGAAACTGGCGCTGGTTGTTTTAGTGGTTTTAGGTAACCATTTTTCTAAGGGGTCATAAAATTGCTGGCGCGCATTTTTATAATTCTCAGCGATTTCGTTTGAAAGACGGCATCTGGCCTGCACATTTGGCTCTTAGGGGGTTTTTGTGGTCAACCTTTGGTTCGATGATTATGTCTAAGTTGTTTATGTGAGCAAATTGAACGTGTAGTTCAATTTGCTTGGGGTTTAATTGATTAGCGCAAATTGAACGTTTAGTTCGATTTGCTTGCTATCCATTTATGTGGGACCATTTGGTGTATGGGGTTTAGGTAATGTCACATCCTTTAAGTGGATGTTTTTGGCGTGTGTGCCGTTAGTGGTGGAGACTGGCTCCAAAGGGGTAAGTTTTATGGGATGGGTGGTTGTGGCCGTACCAGTGAGGTCATGAACTTCCGGGTTCCTACAGGCCAATAAATAGTAATAGTAGTATAGGGTGGGTGGAGCTTTAGGAACAAAAGCAACAGCATCCGTTTTTCCAATACTTTCTCCTCAACATAATAAAACAGATTAAGGCAACAAGGCAATAATTTACGATATTTTTTATGCTAACTTTGTGTGTTCGCGTGAGAGCAGTGATTAGTTAAGATTCTACTTAAATTACTTGAGTTGGATTTAAAGCATTTTAGGAAAAGAAAATTAAAATAAGTCTTTATCTTTCTTTCTGAGGAAATACAAGAAACAGTATTTCATGAAAGTGATGTTCTTGAGATTGTTTGTACCTTATCTTTTACTGGTTATTTGCACTTTATAAAATACATTGTTTATTCGCTCTATTATCTCGTTACACACTTGAAAACCCTCAAACAACTCCTAGTCAAAGTCATCGAGGTGAACCAGCAGGCAAGAATTCTCCATATGCGTCACATCGTTAGAACCCGCATCCTTTAAGTTTCGCTGGTGTAACTTGTGTTAAAATCTCATACGGTAAAATTATAATAACAACAACTCAACTATGTACTGTATTATAAATGTAATGAACTAATGAAGACCTCGCTCTTATTTTATTAGTTATTTTCAAGCTCTGTAATCTATTCATTTTCGTGCATACTCTACCTTCAACTTTGTCTACGGAATTTCTCTTTTACTTTCAATTCAATTGCAATTTTACTTTCAATTCTCCTTCGCACATTTATCATAAAATTGTATGAGAAACCCCATTGCATCTTATCAGCAAATCAAACACCTTTCTTAATTGCCAAGATAAAGTTAGGCAATTAGAAGGAGGAAACGAATGAGCCGGTCAAGTTAGATAATGTACGTGCGAACAATGATTACCTAGACAATTGTTTCCGAGAATATCTCACTTGGTGGCCAGCTGAGACGTGATAGAAAATACATTTTGGCGATGCGCCTTTGGCAACTACTTGAGAAAAACAGTCAAACAGCTTTAGTTTTATTGGTCACGCTTTGTACATTCGTATGGAAATTTATTTAAAGAACCAATTGTGTTTTTGCGGCTTGTTACAAACCAACAAAAAAAAATGTTAGAAACACATTAAAAAAAAACCCTAGAAAGTCCTTCAGATTAGGAGAAAGTGATATGAATTGGTCAAGGAGAGAGGGAGTAATACGATTCACTTAAAACAAATGGCAAGAGTACTAAGTTGATTAGAGAAGGAAGTTTGGCTTGGGGATTGGGATTATAAAAAAGGTGTTAGCTAATTCGCGTTCTAGTGTGTAGTCGTAACATTATAGAAACGGTAACTTGTTCGATGTCAACCTATGTGGAACAGCAAAATAATTGTAATATTGTATTGGACCGCAGTGGGAATAATCAATCACTATTCCTTAGAAACTCCAATGCAAAATCAAGGTCTACTGCGATCCTTATGTCGTCAAATAATGACACTAAGAGATTAGAATTATTGTAGGTGGAGTCGACCCAGATAAGGTGAGAATCAACAATTAAGATTAAATATCTTTCCTTCTGTATTATAATAAGGAATTATTTCCAATTTAATTCATTTCCATTGATGTGCGTTTTACAGAGGAGAACATAGCATTTAGCGATTCTTAAGCATTCATTCTCTAGCAAGCACAAAATATATTTGTAACTATTATTTTCTGCTAGCGTCGAAGCGAAGCGCTTAAGATTGACGAGCAAAGCGAACAAGCGCAAAGCCCTTAGTTTCCCATACACGTCTTTACTAAATGGGCTATACAATCAGGATCTGCTTTTGGTATACAGTAGTCGGGCCTGCAATCGATTTTACCTTCCAAATCGATGTGTTGTTTCGTGCTATTCCCCCGGTGAAGATAGTCTTTCCCGTTGGTTTTCACCATAAATCCAACCACCAAGGGCTTTACGAGGTGATTCTTCTAGGCACTTACGAGGTAAATATTTCGTTTACTTAAGTTTACCCAGTTCAATATTTTTCACCGCATCACTATCGTTGTAGTGCTCGTCGCTGTCATTGTTGTAGCGCCTACGAAGTTGTCTTCTCATGTGTAGAGTAAAAAAATTGTTTAAAGAACTTTTGCGCTTTTTTATCAAACAAAGACAAACAGGTTTAATTGTCCCAAATGCTTTTAATTTCTATTAGTTTATCTTCACTTACAAGCGTTTACTGAACAACATTACAATACATGACAATTCCGATAGGTTAAATTTAATTAAGTGGCAAATAATGGTATAAACTAGAGCTTCCAACTACACTATATTTTCAAGTATGAATCCACACTAACTCTCGCAAAAGTAGCACTGGACGGACCCCTTCTCACCCATTTCCGAATTTGTCTAACCCGTCTTTTTCATTCCATTAATGAGGAAAATCATCTCATATCTTTCGTTGTCCTCTGGTACTCACACAAACTAATATTCACGCCAGTCAATGCTCACAAAAGCTAATACTCGCGCCGCTTGGGTAGCCGTCAGGCCGATAAAGGTTACAAAGCACCGATTGTCACACATGTACGTTGTTCGCGCTCTTTAACGTCTACATTTCTGGGTGAAAAATCAAAATGCCAGATGTCGAACTAATGCATAACAGTACTAGATGTTCGGATTACGGTCGGAAGAATAACACGGGGCACGTCACGTCGTCAAGATAACATTTGTATATTCAGTTGCGGAATTGTTAACGACTGTATTTATTTCGAAGGGAAGACAAGTAGCGAGAATCGCTATGCGGGATTTAAATCGTGATTTCATACATTGGTTTTGTGAACCAAAACTTTGGTCTCATAACGGGATTATGCAAAATAATGTGGCAGCAGGGGTTTCCCGGGAATGCTTTTATCCCCTGTGAATATCTTCGTGCCGTGTGGGCACGCAGGGTCGGCACACATTCCTCTAGAAGACGGTTAAGAGGTTCGAGTACATTTTACTAAACACCCAGTATCCTAACAGAATCTAACGCAATACTGTAAAAACAGCAAAAGTTTAAATGTTATAAATTTTCGGATTACAAAATTAAGATACCATAAAAAGGTTTGTTAACTTTTAGAAACCAGGTGCACATTTCTGGTTCTATAGTATTATCAGATAACAATATTTATCTAATTTAGAAGAAGGTGTAATGTGGTGATTCCAACAGATGCATACGAATACGCATCCATAATGAAAATCACAGCACTCGAGAGATGTGAAAAAAATCATCAGTACCGTGTACCATATCCCAACAAAAGCGCATCGATGAATAACACTTTTACCGTCCAAGCCAACGAATTTTCAATCCTTGACCCACGAATTCGACTCTTAATTAGATCAATCACGTAATGGAATGTGCGAAAGGTGCGACCAATAACAGGGTTTTTGAAGGTATCCAGGAAATACACCTCACCATCCAACCTATCCACGATGTCAAAGGTTTATATTCATCCTAAACTGCAATTTAATTCCAATATTTGGTCTCCCACATATAGAACAGAGCTTCACGGATTCGCCAAGATGCAAAATGTGGAAAGGTCCACATTGGAGACCTAAACACAAATATTGCAGTACCAAGTTTTCCGCCTCTTGATTTTTTGTTGTTGTTATTACGGCCGCCCGCACCTGAATGTATACATCTCTAAATATTTTTCGTCTACACTCGTCAACTAGAGAGTGCGTCATGTGCCCACGCATACACATACACACACACACACACACACACACACACACACACACACACATATGGAGTAATAGAATACATGCTTAGTTCAAAACAGGCATGGTCCGTAACAAATGGTATTCTCTGTGAAATGATGCAGCAGTTGCGACGCGACGAGCGGAGTAACAGGTAAAATCCGTCCCGCCCCGCGATGGAATATCTAAAAGGAAGTTCCACGGGGATCAACGGGAATTTGAGCCTGGCGGGAGGTGGTTTTAGTCGGTAAAAACCCGGCATGCCTCTGGATCGGCCAAGAGGTATCTTTTGAAGATTTACACCTTTCTACCGAAACCAAAAAAAAACACACACACGTAACTGTAGCGAAGAACATATTGTGGCGGTCCTACGAACCACACAAACCACTATAGGTCGAGATGTCGTCGTTCCACCAAGGAACACACTCACCTATAGCTAAATTACACGTGTCCTCGAAAGTCCTCCTTTCCACCCGAAACAAAGGTAACATGCATCTGGGAGGCAACAACCCCACGTATCCACAGATACGTGGGTCACAAGTCCGACCAACTGCCCTACGCCTGCACGGCGATCGAAGGACAGGACTCAGCATAGGAATTGTGTACCAATCCATTAACTGGATACACACACGCGGTTGGCACAACTACGCCAGATATCGACAGACATCGCATCTCCGGCGATAAGCAAATTGTCGAAAATCCAATCCGCCGACCAAACCTTGTCTCTGCCGCAATATACTTCGTCCAAACAAAGGCCAATGCGAGCACCAGCAATAAACCAATGCTGTTCCCATAGGGATATGTGAACTACGATAATTACATTATCCCATGATCGACTACTGTAAACCACACGCTCGATTGTTTACGTAAGCAATTCATCAGAGGTGTGAAAATTTTGACGATCACAGCAACCAGGCAATAACCTCCTCACCTGTATGTGTGAGCACGATCTTGACTGGTGGAAAGATTCTCAATGAGAGAAAGTCACCACCCAAGGAAAGTGAAAAAAGGGTAAAGAAAACGATTACACAGTCTACTTCGAGTATAGTTAGAGAACTCCGGCGAGGAGTTGATCCGTGCGAAAATTTGTACGGGAAAAGAAAGTCGACAAGAAGCTGTGAGAACAGTAGGACGTGCGTGCGTTGTTAGGTGCCGATAATTTCGTGACGATCGAGTGTTCACTTTGCAAATCACAGTGTGTAGTTTAGAAACGGGGGTAATTTAATAGGACAGCAACACGAAAAGTAGAAATCCGTGGACCGACATTGTGTTATTGAATATCGAGTTCCACATAGACTAAATTAATTTTAAATCCGATGTAATTGATTTAATAAACTAAAAAGAAACAATAAAATAAAAATTGAAGTAATAAACAAGTTCTCTCTGTGTTTAATTAGTGACAGCATTCGCTCCGGTGTCTTTTGTTGTTTTCGTGGACAGTGCTGGCAGAGCACATCATTCGCTCTGGTTTCGTTTTGTTTTTCTGCGAACAGTGTTCGGCGGAACACTGCATCATCAATTATAGACAGACAATAAATCCGCCAAAATATCACCTTGAGTCGAGTTCTGACCGCCGACGAGACAGCAGGTGGGCTTCTGCCTCATGATCCGTATTATCGGATCTGTTGTGCAATCCGTTTAAATAAACACAAGTACCCACTTGCACAATCAGTTCGGGCGACAAGTCTTACTGTGGAATCCTAAGCAAACAAACAGATCTACACACACACACGTCCGAGTGAAGTGCAAAGTTATCTATCTGTGCGATCCCAAGCAACAAACGGATCTCCACACACGCGTCTTAGTGCAGGGCGAAGATATACTCGCGAGTGACGTGCAGTGTGGGGGGATGGGTGCGAACATACAGGGCAAAGTCTCTGATTGCCTTCAACCCGGCGAAGGCCAGGACGATCCTTGTCACTGTTCAATCCAAGTTGACATGCAGTCTCCACGTGACACCCCTGGATAGCTACTTTGACACCCGCCAAGTAGTGAACCAATGCATGCAGCGACATCCTGAGAAAGGTTGGCGCAAGGCTAATAACCAGGCCCGTAAAAATGAATTATTATGGACAATTTAACAAGCCTCGGATATGGACCGGATACCGGTGGAAAGACTTGTTAAATAAGGCTAAGTAAGACCGGATCCCGGTTGTAGTACCGATGATGATGATAATGAAATATGCCACATGGGAAACAATTAACATCATTATCATCATCATTATCGGCACTACAACCGGGAACCGGTCTTGGCCTTATTTAACAAATCTCTCCACCGGTCCCGAGCAAGTCTCTCCACCGGCATTCGGTCCTTATCCGAAACTTATTAATTTGTCCATAATAATTTGTTCTTCCGGGCAAGGTTATTAGCCTTGCCCCAGGGAAACAATTAACGGACATTGACATCCTCGAGTATAGTGGTTAGTACACCCGCCTGTAACGTGGGAGACCGGTGTTCGATTCGCAGTCGGGGAGCCTCTGGCGCAAGACTAATGACCTTGCCCGGAAAAAACAAATCAGGGAGGGTATATAATATGATAAGTATTGGGTGCCATTACGGCCTTATACATTAAAACAACAAGAAGACATTATAGTTTTATGTTTATTTAAACTAAGAAACGAAAAAAAATGTAATAATATTTAAGTAAAATAAATAAACGTTAAAAAAAAACGTCGCTCTCCTACATTTTTGGGTGCTGGTGGGTTCCTTTTAATTTCTGGTATCCTTGACCAGCTAGCACAGAAAATTTCAAATACAGTCTCCAGTTCCTCAACGAATGGCCCATTTGAGGTGGATCAACATTATTGGTCCTTTTGAGTCGGATTGGTTGGCTCATTTGAACCGGGGCAACAGTTTACATATGGCCCTTTAAGCGGGATCAACGGCACTTAGTCAATTTGAGCCGGTGCGACAATTACTTTGGTACTTATAAGTACAACTGTACTGAATGCAGATAAAGAGGGAAGAAAATGATCCTCATCTCGTTTGTTATTACCATGCGCACCACTTACAATATATGAATTCGTTATTGCCTAACACAATATATTAATTCGTTATTGCTCCAGTGATAACTAATAAAAGACGAAAAAAATAATCCGCTCAACGCTGCGACAACGCCAAACCGGCCGTTGAATACTCAGGCAAAAGTAGCGTCACTCAAACGACTGTAGCTTGTAAACGAATGGACGAAATGTCATGCAACTTGATACATAAACTAGTGACAGATAAGCCTCTCGAAATGAGTCATGTTCATCTTCTAGTAGCGCAAACCATTGAAGAATCCCGAGACTTTTCAGCCCATGTAGTAATCATAATCATACTATATCTGTTTTTTTTTTTTCCTATACTACTTATTTATATATGACTCTGGCGTCACAACTAGAGGGACTATTGTTACCGAGTCCTGCCAGATACTTGCCTCCGCATGTGACATCGGCATCATCGATAGATCCAATTTGGCTGTACAGGACTCCTTCACCCAGATCGACCAGGCGGCACAAAAACTGGGACTGCACATTAATGAGGGGAAAACTAACTTCTGCTAAGAGAAGACCTAACGTTGGTCAAACTGTCAGGATAGGGGAGCACGAATTTGAAGTAGCGCAATCCTTTGACTACCTTGGGTCAATAGTATCAGCCGATAACAATATGGAAGAAGAAATACGCGAACGGCTGATCAAATCCGACAAAGCCTACTATGGTCTATCAATGCTCTTTAAATCCCGAAATTTATCCAGAACATCCAAGCTACTACTGTACAAGACCATGGTCTTACCAGTACTTATGTATGGATCCGAGACATGGATGCTCAATAAAAGGCACTCTGAATTCTTAGCTGCGTTCGAGAGGAAGGCCTTAAGGAGAATTGTTGGCCCCGTATGTGAGGGAGGGCGTTTCCGAAGACGCTACAACCATGAGTTGTGCGCAATCTGCCTTGAAGCTAATGTTGTAAGTAAAATAAAGCTCGGTAAACTCCGGTGGGCGGGACACCCAGCTCAAATGAGCGAAGAGGAGCCTGCCCGGAAAGTCCTGTGTGGCAGGATGTATGGAAGGAGACAGCGCGGCAGACCTGGTCTTCGATGGAGGGATGGCGTCGACCAGGACACCCAGAGCCCGGGAGTGCCAAACTGGATGGCATCGGCTCGAAAATGGTAAACGAGTCTTGCTGAATAGGGCCAAGTCCGGATCCCGGTTGTAGTGCCGATGATGATGATGAGTTATTTATAAAATTTTATTACTATTTATTGGCCTTTGGGCTCCTCGATGGTATAGTGGTTAATTTACCCGCCTGTCACGCGGGAGACCGGGGTTCGATTCCCCGTCGGGGAGCCTCTGTCGCAAAACTAATGACCTTGTCCGGAAAAAAACAAATCATCATGGAAAAATTTAACAAGCCTCAGGACTTGCTAAATAAGGCCAAGACCGGTTCCCGGTTGTAGTGCCGATGATGATGATTATTGGCCTTTAGGAACCCGGACGCTCATGACCTCACCGACTCGACTCCGCCAAAGTTTCCTGTCCTGTGCACTTTCCTTCCACACTTGACCATCCGATCCGATCTCCTCATAGTCAAAACTAACATTGTCCTCCCATCTCCGTCGCGGCCGTCCTACCGGTCTCTTTCCCGTTGGTCTACCGTCAAGAATTCTATCCACGGTCCTATCGTTGCCCATTCGCGCCACATGACCGGCCCATCTTAATCTTCGCGAACTGATTACTCTCACTATTGTAGGCTTGCAGTATAGCTCTTGCAATTCGTGGTTGTGGAGTTTCCTCCATTGTCCTGTAAATTTGTATTAGTTCTTTTTATTTCGACATGGACTCAAAATATTCCAACCTTCTTGCAGTTTACGAATATATTTGAGTTTTAACTAAAATTGCAAAATGAACAACCGACGATCACTACAAGAGACACATGACGAATATACTCGTCATAACACAAAATTTTACACTTTTTTCATGACGAATATCTTCGTCATAAACAGTTAATTGGTTAAATCATGCAGAATGTGGACTAAATTTTCAAACAGTTTTATTGTTTGTACTTAATATCAGGGAAAAAAATTAGAAAAAGTGTGCTATGTACTTCGTTTTTTATTTCACACTAGGTCACACGTGACCTAGTACCACGTTCCGATTCCAAAATTCTTTCCCTTACTCAGATCGCATGCTTTTTAAACAGCTTATTATCAATATTATTTGACAAAGTTTTCTCAAACAACACTAGGGTCATGTGACTTAAGTATTTACCATAAAACAGTTTCATCTCTCAATCATTTAACATCTCCTCACCATACCATATGACACTAATTATTACTCAAAGGCATCCCATGTGACCACCTGAATTATGTGACTTTCAGCAAGGCACATGACTATAGGTGTAACAACCGAATTGTCCAAATGTGAGCTCCAATGTCATTTACTGACGTAACTGCTATTCATTTCAAAAACATTAAAAAAAAAATTTAAGCACTGGAAGTTCACCTATTTGCACAAGAGAAGCATGTGACCAAGGTGTTTCATAACCGTTAAAACCAATCAAAACAACGCATCCATATCATGGTATTTTAATACCTCCGTCTACCTGCCGTCGTGACTTCTCAAAAATACACGATTACCGTTCAATTAGCAACTATACGTACTTATATTAGTAGTCATGGGATTTCTCCAACCCAACCTCCCTGCCCACCCACTTCTGTTACTTCCATATAAACTTCAGCATACTTTTGAGTTAATAAAATAGGCATGTGATGTCCGCTGGTAGACTATCATGATATAACATCCCTTCCCCACTCGGCCTGCCCCTTTTTCAAGTCACATTCCAGTTGATACAATTACATACATTTATATCATTTTTTATCTTATCTACCGAGTAAAGAGTTAAATTAGGTTACATGCGTCATAAGAGGTGGTGGGCGAGGAATTAAAAGTCCGTTTTGAAGGCATTTATCCCTGTAAGCCAAGAATAACTGCTCCAAAACAAGTATCAACCATTGAACTTGAAGTGCGAGTATGGGCTTTTAAATTGTGTTTGACATTGTGCTGGACAACTTCCAGTCAGACATACTCAATTCCAACTTGTTCCAGTCGTATTATGGCAGTACGTCACGTGATAAGCGAAAATATTATACGAGTCGGCTTCATTTGTGCTGAAATATTACTGCTGAAAAAAGAATATACTCCGTCCATAGATATCCTGTAGAAAACGCCGTTTTTTTTTCTATTCAATTTTACATATATATCCATGTAGCCTTTTTGGCTCTTTCTGTCGATGCGCTCGCTTGTCTCTTACTTGTCCTACGCTAACAAACCAACACAAAACGTATCTTCAGGAAAACTCAATGGGCGTATGCGCAGGACTGAATAAATTGATAAAAATAAAATAAACAACAAATTACATACTGGCACGAATTTGATTCTCTGTAATTTCCTCATGACAAATACACAAGCGAATGAGAATTCGCCCCAACTCGAGCTCTACAAGCAGCCTTATGCAAAAGGATATGCACTAGCAAAATCAAACTGGCTAACGAGAATCCATCTCTGGCCAGCGGAAAAAGAGAAAGTATCGTATTCGTCATAGGAATCGATAAAAATGATACGCTATCGAGAATGCAGGTGGATGTACCTTGAATTTGACACAGATATTATGTCAGCTAGCTGAATCAACGGTACCGTGATTGGCTAACATGACTTGGATGAACGATTTGCCGTAAATCAGAAGAAAAATCACTCTTTCCGCACAAAGCTCTTTCAATCGATTGTACGCAGGAATTATATTTTCTTATCCTCTCCTGATAAATAATTCTAAATGTACAGATAAAGATGATATATTTGCCTCGGTATAATAATTAAGCGATTCTGCGTTTTGTTATACTTGGGTACATACTCTGTGTCCGTGAACACACACACACACCCTCGCATAGCAGCAGAGAAGAAAAGCGAACACGTACAGCGCATACTTTGATATTACCCATGCCACTTGTGCATGTATAAAAACGCTTTTCCTTCAATAACTGAGCCTTGTTAGAGGTCTTGAAGAGAAAAAAAACTTAAAACGAATTCAAACAATCCACTGGGACGAATAAATGATAAAATATTTTATCTTTTTAATCCTTACCACTGAAAATGATCGCAGATGCTGCTCCCATCACCCCGAAGAATGGTCCATAAATTGGGTTTTCTGCTGTGTCTGTCATTTTGATTATTTTTTCTTTATAAGCTCTTGGTTGTGAAGTGTATTATTAAGTTCTCTTGAGTTATGTTTTGCGATGTTCTAAAAAATTCTCTTCAACTTTTGAATATAGTTTCGATAATGAAATGCTTTTGAATCTGTAGTCAATAACTTTTTTGTCCCACAGGCTTGACATACAAAACTTCACAAAACCCAAAGAGTATTTACAGATCAAGTTTACTGCAAATAACTGAACTTAATGCACACACTCACTGAACTAAACTAAGACGATTTTTAAATGTTCCACTGTCAAAATGTCCACTTCAGAGAAGGTAATTTTGATGTGGTCATATGACGTGCGGCGAAAAATTAACATATAGAACAAAATTTCTGATTGGCCATTTTGACGGTTATCTGCCACAGTTAACCAATCAGCAAAGAGTTTTTAAAACCTCTCCACTGACGTTCGGATTGTCGAAAAATTCACCACAGCTTCGACTATAATGGTCAACTTGTGTGTGCTTCAATTGGTACAATCGAATAATTTTTCACAAATATTCGGTAAGCTTCTGATATTACATGACGTAATTATGCAAATCACAACTAGAACTGTTTTAAAATAACAAAAGCTAATCTGTTAAACGTATGCAGACATATTTGAAGAAAGCAGTTAGGTTGACCACTCCCGGTGATATATGGTGAATGAAGCTTACCCCACAGGGTGTTCATAAGGAATAGTCATTTGAATAAGTTTAGATATGAATTTCACAAATTATATTTTATTAGCAAGAAAGAGACCGACAGAACGGCCGCGACGGAGATGGGAGGACAATGTTAGGTTTGAATTTAAGGAGATCGGATCGGCTGGTCAAGCGTGGAAGGAAAGTGCACAGCACAAGGAACGATGGCGGAGTCGAGTCGGTGATGTCATGAACTTCCGGATTCCTACATGCCAATAAATAGTAGTAGTTGTATATTTTATTAAAGAAACCTTTATATGATCTTTTGGCGCAAGGCTAATAACCTTGCCCGAAAAAACAAATTATTATGGAAAATTTATCAAATTTTACTTGCTAAATAAGGCCAAGGTCGGATCCCGGTTACAGTGCCAATGACGACGATTATATGATCTTAACACTTTTTCTTTTGATATTGTGACGCATATGACAATCAGTACTAGAATATTCTAGAGAGTCCGAAACAGAGTACTAGAATTTTCTATAAAGTAATGGAAAACTGGAGACTAGGAACAGTAGAACATTCAAGGCAGTGGAACGGACTGAAACGAAACGCTGAAACAGTATAAATACGTCCTCACAGAGCATAGTGATGAGTATGAAGTACGAAGTGAAACAAGTGATTGCTGATGAGTAAGAAGTAGAAAGTGAAGCAAGCGATAAGTAAGAAGTAAGCAGTCAAAGACGCGATAAGTACGGAAGCGATAAGTCAAGAAATCGTTAAGTGTACGGTAAAAGTAACGGTTGTTATTAACGGACAAATAAAGTGTTACATTAATTCAAAATCGCTTTAACGGCTCTTATTTATTAAAAATAATTAATCCAGCGAACCCTAAGCTCGCTACAATATGTTTATCACCCATTGTAACGACCTGCAAAACTCAAACAAATTATTTTATAATATTTCTTTTCGCTTTATTTAAGTTTTATAGTTTCGTGGAGATCTTTGCACTTTTGTAAAAAAAAAATAACAGGTCGTCTGTTTCGCTTCGGAAACCAGCAAGGAAATATTTTATTTATATATTTTTGCGGAGCGCACATATTTGAATTTATCCCATCGAGAATTACAAAGGAAAGAAAAACGCCCACTTCGATTTTGTGTTATTTTATTTGCTACTATTTTTATTTGCACCTTTTATTTTAACACAATGATTCAGTTTATATTTAATTCAAACAAACGGACGAAGAATCTTTTCTGTTGATTGGCTGCCTGCGATTCTTTTGTTTTTTACTTCAACAAAGATAAAAATCCCGACGAAGCGAATATGTCGACGAAGTTACTTCAAAAATTCTGTTTTGGTACCTTCTGCCTTGTACAAACATCAGTTGCACGATGAGTTTGATTTGTTCTCGGCCACTGACCTGCAACGCCTTCAAGTACTGCTCCATCACATATCTCTGTCGTTGACCTCAATTCCAGCTGAATTTTCAATAGACTGCTGTTTGTGGAGGCCATGTAAACGTGTGGATCGTAATTTCTTCATTTTGCCTCGCACGTTCTTTTGGTCTCTGCCTCATTCGGCATTAAAAGTATTTTGCCAACGGCGATGAGGTTGGTCGAAGGCGTGTCATATTGCCTTTTGCATAAGGGCTTCCATGATCGAATTTTACGTGAAAATGAATTTTTGGCGTCATTCATTTTATGTTTTGGGCGTATCATGCTGCGTTTTGCAACATTCTCCGGGCCGCCGAAAGGAAATAGGAGTGCGCTGTCACCCATGACTCCGTGTTGAGAATTGATCAATTGACAGCTGGTCTTGCCCAACACAACCGTCAGCCTGTGCGAACTTCACACAGTTCTTGGACTTGAAGTTGGCACTGATCCCATCTGTCAATCAACTGCCTGAATCAAACGCAAGAGCAAGTAAAAGATATAGAAAAACGTGCCTTGAATTTTTGATCCAATTTTATCATGTGTATTCCGTGTTAATCGACAAAGTTTCTTTTCGCAAATTAAATTAACATTTCAAATCACTGCTAACTCTAGACTGTTATTTATTGAGGATCAACGAGCCCGAGTCATTTATAACTCCAACACTCCGAGACGCACTACAGCCGTTTCTTTTATTGAAAAGGACATTTTCCCCGCTTCGACTTTATCGTCCTTAGCAAAGAGATATGATCAGAGTTCGCAGTCGTGAATGGAATGGCGGCATATCTTCGGATGTGCACCCGCCGTTCACGCGCTTGAGGATCCAGGTATGAGTATCGCTTCACCAAAGCATTCAATTCATCAACCGGAAGTCGTGTCTAAGATCATCTTTCGGGTTCATAATGGCCATGTACTCCTTGCCATCGCCGCAGAGTAGGCTGATTCCCTTTGAAAAGACTTGCGATAGTAGCACAAGAACGTCTTCTTTGATTCCACATTATAGGGTTGGCGTCAGTGCAAGTGAATAAGTATCAGTGCCCGATGAATAGACAAAGCTGTACAGTGCTCTCTTTAAAGCTCTTTAATTATTCTTACATGCTTTTGTCTGTGAAGTCTTTTTTCAGATCTTCTCAGTTCTTTGTATTCCTCCTCGCGTACCTGCGTCCTATGAGACTGCTGCATTGCCCGGTATGCAGCATTCTTACGTTCAGTGGCTAGTTTGCACTCATCATCAAACCAGTCGCTCCAATCTCTACGACTACTGCCTAAGACGGAGTTGGCAGTACTAATGACTGTATTCTTAAGTCGTGTCCATTTCTCTTCTACGCTCGGCATTCTGGCCCCAGGACTTACTCTCCCTCCATCGAGCTCTTCGATGGCGAGTCCGAGCGCATGACCAAAGGTGTTACTGGTATACTCATTGATCTGATCCGCGGATGCAATACGTCTCCATAAGGCAATCCGCGCTCGGAAAACTGTACCAACAAGATAGTGATCCGAGTCGACGTTGGCACCTCGGTACGTGCGTACCGTCATCAGGCTCGAGGAGTGGCGGCGATCTATCAAAATGTGGTCAATTTGGTTGCGAGTGACTCCATCAAGTGATAACGGGTGACTTTGTGGATATCTTTACGCGGAAACCTGATACTCACAACGACCAAGTTTTTTGATGCTGCCAGTTCGATGACTCATGAGAACTATGGGAGCCTGCGTAGTGCCTGAAAACCGGCTCCCGACCCAATTTCGAATTCAAATCACCATGAACGATTTTCACACCATATCTTAGGCAGGCATTGAAGGCCCGTTCGACGAGGGGACTCCTCTGTAGGTCCGTGAACGTTTATGAGGCTTATGTTCTTAAACTTGCCTCGGGCGCGAAGGGTTCATAGCCTTTCGTTTATTGCATTAAAACCGATAACGGCATGCTTCAGTTTTTGGCTGACTAGAAAGCCTACCCCGAGCACATGGTGTTTTGCATGACAGCTGTAATAAATGTCATACTCGTTTCTTTGAACAACACCACTCCCCGTCCATCTTATTTCTTGTAATGCTGTTATGTTAGCCTTATATTCGGACAGGGCATCGGCTAGCTGTTGTGCACCTTGAGCTCTGTATAGTGAGCGGACGTTTCATGAGAACATTCTTAGATCGTTTAGCCGTTTTCGTTTCCGTGGTCGTCGTCGTGTACCGGTCCATATCCGAGGCTTGTTAAATTTGCCATAATAATTCAACCCTTCTCGGGATGTCGCTGCATGCATTGGTTCACTACTTGGCGAGTGCCAAAGTAGCTATATGTGACAGTTTAGCGATGAGGCGGTAGTTACTGATATCGTTTTTGGGCCGTTTTATGTATGCAGGTGACAAAAGAGGATTTCCAAATAATTGGGAAGACAGCTTGTGTAAGGGATAGATTGAATATCTTTGATAGCTGGAAGGGCAAAGGACAGCCAGAAGTCCATCAGGTCCAGGGCGTCTTTAAGTAAGTATAATTTTTCTTCAACTAGGTCATGCTGAATAAGTTGAGAGATGATGGGGCCAAAGGAGAATTCGGGCAGGTCTTTCAAGTAAAACGGGTCAGACTCTTAACAGTTGTCCGTGAAGAATTTTTTAAAGAGCGAGCAAAGATATTGGCATTAGTTTGTCGGTCAGTTGAAATAATCGTGTCATAGGAAAGGGAGTTGGGATAGGCATCTGATTTACGTTTATAATTAATAAAGAGGAAAAAACATTTGGGGTCATTGATCAGGTTGTTTTGTGTTTTTGTGAGATAATTGTAGTAGAGGGAGTTGTACAACTCGGTGATTTTATAAAAGGAACCAAGATAGTTGGAGTAGTCCAGGGTGGAACGTGTTCTTAAGAAAATTTTCCACAGATGATTCCTCTTGTTCCGAAGAGTGCGAAGTTTGGAGTTCTACCAAGGAGGCGATAAAACCGATAACCCATGTTGACAATAAGGGACATATAAGGAAATGGGATTGTAATTTCCTTATAGAGAGTGGCAATAGCTTCTTCTACCTATAGATGATCAAAGCGAAATGCGATTTTGCTAAGATGATCATTTAAAAGGCGAAAGTTAACTTTGCGGAAGTTGTAGGAAAGGTTGACATGGGGTGGTGAGGGTTGGACTAAGCAGCCATGATAAAGGGATACGAGAAACGAGGGGTGGTAATTGTCGATGATTGAGAGGGCGTGAGGACTAGGGGCAATTGAGGAATTATAGGGGTCCGCTGTAAACGCAAGGTCAAGTTGCCTGTCCATATGATTTGGGTCATTACTTATTCGACGGAAGATTGAGTCGGTGAGACCGTCTATAAACAGATATTTCTTGGTACTAGTGCGGTTTGAGGTGTAAAAGGATTGATCGTCTGACAACGTCCATTGGAGATGGGGGAGGTTAAAATCCCCAGTAACAAGGATATCGTCTAGAGAAGTACTTAACTCGGTTAGACGATCAACTGCTGCTATTACGAGTTCGTATGGCACGAAGTCGCGAAGGAGGTATATAGAAACAAATGACGTATAAAAACCTTGGACGATGGTTAATTTTTATTGCGACATAGTCTAGATTGGAAAAAGAAGAGATGGCAGTAAGAGATGAGGCGAGTCTATTTTGGATGGCAAGCAGCAAGGAGAATCCGGACTTAGTCGAAGAACATCGTGATCACGAAAAACATTAAAGGTGGAAGGGAATAGTTCTTGACTTTTAATACTGGGGATAAGGTTGGTTTCAGTCAGTGCGTATATATCGAAAGGGAGATTATGGGCATTTTACAAAATCGACTGCGTTTTAGAGCGGAGACCTCTGGCATTTTGATAGTAGATGGTTAGGGGGAGAGCATTGAGTCTAAGGGGGGTGTGGGGAGGGTGGTTGATTAGGGTAAAAAAGACTTGCCATTTTTAGAAGAGGTCATTTTCTTATGAATATATAGACGAAAGTCCGAGAGATCTTTCGATACTATTTGTGTACTAGGAAAGTCGGTAGGTGGACCTTCCTCCTGATTGGAAACCATGACGCTGGTTTTCGTTTTACTTTCATAGCAGACTGAATTTGTCATGGAGGCGCGAAAGATAGAGACGGGCATTTCCGTAGGTCAATTTATTTCTAAGTTTAGATAAGGCGTAGCGACTATTAGATGAATTGATGGATTGTTGTGTAATTTGAACAGTTGGAGGTAAGAGGGGATCAATAATTGGTCAGGTGGAAGGCAGTGTCGGGCAAGGGCGAAATGTGGATGTGGAATGGGGTGGTGTAAAGTCTTGAGTTCGGTGGACGAGTGGAAAGTTTTTTTACGGGAAGGGGGGGGGGGGGGGGGGGGGGTATTGGGATTAAGGGTATGAGGTCTGTGGTATACTTTGCACCAGTTGTGAGGTCGAAAGGGAGGAAGGACAAGAGATAGGTGCAGACTGTGGTGTAGGTTAAGTTTAGTTTAATTTATGTAGTAGCGCGAGCAGTTATGTAGTGATTAAGAGGGAATTTATTATGGCAGGTGAGGAGGGGGGTCTAGGGTGACAGATGCTGAAGCGGCTAGAATTAGAGAGAGGAGTTGGATTAGAATTTGGCTTGGAATAGGATTTTGGGGGTCGAGTTGTCTTTATTTTGGGAAGAGGGGTGCAGATGTGACCAGATTTAGAGAAAGGAGGATGGATATGCATTTGCGCGGGGTGTGACTTTAGGGGACGAGTTATGATCGGATGGTGGCGCAAGGCTAATAACCTTGCCCGAAAAAACAAATTATTATGGAAAATTTAACAAGGCGAATCCCGGTTGTGGTGCCGATGACGAGGATGTTATGATCGGATTGGGTGGTGCCGTGAAGGGTAGAGGAAGCGAAGTGGTTTTTGTGAGCTGGTTTGGGAAGATGAGTGCGGCTATTATCACGTTCTACGGATATAGAAAAAAGTTTGACAGAAGCCAATAACACGCGGTTTCCCAAGCGGTCTCCCATCTAAGTACTGACCGCGCCCGACGTTGCATAATTTCGGTGATCGGACGAGAACCGATGCTTTCAGCGTGGTATGGTCGTTGACGTTGATAAACCTTTGATAAAAATGCGCAAACAATGACACTCCAATCCCACCAAGGTTAACAAAACGAATTTTGTTAGAATCAGAAACGCGTGCAATCAGGCGATTGATACCGCGAAGAAGCCTTACAACGAGAGAATGACCAATAAACCCCTTGAGTGTGCGACTGGTTCGCGTTCCTTCTGTTCAATGGCAAGGGCTATCAGCAGTACCATCGGTTCCTTGCCTTCTCCTCCATTGGTGGCGGGCAGCGGGACGTTAGTAACAAATTCAAAGGATAAAGCTAATGTGTTCGTGAATTTATTTTCCGCGAATTCAAACCTCGATGCCGATCTTTTGGAGCCACCTGTGATCGCGCCGGTATGGTCTTCGATGCGGGATGTGAGGTTTCGCCCGCGTACTATTCAACGCATTCTACGTGGACTGCTCTGTAGGAAGCCAACCAGGCCAAATGGAATACCAGTAATAGTCCTTAAGAACTGTGCTCCAGAACTATAGCCGGTTCTTGGCAGACTCTTTCGCTTATCTTATGCACGGACGACCTTTCATACCTGCTGGAAAATCGCTCAAATTAAGCCAATCCCAAAGAAGGGGAAAAAGTGTCTCCCACAAAATTACCGGCCGATAGCATTACTGTCTTGTTATCTAAGATGATAGAAACGGTCACCAACACCGAGTTAATTAAGTATTTGGAGTGCAACGGACTTCTGAATGATCGTCAATACGGATTCCGTGGACTTTTTGACACTTATAACCGATATATGGAGATCTGCGATAGAACGGCATGGCGAGTCAAGGGCGGTCGCATTGGATATCTCCAAGGCTTTTGACCGCGTCTGGCACGGGGCATTGCTGAGCAAACTTCGTTCATATGGACTTTCCCAGCAGCTTTGCAACTGGACGAAAAGCTTCCTTGAGAATCGATCGATCCGGGTTGTTGTGGACGGCGAGTGTTCGGATCTGTATCCTGTTAATTCTGGGGTGCCTCAAGGTTCTATTTTGGCTCCAACCTTGTTTTTTCTTCACATAAATGATTTGTTGGAGACAACGGATAACAAAGTGTTCAGTTTTGCGGATGATAGTACGCTTGTTTCCTCCTTTTCGAGTGGTCGGCCGATTCGTGCAACAACGTCGCATCAGTTGAGATGTAGACAGATTGACCCGCTGAATCGGGATCTGGATAAGGTCTTGCAGTGGGGATAGGCCAATCTCGTCGACTTCAATGCAACGTAGACGCAGTATACAACATTCACAAAGAAAGTGGATCATCGGTTCCACAGCTGATGACGAATGGCCCCGAATCTGGGGAAGCTTTTAGTTACTCGGCGTCACGGCCTGTGGGATTGTATCGCGGCGAAAACACGTGTCGTACATCACCAGTTCAGCTTCAGGAAAACTGAGTTATCTTTTTGGAGCTAAGAAATATTTTACTCCGGCCACAACTTCTTCTTCTGTATAAATCTCAAAATAGAGTCGCGCTCGAATATTGCTCTCGTGTTTGGAGCTCTGCTCGAAAACATACCCTGAACCTACTTGAGAGCATATAGGGAAGAGCGATCCGCCTGATCGGGGACACGGCGCTGACGTCGGGACTACAGCCGCTATCACATCAAAAGCAGGTAGCCGACCTCTGTCTGTTTTACAGATATTATCACGGGTACTGTTCTTCGGAGATTCGTGGTATTGTTCCGCCCAATTTGGTTTATATGCACTCCACAAGAAAATTCAACGGATCGCACCAATTTGCGATTCATCTCCCGACGTCGCGAACATACTGTGGAACTGTGGAACTCCCTTACCACACGAGTGTTCCCGGAGCGTTACAACCTGCAACTGTTCAAAAAGAACTGCAACAGTTATTTGGTGGCCTCTCGGGGCGCCCACTCTTCGCTATAGGTTCGCCTCTCCCGAGAGAACTGTAATAAAAAAAGGGATTTCTGACTTTAGGATAGCAGCCCGAACAAATTATAATTATATATAATATAATATAATTTATCAACGTAAAACCAAAAATCAATCAACTATTCATCTGTCGTCCATAAAAATGGGCTGAATCTAGCACCCAAATATGGAAATCCATTGCTGATCTTTGAGTGATATTATGGCACTGTTTGAAGAGCGAGTTCGCCACATAATTCTGCTCGCAAGCGTTTCTCATGATCATTGCTAATAGGGTTGACACTTATACCAAATATTTTAGCAGCCATTTGGAAGCAATCTGATATCATCATGCATGCATTGTGGCATTGCGACAAAATTTGGTGGATGGATATTGACTAGCAAAATATTTCTTATAAGATTTTTTTTATAAATACACTGGTAACGTGATGTCAATACATACGCATCTATCTCTCTTTTAAAATATTTTTTTTATTTTACAATTAATATATTTACATTTAATATGCATTCGTTATATGTAGATTTGCCAGAAATATATAACCACTAATTTGTACAACAGAACAGTATACTCAGTCATGAATACATCAGTGTTTTTCCAAAGCCTTAGATAAAAGTTCATTTAACGACGATAGGAGCGATCTAGGGTCCTCCGCGAGACCTGCTTCTGCCAAAGCATTCACAAACAACTGATTAACCAAGAGTTCTCCTAGTTGGGCATCACTATCTTTCAATTTATGTAGTTTTTTGATAAGCGGATGTCTATAAAAAGAAAAATATTTGAATTCTGAAAATTAACAAAGGGTTTCACAAAAGAAGCAAGAAATTCTTCAAATGTTAGTCTGCCACAATGTAGTAAGGGCGAAAAACTAAATTGAATTTTCCAGTGATGACGGATTACACCTCTGCCAGCCAATACTTTAAATCAAACAGTAACTGTTGTGATGTTCGATAAGGTGCAATATTATGATTAAGAAAGTTAGGCAAAGGTGTGAAATCCTTCCTTTCTTTTTTTCTTTCTGACATGGTTCAAGACACTTCCTACTTCATCACTTACTTTGGATTAATCTCTAGCTGTGGTTGGAGTAATGCAAAACGATTTTCTTCGGTCATTTGATGTTTTTGGGTGCGAACAAAATGTCGAGCAGCAGCCATTTCCTCTACAGTTATAATACAAGGATGCGAATCTAAGCGACTTGTCACCTTAACCTTGGCCACTTTTCCTTTCAATTTCT
The DNA here is from genome assembly GCA_963931805.1 of Microdon myrmicae. Classification (NCBI taxonomy): domain Eukaryota; kingdom Metazoa; phylum Arthropoda; class Insecta; order Diptera; family Syrphidae; genus Microdon; species Microdon myrmicae. The sequence goes on from OZ007497.1 coordinate 87,706,726, forward strand.
CCGTAATCCAATTAATAGTTTCATCAATTTGTGTAGATAATAAACCACCATCACTAAACGCCGTAGCATCCGTGGAATCTTTCTGAATTTCTTTTTCGATTGACATAATTTTTTTACCACCAAATGATCCAAGCTGTAAGAGGACTATTTCATCATGTGTCTCATAGCAAAAAAGCACATTTGTTTTGTTCTTCTTCAGTGCTTCGTAATACGGCGATGTTTCAGCCAGTGCACGGCTTGGAGCACAAAGGTAGTATATTTCTTTTTGATCATCTCCAACATCTTTGCAATAATCACTTAAAGATATTTGTCCTTGCGTTGATTTGGAACTATCAAATCTAAGTAATTTAGCAATCTCCTCCTTTTCAGTCAGGTCGTGTGTTGTTACGATTCCCTCTTTTAAGAATATTCCGTAGTCTTTATAAAAAGCTTCATAAGCAGCGGACTCCTTCGACGAACGTTCTTGAAGGAAACGAATAACGCGACTGGTTACAACAGTGCCAAGTTTCCTAAGGAAAAAAATTCACAAATGGTTAATAACTATTAGAAATATAACAATAAAATATGGTTTTATACTTAAGCAAAGCGCTGTTTTGAAGTAATTCACGACTTAAGTTTAAGGGGATGTCCTCGGAGTCGATTACGCCTTTAATGAACCTCATCCATTTCGGTACCAAATTCTCCACTTTAGATTGAATAAGAATTTTCTTTGTGTAAAGAGCTATTCCGATATCGGCATCGCGAGACAATTCAAAGAGTCCAGGCTTTCCTTCAGGGAAGTAGAGAAGTGCTCGAATACTTAAAGGAGCGTCAGTCTAAAAAAGGGATTAAAAATTAAAATAGCGATGGAAGCTTCCGCTGCACCAAAACAAATAAATATATATCTGGAACTAGGTCAATAAAAATAACACAAATCAATGGCTGTGCTCTGACAGTTAAAGATGCTCCAAAATCCCATTTTTTTATTTTTTTTTTATTTTATTAGACTTCTCTCGGGAGAGGCGAACCTATAGCGCCGAGTGGGCACCCCGAAATGCCATCAAATAACTGTTGCAGTTCTTTTTGAACAGTTGCAGGTTGTAACGGAACGAGTTGTGATGCAGGGATATTCGCGCCGTCAGGAGATGAACCATAAACGGGTGCGATCCGTCGGATTGTCTTGTGGAGCGCATATAAGCCGAATTGCATGGAACAGTACCAAGAATCTCCGAAGAACTGTACCTGTGATAATATCTGTAAAACAGACAGAGGTCGACTACGCGCCTTCGATGTGATAGCGACTGTAGTCCCGACGTCAGCGGCGAGTCCCCCATCAGGCGTCTCTGCATGCTCTCAAGTAGGTCGAGGGTATGTGTAGGAGCCGAGCTCCAAACATGAGAGCAATTTTCGAGCGAGTTAACACCTCCCATATAATGTATCATACATCCGCATACCTATTACTATAATTAAAACCCCAAACAAATCTGTATATACACTAACCCTTGTATTTTAAAATATCTATTGTAATTAACCTTAGTACCAATTCTATTATCAATCTTTGTAATATAAATACTGTATAAATATTACACAAACTCTATCTATTGTAATTAACCTTAGTACCAATTCTATTATCAATCTTTGTAATATAAATACTGTATAAATATTACACAAACTCTATCTATTGTAATTAACCTTAGTACTAATTCTATTATCAATCTTTGTAATATAAATACTGTATAAATATTACACAAACTCTATCTATTGTAATTAACCTTAGTACCAATTCTATTATCAATCTTTGTAATATAAATACTGTATAAATATTACACAAACTCTATCTATTGTAATTAACCTTAGCACTAATTCTATTATCAATCTTTGTAATATAAATACTGTATAAATATTATACAAATCGCACTATCAAAACATAGCCAAAAGCATACCGATGGTAATAAATCCAATCTATCATATATCAACACACGGCCCCAGTACAGAAAACTTAAACTTTTCCACAACAGACACACCAACAAATAGGCTGAACCCCACACTCAACCTTATCACAATTCGAGGCATAAATACCGCCACCGAAGAGGAACCGAGGCGATTGATCTCCCAGCAGTGAAGCAGCACGCCGAACAATATCATAAACATAATAAGAATATTTACGAGAAATAAAATAGTCCCTAAATAGTTAAATATTGTTTCAATTAACTAGCGCGGGTCTAATTTGGGATATATGTAGGAGAAGAAGTTGGGCCGGAGTAAAATATTTCCTGGCTCTAAAAAGATAGCTCAGTTTTCCTGAGGCTGACCTGGCGGTACTCGACACGTGTTTATGCCATGATACGTTCCCACAGACCGTGACGCCGAATAATTTCAAACTTTCCCCAGCCTCGAGGGCCCGGCCATTCATCATCAGCTGTGGAACCGATGATCCACTTTTCTTTGTGAATGTTGTATATTGTGTCTTCGCTGCATTGAAGTCGACGAGATTGGCTCTTCCCCACTGCAAGACCCTATCTAGATCCTGATTCAGAGAGTCAATCTGTCTGCATCTCAGCTGATGCGACGCATATGCACCAATCGGCCGAACACTCGAAAAGGAGGAAACAAGCGTACTATCATCCGCAAAACTGAACACTTTGTTATCCGTTGTCTCCAACAAATCATTTATGTGAAGCAAGAATAAGGTTGGAGCCAAAATAGAACCCTGGGGCACCCCCAAATAAACAGGATACAGATCCGAACACTCGCCGTCCACAACAACCCGGATCGATCGATTCTCAAGGAAGCTTTTCGTCCAGTTGCAAAGCTGCTGGGAAAGTCCATATGAATGAAGTTTGCTCAGGAATGCCCCGTGCCAGACGCGGTCAAAAGCCTTGGAGATATCCAATGCGACCGCCCTTGACTCACCATGCTCCTCAATCGCAGATGTCCATATATCGGTTATAAGTGTCAAAAGGTCTCCCGTGGACCGCCTGCCACGGAATACGTATTGACGATCATTCAGAAGTCCGTTGCACTCTAAATACTTAACTAACTCTGTATTGATGACTTTTTCCATTACCTTAGATAAAATAGACAGTAATGCTATCAGACGGTAATTTTGTGGGAGACACTTTTTTCCCGTCTTTGGGATTGGCTGAACTCGAGCGATTCTCCAGCAGGCAGGAAAGGTCCTCCGTGCATAAGATAAGCGGAAGAGTCTCTCGAGAACAGGCGCTAGCTTTATCCTTTGAATTTGTGACTAACGTCCCGCTGTCTGCCACCAACGGGGGAAAGAGGAAGAAGCGAAGTTACTGCTGACACCCTTTGCCATTGACCAGAAGGGGCGCGAACCAGTAGGGCACGGAAGGAGTTTATTGGTCACTTTGTCGTTGTGAGCTCTCCTCGCGGTATCAATCGCCTGGTTGCACGCGTTTCTGATCCTAACAAAATTGGTTATGTTAACCTCGGTGGGATTGGAGCTTGATTGCTTAAACGCTCTATTTTTTGCCGCTGTAATCTGCTCGTATTTTTTGTCAAACCACGGTTTATCAGATGAGTTTCGTTTGATGGAATGTGGAATATACATCTCCATCCCGAGAAGAATAACCTCTGTGGCCGACTACGCGCAAGCGTTAACCTCAGAGTCTCCGAAGCACGCCTCCGACCGCGGAAAGGATGCGAAGAAATCTTGCAAAGCGTCCCAATTAGCAGCTCCATACTTCCATACATGGCAAAGCTGCCTAGGCCGTTATTCACTTGAAATGCAAGTGCTTTCGCGACAGATACCAAGCAGTGACCTGAGTTTCCCGGTGGCGCAGAAACCTCTACGGTATAAATACTCAGTTCGGATGTCAAAAACAGATCCAGGGTGTTCGCATAATCGCCTCGGGCATCAGGCACTCGCGTTCGCTCCTCCACGAGTTGAGTCAAGTTGTGGCTAACAGCAAACATCTCCGCCAGCCTCCCCGGTTCTTTTAGTATGTACCAACCAGCCGGAATTGTGCACATTAAAATCCCCAAGGACAACAATTTCAGAAGCTGGGTGGTTGATCCGTATCCAGTCGATGGTATGTGAAAGATGTTCGAAAAATGTCGCCGGCCGATCGTCATTCGGGGAGCGGTAAAGACAACAAAGAAATTTAACAGAATTCCTCAGCACGACCCTCAACCATATGATGTCCATATTATTGGGTTCCAACGCCTCCATCCTCTGGCAAGCCAGATCGCACCGCCTGAAGACGCAGACTCTGCCCTTAAAACGGAATCTCGAATGTAAGTTATATCCTGAGCAACGAAGATATGTCGAATCGACCTGGGTCTCAGTTAGGGCAAGGTTATCAGGTTTCGTTGTTTGCAAATATTGGTGGACGGCGCTTACATTCGTATTGGTAAAACCGATGCCCCTGATGTTACAAAATGCCGTCACCAGTCGAGCATGGGCAGAGCCTCGAGAGCGAACCCGGTTATGCGATGACGAAACTCTTAAAGTTCCATTATTTATCATGATATCTGCATGATGTGGCTCCTCGATAGTATAGTGGTTAGTATACCCGCCTGTCACGTGGGAGACCGGGGTTGCGCCTCTGGCGCAAGACTAATGACCTTGAACGGAAAAAACAAATCATTGTGGAAAATTTAACAAGCCTCAGAACTTGCTAAATAAGGCCAAGACCGGTTCCCGGTTGTAGGGCCGATGATGATGATGAACTGCATGATGTTTCCCCTGACGTAGTTCCCCCCGTAGATCCGAATGGGAGACTAGTATACCTCCGGAATTCTTTATATCAGAAGGTACCATCATGACTTATCTCCGTGTCAATCCGGGCCATTAGCCACACATCCGAAACACCGTCGAAGATTTCTCTCAACGATATTGCGGAATATACAGCGTGACGGGGTGGTATTGTAGCGATTCTAACAGATAGATACACACGATTCACAAGCGAAATAGTGAAGAACACGAACGAAAAATCGAATAAGCAAAATACATCAGAACCGTATACCAAGCGATAAATTAAAATAATTCACACCAGTGGAATATAGTCGAGTTTGGAAATCAAATTCTAAACACGGTCAGTAGCCTGGTGTGTAACGCTTAGGTAAAATTTTTTTCGTGATTCGAGCTGTCATAGCGTCAGTTCGAATCACACGATCTTCTTCACTATTATTTCAAACGCTATAGTATCTCACATTGGGACCGACTACCACCTAACCAACCTTTTCTCGAAATGGTCCATCAGCCAAGCTCCGTAAGATGGCCAGGGATTTCTCCCGACCATTTGACGGAGCCTAAAGCTTGATGGGGTGGTATTTCACCGTGCGCACAGGGCGTTGGGACCCCGGCTACCACTCGGCCTTTAGTCGCCTCTTACGACAAGCCGGCTTAGCTGTGAGTATATTCTAACGCCCTACTCACAAGATGCGCGTGTTAGTCTAAAAAAAATGGCTATTTGAAGAGGGGCATTTTTTCCAACGAGGAATCTGGTGTTCGAATTTATTAATTATCGAGGAAACGCTTCGTCCAGTCGCAAAGCTGTTGGGAAAATCCGTATGAACGAAGTTTTGTCAGCAATGCCCCGTGCTAGACGCGGTCAAAATCCTTGGAGATATCCAATGCGACCGCCCTTGACTCACCATGCCCCCCAATTGCAGATGTCCATATATCGGTTATAGGGGTCAAGACATCTCCCGTGGATCGCTGACAGTTCTGGAGCCCAGTTTTTAAGGACTATTGCTGGTATTCCGTCCGTGCCGGTTGCCTTCTTACAGAACAGTTCACCTAGAATGCGTTGAACAATACGCGGGCGGAACCTCACATCCCGCATCGAAGACCGTACCGGCACGATCACAGGTGGTCTCAAAAAACCGACATGAGGTTTGAATTCGCGAACACATTAACCTTATCTTTTGAATTTCTGACTAATGTCCCGCTGTCATCACCAACGGGGGAAAAGAGGAGGAAGCGAAGTTATCGCTGACAGCCCTTGCCATTGACCAGAAGGGACGCAAACCAGTTGGGGACTCAAGGAGTTTATTGGTCAATCTGTCGTTGTAAGCCTTCTTCGCGGTATCAATCGCCCGGCTGCACGCATATCTGATTCTAACAAAATTCATTCTGTTAACATCGGTGGATTGGAGCGCCATTGTTTAAAAGTTATAATTTTGCCGCTATAATCTGCTCGCATTTTTTATCAAACCAAGTTTTATCAGATGAATTTCGACTGATGTAATGGGGAATGTAAATCTTCATCCCGAGCAGAATAATCTTCGTGGCTGACTCCGCGCATGCATTAATACTATACCGCTGGTAGAATATGCTCTCAAAGCCCAAAGTATGAATTTGTATTTGAGCGGGTCAAAATTAACTCGAAAAGTACGCATGCCCGAGCACACTGTACAACGTTCGAAAGCCTTAAATGTATTTTTCTCAAGACCATGTTTTTGAAACGCGTGTGCAAGACCACGGAAAAGATGCATTAGGAGCCCCATACATCCATACATACGACAGATACCAAGCAATGATCGGAGTTTCCCAGTCGCGCAGCAACCTCCAGGGTATAAATGCTTGGCTCGGATTTAAAAAAACACATCCAGGATGTTCGCATAATCACCTCGGGCATCCGGCACTCGCGTAAGTTCCTCCACGAGTTGAGTCAAATTGCAGCTAACAGCGAACATCTCCGCTACCGTCCCAGCCTTGTCGGTTCTGTTAGAATGTACCAACCGGACGGAGTTGTGTACATTAAAATCGCCAAGGGTGACAATTTCAGAAGCCGGATGGTTGATCAGTATCTAGTTGACGGTATGTGAAAGATGTTCGAAAAGTGTCGCCGGTCGATCGTCATTCGGGGAGTAGTAACGACAATAAAGAAATTTAACAAAATTCCTCAGCACGACCTTCAACCACATGATGTCCATGTTATTGGGTTCTAACGCCTCCATCCTCTGGCAAGCCAGATCGGACCACGCAAAGACGTAGACTTCACCCTTTAAACGAAATCTCGAATGCAAGTCGTATCCTGAGCAACGAAGATATGTCGAATCAGTTTACGAATCCACCTGGGTCTCAGTTAAGGCAAGAATATCGGGTTTCGCTGTTTGCAAAGATTGGTGGGTAGCGCTTACATTTGTATTGGTGAGACCAGCTGAATGTCGACAGTGCTTTGGGAACAAACCTAAAAAAATTAATTATTTTTATTCCAAAACATTTGTATTGCAGGTTCACAAATGAATGTCTTGGAGAAATCTAGTACAATATAGATCTAGATATGACAACTTTCACCCGCCAGCTGACTACGCATTTAAATCGACTCAACGGCTGTTTACTAGCTCGATTCATCACCTTGGACGTTCTTCTCCAGTTTTTCTCGGGACAACGCATTTTCATTCATTAGTTCCATTATCCTGTGGGTACATTCGCTCCTTGCCCAGCTCGACTCCTGGAAGCCGCCTCATCCCCTAGCCATCACCGTTTGGACTACTCCTACATCATCCTGTGGGTACATTTGCTCGTTGCCCAGCTCGACTTGTGGACGCCGCCTTATCGCCTAGCCATCACCGTTTGGACTACTCCTACATCATCCTGTGGGCACATTCGCTCGCTGCCCAGCTCGTCCTGCTTCTCTGCACGAGCGTCGACCTGTGGTCATCATCATCGCCTACCCATCACACTATTGGACGTTCCACACGGTGGACGCAACCTCTGAGGCTTAGCTGTGTGTATTATAATGCCCTATTCACAAGGCCGATGGATAAGAGAGCATATTTCCGGCCGTTCAATCCAAGTGGTTCTTGATGAAGTCGAATCTGTCTCCCATTAAATTAATGCAAGTGTCCGCCAAGGTTCTGGACTCCCAACCGCAACCCAATTCACTCGTTTGCTGATGATAGCGCATTGAGTTTGTCATGTTCATAGTAGCATTTCCTATCAAACTCTTCGAATCTTATTAACAATCAGCAGGTTATATACTTAATAAATTGAATTACGACCTCAACAAGATATACCAATGGGGCCTACCTAACTGAATAGAATTCAATGCTTTAATCCAGTGTTGTATCTTGTCATCAAAGGCGAATCCCAAAGCAAATATACACTTGATGAACGACACTTGCATCGACGAAGCCCAGGAACTATCAAGACTCGGCGCTCGAATTAATTTGACTCTTAATTGGAACGACCACATATTTGAAGCTGCGAAAAGTGCGGTCAAATGTATGGGGTTCCTTAAGAGACGCAAAAAATACTTGTCTCTATTCAACCTGCCCACTATTTACAAGGCATACATTCATCCTAAAAACACGTGTTCGATAGGATGCAAAAACGAGCAATAAAACTCATTATGGAGCCAGCTGCTAGTCCTTCACTTTCATCGAGGCGCCCGCATCATGACTATCTCTCTTCTATAGGTATGATTACGCTCGTCGCTCAACTAACTTGTTGAATGTGTTCCGCTACTTCAGACATTTACCCGTGATACCCTTCAACCTGCGCATCAGTTCACGTTGAAAGTCAACTTCAGGCGCATAAACAATCATATAAAGTCATTCTTTAGCCAAACCACATGAATGGGTAATGCTCTTCTTGATCATGTTTCCTCGTCGTTGTAATATCTAAGCATTCCAGACTAATGTACATCGATACCTCCTTTTAATATACATTACCTCTTCTTCCGCACGCACTGTCTTCTGCCATTTAAGAGTATTTCAAAATCCCATTTCCGCACACGTAAATGTACATAAAAAAAATAACAGCATCAGTCTACATTGTTAAAATCATATTCTTATACTACACAAATAAGGTTTTAATATATGGCAAAAAGACCAGCCCAAGAAAATATCACCTAAAAACAAGATGAACGCGATGAATGACGGGGCGTTAAAAACAAACAAACAGAAGGAGTAGAGACCATAGATTATGCAGATTATATTGCGAGGGTCAAGTAAAAAAATCAGTTCCCTCACAAATGTTGAACTGGAAATAAAAGTAGCATTAATGTCCAGCCGCTGGCGCAAGACTAATGACCTTGCCCGGAAAAAACAAATCATTATGGAAAATTTAACAAGCCTCAGGACTTGCTAAATAAGGCCAAGACCGGTTCCAGGTTGTAGTGTCGATGATGATGATGAATGTCCAGCCGCAGAACCAAAATAGCTTTCATATCGGTAAATACATGTAATGAGTTGGATGTTCTTCACTTTTCCCTGTCTTCATTTTTACTATTTCCACACTCATTCAAATTCAACTTTCCACGCGCCTGTGATATGTGTCGTCGAATTCCTTCTGACTTTAAGGTAGCTATCACATCGGGCGAGCGACATATTAAATGTATGTGGCCAAGCTATATACGATCGTGTTCTTGTCATGTGTGTTCGACTTATTAGTGTGGGAAAAAGTTGGTTTGTCGCGCGTTTGTAAGTTGCGATTCGTGCATAAAATACGCGAATTACCAGCCCTGTGTGTTATAACCAGACTAGTTGAAATCAGAAAGTGCACTGAGTGAAAGTGTGGGGGTTCTTTAAGGCTCGCCCGGAGTACCACCCGTCGTCCTAACCCAACTCCCCTTTCCGAACCTGCAATACCATTACTAATCATAGCCTCTTACCTGAAATGTAAGCCCATGGCAAGATCATTATCTTGCCATTGCATCAAACAATCATATCAACCAAACCATTTCGGTTCATCTTACATAAATCATTTAGGAACCTGATCGGTTCCTCTCGGCGGCAACATGTCCATCAAACACACTCCAATCCTCCTGTGTTTACTTGTTCCAACAATCCGTTGGTCCAAAAGACAAGCCGAGCAACTTGCTTGCTTGCACATCTGCAAGCCAAATTTCCTACGATCGATCGCCTAAACCATCGATCATCGAGTTGGACACGACCATAATTGTTGTCCAAACAATCAAATCAACGGCCGTGTCCCACGATCCACGCACTTCCAGTGTACGGACACCCAATCCGATCTGCACGATCACATGGAAGTACTTCCAATCAAACCGAACCGATTTCTCATTGGCTGTCGCTAGAATCGAATATCAGATTTGCTTTTCACCACAGCGGAGGGGAAGCCACCCCGGTTTAATGTTATATTCAAATTATTTCCCCCGATCAGAGGTCTTAGCCTAGTCGTGATACGTCGTGCTACGAGTAATCTTTTGTGTCGCTGTTAAGAATCGTCACCGCACGCGGAGGCAAAGGTAGTTGCAGTTAAAAAGGAAACCCATGCTAAGAATAAGAACAATAAATGTCTAAATCGGTGCACCAGTGTATAATTTTTTTTTTATTAGACTTCTCTCGGGAGAGGCGAACCTATAGCGCCGAGTGGGCGCCCCGAAATGCCATCAAATAACTGTTGCAGTTCTTTTTGAACAGTTGCAGGTTGTAACGCTCCGGGAACACTCGAGTGGGAAGGGAGTTCCACAACTTCCCCGCTCTGTAACGGAACGAGTTCTGATGCAGGGATGTTCGTGCCGTCGGGAGATGAACCACAAGCGGGTGCGATCCGTCGGATTGTCTTGTGGAGTGCACATAAGCCGAATTGCGTGGAACAATACCAAGAATCTCCGAAGAACAGTACCCGTGATAATATCTGTAAAACAGACAGAGGTCGGCTACGCGCCTTTGTTGCTGTTAAAAGGAAACCCATGCTAAGAATAAGAGCAATATGAGTCAGAATCGATGTAACCGTGTAATACTAATGAGCAACAAAAAGTGTAAATCTACGCAACTATATAATACTTAAGAACAGAAATAAGACCGAATCTAGGTCGCAGTTTATTGCTTAAGGACATTGGTGTTAATAAAGTTTTAAACAATAGCTCCAGTGTTTTACTTTGGTTTGCTTTTGTGACAGTGTGTTTGGTTTTTCCTTCTTTTCCTTGCGGAACAATTTGGTGTGCCATTTAGTGGTGGGGTATTTCACTTAACCCGCGCCCGTGCTGACGCCCTTGGTAAATACTACCTACAAAGGGAGCTGGTTTGTTGTTAAATACCTACGCATCACGCACGACACGGACGTCCAATGCCGCTTCAGAATAGATTAGCAGAAGTAGGCGTTACACGCGTTACATCCTTATCATAGCTGCCACACGGAATAGCTACACAAACTCAAATTGCGACTGCTCCCTAACCATTACTATTCTCACATCATTCTTTGAGAGTATTGATTTTTTATTTGAGAGATGCTCCAGAGGTGCAAAAAAAAAGAATAATCAACAGGAAACTTGTGGAAAGTTTTTTCGCATTGTCCAAAACTCACGAATAATTTTCTTTTTTGTACTTTGAACAAATTTTTCATTATCGGCACTACAACCGGGAGCCGGGCTTGGCCTTATTTAGCAAGTCCTGAGGCTTGTTAAATTTTCCATAACGATTTTTTTTCCGGGCAAGGTTATTAGTCTTGCGCCAGAGGCTCCCCGATGGGGAATCGAACCCCGGTCCCCTGCGTGACAGGCGGGTATACTAACCACTATACTATCGAGGAGCATTAAACACTTTTTTTTAGCCTAACTAAATTCCCCCCTCTCCAATGGACATTGGCTGACGATCAATCCTTCTACTTCTCAAACCCCACAAGTTCCAAGGAACGCATTTTTATAAACGGTCTCACCGACTCATGCCTCCATCAAATAAGCAATGTCCCAAATCATATGGGGAGACAACTGGACCTCGTGTTCACAACGGATCCACACAAGTCCTCAGTTGCCCTTAGTCCACGCGCCCTCTCTACCATTGACAATTACCACCCCCGCTTCTCTTATCCCTATATCTTGATAACGTACGTAAACCCAGCCTTCTCTACCTCATGACACCTTTTCCTACAACTTCCACAAAGTTAACTTCCGCCTTCTAAATAAGCATCTTAGCAAAACCGCGTTTCGCTTGGATCATCTAGGGGTAGAAGAAGCTACTGCCACTCTCTATAAGGACATCTACTATGCCACCGCTCTATATGTCCCCTATTCTCGTCACAGGTCAACGGTTTCATCGCCCCCATGGTACAACCGCACACTCCGCACTCTTCGGTACAAGAGAAATAACTTGTGAAGCGTTTCCCTAAAAACGCGTTCCTTCCAAAACTACTCCAACTATCTCGGTTCCTTTTATAAATTTACCTAGCTCTACAGCTTACCTCGACTCCAACTACCTCACAAAAACACAATCCAACTTGATCAATGACCCTAAATCTCTTTTCCACTTTATAAATTACAAACGTAAATCTGAGGCCTATCCTAACTCCCTTTCTTATGACACGTCTACTGCAACCGACCCCCTAGCTATTGCCAATCTATTCGCTTCGTACTTCAATAAATCCTTCACGGACATCTCCATCGAGCCTAACCCGTTTTACTTCAAAGACTTGCCTGAATTCTCCCTTGGCCCCTTCATCCCTCAAATTATTCAGCATCATGTAGTTGAGGAGAAATTAAACTTACTCAAAGACGAGTTCAACCCTGTACCTTAGAGAATGGCAACGAAGTCGATGTAATCGCCACAGATTTCAGCAAGGCCTTTGACAAAGTCTCCCGTAATCTCATCTTTTTAAGTTGTCCTCCCTAGGTTTCGAACCCCTATTGATTAACTGGATATCTTCTTATCTGAGAGATCGATCCTACCGTATCAAATTCAGACCCTCCCTTTCCAATCCTTTTGTCATCCAGGTCCCCTCCTATTTATCCTTACCGTCAATGACGTTGACTCCATTATCAAATACTCATCCATCTCCCTCTATGCGGACGACACTAAACTCTACAAAACGATCATCTCTCCTCTCGACTCCTCACTTCTTCAAACGGACCACGAGAGCTTCTCAACTTGATGCCGTAATAACTGCCTCGAACTTAACATTGTCAAATGTCACTCCATCGTCTTCTCCCGCAAACGTCCCCCTTCCCCTCCACGTCCATACGTCCTGCTTAACCAGCAGATATCATCTGTACCCTCGATACGTGACCTCGGGATCTTATATGACAGGGAGCTTACCTTCATCCCGCATAAATGACATTATTCTTAAGGCCAACTCTGCTCTTGGGTCTGTGAAACGCTGGTCTAAGGAATTCTCTAATCCTTACGTTTCCCGTTCTCTCTACATAGGCTTCGTCCGCCCCCTTCTTGAATACGCCAGTCAGGTCTGGTCTCCAACTACTCGTCCCATATTCGCAGAATCGAAAGCGTGCAACGTCGTTTTCTGCGTTTTGCCTTCCGCGGACTGGACTGGGAGAATCCTCACATTCTCCCCCCATACACAAGCCGGCTCCATCTGATTAACCTCAACACACTTGAGGAGCCCAGTATTCAAGCCGATATCCTTTTCATCCAGGCACAATCAACTGCCCAAGCTTGCTCTCCACACTAACCCCCGTAACCTGCAAAACCCTCGTATCTTCTATTTTCCCACCCACCACACTTCTTACGGCTCTAATGAACCAATTTCCCCAATGCTGAGGTGGGCAAACTCTTACCCTACCTCCTTCGATTTCTACCTCACCTCTACTGCACTCAAACACCGTCCCCTCTCTTTCTCCTCCTGAGCTTGCCCCTTCCCAACGTCTACACTCTTACAAGCCGTACACATTCCAACACCCTACCCTTTTATTCTACCACCATATCCTCCACCGCCCCACCAGTCATCTGCCCACCATATCCAGTATTTTATTACCTCACATATTTATTTTCTTATTTTTTTGTTTCCCTTTTTTAATTATACATTTAATACTTTAGTTTTAAGATATATTATTGTCTTTTTTTTCGCTTGTACTAAGCTAAATATATGAGGGCTCCGCCCTCACTAAATAAATAAATAAATAAATAAATGATATACAAAGCAAGTCCGTACAGAATAATGGCGTTGCGAAGTTACTATCAATACGAGAGGGAAAAGATTGTAAGGATTGTAATATAATGAAGACAAGTTTCTAGTGAAAACTAAAAGCACCTAGAATTTTAAACATTCAAATATAAATTACATTTAATTAAAAACTTACCTTGTAATGCAATACAAATCGCGGCGAATCAAAAGTGTTAGCAATGAATTTATAGAAATCAGTATGTTGTTCTTTGGAGATTTCCTTTGGCTCCATTAGCCAGAGAGGTAGGGTATTATTTAATTGTTGTCCGTTTAGGTAAATTTTACTTCCCACGAAATTGTTATACTTTTTAATTACTGACTTAATTCTGTCTTCGTCGGCATATTCTCTCCACTCGGGTTTCAGGTAAATAACGATTTTAGTTCCATGTGAAACATTTTTAGCCTCCTGAATTTCATAAGAACCCATACCATTGCTAACCCAGAGCAATCCTGGCGACCCGGCCTTGGATGATTTAGTAAATACCTCAACACGAGTGGATACCATAAAGACCGAATAGAATCCTACGCCAAATTGACCAATAATATTTGAAGAACTTTGAGAAGCATCAGTCTTCCCTTTGATTTCTTCTAGAAATTGTTTTGAACCAGATCTGGCAATCGTACCTAGACTGCTGATCAGTTCATCTTTAGTCATACCAATACCGGTATCCTGTTTAAGAAATCAATAATTATCGTTATTTGTAATATGTAGCGACAATTTTTTTACAACCTGAATTATCAATTGCATTCGCTGCTTATCTGTTCCTATATGGATTTCCAAGGGTCTATCGGCATTCTCGTAATTTTTTTCATTCTCTCCTGCCGTATGAATAGTGTAACGAAATTTTTCTAATGCATCACTTGCATTCGAAATAAGTTCCCTGACAAATACTTCATTGTCTGAATACAAGGATCTGGCGACTATGTCAAGAAGCATGCGAGTCTCTGCTTGAAACTCGTGTTTAGTGCAGGTTCCCTGGGGGGTTTCAACTTCCCGGATAATAGTATGATGCTTTTCCTCAGCCTTTGCGCTGCTCAATGACCGTTGCCATTTGTTACCTGCAAATATTATAAAATATATATCTTTTATAACCTCCTATGCAAATTTGGTGACTGCTTCACCTAAGTTTTGCCGATTAAATATTGCTTGCCGGCAAAATGCTAGAGATTGTTTCCTGCAATGCAGGGCACTAACCAGTCTCCCATTAACGAGCACACTACGAATTGCCATTAACATTTTCAATTTATTAAAAACAATCTTAAAATTCCGAACAAGAATTTCGTTGCTTCTCAAGCTATTGACAGATAATAATTATATAGAGTAAAAATATTTTGAATATAGTTTTACAGGCATGTTATATGAAATCATTCCTTAGAAGCGGAGTTGTAGATAATTTTACACAAATTTATCTAGATGACTTATCAATTCACTTGTTTTATATTATAATAATGGATTGTTGTGAAGATTTGCCCTATATAGTGAGCGTTACTGTTTTTTTAATTGATAAAAGCCAATTCTTATCTGTTTAAGGAAATCTTGACAATATTTATTTAAAATTTCGAGCTCGTCACCCTATTTACGTTTTACATTCCCTCAACACCTTTTTGCTAACTTTTCTGTAAAAAGCAGCTTGAACATCAATAGTAAATCCCAAGACCAATCATACCACGTGTGCTCGACGTGTTCTCGAAGCACTGTCCGAGTAGCGAATTCCGAGAGGTGAGACAACACAAACAGACAACAACAGTGCAAGTAATGATTTTATTAAAATCAATGGTGTATTGAGTCTTGTTGGGCCCCTCGATAGTATAGTGGTTAGTATACCCGCCTGTCACACGGGAGACCCGGGTTCGATTCCCCGTCGGCGAGCCTCTGGCGCAAGACTAATGACCTTGGCCGGAAAAAACAAATCATTATGAAAAATTTAACAAGCCTCAGGACTTGCTAAATATAAGGTTCCTGGTTGTAGTGCCGATGATGATAATGATGATGATTGGGTCTTGTTACTTGTTCTCTGTGATTCAATTAGAAATATTGTGACTAGCCGCCATGTGTTCGGGGTAGGCGTTCTAGTCATTCAAAAACTGAACCCTACTGTGGCGCAAATCGATGAAGATATATCGGCTGAGGCCGCAGTACAACGCAATTGCGAATTGGAATTGAAAATCGTGAATCAGGTCATTGCAAATCGAAATTGCATTATCGTCATCGGGAGGTGTTGACCCCGAGCTGACGAGAAGTGGTAGGAAGAAGTTAGGAGTCAGTGAGAAGTTGGTCGTGAAAGGAATTAAATCTGATTGTGATCGTGAAAGTAAAGGATTCTGATTGGAGTCGTGAAAATAATTAAGTCTGGTACTGATTCTTCTGCAAAGTAAATCAATCTAAAAGTCCAAAAAGTAGAATTATGTTATGGATGGATGTTAGTGCTGTTCAGGTTCCTTTGAGTCTCTAAGGAAAAGTCACTAAAAAGAAAAAAAAAAAAAGGGGAAAAAAAGAACAGAAGTGCAAAGTAAAAGACAAAAACTTCTGCTAGTAAGAGAACAGAGTGAATATTAAGTTAATACTTACTAGAATAGAATTGTGAAAACTACTAAGAAGTAAATTTAAGTAACATATACAAGGTGTTGTAATAAAAGTATACTCAATAAAAGTGGAAGAAAATCAAGGAAAGATTCTGCGTCTGAATTTTTGTGAGAAAAGAAGATTTGGTTGCCTTTCGCTTGGTGTAGTTAGTGACTTTTGTTCCGCGGAATATCTAAAAACCATAACTCGTGCGAGGCACGGACGACGAAATAGAAGAATTCTATGAGAAAATCGAACGGGTCCTCAATGCCTACCCAAGAAAGATACAGTGTGAAAATCGTTCTTGGTGATTTGAATGCGAAAATAGGTCGGAAACCGGTTTTCAGGCACTACACAGGTTCCCATAGTTTGCATGAGAACGCTAATGACAATGGACTACGAGTCATCGAATTGGCAGCATCAAAAAACTTGGTCATTGCAAGTACCAGCTTTCTGCGTAAAGATATCCACAAAGCTACCTGGGTATCACTTGATGGAGCCACCAAATTGACCACGCCTTGATAGATAGCCGCCACTCCTCGAGCCTGATGACGGTACGAACGTACCGAGGTGCCAACGTCGACTCGGATCACTATCTTATTGGTATAGTTTTCCGAGCGCGGATTGCCTTACGAAGACGTATTGCATCCGCGCATTAGGTTCGGATCAACACGGCTGCCTTACGCAATGAGAATACCAACCAGCAACACCTTTGGCCATGCGCTAGGACTCGCCCTCGAAGAGTATATCAGTGATTTTCTTACTAATCCATGGTCGAAGAACATCCAGTTTCACCTTGGACATATCAACACGCTTGCTAACACAGTCACCAAATTTCATTTGCCTCATAAGTGTCTTCTCCTTATCACTGAAGCGCGTGTCTTGCTGTTGGGTAGTCCCCGTGACAATCATTTGAATTTTGTGGAATTTTCAACACTGCAAATCGAAAATGTGAACTTAATTATTCAATTCAATTTTTATTTAGTAGATAATTACATTTATGGTATATTTTACAACTAGTACTTAAGAGATTTAGGATAGCAATTCCTTTACAACAATAATCTTAAATCTATATAACGACAATAGCACAATTTTATTGAATAACAAATAATAAATTAAGGGAAAACTACCAGAAAAAGCCCTTATTTGAATCTTAAGACTAATATTGCACTGGCTTCCGGTTATTTTATATAGTAATGACCTCGATATAATTTTCATAGACAGAGTACATATGTAGTGATTTAGGATAACGCAAGACGGGAAACGAGAACATTGTCAGAAAAAGAACAATTGATTGATTTCGATTGATTTCGTCAATAAGGAACTCTACCGGTTTAACGTTAGCGTTTTCATGTAGTTCATGTGTCGAATAATGCCATGGCAAATTCAGCAACATTTTCAATATTTTATTTTGACACCTTTGCAATTTTATTTTGTGTGTGCGAGAACAGTTATCGCTTGAAAAATGGTTTTAAATATTATAATTTTATTTTCGATGCTAAGCTTTGACTTTCTACATACTAATGTGTTTTTGGGAGTAGCTCTACGTAGCACAAGATGGTGTTTCCTTGATTGTTTGTTGGATAGCTCTGCGTAGCACACGATGGTGTTTCCTTAATTGTTTGGTGGATAGCTCTTGGTGGCACACGATGGTGTTTCCTCTTTGACTGCTGATGGTAGACTAACGAAATGGCATAACTGCCAATTCAAAAAGTGACGCCATGACATCATCGTGGTGACAATGATGGCCAGTTGGTGCCAGCTGCTGCGCAACTGGTATACATGCGAATGTACTAGATTTCTCCAGTACATTCCAGCACATTTAATTGCCAATCCGCAACATTCCGCCCGCCTTCGCCAATCATTGGCGAATCATTTCGTTCCAGGGGACGGTGGCTAAGGGCCGGGAGTGTGCGGTCTGCTGGTGGCGGTTGGTCTTGGTCGGGTGTCCACTTTCACGTTGATGATCGGTTGAGAGGGGGCCGCCCGCCCTGAGGAGCGCTGGAGGCTTGAGGGTCTGGGATGGCCCGTATGAGCGATGGCGACAGGAACCTCTTTCCCATCGCTGATGTCCGTTGCCTCTTGTGGTCGCGGGAACGGCCAGTTGATCCGGGTTGGAGTTGTAAGGTCGCAACCCACGATCAATGACCACGTGATGACTGGTGATGGGTCTAGCTATGTCGAGACCGGTGGTGGTGCCATGTACTGCGCACGTTGGCGCCCGTCTGGAGTGAGTGGCCGGCAGGTTGCGACCGTTGGGGGTGTGTGCTGCAACGTGGAGTCGGGTGCGGTGTCTACCCTGGCACTGTCCACGTGTCCTTTCGTAGTGGCAGTCACGGGCCAAGTGCCTCCCGGGGTCGTCGGAATGCAGCCTCTGTGGACGCACAGAGGGGCGTGCTTTCTTGCTGGAGTTCGAGAGACCGCTGGTTGCTGGGTAGCGCCGCCCGCCAAGCGAGGCATTGCGCGCTCCTGGTCCTGTTGTGGTGGCTACAGGTGGTAGCGGTTGGCCTGGGTAGCTTTGGAGCTGGGCAGGAGCTTGACCACGTGGTGTCCTGGGTGTGGTGGGATGCCTTGAAGTGTTCGAGTGGGTAGGCCCCTGGTTCCTCGATTGCCCCTTGCCCCTGCAATGGTTCAAAGGGCGGGGGGTATGTCTTGTAGTTGGGTCGCGCAAGTGATCGGTGGCTGGCAGTTGAATGGGCTTCGTATGTGGCCACCGCGGCCGATGCCGGCGAGACGTCCTTTGGGTTCTCTGGTGGAAGCCGCGGCCCTCAGTCGGAAGGACGACCAGTTCCTCTGGGTCGGAGTTGTAAATTCGTAACCCACGAGGAATGGCCATATGATGGCTGGTGACAGGCCTTGTCACCTTTGCGCTGGATGATGTGGTGGGTGCTGCGCCTGTTAGCACCCATCCCAGTTCAGTGGCCTGCGCGACGAGGCCGGAACGTTGGTCCTTCCTGAGACCTTCGACGATGATGTTGGGGTATATGTCTGCCCCAAGGATGATGTCCACCTTCTCGGCGGAGGCGATGTTCGGATCTGCAAGTTCCAGATCCGCCACGAACGAGAGATCCCTTGTCGTTGATCCTGGTGGTGGTGTATACACTGAGAGCCCGGACAGGATGAAGGGCCTCAGTGTCCATTGTCTCGAGCCGTGGAGGCGAGAAGTGATTCTGATGGCGGCCTGAGTCCTGGTGGCAATGCCACGAGTGCCCCCAACACCGTAGGTGGGGACGGGTGATGCTTGGCATCGGAGGTGCAACCTTCGGGCGAGTGATGTTGAAATGAAGGTGCCATTGGAGCAGGGGTCCAGTAGAGCACGGACTTCAATCCTCTGTTCGGTCTCCGACGTCACGATGACTCTGGCTGTTGGCAGCAACGCGGAATGCTGTGAAGGGGTGCTGATGGTATGTGCGCAGACCCTTTCCTGGCGGTCGATCCGGGGGGCGGATCCTTTGGCTCGTTGTGGCGGCGATGTTGTCCTGTCGATGGCGGTAGACCGGACATGCAGCAGGGTGTGATGTCTTCGCTGGCATCGACGGCACGTCTTGTTGGAGTGGCAGTCGCGCAGGCGGTGGCGACCCAAGCAGTTGGTGCACAGGGTTCTTTTGTGTGCGAAGGACTTTCGACGGCCAGGTGTGAGTGATCGGAAGCCCTCGCAAGCGTAAATGGTGTGTGAGGCCCTGCAGAATGTGCAAGCACCCTGTTGCTTTACGGGTGTCGGCGCTGTTTTGTGCATCGGGACACTGGGCTGGTTAGTCATCGGGCCGACTACTGTTGCTGGAACAGTCGAATTCGTGGAAGGCATTGGCGTTGGATCTGACACGGATACTATGTACGCCGTGCCCACTGCTTGCTTTGGAGTCCGTGTGATGGTAGCCAGTTCCTCTGGGTCGGAGTCGTAAGTTCGCAACCCACGAGGAACGGCTATGTCATGGTGTGCCCCACAATGCGTGCGCGGCATCGTCTTCTGTGGCGGCTTCGGCACTGGGTCGATCATCGGGACCTTGGGTAGGTGGGGCTTTGGGCAGGCGGCACTCTGGTCGGCGGCCTGCTCACTCTTATCCACTGTTCTGGGGTGCAGTTCCGTTTCTGATGGCTTGATGTCGGCCATTGGCAGCTGCACTGGGGGTAGCTCGCTAGGGTGGAGGCGATTGGTGCTGTTGACCATGGTTGAGGAGGCTGCTTTGAGCGCGTACTGGGCCTCAAGGAGCTTCGTCTCTTCCTCGAGGTATATCTCTTCGGTTTCGCCGAAGCAATCATCCGCGAAGTACGCGTGTTGCTGATCCTCAGGTGCCGCCAGGTAGAAGATGTCGTAGTGCCGCTTGGAGAAGGCTTCCCAATCGGCGCGGAGTGCGCATTTGGTTGCCTCGATTGCTGTCGGACTTGGTTGTCCCTTTTCCTGTATGTTGAGGAAAGTACCGGAGATGGTGGCCTGTGCCGCGAACTGAGCGGCGATGAGTTCCTTAATCGTGGTCGGTTGTTGTATTGGAGCAGCTGTCAAAGACACGTTGGTTTGAACTATCGTTGTAGAAAGTTCGTCATCCTGCTTTCGTTTTGCATCAACAGCGGTTTCCATTGAATTTTTCTCCAACAAATCACTTAGCGTTTGATTTGCAATGATCATCTGGCGGCCGCTGTCCTCTGATCCACGACTTAAGGAATCCTTGGAACTGTCATCTTCTTTTGTGCATGTCCTTACATTTGTACTCGACTCGGGTTGGTGATGAACAGATGTATGATCTCTGCCGACCGAGGAATGTCGTCGGTCGAGATCTTTGGTGTTCCGCCGATTGAGGAATGTCATCGCGGAACCGTTGTCAAAGTTGTCGCCGTCGCCGCCGCCACCACTGCCGTGGTGATTGTCGGCTCCGTTGCGCATAGTGTAGCGAGAAAACGTATGATCTCTTCCGAGCGAGGAATGTCGTCGGTCGAGATCTTTGTTGTTCCGCCGACAGAGGAATGTCGTCGGGGAACCGTTGTCCCTACGGGGGGAATTTTCCGGGTGCATCATCCGTGATGGCAATCCGGGTGGAGGGCCGAGCGGCATATTAACTCCTAATTGCCGAGGCAAGCCGCCAAGGCAGGGACGAACCGTGGTTGGGGCGGACGGCATTCGCATGTCAAGTCCCGGCGGAGTTTCCGGGCGCCGTAGAGGTGGCCGGAACATCATTGGCGGCGAACGACTTGCTGGCGGGGAGATGGCCGGTGCACCAGTCGGAGGAGCATCGTTACCAGGTTTCGACGTCGAATCACTTTCCCCGTCACCAGCTTCACTCGATGTATCACTTTCTTCCTGCTTGTCACTCTCACTGTGGTTAGGCTTAGGGTCCTGTTCCTTTCCTCGTTTCCTTTGAGCACTCTCCGTTCCCTTCGGGGATTCACCAGCATTTTGTCCGGATATTGCCGGCCTTCGCTGTTGCACTGGGCGCAGCTTCGATAGATCGGCTTCTACCTTTGCCTGTGGTTTCCTTTCACATATTTTTGTTGCCAAGTCCTTTTGGCTCAATCCTTTCCCTTGACGTTCCTGTTGAATGATCTTGCCGACTTCTAAAGGTATTTTTTCATGTTTAAGTTCTTCAGTTTCCCTGTCCAATTTAGCCGTGTTGTTAGTGTTGATGTGCTGCTTATTAGTACCGGCACCAAGTTTCTGTTGAGTATCCGCTTGAACGCCCTGACGACGTGCCTGATTAATAGCACTTTTTGTTTTGAGGGCAGGTGATTTCGGAGGCCGTTTACGTAAAACCGTAACTGTGTCCCAGTCAGACATCTTGTGTTTGTTTCACAGACGATTGGATTGAAAATTAAATTGATACTTCAGCCAATATTGCTGCTTGCTTGATTATGAATAACAGATACAAAACGTTTAGTAATACCTTCACATCCTACAGATATTATGATTTCTTGAATGTTGCAGCTTCAGTTCCTTGATGTGTCGAGGTGATTGGCAGTTATCGATCTAGTTGCAGTCTACAACTGATGGTGCACTATCTTTTTGTGTTGTGGTTTTGGCGCTCTTTTGTCGTGTGTACCTGTCACAGGTATGTTGTGCCACGAACTGGGCGGCGATAGTGTAGATCCAAATCGGCACTGGATCCGGCTCGAAGGACCAGAAATGTTTTTGGGAGTAGCTCTACGTAGCACAAGATGGTGTTTCCTTGATTGTTTGTTGGATAGCTCTGCGTAGCACACGATGGTGTTTCCTTAATTGTTTGGTGGATAGCTCTTGGTGGCACACGATGGTGTTTCCTCTTTGACTGCTGATGGTAGACTAACGAAATGGCATAACTGCCAATTCAAAAAGTGACGCCATGACATCATCGTGGTGACAATGATGGCCAGTTGGTGCCAGCTGCTGCGCAACTGGTATACATGCGAATGTACTAGATTTCTCCAGTACATTCCAGCACATTTAATTGCCAATCCGCAACAAATGGATACATAACTCTTACGACTTTATTTATTTTGTCAATTGTGGTAGTGATGTGTGTTTGAAAGATAAGTTTTTTATCTAGAATAATACCTAGATATCTACAGTCTTCGGACCAATCAATATCAACTGCACACATACTGAGTTTAGTGCCATTTGGTAGGTAGCAGTGTTTCCTACATCTCGAAAATCAGACAGCTTGTGTTTTATTACCATTTATTTTTATTTTCCATTTCCTGTAATATACTGCTAGTTTGTCAAGAGCTACTTGCAAAGAGTTGTAGACATTAGTGAATAAGGCACCCGAAGAGAAAATGGCCGTATCATCGGCAAACATAGCTACCTGAATGTTTTCACCTAGACATGGTAAATCTGCGACAAACAATGTAAATAATATGGGACCAAGGACCGAGCCTTGGGGTACACCATGGTGGATTTGGTGAGTAGAGGATATGTCGGTTCCTAAACTCACAACATATTTTCTCGAACGAAGAAAGCTCTGGATAATTTTGATAAGCGGTATTGGCAGCTTAAGTTTTAGTAGCTTATAAATCAAGGCATCGTGCCATACCGTATCAAAAGCTTTTTCGATGTCTAGAAGAACCAGTCCCGTTGACTCCTTGTCGATGAATTTACCAGCTATGTGGTTTTTAATGCGCAAGACTTGGTGGATTGTGCTGTGACCACTACGGAAACCGAACTGAAAATTTGGTAAGATGTTATTGTCTTCCACAAAACGATCAATCCTTTCCTTAATGATTTTTTCTAAGAGCTTACTTAGACAGCTAAGTAGACTAATAGGTCTGTAGCTTTCGGGGCTGTTCTTCGGTTTGCCGGGTTTCGGGATAGGTATTACTTTTGCTGTTTTCCAACAGTCCGGAAAATAACAATTCTTAAGACAAGCGTTGAAAATGAACGTTAAATAGTTACTTGCAGCAGGTGGAAGTGCTTTGATTAATTTGTTGTTAATATTATCGAGACCCGCAACCTTTTTTGATTTCGATTTTTTTATCAATTCTTTAACTTTGCTGATATTAGTTGCGTAAGTACATTCAGCTGGTGTTTGAGAAAGTACATGGATAGTGTTAGCAACTTCAGCTTCAGTATACGCGTCGCTTAGATGCATAGATATGGAGTGGTTCTTACTAAACGTGTTAGTTCGATTTCTCCACTGAAGAAATAAACAACTTGTCGTGAACTTTAAACGGAGGAATACTTGACCCTCTCTTTTTCATAATTTTTGATATTTTCCAGAACGGTTTGCTTGCTTTGTCAAGAGAGGAAAGGTGTTTATTCCAACACTTGTTCCTATATGTTGAGATTTAGTTTTTAATGATATTATTTAAGACTTTAACATTAACTAGAAAACAATCGGTTCTATAACGCAGCCATTTTCTTCTTTCAGAGTTTCGTAGCCTAATCAGATGTAAGATATTTTCAGGAAGCGGTGCCTTATCAACTGGAGCAGTGGAACATTTAGGTATCGCAAGATCGGCCGCTCTATTGATAACAGAAACAAAATTGTTGCATAGGATATCAATGTGCTCGCTGCAGATTATAGAATTTAGGCTGGTATCACCTAGAGCCAAGTTCGTGTTTATATATGATTTATAACAATTCCAGTTGGCGGCGGAATAGTTGTGGTATAAACTGGTACGATTTACAACTACTGTATGATTCACTGTGAGGCTGATCGGAAGGAGGTCTGAACTTAACGCATTTAGAGTTAATGGTACTGTGCAGTAATTTGGAATATTAGTGATATATAGATCAAGAGTTGAGGGGTTCTTGTTAGCACTCGCTGGGATATAGGTGGGGAGAAGTGGATAAAGTATGGAAAAACTTGGGCTGGATTCAGCAACATCTATTAAAATGTTACCCCAGCAGTTTGCCCTAAGACAATTCCACGACTGATGTCTGCAGTTTAGATCACCACCAATAATTACCTTGTTTCGAGTGTTGACTCTATACAATTTTTGCAGATCCCGCTTAAAGTAAGTAGATTTCTCAATGTTTCTATTTCCTCCAGGGAAATAGACCGAAAAAAGACTCACCTTGGAGTTGTCACTTAATGTTACATCTATACTAATTTCCTCAATTAACTTAAGGTGCAATGAAGGACGCAAGGAATGTTCTATACATTTTTTCACAACAATGGCGACACCTCCACCACTAGCATGTACCCTGTCTAGGCGATAACAAATGTAATTTTGATGTGAGAAAGAAATGTCTTGTTTGAGCCAGGTTTCTGAAACAAGTGCAATGTCAATATTAAAATTTATCAAGAAACTAAAAAATGCATGCTTTTTGTTTTTGATGCTTCTCGCATTCCAAGTTATGATGTTAAGAGAGTTTCTTAACATGTTTCTTCCGAGTATATGTACTTAATAGCTAATGAAGTAATGACGTTAAATTGGTCAGCTTTAGTTTGACAAGCACTAAGCTTGGTTACAACTTCATTAAGAAGAGAGTTTATCTCGCTAAATGAGAACAGGTTATCATTAGTTAAAGTTTCTAACGGATTTTTCTTCGTGTGTGTCGTATCACTGTTGGAAGGTTGCTGGGTTTGATGGAGGCCAGAAGCCCAGGTGGATGAAGGAAGTGAAGGTTGACGCACAGATCGGGGTAGTGGAGGAAAATTATCAATGGATAATCGGTCGGGCACTGGCTGCTGTTTGTCATTCGGAGGCTGTAGGAAGGTTGTATTTCCTGTACCACGTCCGCGTGGGGATAATTTGCGGCGAATGTCTATGTACTGCTTTCGGCTTATGCATTCTGGATCGGTAGATTTATGTGGCCCACTACAATTTGCACACTTGATGACCTCATTCGTTTTGCAGTCGGATGTTTTATGGTTTCCCGAACATATTGCACAGAAGCTATTTATATGACAATGCATCGAGCTGTGACCGTAGAGCTGGCAATTGTGACATTGTGTGACCTTACCTGGATTATGTTTTTTAAAGTCCCAGCGAACGATGGTTTTGAACAAGGTTGAGTAGTTCCGTTTTAGTTCGTTTAATTTAACAGTACCGCGTTGAATATAGACGATGTACAAGTAGTGTTTGTACAGGGCTTTTGTTGACGGATTTAATGTGATGGTTTTAACATCTAGGCACTTTATCCCGAGTGCAATTAGTTCATTTTTCACTACATCGTTGCTAATTAAGTCTAGTCCGGATAACACTACCTTTAATGGACGATTATCCTTACGCGAGTGGGTGAAAAACTCACATTTTAACTGTAAGAGTTCGGTTCTGATTTTAATATATATGTCCATTGTTGGGGCACATATTTTTTGCCCAAGCGAAATGTTTTTGATTAAGTATTTGTCTATCTTAATGTTGCTCAAAATATCACGCACTTGAGCACTAGTTGTTTTTAATACCACAATTGGCGGAACGGTTTCTTTGGGAAGTTCTGCGCACTGTTCGTCATTGGTCGGATCCATTTCAGGAGAGTCTTCCATCAGACTTTGAAGTGGTTGAAAAAAGTTAGTGTTTGAACACATTTTAGATTTTTCTAGAACTTCATTGTTCACTTTTGAAAGTTTATCGGGAGGAGTTTGGCCTCCAATAACAGGATCGTAACGCAATCGTTTGCGCTTGATTTTATTTAACACACGTGGCCCAGGGGCCATAACTTAACGGTTATAACACTTGTTCAAATTTTTGTATGCGGAAAACGAGGCAAAGAAAACAAGATAATGATAATTAAATTGTGAAAATTATTGTGAAAAAAACGGTTGATTAAGATAAATAGCACGAGCAAAACTGTGAGACAAGTTGTCTGTTTGAAAGTCAGCCAGGTACTGATGTGAACTTAATGATCTTGGACAATATATGTTATATATAAATACGTGTACTAAAGTGATTAGTACACAAGCGATTGAAAATACACTTTCTTCGTTGTAACTACGGCGCAGAGAGCACGACTACGCGAAACGTTTTCGATTTATTGGTGAATCTGCTCTGTCTGCGTTGCTGAACCCTTATCGGTTTGAAGTTCACTGCACACTACACTTTGGCCGTCATGTTAGACCATTCGATTGGTTGAAATAGTTTCTCTGATAAACTAAGCTTCTGCAGTATTCCATTACGTGTATACGTTTTAAATTCACTTCGAAATAGCTTATCTCGACTAGGCCTGTGGTTGATATTTCTGCTGCTGCGGATGTTCAGCTTGTTGAAAATGTTGAGCTGCCTTGATCTTCTTATTTGTACCTTTTTTGTTTTTTGTTGCTAGGTACAGGTACACAACTGTATTGTTGGTATTCCTTTGCACGTTCCTTTGATTGTTTTTGTTGTGCCGCAAACTGGACGGTGATGATGTAGATCCGAAGCACTGGATCCAATTTGTTGTTTCGCGAACTGGGCGGCGATGATATAGATACACAGGTTGTTGGATCCGGCTCGAAGGACCAGAAAAAAATGTGCGATGTATCTCGATGCCGCACGAGGAATGTCGTTGGGGTATAGCGAACGATGGAGCACGTTAGGGATGAATTGATCAACGTTGCCTGAAACCAAATGTTATAAGTTTAAAGGAACATTGATACCTGTTTGGCCAATCTTCCGGCTTGATGAAGCAGTAACACAATGCACGTTAGAATTGACTGTTTCATCGTGTTGTGGTGAATATGTTTGTCGGGGAGAGTACTAGACGATGTACTAGATTCTCCCCGAGCATATAATTATGAATCCGAAACAGACAGGGAGTAACGACATTCAGATGAATTGATGGATTGCTGTGTAATTTAACAGTTGGTGGTAAGAGGGCATCAATAGTTTGTCGCGGGGAACGGGGTGCTGGGCAGGGACGAGATATGGATGTGGATGGGAGGATGCGAAATCCGGTGTTGAGTTGAGTTCGCTGGACGAGTGGGATGTTACTCCCTAAGGGGGGGGGGGGCTGAAGGGGTTTGAGAGTGTGCGATCTGTGGAAGTTGGTACACTTTGCACCAGTTTTGAGGTCGAAAAGTGGGAAAGAACTAGAGATATGGGCAGAATGTGATTTGGGACAAGCAGTTTGTTGTGATTAAGAGGAAAGAGGAAATTGAGAGGGCGCCAAAGCGGTTAGAATTAGGGAGAGGAGTTAGATTATAATTTTGCTTGGGATAGGATTTTCTTTATGTCATGTTTAGTTGGGAAGAGGGGTGCGTATGTGGCTAGAGTTAGAGGGGAGAGGTTAGGTATGTATTGGCAAATGGTGGGAATATAAAGGACGCGGTATGATCGAAACGAGGGGTGCAGTAGAGGGAAGAGGAAACAAATTGGTATTGTGGGCTGATATAGGGTGGAAAGTGTGGCGCAAGGCTAATAACCTAGCCCGTAAAAATAAATTATTATGGAAAATTTAACAAGCCTCGAGACTTGCTAAATAAGGCCAAGACCGGATCCCGGTTGTAGTGCCGATGATGATGGCGATAGGGTGGAAAGTATGGTTATTATCAAGTACTAAAGATTTAGAAAGAGGAGGTAGGTGTTTAGTTGATTTATTGAGGTTGTTATTCGATATAGTCAACCTGCCAATTCTTAGATAACCGTTTTTGTTCGGGTAGAAAATCCAATCGTATCTGGAAGGGAGGACTATACAGAAATAAGATCTGTTTCTGCAGACAGGAAGCAATTGGTATTCTTTTGTGGGAATCCTGTGGTTTTTTAGAAATAACTTAGAAATCCAATCGAAACCGCTCGATATTGAAATAGAAGAATACAACTACGAGTGTGACTTAGAAAAAGAGGATAACGATGTAGAATAGCAACAAATAAGAGGAAAGAGTACTGAAATAAATGAATATTCGGAAGAGGAGAAATTATTGATTGAAAACGTTGACTCCAAAGGGCTCATTTTTTTACAGAAATTATTTTTTACGAAAAATGTACTAGAAATTGTAGTTAAAGAAATAAATAAATATGCTATACAATACATGAATAATTCGTCATCTACGGATTTAAGAAAGGGAGACAGGGGTTTAGTTGATTTGTTAGGATTGTCAACCTGCCGATTGTTAGGTACTCATTTTTGTTCGGATAGAAAATCCAACTGTATCTGGAGTGGAGAACTACGCGGAAACTGGATCTGTTTTTGGAGACAGGAAACAAGTGACATTATTTTAAGGGAATCCGGTAGTTTTTCAAAAAAGAAGTCAGAAAAACATTTGGAGTTCGCGGTTTTAGGGGCGCCCTTTAACAAATATGAGGTTGACTGGAATAATCGAGTTTCCCCCATTCTGCGCAGGTCTAAGATGTGTCAAAATGGAGGGTTGGCGGGGTGTCGACGGGGACCATCACAGAAGTGGAAGCGGGGGGGGGGGGGGTGTTGGTTGATGAGGCGGGAAGAGGTGAATACGGTAAAAGTGGGGCGGAGATGGGACTACATTGTATAGTTCGTATAACGACGTGTGGTATCGCGGAAAGGCGTGGCGGTCGATTACTTTTAATTCCAAGGATGAGATACCGCTTGAAGCTGGCCAAGGAGGAACCGGGAATTCACGAGCTCTCTCATGACAGTATCGAGTTTGTGTAGGACAAGCTCGAATAGGGGGTCAGGTTACGTTGGGGTGAATCGATCTTGTGTGGAGTGGCGCGATAAAGCGAGCTCATCACTAAAGCTGTTCATCTTCGAGAGAATATTCTCAAATGGGGGGGTTGGTTTGCTGTATGGCCGACCATTTTGATGTCGATGTAAGCATTTGACGAAATTTAAGCTTACAGAGTTGGATAACTCCTGTATGAGTGAGTTATGGGTTCGTTGACCGAATAAGTAACCTGATTGACGATCGTCTTGTTACCTAATGAGGGAGTTGGTGTTCGATAGTGATCTTTGGTGGAGAGGTCCAAGATCGTCGATACATTTGAGACTACTCTCGAGATGTGAAATTTTGTCAGTAATTATTGTTAGGTTAGAGCTGTGGGAACTAACGTTAGCGTACCTCGGGTATTTTTATTGCCAGAAGGACATGAGACAGCGGGATATTTATGCATTCATCGCAGAAAAACAAGAGATTGTCTGGAAATTTCTTAGGGAAAAGGGTATTTGGCTTATTCAGTCCCACACAGCGGGAGTGAAAATATTTACGCAAATACCTTTACTGTATACAAAATCGGCATTAACATCATTAATCCCACAGGCATGTTGGAAATGGTACGAAGTAAGGGTGGTGGGGGGCAGCGGGTAGGGGGGTAAAGTGTCAGGGTAGTGTTTCGAGGTAGATGATCTTGTGCATGGCTGTTATTTGTAGCATTCGTGCCTTTCGAGAGCTTATTGAAAATGATTGCCGCTTAACTGTTGCAGAAGGAATCACTTGGAGAAACCAAAATCGAAAGTAATGAGGAAGTCGAGGATCACGTGCGCAAATGTCTAACAACTCATCCTAAATCTTTTCACGAACAAGGGATATTAAATCTCTCACATCGGTGGCAAAAGTGTGTAGATCGCCCAGGGGACTATATTGAAAAATCTTGATAGTATAATTAGTGTGTAACATTATTCAATAAATGTATAAAAAGAAATTATCGTTTATATTTGAAGAGACAAGATATGGTACATGAAAGGAAAAATTGGAGTCAGATAAAACGTGTAAAAGAGCGTACAATTACTCTTCGCTCATTCGAGCTAGAGGAGCCGCCCACCGGAGTCTACCGAGCTTGATTTTTCTTCCATTAGCTTCAAGGTAGATCGCGTACAACGCATGGTTGTAGCGTCTCCGGAATCGTCCTCCCTCACATACGGGGCCAACAATTTTCCTTAAGACCTTCTTCTTGAACGCGGCCAAGAGTTCAGAGTGCCTTTTATTGAGCAGCCAGGTCTCGGATCCATACATGAGTACTGGTAAGACCATGGTCTTGTACAGTAGTAGCTTGGATGTTCTGGATAAATTTCGAGATTTAAAGAGCCTTGATAGACCTCGATAGTATAGTGGTTAGTATACCCGCCTGTCACACGGGAGACAGGGGTTCGATTCACCGTAGGGGAGCCTCCGGCGCAAGACTAATGACCTTGCCCGGAAAAAAAAAAACAAATCATTATGGAAAATTTAACAAGCCTCAGGACTTGCTAAATAAGGCCAAGACCGGTTCTCGGTTGTAGTGCCGTTGATGATGATGATGATGATGATAGACCATAGTAAGCCTTGTTGAATTTGATCAGCCGTTCGCGTATTTCTTCTTCCATATTGTTATCGGCTGATACTATTGACCCAAGGTAGTTAAAGGATTGCACTACTTCAAATTCGTGCTCCGCTACCCTCATAGTTTGACCAATGTTAGGTCTTCGTTCGCAGAAGTTGCCACAATTTACTTAGTTTGCCCCTCATTAATGTGCAGTCCCAGTTTTTGTGCCGCCTGTTCGATCTGGGTGAAGGAGTCCTGTACACCCGAATCGGATCTACCGATGATGTCAATGTCATCTGTGTAGGCAAGTATATGGCTGGACTTGGTGAAAATAGTCATCCTAGTTGTAACGCCAGAGTCACGGACTGCTTTCTCCAACGCCAGGTTGAAGAGGAGGCAGGCCAGACCGTCCGCTTGTCGGAGTCCATTAAAGATGTTTATTGGTTTGGACAGCAATCCTGCTAATTTTACTTGACTAGTTACGTTGATCATGGTCAACCTACAAATTTGAATCAATTTGTTTGGAATGCCGATGTTAACCCCTTAATGCACATTTAATCGGTAAACGGTAAACATTGCCCGTATATGTCACGAAGGTGTGCATTAAGCGGTTAATAGTCCTGTCGTGCCCAAATCCAGCGCCTGTTTCCTTGCCGCGTTAAGTTGCCGATTATACGGTGGACTACAAAGCAAAAAAAAAGCATAAAGAGTAAAGAAAAGGTAAACTTGGGAGTTGCTGCCATTGTTGAAATCTGGATCAAATTGATTGTGGTTGAGACAGCAAATCAGTTTGAATTTAGGTCAAGTACTTCAAAGTTCATTAATTCGCCCAAGAGACACTTATTTCGATTCTAATACGCTGGAGCTGCCAAAACTGACTCTCAATTAATAAAATTTCGAATACTACTTCACTTATGCTGACACTGTTATACGTTTCATTAAGTTCTAGTTGTACAAGATTGAAATAACAATTTAAAATAGTATTACGATGTTGTAATTATTCAAGATTAGTTAACGATTAGTGGAAATCAAGTGACCACTTGTTGACATTAAGTAGTCTAGTCGTCGTTGAATCAGCAGTAGGCGCGAAACTGAAGTTTCCACTGCTGATATTGGAAATTTTTAGAAGATGACAGAATTCAGAGCCACGGACCTATAAAATGAGGATGTGGTTGCTTGGTGAGTATAACTTCAATTCCTCCCTTATCGTCAAGAGTTCTCTTCCACCATTGTTGGGATTCAGATCAGATTCTCTTTAATCATCTTTGAGTTCCACCGTTACCGTCAAGAGTTCAGTTCCTCCATTGTTGTAATTCAGTTCAGTTCCTATTTTAGTATTGGTCTTGGTTCAAATAAATCGATTCAGTTCGAATATCATCATCATCTTCATCGGCACTACAACCGGGATCCGGTCTTGGGCTTATTTAGCAAGTCTCTTGTGGGGTATGAGTTGATGTGCCTGACAGGGGCACAGATTCACTTTATCCCGAACGATGTTTCGACGAAAGAAAATAGTTCACCCGAGAAGAATATTAAATAAAACGCACTGTGGATTGTGTTGTTTTAATGTTCTTTATTTTCACTAAGCCTGAAGTGTATTCCGTGCTAATTTGCACTTGTTTCAAAACTAATTACGACACTAAGGCAAAAATTAGAATACTTGTGTTTCGATGCAAAACGTGTTGGCGCCAACTAAGTAATAGTGACTGCGCGCGATTGTAGTTGGATAGTGACTGATTGGAATTAGGGATGGAAATTGGGATTTCTGCTTTTACACAACGATCAGCCAATGGTAATCGTGCTCTCCTGTGCATCCTTCAATTCCCCACGCTCGTCGAGGTAGATAAGTACTTGTGTATTCGTTCGACGTCGAATGGGCGTAGAAAGGATGAAGAAATCAAAAGGAAAGCATAATAACCCAGGGTTGATCTGGCTTAGTGTGTGTGTATTAATGCCGCGTCTGAGACGGGTCCAGTGACCTAGTGCGGTGATTATGGTGTTCTCAGAGGGCATCAAACTATGGAAAGACAGAATTTTGGAAAAGAGGAAAATGTTGTTTGCGCTATTCACCTGTAAAATGAGATCGTTGATCCCAAGCGAATGGATTGTCTGGGGGAAGTCATAAGTGACGCTTAATCGGCTAGGGAAATATTAACGTGTGAACCAAATTCGATTAATGACTTCCAGCCAGTCTTCTTTTAGGGGTTTATCTATTGCAGGTGAAATAGCCGACGGTAGCAATTGGGACTGGGTTGACGCGCTGTTAGCGGTCGAATTTAGGTTAGGATTGTGGGCTGGTTCTCCATGTGATATAGAGAAACCACACAGACCTCACCCCCTCCAATGACGTAGTCACGAAATAATGGTAGGGGTGCGAGAGAGTTTGGAGTATGCCGGAAGGGAAGTTAGGTGCTTAGTGGATTGGAAGGATTCGATTGCCTAAGGAGACGTGCTCGGCTTCGGGTGAGTAGAGGTTGAGGTGGTTGGCGAATGTTGTCGGAGTCGGTTGCTGACTGAGGATCTGGAGCTGACGCCTCGAAGAAACAAGGTTTGAGTCTTTCAACACTGATCGTGGATCGTTTGCCTCGGATATCGATCTCGAAGATACAGTTGCTGATGAGGTTGGAGACTCTGAAAGGACCGTCGTATGGAGGGTCCAAAGGTTTTCTAGTCTTATCCACCCTGACAAAGACGTGCGTGCAGCTGTGCAGTTCAGGGTGGATGAACAGTTTTTTAGCACCGTGTCTGGTCACGGGCGTTGCTCTGACCTTACGAAGAAGGTCTCGGAGGTGGCCTATATCCTGTAGCTGGTCGTGTGGCGTTTCACTATCCACGAAAAATTCGCCTGGCAGTAGGAGGTTGGTACCGTAGGTGAGTTCCACAGCGAAGGCACCCAGGTTCTTGATACTAGTCTTCAGGCCGAGGAGGCCTATCGGGAGGGTGTCAAACCATTTTGTATCGTTATGACACATGAGGGAGGCCTTAAGAGACCTGTGCCAGCGTTCGATCATCCCGTTGGATTCGGGGTGGTAAGCCGTTGTATGGCTTCGTTGACAGCCGAGGTGATCGGTCAGCTGCCTGAAGATCGTTGCTTCAAATTGCGGGCCTCGGTCCTCGTTAAGTGTACGCTAAAAATAACGGTTGTTATTAACGGACTAATAAAGTGTTACATCAATTCAAAATCAATTTAACGGCTCTTATTTATTAAAAATAATTAATCCAGCGAACCGTAAGCTCGGAACAATATTTACATATCTAAACGTGTTGGTTTCGTTAATTTTTTTAATCGTTCCTTACCTTTGCATCTAACATTTTTCATAATCCTTTTAATCATCATCATCATCATCATCGGCACTACAACCGGGAACCGGTCTTGGCCTTATTTAGCAAGTCCTGAGGCTTGTTAAATTTTCCATAATGATTTATTTTGTCTGGGCAAGGTCATTAGTCTTGCGCCAGGGGCTCCCCGACGGGGAATCGAACCCCGGTCTCCCGGGTGACAGGCGGGTGTACTAACCACTATACTATCGAGGAGCCCATAATCCTTTTAATACACGGATTTAATTAGTAAAAGAAAAAATAGAAAAATCAAATAATTTTTTCATATTTATTTAATTATTACAAAAGATTTTATGTATGTAAATATGTTATTTATGAGTTTATGTAATAATGAAACTAATATTTAGTGCTGGGCAGTGATTTGTTTTTTAGATGTAATATTATAACTTAAATTTATATTTTCCTTAAATATATATATTTCTTTATAACATATTGTTAATATTTATTTTTTGTTGCTGGTTTTGTTATTACTATGAGCAACGATACACGACACATGAAGAGGTGAAAATGAATGACATGACGAATGGAATACGCAATTTATGTTCTTCACTTAATTTTTTTTGTATTCTTTAATTAATAATCAATTCTAATTTAATCAGTCAATTTTTTGGCAGTGATATTTGTTTTTGTTTTGTTTTTAATCTTAATTTTTGATTTAATTCTTTTGTATTACAATATTTCTTATTTGGATTTTATTCCTCATTTATGTAAGTGTAATTTTACTTTAATTTAAAATTGTTTTATTAAAGTGTGTTTATGAATTTATTCAGGGGAATTTTTACAAACTCATATGAAACTGTTTTCAGAGGTTCGCGTATCTATTTCTCTTACTCTTTAGAAGCCTTTTCAATCAGATTTATATAGTATTTTATATACAACTTTTTATGTGCCATGATCCACTTGGTCCAATGTGTATAAGTTGTTTTTATTCTTATGATCTTTAATGTTAGCATTTGGGTTCAAATATATAAAAATAATTGAAATATTACTTTTTAGATTTTGTTCCTCGTTTTTGTTTGTTTTTCTTTTAATATTTTCAATAACAGTTAACATTAGGAAAATTGAACTTTTTCACAGCCATATTTTTCAAGGCATGATCTCTCACTGTTTACATTCGAGATAATATTCATAGATCAAAATATGATGGTATAATTTTGAATTATGACTGTTGCTTCCCACGTATATTAAGCAAGGCATTATATTTTATTGTTCAAACCCAATATTACGAAAATATAATTAGATTATTAAATACTTATTTTCATCGTGATTGTTCCAATATTCATTTATTTATTTATTTTTGTTCTCTAGCTTCAAATGAGGAGTTTTTAAGAAAATATACCGAACCAACTGTTACATAATATGAAATATTTTGTAGTATGAAATTAAATTTCCACAAAATATTGTCAATTTATATTAATACACAATCTATGGTGGACCTAAGTATGATGCGTAAAATTCTTAATAAAAATTAATTATTTTTATATTGAAAGGAATTCCTGATTTTGTTGGATGCTTTTGAACTATATTAATCGTTAAAAAACGTTCCTTATACTCGTATAAAAGTTATGTCATTTAATGAAGTATAAAATATATTCAGATTACGTATACCATCTGAATTAGAACAAGGCATTTATTCTATTGCTTTTATTTTCGAGCTTAAACATGATTAAGACGACTAATTTTAAGTTTTGATTTACCCATGATTTACCAGGGACATTATTCACTACATTTTTCTATAAATGATTACCAATTTTTTATGCTGTATAAAAGAGTCAAATTTAGTTAAATTGTAATTTAAAATAAGAATTAATGATTCTATATATATTTTAACATTTATTTTGTTTTTGGCTTTCCAATTATGCGGGACGTCACGGAAATGTATGTAATGTGTCTTGTTATACGTAGTTTATTTATAAAATTGTATGATAAGGGGATCAAAACCTAACATTTGTTCTAGCTTTGATGTATTTTTTGTTGTCACAATTTTGTTTATTTATTTCGGTGAAATAATTTTCAAATAGGGCATATTCCGTAATATAAAATTATATAAGCTTGGGAGCCCACGTGAGACTACACCCTCTAAAAATTTATCTTAACAGACTTTATAAAAAGCAAATTTATTAATGCTGATATTTTTATTACTGCTATTAATATATTTCGTACCATACATATATTTTTGCAAAATTACAGAAATGAACTGGAATAAACCCCTGTTTTTTTTACTGTTTTTCGCGATAAAAAGCTATATTCTTTATTGTAAGCACAATTTATATTAAACGAACTAAATATTATTCCATTTGTTGAGATGAGCAACTACTTAGCTTGATTTAATTGATAGATTTTTTTTCAATACGATTTTTCAATTACAAAAACCAATAAAACGACAAAAAAATTCGTTCCAATACATCTTTTGCACCTAGTGATTTGATTATCGGTTTTCTTCAAATTCATCAGATTATATATCGGGTTTTCCAATAGGAACTTGATAACTTTGAATGTAATTTGTGAACGCACCCTTTCACTAATCATCGAACTGTCAATGTCAATTTATTCAGTAAATTCAACATTTTCATTATGGGTAAGTACACGAACGAACAACGTCTGCAAATTATAAAAATTTGCTACCGAAAAAAAGTTGTCCCTATTGGAAAACCCTATAGAACACTCGATAGTATAGTGGTTAGTATACCCGCCTGTCACGCGGGAGACCGGGGTTCGATTCCCCGTCGGGGAGCCTCTGGCGCAAGACTAATGACCTTGCCCGGAAAAAACAAATCATTATGGAAAATTTAACAAGCCTCAGGACTTGCTAAATAAGGCCAAGACCGGTTCCCGGTTGTAGTGCCGATGAAGATAATGATGATCATGATAGAACACTAAACACCTTCGGTTTTGCCACACCCTAATGTATTTTTGATTATCTTGCGTATAAATAAATATACATTTGGAACAAAGTATCCAGCGTTTTCTAATTGTCTGTTTTTATAGTATGATCACTTTTGACGTGACAACGTCTTATACCTTGGGAGGCATTCGGAAAAAAGTTTGTAGCGTTACGATAACGATAACCGATAACGATAGCCGATAACGCACGAGCCGCAGTGAGCGAGAGCGCGACTCTCTTAATTGCTCTTAAGTCAAATGCAGAGAGACAACAGGAATACAGATAGCGCCTTGCACTGTCGAGAACAGCTGCGCAGGTTGAAAGTGTAAAGAAAAAAAATACACAGAGACAACGCGAATACAGGCAGCGCCTTGCGGCATTAAATAAATCGGATATAGCTAAGAGAAAATTGACTGTTCATAGTGGTTTCGCAGCGGCAAGTTCAAACACCAAAATTAATGCCTACACTTGGGAGGCATTCGGAAAAAAGTTTGTAGCGTTACGATAACGATAACCGATAACGCACGAGCCGCAGTGAGCGAGAGCGCGACTAGCGAGAGAGAGGTTGACGTAGCAAAACGAATAAAATAAAAGAAGAGAGAGTATTGTGAACTGTCGAAGAAGCAAGAATATATCGTATCAATGGACGAAATGCCAATTACTGAGCCAGCAACATTAATTGCTCCTAAGTCAAGTGCAAAGAGACTATAAACGAGAGATGGTTCTCTTGTACGTTCAGTTTCGCAACGAAGGGACAGAAATTATCGATCAGAATAAATGTCTGCAATTATTTGAGGAAAACGAAAACTTGATCATGGAACGCCGTAGTTTATTCGAGGCGAACCTGAACATTGAAAACGTCATGAAAGAATTGGAAGCAATGATGATTTTGCAGAACGAAGATGAGAGTACAAATGTGCAAGAAGCAGAATCAAGAACGGCATTTGTCGAACGCGTGCTCGGAGAGAATGGTGCTGAAAATGTAGACGATATTCACGAAATAGTTTCGCATCCGGGGCTATCTATTGTAAAGAAGGGCAGCAACATGATGAGGAAACAGCAGTATTGCGAGCTTATACGAACCACCAATCCGGAGCAACGAGCGATTGTTCTGGAGGTTATACATCGAATACACGTTTGTGGAGACGGTGTATCTGAACCCATACACATTTTCTTTACAGGCCCCGCAGGTTGTGGAAAGACGTATACTTTGAAATGTCTAATGTAAACGTACAACCGCTACACTCAGCAGCATAATTCAATGAACAACTCATACATTGCCTGTGCGAGTACAGGTAAAATCGCTGTGCCTCTTGGCGGCACTACTGTTCATTCGGCGTTCCGTTTAACCACTTCGCGCATGACGAAACTCTTGTCGACAGAGAATTTACAGGCTTACAGAAATACGTTTGTAGGCGTCAGAGTGGTGTTTGTAGACGAAATCAGTATGTTGAGTTCTGATATTCTTCAGAAAATAAATTATCGACTGCAACAGATCGCCGATATATACGACAAACCATTTGGAGGCTTCCACGTGATTTTATGCGGCGATTTCAGACAGCTGCCGCCGGTACGAGCAAGTCCGTGTTACAGTATACCGATCAATCAACTCGGAGGACCAATTCTGTGGCACAGCATTAGTTACTTTCCGCTGGTTCGTGTCGTGCGGCAGAGCGACGCAAGATTCTCTACCATATTGACGAAAATTGGCGACGGGCTGAAACTGAGTGACGATAAGATCGACTGGAGACTATTAACAGTAGAAAATTCGAGGCTATGGAACGGACGGAAACGAATCGCCGAATCAGAATGAGGAAACGGTATAAATGCGTCGCACGCAGATCAGGAAGTAAGTAAGAAAGTAAGAAGTAAATAGTCAAAGGCGCGATAAGTAAGAAAGTGAGGAAGTGATAAGTACGGAAGCGATAAGTAAAGAAGCGAAGTATCAAGAAACGGTTGTTATTAACAGACTAATAAAGTGTTTGCAAAGAGAATCGATTTAACGGTTCTTATTTTTTAAAAGTAATTAATCCAGCGAACCCAAATTTCGCTACAATACCATCTCACGGCGCTGAGTTAGCGTTATAGGTTCGCCTTTCCTGGGAGAAGTAAAATAAGATAAATAAAAAAAACCTGAGATAGATAAAACATTCAAAGAAAAGTGATACTGCCAGGCAAAATTCCTCAACGTATCACAAGCATTCGACGGAGTATTGCACGAGGGGCTCATATATGAAATGAGTAATCACCTACCATTAACTGCTTGGGTCATACTTCTCTGATAGAAGGACCAGAGTATCTCATGAGGAAACGTACTCAAGCTTCTACCCAATGAAAGTAAGTGTGACACAAGGAAGTGTTCTAGAACCATTACCATGTCTTCCTTACACTGCTAATATATCAACCCAGAAGAAATATGTTTGCCTTTTTGTTGATTATACGGGTACCGCAGACACGTAAATTGCAGCAGGCCATAACTATGGTCAGTGGCGCAAGGCTATTAATCTTGCCCGTAAAAATAAATTATTATGGAAAATTTAACAAGCCTCGAGACTTGCTAAATAAGGCCAAGCCGGATCCCGGTTGTAGTGCCGATGATGGAAGCTCAATAAGACAAACTGCAGAATATATAGCTATCACCAAACTTATCTCAACGAAATTCCGGTTCCGCAAGCAGATTCTGCAAAATAACTGCAATTACATCTAGACAACAGACTAAACTGGAAACATCACGTGAAAAAAAACTGAGCAGACTTAGCTAAAACGCAGCCAAATGTACTGGTAGCATTCTCAACATATCTCGTATTGTAAGCGATTGGTCTATCAGACTATCTTCAGCCCTATCTGCATGTACGAGATCCAACTCTGGGGCTGTGCAAATCAATCTGATCGTCAGGCCACTCAACGAAGCCAAAACAAATTTCTGGGCATGATATCCAACGTTTGTCGACATGTGACAAACCAGGAAATCCACAACGATCCAGATATTAAATGAATTAATTAAGTGACTCAAAAATACGCTGTGACACACGAGCAACGACTTCATAATTATAGTATTAAATTGACATTGCTAAGATTATACTAAGCATATCCCACAAATGATGTTTTAAAAAAAATAACGAAGGTTCAAAGTAACATTCAACGACAAACACGAACTACATAATTGAGTGGCGGAAGTCAACTAACTCTTTTTCTACGAACAACAACAGTAACCGACGTCATCGAAATTTCTAGAAAATATTAAATAATTTCCGTGTCTGCTGTTTTTTCTTCCACGTACAGTTTATTCAAGGGTATTCCCACACTGTCGAGAAACTACGTTCGGTTTCGTTCAAGAAGTGTATTCTATAATACTACAGTGGCGATGTACTTTGAAATTTGAAGTCGCCATTGACCCATTTCCTATGAAAGTCGCATGTAATTACCTATCAATTCTTCTTTGATTTTTGATTAGAACGATTACATACTTGTAGCTGAGTAAAATTCGGTGTGTATGTAATATACGGCAAGAGTGCGACGGTAAGAATATATACCAGGTGTTTAGAATCCCTTAAACAATGCAAGACATACGAGGGCAAATCAAATATAAACGGTATTTTATTTTATACATTTATTGAATAATGTTGCACACTAACTACACTATCAACATTTTTAAATAGAGTGATGATTTACCCACTTTTGCCACCGATTTGGAAGCTTTAATATCCCTTGTTCGTAGAAAGATTTAGGGAGAGTTGTTAGCCAAATGCGCACGTGCTCCTCGACTTTTTGATTACTTTTGAATTTTTTTCCTTCAAGTCATCCCTTCAAGGGTGCGAAAAAAAATTGGTCACTGGGAGACAAGTCTCGGCTATAAGAAGTGTGTTCGAGGGTTTCGCAGCCCATTTCTTCCAATGTATCCCTTGTCAAGAACGCGGTGTAGGGCTTGGCGTTGTCATGAAAAAGGATGACATCTCCAATGGATATACCCCGTCTTTGTTTCGATATGCGTAAGCTGCATTCACTTTTTATTGTTCATGAAGAAAATCAATCATTACTCCCTTTGAGTCGAAGAACCTCTCGAACGGAACGGAAGCTCTCGAACGGCACGGATGTTGTAATCTGTACGACTTGTCCTTGGGCGTTGATCATGACTTTCGTTTTCGATACGTTCTCGCCTTCTCTTCAAATTCTCTGGCCCACGTATACACACAATTCTGAGACAGTGTATCATGACCAAACTATGCCTTCAATCGAGAAAAAATTTCCGAGGTTTTAACGCATTCATTTGTTAAAAAATTTATAATAATGCGCAACAGACGTACGTACCTCTTGCTCGCTCATGGCTTACAAAGTCGAGCACGACCGCTAGCCAAGCCGGTTCTTCTACTCTTCATAAACCAAACAACAGCCACGCACAAGATTATCTAGCTTGCAACTTGTTGCTAAGCAAAAAAGTAAAATTACCGTTTATATATAATTCACATCATCCAGTCTGACTATGAGGGATATATTTACCTTAAACTCAAGTTCAATTCCCTTATTAAACCCAGACGTGTTTAGTAGGATAAGAATCGACCAGTGGAACTCATTAAGGACTCACGCGTAACTTATTCAATCCCATCATTAAACAGTAGGAGAACTATGAGGAAATGCGGTGGCCGCGGTTCACCAGATCGTTAACAAAAGCGCTACCCTCGATCCAATAAACAGAAATCTGATAAATGACGAAATCAACAAATCATCATCATCATCATCTTCACTACAACCGGGATCCGGTCTTGGCCTTATTTAACAAGTCTGAGGCTTGTTAAATTTTCCATAATAATCTGTTTTTCCGGACAAGGTTATTAGCCTTGCGCCAGAAATCAACAAATATTGATTGAAACCATAAAATGAACAATGGACAAAACAATTCCCAAAGCAACACATACTGATAACATAAACATGTACAGAAACGAAACCATAAACTCACTTCAGAGATCAAAAAGAAATCCAGGCTGAAAAACAATTATTAAGAGCTAACTATGGGTTAGAAACAAATTTGTACTAGAACAACAGAATTTGGAATATAAAATCTAATAACACGGAATGTTCCCACAAATAAATAAGATATTCAGGGGAACTAATCAAAACGAGATTTAGTGTCTTCAATTACTACATATTACCAAAAACGAGCGGATGCCAACCAAGATAGGCATAGATACAAAGAACGCCATCGTAAATAAAGAGCTCTTTGCGATCGAGAATCCCTTCGAAAAGATGAACGCTGTGGGAGCTGTCTTTGACGGAATGTGCAAGGTGAATGGAAGCGTCCACCGAAACCACGACTAGGGGGACAGAGTTCTACTAAATCATCTACGTATTCGAAATGAAATTTCACATTGGCAGCCAGAAAATACCGAATTCTGTGGCGATAATTTGGCAAATGACACTAATGCCAATGTCAGGGGTAATAACCTATTAATAACGAGAGAAGAGATCCAGGGTATCTTCGATCCATTGGGAAACAATAGGTCAGTGGGAATAGATGGAGTACCTAACAACGTACGTATATAACAACAACCCTGTCCTTTGCGACAGGGAGCTTAACTTCCTCTCTCACATTAATGAGACGTTCCAAAAAGCCAATTCTGCCCTTGGATTCGTGAAACGATGATCTAAGGAGTTCTCCGCCGCTACGTAGCTAGATCTCTATACCCTACCTTCGTTCGTCCACTACTAGAATATGCTAGGAAGATATGGTCTACTTATCACGAGATCCATATCCGAAGAATCAAAAGTATTCAATGTCGCTTCCTTCGGTTTGCTTTCCGAGGGCTAGGATGGAAAAACCCGTTAATCCTGCTCCCGCACATTAACCGTCTCGAATTAATCAACCTCAGAACCCCTGAAGAGCGCAGGGTTCTGGCTGACATAGTGTTCATTTATCGGGTCCTCTCCGGGTCGGTCGACTGCGCCCACCTCCTTAACTTAATTCCTCTGAACACAAACCCTTGAAAGATGCGAAATCCCCACCTTCTCTACAAAAAAAAACGGCGGGGACTGCATTCCATAAGTTTAATGCCAAATACCAAGCATCAGTAAAGTATTCTAGAACGTTATAAACAGTGGTCTGCTCAAATGGGTTGATGAAACCAACATTCCAGTTTGGCTTTAAGGTGGATCATGCAACCATACATGCTGCTGTTAAACTGGTGTTCGATAGACAATGGAATAAATACAACAACCAATGCACAGCCTGTCTAATTGACTTGGAAAACCTCCGATACCGTCTAGATTAAAGGGTTATGTTACAAGCTAGGCAGACGTGGCTTATATAAGCCTTTATTATATCTACATTATGACCTGTTAAATGATAAGGGGTTCATGGTCAAAAGTAGCAGGCATGTCTTCGATATGACATATAATATCAAGAATGGGTTGCAACAGGGAGCAGTACTTTCTCCCATCCTTTTCATCACATACATTAGGCGCACTTCCGAATGGTATTGCGTATGCAGATAATCTCATAAATCCTAGAACAGCTCAGAAATTTGAAATCACAAACAATTTATTATTGAAGAATTTCAATAAAGTGCAATGCTATTACGATGACTGGAAACTTAAGACCAACTTCCAGACATGCACAACCATCTTGTTTAGAACGCCGCTATGCAAAGCCACGCGAGCTGATGTCTACTCAACGAGCCCTCTCACAGTATCCTTCACTTTTCCCTCTGATAATGGTTCGCTTCAAAATTATCAACCGACTAATTGGTCGGAAGTTTAAAGTCCGAATCGATCACCTTATCAACCCACTCAGCAACAATCTTATCCAATCCGACACGGACAGCGCCAATTGCCTCGGTGATCACTTGTCAAAGATCCATCAACAAAATGATCCCGTCTCAGTCCCTAATTTTCAAAGCAATGTAAACGAATATATCTCACACATATTGCCCGCATCTTGTACTGCTTTCATTGGGGAATTTAACAGCACAAACAAGGCGTCACATCCATCAGACACCACCACATTTCTAACCACAGATGAGTTAGTCAAGTTCATAACATCAACAAACAATCGACCGATGGAATACCACACCTTCTATTTAAAAGACTTCGCCCACCAAATCTACTTCCCATTCTTGCGCTTCTTAACCATATCATAAATGCATCACATTTCCCAGAGAACTGGAAAATTGCGGTAGTAATCCCCGTTAAAAAGTCCGGCAGCTCCAATAATACCCCCAACTATCGTCCGATATCTTTATTAAACACCCTAAGCGAAACATTGGAATGTAAGATCTACCAAAACCCACTCTCGATTACCAATGATAACGCTCTCATCCCTAATTCTCAGTTTGGCTTTCGTGAGCGACACTCCACTTGCCATGCTCTACTAAAAGTTACACACGATGTCACAACTGGTGTGGAAAACCAATCCCCTACCGTATGCATATCTCTCGATATTTTCAAAGCGTTTGATTGTGTCTGGATCTTAGAACTTCTTTATAATGGGCACTGCTTATTTG
This sequence comes from Microdon myrmicae, assembly GCA_963931805.1. Lineage (NCBI taxonomy): Eukaryota > Metazoa > Arthropoda > Insecta > Diptera > Syrphidae > Microdon > Microdon myrmicae. The sequence continues at coordinate 87,751,362 of OZ007497.1, forward strand.
GTGTGAATTCCAACATTACAAAGCTCCTAGCATGTTAGCTTTCTGGTAGGAAATTCATGGTCAGAATAAACTCTTCCCTCTTAAAAACTCGTAACATAACCGCGGGAGTTCCCCAAGGATCCATTCTCGGACCATTATTATATCTTCTATCATAATCATCGGCACTACAACCGGGATCCGGTCTTGGCCTTATTTAGCAAGTCTTGATGCTTGTTAAATTTTCCATAATAATTTATTTTTACGGGCAAGATTATTAGCCTTGGGCCATTATATCTTCTATCATCATCATCATTGGCACTACAACCGGGAACCGGTCTTGGCTTTATTTAGCAAGTCCTATTGTTAAATTTTCCATAATGACTTGTTTTTTCCGGGCAAGGTCATTAGTCTTGCGCCATATATCTTCTCTACACATCCAATATTCCCCAACCTCCACCTAGTGTTGTAATGCTAAATTATGCTGACGATACTTTCATTTACTTTAGCAGCAGATTTGTCGAAGCGGCAAGACCAAGTTAACAACTTTCTCCCACAGATCTCAGCAAACTTTAACAAATGGAAAATTCGCCTCAACCCAACCAAAACCCAGCTAACAGTGTTTAAGAGCAAAAACGCTCATTGCACAAACAACACTAAACATTGTCACAACAAAATTAAACCTAAGGTTAATAACACCCTCATAAAACCTTTAAAAACTCTAAAATATTTGGGAGTAACCCATTCCAACGACTGGTCAGTCTCAACCCACATCAAAAAATTCCCTTCATAAACCCTCAATACAGCTTAACCTCTGCAGACAAGTGTTGTGGAAACTTAGAGGCCTCTCTCACAGGGTCAAATAGCTCACCTACAAACAGATAGTCAGGCCCACTCTTACATACGCCTGCCCATTATGGTACCACATCTCACCCTCCCAAATGGAAAAGTTACGAGTTTTTGAAAGAAAATGTTTCCGGTTTGTCCCTGGCTTTAACTCGCAAAACTAACTTATATAGATACCATAGTAACAACAATCTTTACAATAACGCAGGCATCGAACGACTGGATAGATGGATTCTAGAACTACCGATAGAATTTATAGAAAGCTTCCGTAACAATTTTAACCTTCTAATATCATACCTGCCATCACCCCCCACTAATACGGGCACTCACTACCGTAACTGTCTCCACTACCGTAACTGAACTCTCTTCACCTCAGGCAGACTGGTTAACGATCTAAACGAGGTCGTGTACCGCAACACCGAACTGGCACCCAATCAATTCAAATACAGCAACATCCAAGCATTCTCCAGGATTGTAACTTTTAACACACAACCGAATGGCACCCCCCTACTTCAAGAACATACCTGAAATATTATTTTTAAGTCACAATCAAATTGTCACTATTATTGCAATATTAAATATTGAAAATTGTAAATAAAATTAGATTAAGTTATGTTAAGTAATTTTAAATAGGTCAAGTTAAAATAAACAGATACCAATATATCTAAGTCCCATTACTTCCTAACCACATATAAAAAAAACTGTTTGGAAAATGTAAACAAATAACATGTAAACAATTAGTATATAACCAATCTATTATAAGTTAACTGTATTACTTGATTAGTGCATCAACGTCGCACCAGCTGACATCTAGACAGATTGACTCTCTGTATCGGGAACTGGATAAAGGCCTGCAGTGGGGAAAGGCCAATCTCGTCGTCTTCAATGCAACGAAGACACAATATACAACATTCACAAAGAAAAGTGGATCATTGGTTCCACAGCTGGTGATGAATGCCAGGCCCTCGAATCTGGGAAAAGCTTGTAGTTACGCAACATCAAGGAAAAAAGTAATATTTTACTCCGGCCCATCTTCCTCTTGTATAAATCTCAAATTAAACTTAAATTTATTAAAAATAAATATTGCTCTTATGTTTGGAGCTCTGCTACTAAGCATACCCTCGACCTACTTGAGAGCATACAAAGACGAGCGTACCGCCTAATCGGGGACCCGGCGCTGACCTCGGGACTACAGTCGCTATCACATCGTAGGAGCATAGCCGACCTCTGTCTGCTTTATAGATATTATCACGGGTACTGTTCTTCGGGGATTCGTGGCATTTTTCCGCGCAATTCGGTTTATATGCGCTCCACAAGACAATTCGACAAATCGCACCTATTTGCGGTTCATCTCCAGCCGGCGCAAGCGTCAATGAATCAGAATTCATTCCGTTACAGAGCAGGGAAGCTGTGGAATTCCCCTCCCGCGCGAGTGTTCCCAGAACGTTACAACTTCCAACTGTTCAAAAAGAACTGCAACAGTTATTTGGGGGTATCTCGGGGCGCCCACTTGGCGCTATAGGTTCACCTCTGCCGAGAGAAGTGTAATAAAAAAAATTAAATTAGGAAGGTGTATTTCACGATAAGTGGGGGTCAAGAATCAACGCCCCCAACAACCGGAACAGCAACAACCATCAACAACGCTCGACCACTAACTACTATGATTACTGGGCAACTGGTAAAAGCCAATGGTGCGCTCATGGCCAATGTACCAGAAGGAGTAAGAAACATTGGGTACGCAGATGATCTGGCGATAGTAGCCGTAGCTAGAGAATCTTTGTTCCCATACATTCTAGAACATTAAATGCTGGTTAGATATGGCCGGACTGAAACTAGCCGCGCATAACACGTAAGCAGTCTTAATACGCAGCCGCAAGAAAGTTGAACACCTTGATTTGGAAATAGAAAGACTAACAATGAGATCCAGTACCTATATTAAATATTTTGGTGTTATACTCGACAACAGGTTGATCTTCAAGGAACACCTGAGGAAAACGAGTGAAGAAACGGCAAGAGTTTGCAGAGTTTTGACGCTACCCAATGTTGGTGGACACCTTGATTTCGAAATAGAAGGACAAACAATCGGATCCAGCCCCTATATTAAGTATCTTGGTGTCACTCTCAACAACAGGTTGACCTTGAAGGACCACGTGCGGAAAGCGAGTGAAGAAACGACAAGAGTATGCAATGTTTTGGCGAGACTGCTAACATATGTTGGAAGACCCCGACCCCACATAAGAAACCTGATAACCAGCATCAACGCCCCCACTATAACATATCATCATCATCATCGGCACTACAACCGGGATCCGGTCTTGGCCTTATTTAGCAAGTCCAGGGGCTTGTTAAATTTTCCAAAATAATTTGTTTTTCCGGGCAAGGTTATTAGCCTTGCGCCACCACTATAATATATGCAGCTCACATATGAGCAGGAGCCGCACAGTATAAGTCGTATATTTACATTCATATGGAATGGACAATTCCCCGATTCAATGGATAAGAGACTACTTTCTGGTCGTTCAATCCAAGTGGTTCCTGATGGTGTCAAACCTGCCTCATCAAATTTATGCAGGTATTCCCCACGGTTCTGTACTCTCACTCGTTCTCTTCCTCGTCTTTATAAATGATCTCTTGTCCATCACCAACAACCCAATTCACTCGTTTGCTGAAGATAGCACGTTGAGTTTCTCATACTCATACGAATATTCCCTACGGAACTCTTCGAACGTCATTCACAATCAGCAGGTTATGCTTACTACATTGAATTCCGACCTCAGCAAGATATATCAATGGGAATTCTCTAACAGAGTTGAATTCAATGCCTTAAAAACTCAGTGCTGTCTCTTATCGTTAAAGGTGAACCCCAAAGTAAAAATACACTCAATGAACGACACTCGCATTGACGAAGCCAAGGAACTATCAATCCTCGACACTCGAATTAATTCGACCCTTAATTGTAATAACCACATATTTGAAGCCGCGAAAAGTGCAGCCGAATGTGTGGGGTTCCTTAAGAGATGCACAAGATATCCACTCCATCCAACCTGGCTACTATTTACAAGGCGTATATTCGTCCAAAAATTGAGTTCAACTCCCATATTTGGTCAGGCGCATCCAAAACTGCACTACACGTGATCGACAGCATGCAAAAGCGAGTTATTAGCGACTCAGCCGTAAGTCGATCAATTCCGTCGTTAGAACACAGCCGCAACGTATCATGCTTATCTCTTTTTTATAGGTATTATCACTCAACTGAACTTACTGAATGTGTTCCACCCCTTCAGACATTTTTCCGCGATACACGTCAATCTGTGAATTCGCATCAATTCACGCTGAAAGTCAACTTCAGGCGCACAAATAAGCATAGGGAGTCATTCTTTGGCCTTCTACATGTTAACGTGTTTCCCCTACCTTGTGATGTCCAAGCATTAAAGACCAATACACATCGACACCGCCATTCCCTATCCACTTCCTCTCCTTCCACTTCCTCTCCTTCCACTTACACTGTGCTCTGACATTTAAGGGTACTCCAAAATCCATTTTTGTGTGCGTGTTAGTGTAAAAAAATATATGAAGGGAATGAACTCAGAACACAGGTTGGCATTATTAATACTCATTTCGAACGGTATCCAAAGATGCCATAAATGCCTTGGCCGAGGGGAAATCACTTGACATTGCAGCTAGTGAAACCGCTGCTTTGAATCATAAGAGAATTGCCAGTGAATGCGGTTCACAATTAGAGCTCTCAAGCCTAGGAGAACGGCAAAGCAGGTGGGATCCTTCCACCAAAGGAAAAAAAAGCGTGTGTAACGATAGTGAAGAACGTGTGATTCGAGCTGACGCTATGAGGGTTAGAATCCCTAAAAATTGAACCAATATTCAACACATCAGGTAACTGCCGCATGTACGAATTCGATTTCTAAACTCAAGTACACTCAACTGATGTGGAATTGCCCTGTTATTGCTTGGTATACCGACTGATGCTCTTTCTTATTCGCTTTTCGTTCGGTCTTCTTCACCATTTGCTTGTGTATTGTGTGTGTATCTGCTAGAAACGCCACACTACTCCCTCCTCAGTAACTTTGTTGCGATCAACTTCGTAGGCGAACGACGGAGCGAGGAGCGAAGGAGCGTGAGAACCGGTGCTCTGTGCAGAAGTCCTGATCGAAGTAGTAAAGTCTTGTTTACTATGGGAGAGTGTGTGCTGTGTGTATACAGATCAAGTCGGGGTCACCAATTATCGCATTTGCGATGATAGTGAAAAACGCGTGACTCGAACCGACGGTATAATGGCGGGATTCACTAAAATTTGAACCAATGCTCAACACATCAGGTCACTGCCGTGTGTACGAATGCGATTTCTATACTCAAGTACACTCAACTGATGTAGAATTGCTATGTTATTGTTTGTGTTACGCACAAAACCCCCAACCCCTTAATACCTACTTCCTTGGAGCTAGTCTCCACCATTAAGCGCGCATACAGAAAATATCGCGATATCAATTCAATATCAAACAAATTGAACTACACGTTCAATTTGCTCATATTAAATTAACTTAAACCCAAGACGAGATACACGAACTATATGTTCAACACGCACAATCCCCTGGATCCAAATCTGGGGACCAGATGACCAACTTTCAACTATAGTTGTTGAGACTCATAAAATACGCGTCTGCAATTTTATGATCCTTTAAAGGTTTGTTTACCCAAACCATCTCCCACAGGCAATATCTTTTTCCATTCTTCTAAAACAAATAACTTGCGCCATAAAACGAACCACATGTTTGTTTTAGCGCCCACCGATATCATTATCATCGGCACTACAACCGGGAACCGGTCTTGGCCTTATTTAGCAAGTACTGAGGCTTGTTAAATTTTCCATAAGGATTTGTTTTCTCCGGGCAAGGTCATTAGTCTTATCTGTCTGTTGATTTTTCCTTTGTGTTTCCTCTTTTGATCCTAAGCCGGGAAAGATAAAGAAAGGAAATGGCGGCTGGCAAAAGGGTGATGGAGACAAAGGACATATCCTTCAATCTGCAGGATGTAAGAAAAAGTCACCGTTCGGTGAGACTAAGAAAAAAAGGATGGAGTTGGTTCGAGACATTTGCCAGGGACGGTCGAGAGTTGTGTTCTAGGACTTGGCCTAGTCGGTCATTAAAATCAGTGAAGTTCGTGTTACTATTACTAATACCGAAGTTAAAAAGGCGTATCTAGGGAAGACCTGTGCGTGAAGTGGGTGTGTAACGTGAAAGCAGTATTACAAATAAAATAATTTAAGGAGAAACTGACGTGAAAGCAGAATTATTATACAAATAAAATAATTTAAAGAGGACCTCACGTGAAAGCCGTATTATATTATATTATAAACAAACAAGTTAAAGAGAACGCAAAAACGTGTTTTATTTTCAAGGTGTGTGTCGTTGTAAATAAGGCGTCGAAGACAGAAAATAAAAACCGCCAGTGAGAAGTGCTCTTTGGTAGACAGAAAGACCTTGAGTGCCACGAACTGATTTACGGCGAAGGACCAACCCGACTCAAAGGATCAGTGAGAAACACCACCCCTTCCGACCCGGGTGCCAGGAGATACGAGGAATCTACCCATAGCAGGCAAGGTAAGAATTCAACACCAGTAATAAAATAACATAAACAATATACCCCTACACTTGGTATACGGCTGATGCATTTTTTTATTCGATTTTCGTTCGGTGTTCTTCAATATTTGCTTGTGTATTATGTATGGATCTGTTAGTAACGCCACAGACTCACACCATGATACCTGATAGAGAAGCATGAGTGAAAAGAAAACATGGCGAGCTGAACTACCACCTGACGGAGCTGATATGAGGACATGGACGCTTTCGGCAATACTTACGTAAGTATAAACATGCCAATCATCCATACTGCTTGTATCGCGAGGGCAAATAGAAAATGCAGAACACGTACTCACTAGTGCGTAAGATTCGAGACCCCACGAATGATTTTGAAGGCATATGAGACGGGCCCTTACTCCGATAGGAGTAACAGAATACATGCTAAGTTCCGAACAAATGGCCCGTAACAAATGATATTCTATGTGATATAATCCAGCAGATGCGACACGACGAACGGAGTAACAGATAAACCACGTCCCGCCCCACGATGGAATACCTCAAAGAAACTTCCCCGGGGATCAGCGGGAATATGCTCTGGCGGGAGGTGGTTTTAGCAAACAACGAAACCTGATATCCTTGCCCTTACTGAGACCCAGGTCAATTCGTCAACTGATTCGACATATCTTCGTTGCTCAGGATACGACTTGCATTCGAGATTCCGTTTTAAGGGAAGTCTGCGTCATCTCGCGGTCCAATCTGGCTTGCCAGAGGATGGAGGCGTTGGAACCCAATAATATGGACATCATATGGTTGAGGGTCGTGCTGAGGAATTCCGTTAAATTTCTTTGTTGTCTTTACCGCTCCCCGAATGACGATCGAGCGGCGACATTCTTCCAACATCTTTCACATACCGTCGACTGGATACAGATCAACCACCCAGCTTCAGAAATTGTTGTCCTCGGTGATTTTAATGTGCACAATTCCGACTGGTTGTTACATTCTAACAGAACCGACGGGGCTGGGAGACTAGCGGATATGTTTGCTGTAAGCCACAACTTGACTCAACTCGTGGGGGAGCCAACGCGAGTGACGGATGCCCGAGGCGATTATGCGAACACCCTGGATCTGTTTTTGACATCCGAACTGAGTATTTATACCGTAGAGGTTTCTGCGCCACTGGGAAACTAAGATCACTGCTTGGTATCTGTCGCGCAAGCACTTGCATATCAAGCGAATGACCGACCTAGGCAGCTTCGCCATGTATGAAGTATGGGGCTGCTAACTGGGACGATACGCGAGATTTCTTCGCATCCTTTCCATGGCCTGAGGCGTGCTTCAGAAACTCCGATGTTAACGCTTGCGCGGAGTCGGTATCAGAGATTATTCTTCTCGGGATGGAGATGTGTGGCAACTCTAACAGATACACACACAATTCACAAGCAAAATAGTGAAGAGCACCGAACGAAAAATCGAATAAGAAAATACATCAGAGCCGTATACCTTAGCGATAACATAACAATTCACATCAGTGGAGTATAGTCGAGTTTAAAAATCAAATTCTAAAATCGGCCAGTAGCCTGATGGGTAACGCTTAGGTAACACTTTTGGTGATTCAAACTGTCATAGCGTCAGTTCGAATCACACGTTCTTTTTCACTATTATTTCAAACGCTATATATGTACATTCCATCAAACGAAGTTCGTCTGATAAAACTTGGTTTGATAAAAAATGCGAGCTGATTACAGCGGCAAAAAATAGAGCTTTTAAAACAATCGCGCTCCAATCCAACCGATGTTAACAGGACGATTTTTGTTAGAATCAGAAACGCGTGCAACCAGGCGATTGATACCGCGAAGATGGCTCACAGCGACAGGGTGATCAATAAGCTCCTTCGGTGCCCAACTGGTGCGCGCTCCTTTTGGTCAATGGCAAAAGCTGTCCGCGGTAACTTCGCATCTCGTCCTTCCCCCCGTTGGCGACAGACAGCGGGACGTTAGTCACGAATTCAAAGGATAAAGCTGATGTGTTCGCGAATTTATTTTCTGCGAATTCAAATCTCGATCCCGGCGTTTTGAATCCACCTGTGATCTCTCCGGTACGGTCTTCGATGCGGGATGTGTGATTTCGTCCTCGCACTATTCAACGTATTCTACGTGAACTGGATTGTAGGAAGGCAACCGGCCCGGACGGAATACCAGCAATAGTCCTTAAGAACTGTGCTCCAGAACTATCGCCGGTTCTTGGCAGACTCTTCTGCTTATGTTATGCATGGAGGACCTTTCCTGCCTGCTGGAAAATCGCTCGATTTCAGCCAATCCCAAAGACGGGAAAAAAGTGTCTCCCACAAAATCACCGTCCAATAGCATTACTGTCTATATTATCCATGGTAATGGAAAAAGTCATCAATACAGAGTTGGTTAAGTATTTGGAGTGCAACGGACTTCTGAATGATCGTCAATACGGATTCCGTGGCAGGCGGTCCACGGGAGACCTTTTGACACTTATAACCGATATATGGTCATCTGCGATAAAACGGCATGGCGAGTCAATGGCGGTCGCATTGGATATCTCCAAGGCTTTTGACCGCGTCTGGCAAGGGGCATTGCTGAGCAAACTTCGTTCATATGGACTTTCCCAGCAGCTTTGCGACCGGACGAGGAGCTTCCTCGAGAATCGATCGATCCGGGTTGTTGTGGACGGCGAATGTTCGGATCTGTATCCTGTTAATTCGGGGATGCCCCAAGTCTCTATTTTGGCTCCAATCTTGTTCTTGCTTCACATAAATGATTTGTTGGAGACAACGGATAACAAAGTGTTCAGTTTTGCGGATGATAGTACGCTTGTTTCCCCCTTTTTGAGTGTTCGGCCGAATGTATCATGGCATAAACACGTGTCGGGTATCGCCAGGTCAGCCTCAGGAAAACTGAGCTATCTTTTTAGAGCCAAGAAATATTTTACTCCGACCCAACTTCTTCTCCTATATAATCCCAAATTAGACCCGCGCTTGAATATTGCTCTCATGTTTGGAGCTCGCCTCCTAAACATACCCTCGACCTACTTGAAAGCATACAGAGACGAGCGATCCGCCTGATCGGGGACTCGGCGCTGTCGTCGGGACTACAGTCGCTATCACATCGAAGGCGCGTAGCCGACCTCTGTCTGTTTTACAGATATTATCACGGGTACTGTTCTTCGGAGATTCGTGGTATTAGTCCACACAATTCGGCTTATATGCGCTCCACAAGACAATCCGACGGATCGCACCCGTTTGTGGTTCATCTGCCGACGGCGCGAACATCCCTGCATCAGAACTCGTTCCGTTACAGAGCAGTGAAGCTGTGGAACTCCCTTCCCATGCGAGTGTTCCCGGAGCGTTACAACCTGCAACTGTTCAAAGAGAACTGCAACAATTATTTGATGGCATCTCGGGGCGCCCACTCGGCGTTATAGGTTCGCCCCTCTCCCGAGAGAAGTCTAATAAAAAAATAAAAATAAAAAAATAAAAATCGGTAAAAATCGTCGAGCCTCTGGAGCGGTCCAGAGGTATCTTTTGAAGATTTCCACCTTCCTACCAAACCCAAAAAAGGAAGAAAAGACGGTATCTCTTCCGAGAGCATAGTACTATATCACCACGATAACGCATCAGAATATAATTGTCGCGTTCAAATTGCAATAAGTCTGCTAATTGTTGCCGCAGCCACCTTACTCTCCCGAACTAGCTAGTTGCGACATTTTTGTGTGCTAATATGAATACATGGGTCGATGGAAACTGATTCACCTCAAACGAGGAGGTTATCGGCGAAAATGGAAACGTATTTTGAAGATTTTGAATCGTGTTGGAAACTTGAATGAGTTTTTCTTGTTTCCAACAGATAGCAAAACTATATGCCTGTAGATTCATCATCATCATCGGCACTACAACCGGGATCCGGTCTTGGGCTTATTTAGCAAGCCCCGAGGCTTGTTAAACTTTCCAGAATAATTTATTTTTACGGGGAAGGCTAGTAGCCTTGCGCCAAATGCCTCTAGATTAAGAGGGTAATTTATCTAAAGGCAATGAAATTGAAATTTAATATATGCCATTTCGCCGAGGTGTAGACAATTTATTCTTTAATATTAAACATGTCCAGTTCTAAAAAATGAGTATTTGTGGGATATTCGAATGCACTATTTTATTCCGAAACAAATTGCAGGTGAAACACACGAGATTCTTATTGAGGGTTACGGCTTTTATGCTAGGTCGGAAACAACATGCAGAGATTGGTTTCGATGTTTCAAAAGTAATGATTTTAATGTTGAGGAAATAGAACACTCTGGCGTACCGCAAATAGTTTGAACACAGGCTTTAGTTCATAAAAACCCATATCAAAAGCTAACTGAACTTATGGAAGCATTGGGAGTTGATCGCACAATAGTTTCAAAAAATTTGAGAGTATTAGAAATGATTCAAAAGCAAGGAATTTGGTTGAAACGATAACTTTTTCCATGTTCTAGTATTTTGTTAAAGAAATGGCGAAAAGGTCGGGACAAGTATATCGACCTAAAGACAAATGTGTTTTTTACATAAACGCGGATACGATCCCATATTAAAAAAATGAAACAAAAAAATGTTCACAAACCTTAGTATTCTCTTTATACACGGGTACTTTTTGATTGATCCCCTCATATTTTGTCGAATACACAAAGCCTCAAAAAACGAAATTGCGTTTCGAACACTAGAAAAAAAAATGTACGCGCGTTAACTAGAAAATAAATGGAACATTAGTTTCTAAAGAACTGTAATGTTTGCGATGGATGTATTGGTGAATAGTGAAATACAGAAACGAAAAAAGGAAATGAAGAATGAATGTTTTTGTTTTATGAAAAATGATTTCTTTATATTTATCCAATTACAGGAAAATAAGATATAAATTTGTATAAAACTAAATTATAGTACTCAAATAAAACGAAATGTTTAAATTTACTACCAAGCTAAGCTAATAATAATATATTTCATTTAATTTTCTTTTTTTCTCCCTTTCATAAGGAAAAAATTTTGCTTAAGGGTTTCTTTTTTGTTTTTTTTTTTCTCTATATGTCAATATTAAAGGAACTGGCATATCCAAAAAATATTTGTACTTAAATAAAATGGTGAACATTCTCTTAAAAAATGAAGAGAACCAGATAGCACAAAAATATATTAAATAATTGAATAAACCGAATTTTGCCAGACTTAATTTTAATTTGCTAAACATAGATTTTTAATTTTCGCTTACACAGTTTTATTTTTAATCTTCTTAAAATTGTTTTAGTCTTTCAATATAAGTCTAAAGATTACTTTTTTCTTCAAAGGTGGGTTTTCATTAAAAATATCTTCGAAAGGTTCTCTGCAATTGTTTTATTTGTTCTTTTACATTTAATTTTCAAGCAAATTATTAAGACGAAAAAAAAAATAAACAACTTAATTTTCAAATAAGAAATAAAAAAAAGAGATGAGAGAGTAAGAAAGGCAAGGTTAAAAATGGCAGTTATAATTATAATACAATATTATTAATATACATTAAAAACTATCTCTGGCTTTGTGGTTTTATGAGTATCTTATAGTAGCACAATATCATTTTAATGTTTGTGCCTAATATGAAATTTATATTTTCTATTAAAAACCAATAAAATGTATGGTTGGTTCTGTATAGAGAACCAGAGATCAAGATGTAAACATCGTACATTTAAGGAAGAGCCAGTATTTGCTTCATTAAAGTTATAAATAAATTACCGATGTTGCGATATATAATCGAAAAAAACTTTGCGGGAAATGCTCACTGAGTTCAAAATAAAATGTTTTCACAAAATATGTGCAACTTGGAAGTTAGGAATGATGGGTATGAAGCACTCTGCATCTCATCTACAGGACAGCAACAATCGTTCGGTGTTTTTGTTTTATATTTAACATTGTTGCAGAAGGTCATCATATTTGGCAGATGTAACAATTTACGGAATGTCCCAAAATAATGTCATATTTGAAGACCAAAGTGGAGATGGAAGGACAAGGTTTAGTTGGAAGAAATTCATGATGACCACTGTCGGTTAAAATGGGCACAAAAAAAAATAGGTGCATCATTGTATCCGCGGAGGAAATATTATATTATTCGTATCTTTACAAGAAGCAGAAAAAACGATTAAAGTAAAGAAGAGCGATTACATACCAAAATTCAGACAGGTCTTGAATTTTGCGCCATTAGTGCGGTTCAGTGTCTGTTAACAGTTCAAGATTATTAAAAATTAAGTACTACAGGTTTATTGCGCGAGTTGAGTAATTTCGCACTGCATTGATCATAATTGACTGCACAGATCATGCGAGGTAAGGGGTATTGGAATATTTTTCAAGTTAAGGGGGTATTCTGATCTAGAAATTTGAAAAAATCATTTTATTTTTTTTTTCATATTTTCAAAGCTTAACCTCTAAGAATATGTCTTTAAGGGGATTTTAGAAAATTCAAATTATTTTCGGAGGTATGAGTGTTTTTCTGACGCGCCGTCTAAACCGGCTCGGCCGGAACGAATAGAACAAAAGACATTAGGGACTTTCTGTCAACTTGCGACCCTGTTTCCTCGTAAAACCTTTACATATATATATATTGAAATACAATAACCCAAGGTAACCTTTATGTATTTTTAAATTATCTTTTATATTTAGTGTGAGCTTACATCCAGTTGCGAACAGTTGAATTCTAACCTTCAAGCCAACTCAAAATAATAATGAGTCTCTAAACTCTTTGATTTGGACTTTCTCGCCGAAACATATTCATTCCGGAACTCACGTCATTGAAATTGCTACGTTTATTACTGTTTGCATATTCAATGAAGGCTACATTCCTCTTTTAAAAATAATGATGCTTATGGGAGTCAAAATTGGTCCAGAAGATTATTCATTCGCTGGGAAACGAGACAATGCCCGGATTGACCGCTCAGAGATACGAGCGCCTAACGTATCAAAGGAGGCCAGAACTGCTCGGTTGGAAGAGAAAAGCACGAAAGATGCTTATTTCGAAGTCGAGGAAGGTCCAATGTATGCAGCAGGAATGGCAGATTGAATTAAGCCTAAAATATCATTTCATGACTTAGAGCGCGAGAAACTTTAAACGCGTTTTTCTCGAAGCTGTCTTTTTTAAAACAATACCCACGATTTTTCAAGTTCTGCTGAACCGATTTACTTCAAATTTAGTATATGTCTTCTTTATAGGCTTTTCTATTGCATGAACTATCCTCATCCCCAAATTTCAATGTTAACTATTTTTAAAAAATTCGAAAACCTAAACAAAAAAAGTGGTACAAAAATTATTTTTTTTTAAGCAGTCGCCATTTTGTTTTTTTTTTCAACTTTTTTTTTTCAACTTTTTTTTTTCCAACTTTTTTTAGTTCCAACGATAGAGGCATTTCTGTAACTTAATAATATTTTTTTTTTCAGATTGCTAGGAGGGTTGAATCGTGGGTATGGTCGCGTGCCAACTTTTTGAGATCCCCCACTTCATCATCTGATAACTTTTTAAATTTTGAATTTTTTACTTTCAATTTTTTTACTGTATTCTTGAAATATTAATAAACATCCTATAAAAAAATGAATAGTAAGAATATTGATTGCTTTTTTTACAGCACTTCAAAAATTGCGTTAAATTCGTGCGTCTAGACCAGAATACCCCCTTAAGGCGCATGCCAATGACCCATACGCCTTGATGGAATGAATTGGAACTACATCAAAGAAATTCACTCTCATTTAAGGGGACATTCCGGTTTGTTCGGTTCAAAAAATCAATTTTTTTTGCTTAATCGATAGTTTTATCCTTCAAAAATATGTTAAAATTTGGAAACGAAATCTTAGGCGGTTCCAAAGTTATAGGTCATTGAAAGGCCGGGTCTCCCGCGGATACAAATTCGTATCATAGGTGGCAACTACCGTGTATTTAGAAAGATGCAGACTATCCATTTATGGGCATTAATTTGCTTCGCTGTTGGTTTGGGCCAACTGCCACTTCTTTGAATATGTCACAATCTTGTGCGACTGAACAACATGTTCATAAGCGGTAATGGATAGTCGCTCCTGTGTATGTTGTTTTTACATTCGGGCGTACTGCGGGTGACCTGCGATTGCCTGAGTTTTAGTTAGTTTCATATATATGAAACTAACTTGCCCGTTGCACGGTGCTGGTGGTTTTTTCTTGTTTGGTGACTATGGAAGATATTCTTACGGTGACGTCGCGGGGTAGGTATTCTTGATGTTTCTTTGTTTCTTTTTCATGAGGAGGAAAAAGTATTTAGTGTAAACGTGGTCTTAGAGCGTGCAGTGCTCGCGTTTAGGCGTCCGTTTCATACGTTTTTCAACGGTAAATTTTTCTAACATAATGTTTAAAAACGTTAAAGGTTCGCGTAAGTCAGGGGTGCGTCCAGGGAGTCGATATAGAAAACGAAAAGGATTTATGGGAACTGTAAATGAACTGGAAACGGAGTATGCGACTACATCGGCACAGAAATTGGCTACATCGCCCGACTTCTGATGTTACTTTTTTTTCAGTTTTTTCCGAACTTTCAAACATTATAAAGTGTAAAAACTGTGACGGTTCGATAAACTTTTCAAAAAAATCTGAGAAAGGCCTAGGATTCAAACTGATCATCGAATGCAACTGTGGTGAGAGGGTCATCGAGTCCTGTCCACGAATCGCCAACAAAGCTTACGAAATTAATCGTAGAATAGTATTCGTAATGCGCATCTTGGGTGTCGGGTTAAATGGATTACATTGTTTCACTTCACTGATGGATATTGGCGAATTTACGAATCACATCTACTACGCTGCTCTCGATAATGCACACACCGCTTGTATCGGCGTTTTTTCTTCCGTAATAAAAAAAGCTAGCAAAGAAGAAAACGAAAAAAACTGATGAAAGTGAAGATAAACAATTTACTGCTTCTGGAGATGGTAGTTGGAGCAAAAGGGGTCATACTGCTAATTATGGGGTTATGACATTGATCGGCAACAAAACAAACAAAGTTCTCGATCTTACTGTGAAATCGCGTTATTGCCAAGGCTGCAACCTTATGAAAACAAAGAAAGGCACCGCTGAATATGATACTTGGTGGGATGAGCACGAACCAGTTTGCACATTGGATCACAATGGAAGTTCGGGTAAAATGGAGCCTGACGGAATGTTAGAGATGTTCGAGCGCGCTTTTGAACTGCACGGCCGCATTTACGAAAGGTACGTTGGAGACGGGGATGTAAAAATAATGAATGCGTTGCAGAAATCATTTCCAAATGTTGCAAGGCCGAGTGTATCAATCACGTAGGAAAGCGAATCGGTTCGCAATTACGCGGTGTCATAAAAAAAGCAAAAAAACAGACATTTAGGAGGAGCTGGTCCTGGCAAACTTACGGGAAACATGATAACAGAACTGACGACTTATTACGAACTTGCGATTAGACGCAATGCTCACTCTGTTGAAGAAGTGGCGAAAGAAATTTGGGCAACATACTACCACAAAATATCAACCGATGAAAATCCGCAACATCAAAACTGTCCAGAGGGCCCGGAGTCATGGTGCAAATGGAAACGCGCGGAAGCTGCGAATGAGCTGTCAAAGTTCCCCCACGACAAATCTCCCTTGGAGGTTCCGGAGTGACTCGACAAAATTTACAAACGTAGTCGAAAGATGAATAAAATGTTTTAAAAAAAAATTTTGTTATATCTTTAATACTTTCTCTTAAAAAAAATCATGAAAATAACCTATTTTTTGACCCGACAAAGCGGAATATCCCCTTAAGAAGAACGGTCATGAAAATGTTTAAGAAGATAATGCGCATGTGACATCAAAGCCATACAGGCCATTTACACTATTTTTCTTTTTTTATTGATTTATTTATTTAGTTATTTTTTTTTTTAATTTTTTTTTTCTTTTTTTAAACTCTTCTCTTGGGAGAGGCAAACCTATAGCACCGAATGGGCGCCCCGAGATGCCACCAAATAACTGTTGCAGTTCTTTTTGAACAGTTGCAGATTGCAACACTCCGGGAACACTCTTGTGGGAAGGGAGTTCCACATCATCCCCGCTTTGTAACGGAACGAGTTATGTGTTATACCGTGCCGAACATTTTATGAAACAATAAAAAAAAATTTACAATTTATAATTCTATCGAAGTTATTTCTTGTGTGAATTTTGGGACACCCCTTATAAATATTTATTGGCAAACGGAATTGGTTAGTGGTTAGTATACCCGCCTATCACGCGGGAGACCGGGGTTCGATTCCCCGTCGGGGAGCCTCTGGCGCAAGACTAATGACCTTGCCCGGAAAAAACAAATCATTATGGAAAATTTAACAAGCCTCAGGACTTGCTAAATAAGGCCAAGACCTGTTCACGGTTGTAGTGCCGATGATGAAACCGAATTGAAGAACATCTGCACAAAATCCGCGAAAAACTTTGGGAAGGTAACACGTTAGTAAAATGGGTCACAACAAAGTAACCTAGAAGCAAAACATTCGGGCCAAGCAGTAGTGTTCTTAATCAATATAGTAGACCCACTAAGTTGCGAGTTCCAGAATTCTAACTGTAAGAAAACTTGTGGTCGACAATCCAGTTTTCAATTGTTCTTTTTTTCCTTTTTTTATTATACTTCTCTCAGGAGAGGCGAAAATATAGTACCGACAGTTGCAGTTCTTTTTTAACACACGAATGTGAAATGTTCTACCTGATCATGTGTTTCCTCGTCGTTGTGATGTCCAGGCATTCAAGACCAATATACACCGACATCTCCTTTCCTTATCTGCTTCCTCTCCATCCACTCGCACTGTGCTCTGACATTTAGCAAACTATCTCTCGAATAAAAGACTGTTCTATGACACAGACGAGGGACCACAGGAATATAAAATACCAGCGGGTGTACCTCAGGGATCTGTATTAGATCCGGTGTTATGGAATATCATGTATGATGGTGTGCTCGTGGTCAATGTACCAGAAGGGGTTAAATTTATTGGGTACGCAGATAATTTGGCAAAAGTGGCCGCAGCTAAACATCTAGATGACCTGGAGAATATTTGCTCCCAAGCACTACAGAGCATTAAATGCTGGCTAGATATGGCCGGACTGAAACTAGCCGCACATAGGACGGAGGCAGTTTTAATAAGCAGCCACAAGAAAGTTGAACACCTTGATTTGGAAATAGAAAGACTAACAATGAGATCCAGTACCTATATTAAATATTTTGGTGTTATACTCGACAACAGGTTGATCTTCAAGGAACACCTGAGGAAAACGATTGAAAAAACGGCAAGAATATGCAGAGTTTTGACGAGACTGCTACCCGATGTTGGCGGACCCCGGCCCCACATAAGGAAACTGATAACCAGTGTCAATACCTCCATTGTAATGTATGCAGCTCACATATGGACAGGAGCTGCACAGTACAAGTCGTACATGAGAACAGTGAACTCAGCACATAGAGTGGCATCATTAAGAGTATGCCGCGCATTCCGAACGGTATCCGAAGATGCCACAAATGTTTTGGCCGGGAGGAAAGGACATGACATTGCAGCTAAAGAAAACGTTGCGTTGCATGAGGTCTCAAGCCTAAGAGAATGGCAACAAAGGCGGGATTCTTCCATCAAAGGAAGATGGGCTCACACCATAATATCTGATGTAGAAACCTGGGTGAAAAGAAAACATGGCGAACTGCATTACCACTTGACTCATCTGATTTCAGGACATGGATGCTTTCGGCAATATTGGCACAAGTATAAGCATGTCAATCACCCATACTGCTTGTACTGCGATGGTCAAATATAAAATGCGGAACACGTACTCACATAGTGAGATTAGAGACCGTACGAATAATTTTGGAGAGACATATGAGACGGACAGGAGTGATAGAATACGTGCTAAGTTCCAAATATGCATGGTCCGTAGCAAATGATATTCTATGTGACATGATGCAGAGCGGTTGCGATGCGACGAACGGAGTAACAGATAAACTACGTCCCGCTCCGTGATGGAATATCTTAAAGAAAGTTCCGCGCGGATCAACGGAAATATGTGCCTGGCGGCAGCTGGTTTTAATCGGTAAAAATCCTCCATGCCTCTAGATCGGTCCAGAGGTACCTTTTGAAGATTTCCACCTTCCTATTGGAAAAAAAAGACCTTGCCCGGAAAAACAAATTATTATGGAAAAATTTAACGAGCCTCAGGACTTGCTAAATAAGGTCAAGACCGCGTCCCGGTTGTAGCGCCGATGATGATGATAATTGGAAAAAAAGGAAACAAAAAACAGATTACATTACATTTTGAAGATTTCCACCTTCCTACCTAAGAAAAAAAAACATAATATGCAAGAACATAGTGCTATCTCACCACGATAATGCATCGGAGTATTCATCCTAAATTGTCGCGAGCAAATTGCAATAAGTATGCTGACTGTTGTCGCACCCACCCTATTCTCCCCACCTAGCTAGTTGCGAAAAAAAAAACAGATTACATTACATTTAGAAGATTTCCACCTTCCTAGCGGAATCAAACCCAGATTAGATGAGAATATAAATGACAGTGGACAACGAGTGGAAGCAACACAAGCAAGTATTTAGTTGCCGCAGGTATACATTTTTCGTATAAGGGCACCCATTAAACTATGTGAAAATCGCCCGGCGGAGCCATTCAAAACCAGATGATGCGTATGTCAAAGCAAATGGGAATGGGAACATATCAATGAGCATGTGAAAGGCTGAAGCCGTCTAAACATTCGACTTTGTTTGTCATCAATCGGGACACCTATGACAACGCCCACAAACACTCACAAACACACAACCATGGTAAAGAGCACAGCACCAAAAGAGAGTCAAGAAAAATAACACCAGAGCATCAGCGTAACACTCCACAGCTTAACCTCTGCACGCCCTTGGCCACATATACGGAAGTGTTTAATACATTTAGTTACTGTCAACAAAAATTTGATAATAATTTATTGTGGCGTTCCTGCAAACCTCACAAATCACTGTGGGGTTAAATACCTTTTTGTCCACTTAAAGCGGGTCATACACACTGGCGTCCTCAACCCCACAGATACGTGGGCCCAATTCCACTACCGATTCCTCATGCCTGGACGGTTATCGAAGGACACTACACCAGAAGCGAAGTGTTTGGCGACCCATTAGCTGGGCAAACACAAGTGGCCGGGGGGACAGCGCCAGAAGCCGACAGCCATCAAAAATCAGATGCGATAAAAGCCATTCTCTTGAGCCAACCACAATTTGGTTTTCCCTTATCGAAAGCACTATTGTGGGGACAGAAGGTAAATCTACAAGGAGATAAAAACCCTGTATAAATATCGCAGCCGAAGATAATGACCGAATGAATTAGTACTGCCAACTCCATCTTAGGCAGTAGTCGTAGAGATCGGAGCGACTGGTTTGATGATGAGTGCAAACTAGCGACTGAACGTAAGAATGCTGCATACCGAGCAATGCACCAGTTTCATAAGACGCGGGTACGCGAGGAGAAATACAAAGAGCTCAGAAGATCTGAAAAAGACTCCACAGACAAAAGAAAGGTGCCTGGGAAAAAACCTTGTCTGTGAAATAGAGAAAAGTAGAGAGCGAGGAAGTTCTACCAAATAATCTGCAGTATGAAGCGGTAAACACCACGCTGCACTTACTGCAAGGATAAAGAGGGTAATCCTGAAGGCATTCCGGAGCGATGGAAAGTGCACTTCAATGAATTGCTAATTGGTCAGCTCACAGAAGAATTGGAGGCTCCACCAATGCAAGATCCAAGACCAAATGCTCCCGCCACCAAGCATTGAGGAAACATTAAAAGCCATAAGACAGCTCAAATCAAATAAAGCACCCGGAGCTGATGGCATAACAGCTGAGCTGATCAAACAAGGAGGGACAGGGTTACATCACGCAATTCATGAGATCGTGGTGCACGTATGGGAGCAAGAGGAGATGCCGGAAGATTGGCGTCGTGGTATAATTTGCCCCATACATAAGAAGGGAGATATCACAGTGTGCAGCAACTATAGGGGTATAACACTGCTGAGTTTCGACTATAAAATACTCTCCTCTATCCTACAAGATAGAACAGTCCCATACGCTAAAGTCATCATTGCTAAGTACCGCCTGTAAGGTACTCCCCACTATCCTACAAGATCGGATAGCCCCATACGCTAAAACCATCATTGCCAATATTGGTGTGGCTTCATCCCAGGCAAATCAGCGATTGATCAGATATTGTCAGGAATTTAAAATTCCATTATATCATCTATTCATAGACTATAAGGCCGCATACCACAGCATAGCCAGGACAGAACTATATAATGCCATGAGAGAGTTCGGCATTCCAAACAAATTGATACAACTTTGTAGGTTGACCATGGCCAACGTAACTAGTCAAGTAAAAATAGCGGGATTGCTGTCCAAACCAATAAACATCTTTTATGGACTCCGACAAGCGGACGGTCTGGCCTGCTTCCTCTTTAACCCGGCGTTGGAGAAAGTAAACCGTGACTCTGGCGTCACAACTAGAGGGACTGTTATCACCAAGTCCGGCCAGAGACTTGCCTACGCAGATGACATCAACATCATCGGTAGAACCCAATCGGATGTACAGGAATCCTTCACCCAGATCGAGCAGGCGGCACAAAAACTGGGACTACAAATTAATAAGGGAAAAATTAAGCACATGCTGGCAACTTCTGCGAAGAGAAGACTTAACGTTGGTCAAACTATCAGGGTAGTGGAGCACGAATTTGAAGTAGAGCAATCCTTTAACTACCTTGGGTCAATAGTATCCACCGATAACAATATGGAAGAAGAAATACGCGAACGGCTGATTAAATCCAACAAAGCCTACTATGGTCTATCAAGGCACTTTAAATACCGAAATTGTCTTACCAGTACTCATATATAGATCCGAGACCTGGGTGATTAATAAAAGGCACTCTGAACTCTTAGCCGCGTTCGAGAGGAAGGTCTTAAGGAGAATTGTTGGCCTCATATGTGAGGGGGACAATTCCGGAGACGCTACAACCATAAGTTGTACGCGATCTGCCTTGAAGCTAATCATCATCATCCGCACTACAACCGGGAACCAGTCTTGGCCTCACTGACGGAATTTTCCCACAGCGATGGCAATTCACAAAAGTTGTTCTGATTAAATGGCCATCATTTAAAATTAAACTATGCTACAATTTGACAGTCTAACTGTACTAAAAATGTCATATAACCAGCTAAATGAAATTATTACTATACCAAAAAATATCATACAACCAGTTAAATGAAATTATTTTCATTTAGCTGGTTGTATGAAATTTTTTAGTACACCCGAAGAAACAAACCCTATAGACCTTTGACGAGGCTTAGAAAGACGCAGGGATAAAATCTTGAGTTCTCCTTTGATAGGCCTAGAAAATCAAGTCTTTTTTTTTCGCTGTGTTCCCCATCAACTTCCCACACCGTATCCACATTTAAATTCCCTTTCTGTACTAAAGTTCGAGCAAAGAAACCAAGCTACTTCCCGAAAAGAGGTGGAACTGTAATTAAAGCATTCCCGATAAGTCGAAAATAGAAGACAGAAACGTCAAAATGAAGGATAACCGTATAGTTGTTACCTCTGCATGAGCAATATCGAAATTCCGAGTGCTGTTTAAAAAAAAATGAAAGAAGCAAAAACCGAGGCATTTTTAAAGGTTACGTTGGAGAGCGGAGCAATAACTAATGTCTCAAAAAGAGTCTCAAACAGAAAAGAAAACAGCTTTTTACTTGTCATACTTAGATAAATTTGAACTAAATATATATCTATATATATATAGGCAGTGTAAATTCCCAACAATGAGGTCGGGAAGTCGCTAATTGTAAAACTGACAGTGATACTGAGTTACTTAAGTATTATGGTTGATATTAGCTAGTTTTCTTACTTTTTGTGATTAGCATCACTACTAATACATTGTTCAAAAATAATAGCAACAAAAAAAATGTTAATAATAGTAATAATAAAATGAAAAAAAAACGAATTGCTTGAAAAGAAAAATATAAACTTTTAAAGGCAGACCTTCTGTTTACCAACAAATTGCTTGCTTAGTATAAATGATTAATTTACAATACATAGTATTATTCAGGAATTTCAACAAATCAATTTAATATATTTTTCTCATGTTTTCATTTTTCTTTGTTGATTTTGGCAGTGGGGTTCTTCGTAGGTTTTGAAATACTCTTTTCCTATGTTACCTTAACACGATCGATCAATATATTCATTTGTCTTAATATAATTTTGCGCTTAAAATATATAAGTTCTTTTGTTTATTGGCTAAACACAAATAATTTGTTGTTGTTATAACAAAATAAAAATTACGTCTTCGATTAAATTAAATCTGAATATCCATTATTCAACTTATTATTGAATATATATTATTAGTTGCATTTCCAAATCTCTTTGACTCTTTTTTATTTTTTATGTTTTTATTTATAACTTTTATTTGTACACGAGAGTACAAATTACCTAAATTTATTCAGTTACATAGATCTATAAAAAATTCCACTAAATCGATAATAAAATTATCATTTTGTGTAATACACGAAATTTTATGTTTAGTTTTAGCTAAATTAAAGTAAACAAATAAAAAAAAATGAATTCGAAAAAGATAATGTAAAGAGGGAAGCAAACGTTATCGATATCATGTGCATTTCTCAATGATCCTTTGTTTCTCTACTTATGTTTTTATCATATTTATTTATTGCTTTTTTTCTTGTTTCGTTCTGTATAATTACTCATTACATTACTATTTAATATGATTTGTTTTAAATTGTTCATACAAGAAAAAAATCCGTTAAATATATAAATGTACGATTAATAAAGTTTATATTTATGTGTGTGTGTTGTTATATTTACAATCTTACAATAATCACATAATATATGTTGTTTTATCAAAGGTTTTTTATACTTTTTACAAATTCTTGTTCTTACAAAACTATTATAAGTATTGAACAATTGAACTAACTCTAATCGCAATTACATTATACTCTTTCAATGTATTTTTTTTCTTATTTTTGTAAGTTTTTTGTTTGTTTATATATTTTATACAATTCTTTTTTTTATAACTTATTTTACAAATTAAGGTCACGATGGTTGTATCCTTTTTGGTGGCTTACGCGATTGCTTCTTTCTCAGTTCCATATGGTTATATTGTACAGGAAGATTACTTACACTATCTAAGCTAGGAGAACCAAAGCCGCTACTCCGGCTCATCTCATCTGTGGAATCATCTATAGTACTAGTTGATTGCCTGCGACTGCTTGTTGAAAGACTTTGTGCTGTTGCACGACTTAACGTGGGAAAACTTTGGAATAGATTTGGTGAATATGGCTGACGATACGCACTCTTAAGTAAAGTTTCAACATTGGTTTTCTCACTAGATCGCATCCGATTGATTGCTAGCGTTTTTATAAAAGGTTTACCGGTGTCAGGAAGCCATTCATTGGATATTCTACAAAATATATAACTATTATATTAATTGATTAAAAACCAGTGAATTATATAAATATTTGGGCTTTAAATATTTTGTTGTAAGTTAAAATATTTTACTATGATTGGTGAGAGAAGTTTAGCTGCTACGGTTTTCGTCTTACCTTTCAAAAAATATTTATTTGTGTACAAATTTTATATCATTTATATTATTTGCCAACATGACTAAGTATTCAAATATAAAATATACTACGGGTAATAGTGAAATATGTATGCAAACTTACATTTCAGGTGGCGTCCATTGCACGAAACATTCTACGATCCCCTTTAGATTTGTACGGCGCATGATGATTTGTCCCCGGAATGTTATGTTGTTTTTCCCATCAGTAAGATTGCTTATTTGCCGAAGACGATGTTGTAGTCCTTCCATGATGCCAGTGTCGAAGAAGTCAAACATACGAGCTGCAAAAAAAAAAATGATTTATAGAAGGATTTATTTAAGATTTGGGCCGATGATGATATCAAATCTATTCAATAATTCCGTTTAACGCCATACATTAACCACAATCATTAAAGAGCTAAACGCACAGACATCCGCTGGTCCGGACGGCATTCCCGCAATCCTCTTGAAGAGATGTTCCTCTTCACTCGCCAAACCACTGCGGAAACTCTTCCATTTGTCTTATTCTACTGGTCGTTTCCCAAATAGATGAAAGTCAGCGAACATTCAGCCAATTCCCAAAAAGGGTGACAAATCACCCCTTTCTTCTAATCGACCCATAGCACTAACTTCTATTCTCTCCAAGGTTATGGAATCTCTTATCAACCGTCAACTTTCGAAATATCTGGAATCAAATGACCTCCTCAATGACCGCCAATATGGCTTTCGCAGCAACAGGTCCACAGGAGATTTGATGGCGTACCTTACGGAAGAGTGGAGCCATTCCATCTACTACCTCGGTGAAAGCAAGGTAATCGCATTGGATATTTCAAAAGCATTCGACAGAGTTTTCCATCCAGCCCTTTTGTCAAAATTGCATTCATATGGAGTGGACAATTCCCTGATCCAATGGATAGGAGACTATCTTTCTGGCCGTTCAATCCAAGTGGTTCTTGATGGTGTCAAATCTGTCTCTCATCAAATTAATGCAGGTGTTCCCCAGGGTTCGGTACTCTCACCCACTTTCTTCCTCATCTTTATAAATGATCTCTTGTCAATTACTCATAACCCAATTCACTCGTTTGCTGATGATAACACGTAGAGTTTCTCATACTCATACGAACACTCCCGTCCAAACTCTTCGAACGTCACTACCAACCAGCAACTTATCCTTGATACATTGAATTCAGACCTCAACAAAATATATCAGTGGGGATTATCTAACCGAGTAGAATTCAATGCCTTAAAAACTCAGTGCTGTCTCTTGTCGTCAAAGGTGAACCCCAAAGTAAATATACTGTCTATGAACAGCACTCGGATCGACGAAGCCAAGGAATTATCAATCCTCGGCACTCGAATTAAATCGACTCTTAACTGGAATGACCACATATTTGAAGCTGCGAAAAGTGCAGCCAAATGTATGGGATTCCTTAAGAGATGCAAAAGATACTTCACTCCATCCAACCTGGCCACTATTTACAAGGCGTATATTCGTTCAAAAATGGAGTTCAACTCCCATATTTGATCAGGCGCATACAAAACTGCACTACACGTGCTCGACAGGATGCATAAACGAGCAGTGAAACTTAATTGGGGACCCAACCGTAAGTAGATCAATTCCATCGTTAGGACACAGGCGCAACGTATCATGTCTATCTCTTTTCTATAGGTGTTACCACGGTCGTTGCTCAACTGAACTTGCTGAATGTGTTCCGCCCCCTCAGACATTTTCCCGCGATACCCGTCAATCTGTGAATGCGCATCAGTTCACGTTGAAAGTGGACTTCAGGCGCACAAATATACATAGGGAGCCATTCTTTAGACTAACCACACAAATGTGGAATGTTCTGCCTGATCATGTGTTTCCTGGCCGTTGTGATGTCCAGACATTCAAGACCAAAATACATCAACACCTCCTTTCCTTATCCACTTCCTCTCCATCCGTTCGTACTGTGCTCTGACATTTAAGGGTACTTCAAAATCCCCGTCTGTGTGCGCGTTAGTGTAAAAAAAAAAAAACTCTGACACCAAAGTTCAACTTCTCTGCTATAAGCAGCTAATCCGATATGGAATATCGTACGACATATGGTCTTGTATATCTTGGGCCCAAATGGAAAGACTGCGAGATTTCGAAAGGAAACTCCTCAGAAGGTGCATCAACCACTCTAGAAGGTCTGACGGTCGCCATTACCCTATTCGAGGGTGCCTCCATTACCCCTATCGACGATTACTTGCTACTATTAGCATACAAGTACCTCGAAAGCATTTAGAACAACGAGAACCTACTTGTACGGGAGTTTTGCGGTCTTGACTCTTCTCTTCTTCGATCTCTCAGATCCAGCTACCACAATTTCTTCTTCAGTATAAAACTGAAGGAAGCACCCTTCTCAACAACATACCCCTCTAAAATAGAGGATTCTTGGACCCACTCCATAGGGTCTACTGCTGGCATTACAAACATGCACGCACAGTACAATACAGCACAAATACAGTAAACACACAAACCGACCAAAGCGCAGATTATCAGACGCCAAAGACGTAATATGCATCTACTACCGCACTCAGGACCTACCGGTTTTGTATGATCTCTTTTCCTCCATCCCTCCAACCAAGTAGTTGGAGAACATTCGAACTAAACCTGTCCACAGTATCCTTAGATACCTCCCCCTTCTTTTCCAGATATCTTGAGACTGAGCCGAACATCCTGACGGATGTGAGTGATTCTGGTTATCGCAAAATGACTAAAAGCCAGAGACAAGATGAAGGACACATTTGTCCCTGTCTCGTTTAAGACGGGCTCCCGCCACTCCTTTTTTTTAGATAATCCAAATGCTTAACATATGTGGCAGGAAATTTGCACTGGAATTGTTGCAGATTCGTACTGGACATAACCAGCGAATTCGCAACCGAATGCCACCCTTGCCAACCAAATAACAAATGTCAGCAACCAGCTGACATAATCGAATAACTGGTTGTCAAGGAATCAATTAAAAACAATCGCTCTCTTGAATTAGCTATTGACGAATACAGACCATAGATACGATATTAATCCTTGTACATCAGCGGAAACATCATAAATAAAAGTATTTAACAACGTTTAACGTATTCCGGGTTGTTATTGTAATTAGCAGAGGTTCTTCTTGGGTTCCTGATAACATGTATTCCCCTGGAACAAAGATAACATTGTAATTCCAACATTTCAATTGGAAGTTTGTTTCAGCACAAAACTATACATCGTGGCACGCCAGGAGCAGTTCAGTGGTCCTGACGTCATCCTCACGGCCCACCAACAAGACCATTGTTATTGGAAGTTACATTCTTCGCTTGGTGAGCGTAATTAGGAATAAAAATATCAAATGGCAAGGTGCTGGTGTAGCATTCTACAGTAGAAGTAAAAAACGTGTTTTGAACCTGCGCTATGAAAAGTTTAGAAGCAAAGCACCAATATATTACATCACGGCCGCGAGTATGCAAGGATGTGTCAACTCGCTATATAAGTCGTGGACTGCTCCATTAATGCTTTGGTATATGGGTCTGATAATTTGTATGTTCTCTTTTGGAATTTAGATGTGTAAAGTGCCAAAACAATCATACTGTAGGAGAATGCTCCTTAGGTAAAGAACAGGTTCAGGATAGGAGCAAACTATCTTGCGTCCTGTGCAAAAATAGAGGTCACCCGGCCAACTTTAAAGGGTGTCCGAAATTCCAACAACTAAAAGCCAAGTTGGAATTTAAAAAAAAACAACTTGAAGAAGAGAAACGAATGAAGGTTCGTTCTTATAATAACTTCGTTGAACCTAGTGTATCATTCGCTCAAATTGCCGGTAGTCCATTAAACTCAAACTTCGCGGAACAGGGAAGTGATATCACAAAATCTTCCGCACCTAGCATATCATTTTCTCAAATGGCTAGTAATCCAATTAATACAACGACGGCGGAACTTTCACGCAACGTCATAAAAGCGCCCGCTCCAGAGGCAAATTCAGATATAAGAGCAATCCTGTTAGCCATACAAGGACAGAGTGCTGGATTTGAAAAAAAAAAACTGATTGAACAAGCGGCCCGAATAGATATTATTTATTCGTCCTTGTTCTCAGACAACCCAACATACCACAATGAACTATCCAACTAATTTAACACTAAAACTTATTGCTGTGAATGTGAATTCACTAATCCACGTGGAAAGGAGGGATAATCTCGGTAACCTGCTTGAAGCCGAATGCCCCGATGTGCTTCTAGCTAGCGAAACCAAACTAAACCAGAGGCACAAATTGGGCTACAGAAACTATAAAGTCATTAGACGAGATCGTCCACACGCCACACAAGGAGGTGGAGTTGCTGTCTTAATTAAGAAAGGTCTTCACCACAAGGTCGTTTACAGCACAGCTGTACACAAATTTCAGCTGCTGGAAGCTTGCATTATAGATATATCTTTGAAAAGTCAAAGGCATCTATACTTGGTATCCGTGTATGTACCTGAAGCTCCTCAGTGTTCGCAATTTATCAGCGAACTGGATACCCTCTTTCGTAATCTCAAGTTAGACTCGGAAAACAATTATTTTGTTCTGGCGGGAGAATTCAACTCTAAACACAGTGCTTGGGGTGATATCAAACCGAACACAAGAGGTTATGCACTATTCAACTGGTGGGAAGCAAATGCAACAGAATATAAACTAGAATTGTACGCTACAAGTACACCATCTTATCTAACAGGAAACTCCTTTCTGGACTTACTTATGATGGACGAGAGACTACTATTATTAGGCACGGACCTAAATACTCGAAATTGCCTTCGCACAATCGGGTATGATAGTGACCATTATGGCCTCGGCGCCGTTTTACATGTTCCAAACGAACATGCAATACTTGAGCAGTACGACCAGATACATTCGTTCGTTTTCCGAAAAGCACATTGGTCGCGCTTTGATCGCATAAATAAAAGAGGGAACTACGCTCCAATGGCGTAGATCCTCCGACTAATAGAAACCTTCGAAATGAGGAAATAGACCATTATCTCTCAACGATGGACAACATACAGAAATCAACTATTGATGCCCTGTATAGACAAAAAAGCGCTCTGCTCTCCCAGCTCAAACTGCTCTACAGGCAGTTCAGCGATCCTTATAGCCAAGAAATAAGCTGATCCGTGACAACTACAGATCAGTAACTAATGAAGAATGGAAACGTAAAATTCTCTCCATTAAAACCAGTTTTTTTTTTTTTTTTATTAGACTTCTCTCGGGAGAGGCGAACGAACCTATAGCGCCGAGTGGGCGCCCCGAGATGCCATCAAATAACTGTTGCAGTTCTTTTTGAACAGTTGCAGGTTGTAATGCTCCGGGAACACTCGCATGGGAAGGCAGTTCCACAGCTTCCCCGCTCTGTAACGGAACGAGTTCTGATACAGGGATGTTCGTGCCGTGGGGAGATGAACCACAAACGGGTGCGATCCGTCGGATTGTCTTGTGGAACGCATATAAGCCGAATTGTGTGGACTAATACCACGAATCTCCGAAGAACAGTACCCGTGATAATATCTGTAAAACAGACAGAGGTTGGCTACGCGCCTTCGATGTGATAGCGACTGTAGTCCCGACGTCAGCGCCGAGTTCCCGATCAGGCGGATCGCTCGTCTCTGTACGCTCTCAAGTAGGTCGGGGGTATGTTTAGGAGCTGAGCTCCAAACATGAGAGCAATATTCGAGCGCGGGTCTAATTTGGGATTTATATAGAAGTTGGGCCGGAGTTAAATATTTCTTGGCTCTAAAAAGATAGCCCAGTTTTCCTGAGGCTGATCTGGCGATACCCGATACGTGTTTATGCCATGATACATTCCCACAGACCGTGACGCCGAGCAATTTCCAACTTTCCCCAGCCTCGAGGGCCCGGCCATTCATCATCAGCTGTGGAACCGATGATCCAGTTTTCTTTGTGAATGTAGTATACTGGATCTTCGTTGCCTTGAAGTCGACAAGATTGGCCTTTCCCCACTGCAGGACTTTATCCAGATCCTGATTCAGAGAGTCAATCTGTCTACATCTCAGGTGGTGCGACGTAGTTGCACCAATCGGCCGATCACTCGAAAAGGAGGAAACAATCGTACTATCATCCGCAAAACTGAACACTTTGTTATCCGTTGTCTGCAACAAATCATTTATGTGAAGCAAGAACAAGGTTGGAGCCAAAATAGAACCTTGCGGCACCCCGAATTAATAGGATACAGATCCGAATACTCGCCGCCCACAACAACCCGGATCGATCGATTCTCGAGGAAGCTCCTCGTCCAGTCGCAAAACTGTTGGGAAAGTCCATATGAACGAAGTTTGCTCAGCAATGCCCCGTTCCAGACGCGGTCAAAAGCCTTGGAGATATCCAATGCGACCGCCCTTGACTCACCATGCCGTTCAATCGCAGATGTCAATATATCGGTTATAAGTGTCAAAAGGTCTCCTGTGGACCGCCTGCCACGGAATCCGTATTGACGATCATTCAGAAGTCCGTTGCACTCCAAATACTTAACCAACTCTGTATTGATGACTTTTTCCATTACCTTAGATAAAATAGACAGTAATGCTATCGGACGGTAATTTTGTGGGAGACACTTTTTTGCCGTCTTTGGGATTGGCTGGACTCGAGCGATTTTCCAGCAGGCAGAACCGGCGATAGTTCTGGAGCACAGTTCTTAAGGACTATTGCCGGTATTCCGTCCGGGCCGGTTGCCTTCCTACAATCCAGTTGACGTAGAATGCGTTGAATAGTGCGCGGACGAAATCTCGCATCCCGCATGGAAGACTGTACCGGCGAGATCACAGGTGGCTCCAAAAGGCCGGGATCTAGGTTTGAATTCGCCGAAAATAAATTCGCGAACACATTAGCTTTATCCTTTGGATTCGTGAGTAACGTCCCGCTGTCTGTCACCAACGGAGGGAAAGAGGAGGATGCGAAATTACCGCTGACAGCTCTTGCCATTGACCAGAAAGAGCGCGAACCAGTTAGGCACCGAAGGAGCTTATTGATCACCATGTCGTTGTGGGCCTTCTTCGCGGTATCAATCGCCTGGTTGCACGCGTTTCTGATTCTAATAAAATTTGTTCTGCTAACATCGGTGGGATTGGAGCGCCATTGCTTAAAAGCTCTATTTTTTGCCGCTGTAATCAGCTCGCATTTTTTATCAAACCAAGGTCTATCAGACGAACTTCGTTTGATGGAATGTGGAATATACATCTCCATCCCCAGAAGAATAATTTCTTATACCGACTCCGCGCAAGCGTTAACATCGGAGTTTCCGAAGCACACCTCCGACCATGGAAAGGATGCGAAGAAATCTCGCGTATCGTCCCAGTTAGCAGCCCCATACTTCCATATATGGCGAAGCTGCCTAGGCCGGTTATTCGCTTGATATGCAAGTGCTTGCGTGACAGATACCAAGCAGTGATCTGAGTTTTCCAGTGGCTCAGAAACCTCTACGGTATAAATACTCGGTTCGGATGTCAAAAACAGATCGAGGATGTTCGCACAATCGCCTCGGGCATCCGGCACTCGCGTCGGTTCCTCCACGAGTTGAGTCAAGTTGTGGCTTACAGCAAACATTTCCGCTAGCCTCCCAGCCTCGTCGGTTCTGTTAGAATGTAACAACCAGCCGGAATTGTGCACATTAAAACCGCCAAAGACAACAATTTCAGTAGCTGGGTGGTTGATCTGTATCTAGTCGACGGTATATGAAAGATGTTCGAAAAATGTCGCCGGTCGATCGTCATTCGGGGAGCGGTAAAGACAACAAAGGAATTTAATGGAATTCTTCAGCACGACCCTCAACCATATGATGTCCATATTATTGGGTTCCAACGCCCTCATCCTCTTGCAAGCCAGATTGGACCGCCCGAAGACGCAGACTCCGCCCTTAAAACGGAATCTCGAATGCAAGTCGTATCCTGAGCAACGAAGATATGTCGAATCAGTTGACGAATCGACCTGCGTCTCTGTTAGGGCAAGGATATCAGTTTTCGTTGTTTGCAAATATTGGCGGACGGCGTTTACATTGGTATTGGTGAAACCGATGCCCCTGATGTTACAAAATGCCGCCACCAGCCGAGCGTGGGCCGAGCCTCGAGAGCTAGCCCGGTTATGCGATGACGAACCTCTCAAAGTTCCATTATTTATCATGATATCTGCATGATGCTCCCCCTGACATAGTCCCCCCGGAGATCCGAATGGGAGACTAGTTTACCTCCGGAATTCTTTATATCAGAAGGCACCATCATGACTTATCCCCGTGTCAGTCCGGGCTATCAGCCACACATCCGAAACACCGTCGAAGATTTCTCTCGACGATATCGCGGAATGTACAGCGTGACGGGGTGGTATCTCACCTTGGGACCGACTACCACCTAACCAACCTTTTCTCGAACCGGTCCATCAGCCAAGCTCCGAAAGATGGCCAGGGATTTCTCCCGACCATTTCACGGAGCCTAAAGCTTGATGGGGTGGTATTTCACCGGGTGCACAGGGCATTGGGACCCCGGCTACCACTCGGCCTTTAGTCGCCTCTTACGACAAGCTGGCCTAGCTGTGAGTATATTCTAACGCCCTACTCACAGGGCAGGTGGGAATATGTTTCCGCAAATAAATAAAGTATTTAGAAGAAAAGATCATAATCACATTCCCTGCCTACGAGTCCCGAGGACTCCCGAGAATTGTCAAATATTGCTGAACGCAGGACTCACCCCGGAACACATCAACTCTAACGAAGAACTAATAATAGTCGAGGATCCGCAAGAGAAAGCGAACTCCATTGGCGCCTGTTTCGAGGCAGTACACAAAGTGAATGAATCCATTCATTCTAACCTCGATATCTAAAACAGAGCTATCCAAAACCATATTTCGCTGCACAATGAACGGCAAAGTTGGCATTCCGAAAACAAAAGTTTCACCACCTTCAGTGAAAACAATAGAGCGGATGCGCCGCTTAGAAATATGCACACAAATATATTTGTGAATAAGAATGAACTCATGGACATCCTTAGATCCATTAAAAACAAGAAATCCTCTGGAACAGGTGGTATTCCGAATACAATTCTTAAACATCTGCCTCCGGAAGCGTTGAAAATTTACACTACCCTTGTTCAATAACGCTCTAAATAATGCATACTTTCCAAGACGTTGGAAAATAGCAGTAGTCCACCCCATCCCCAAAAAGGGCAAGTACAGGAGCAATCCCACTAACCTTCGCTCGATTAGTCTGCTTCCAAACATTAGCAAAATATTCGAGAAAATCATAAATAAGGCATTGATAAACTGGTGTGATGAAGACGACATCATTCCGAACAACTAGTTTGGCTTTAGATCGGGGCACGACACAGTGGAACAAGGCAAAACAACAATGCACAGGCGTATGTTTGGTTGACTTTGAAAAGGCCTTCGATACCGTATAGTTAGAAGGACTTGTATATAAGTTATCAAATCTAGGTTTGCCTGAATATCTGTTATACATCATTTACGACATGATAATGGATAAACAATTTGTGGTAAAATGTGGGGACAAAATCTCCAATAAAACTTTCCATATTAAAAATGGCTTACAGCAGGGAGCCGTGAATTCTCCCATTCTCTTTAATATTAATACTAATGATCTAGTTGGGTCTCTTAATCATGCTATTGCATATGCCGACGATATTGTAGTGTACAGATCAGAAAAAAAAAAATCGATGCCATTAACAGACTTCTTCAAGACGATATCAATATAATCAAACGCTTTTGTGATGATTGGAAATTGAAAATTAACTTCCAAAAAACAGAAACCATCCTTTTCAGAACATCTCTTTCTACAGCTTCAAGAGATACAAGGCATAATTGGAAAAACTTTTCCATTGTAGGAAGCAATAATCTTCCGCTGCAAATGAAAACTGTTGTCAGGTACCTTGGTATCTGAATGGACCAATACCTATACTTTGATAAGCACATAGTAGCTGCCCTATCCGCAGCTAAAAGTGCATATGCAATGACAAGAAGTCTGTTTCGAAATAGTCTCCTAGATCAAAAAGTTAAAATAATTTCGTACTCAGCATTTATTCGTCCAATATTAGTGTATGGTTGCCCGGTATGGTTTAACGTTTCCCCATCCTACATGGAAAAGTTTCGCATGTTCCAGAGGCAGTGCTTGCGTTCCTGCCTCGGATTACATAGAACACCTGAGTCTCAATACAGGAAATTCTATCCTAATAATACACGATGACAAATCAGGATTGAATAGGAGAGACAATTTCATTATCAAAATTATTCGTGGTCACACAGCAAGGGCAATGTGCAGCGAAAATAATCTTATCTCGGGAGCATACTACCCCAATGACAAGTACCTGGAGAATACACTCCAAAATGGGTTTATCCCACCAGAAGCGTTCCCTCTCTTGGATAGAAAAGGTCTTATCCAAAACAAGCATGGAGTCCCTATTATTTACTACGCTTTTCGTGGTGCCAGGGACAAACGGATTCTTTATCACAGCGATATATCAAATGCTGCAGTTCACTTGCGCTTTAGCATGACAAGAGCCGATCGAGATAAATCTATAAATGACCGATCCCATCCCAACTGGTGGTGGATTGACAATGAAGAAAGGATTTAATATCCCCAAATATAGTAAGATCTTCAGACGCTACGACGTCCCTTCCCATTCCTCATTTCCCTTTTCATATTTATTTATTCTTCCTTTTCATTTCCATTTTTCATTTAGATTCCTTTCGTTTTAAAATTTCTTTATGTTAACATTTTTGTTACTGTTTATTTTTTTTTTTTTACCTTATATTATCTATAAAAAAAAAAAATAATAATAAATGCAGAGAGAGAACTTCTTCCTCTAAAATATTCGGGTAATAGGAAATATATTAAAATATAAAAATATAAAAATATTATTGTACGCCGAAAGGCATTACACAAAATTGTGTCGTGTAATTTAGAGTGCTCGTGTAGAACCAGTAAATTATTTTAAGAATAAGAAAAGATTGTAAAATAGGATTTAGCATTTTAGTCCTAAGTCAACATTTGTTAAATTATTGCACAATAAATGCGTTATTCAACAACAACAACAACAGCTTTTACTCTCGCCATCGTGTATGAGGGCCTATGAATGTCCTGTGCAAAACCAGCACGCAGCAAACGATTGCCGGTACATTGTCCATAGTTCACGTGGATAAGAACCTTCTGAACGAAAAAAAGGATAACCGTTGAGAGTAACGTATCGTTAATTATATATGTTAAAATAAATGTGAGGTAATGGTCATTTTAGCTTGCCCGTAAAAATAAATTATTATGGAAAATTTAACAAGCCTCGAGAGTTGCTAAATAAGGCCAAGACCGGATCCCGGTTGTAGTGCCGATGATGATGATGATGAATGGTGTTGTAATCCAGCGCCGTGCTTCCTCGTTAGAGGGAAGAGCGTGGACCTTTTATTTTTAATCTTAATTAAAACGCAGGATTTAATTAATTTATCTTCTCTCAGAACTTTTCCGTTTATTCTTTTCTTTGTCTCTATTGTTTCTGAACTAATAACTTCTTCTCTATTGTAACAACTTCTATCTTTATCTTTTTCTGAACTCCTTACTTCTGACTTGTTTCTCCGACTTATCTCAACTCTAATAACTTCTTCTCAACTCTCAACTCTTTAATCTCAACTGTATCTTTTTCTCACTCTTTTCTCAACTTCTTCTCAACTGAAACTCAACTCTCAACTGTATCCTATTCTCAACTAACTCTACTCAACTGTATCTTTTCCTCAACTAACTCTTCTCAACTGTATCTTTTTCTCAACTAATTCTACAATTAAATTTTCCCTCTTCTTATATAACATTGTGTTCTAATCTACTGTAAATTATAACTTGAACTCAGTCACCCGCGAACTCTCTTACAGAGAACACCATTTCTTTAACAGTGCGATAGTTAAAAAAGTGAAGTGAATTGTCCTAGAGTAAAAGTATTTAAAAATCGAAAATTCCCTTGAACTCACAAACAAAACACAACAAGGATACACCAGGTAAGAAACAAAAAAAAAAAAAAAAACATGGTCCTAGGGCCAAGCCATCATTCCGGCAATAAGTTCGTAGAACTGGGAGAATGCTCACTCTCAGGCTATACAGCCAACGTGCCAACAAAAAAGAAAAGACAATCCCGCAGCCCATTGTCTTTCAATTTCCCTGCTCTCCCGACCAAAACCGCAATAAAAAACCCACGGTTCGTTCAAATCTACCCAACCGAAACATCAATGCCACTTACATCCGTCAACGTCTTTGTACTAAAAAGAATCATTGATTCTATCAGTACGCAGTACGAAAAAATTACACTTCTTAGGGATGGTTCTATCCTAATTTTAGCTAAAGACCAAGAAATCGCTGATAGATTCATCCACTCTACGCGTTTTGACACAATCTGTCCGGTCAATATTAGACTGCACCCCAAACTAAATACTTCCAAAGGGGTTGTGTATGCCCCTTGCCTAATTAACGTCCCAGAAGCCGACATTATATCAGAAATGGGTTCCCAAGGTGTGGTAAATGTCTTCAAATTCACAAAAATTAACAACGAAGAACGATTACCCACAGGATTGATGCTGTTTTCTTTTGATCGGCTACAACCACCAACAACAATAGAAATCGGCTGGTACAACGCCAAGGTCAAGGAATACATTCCAAGGCCAATGCGGTGCCGACAATGCCAATTACTCGGCCATACGGCAAAATGGTGTAAACGCACAACAGCATGTAATACATGTAATCTGCCACCACATCCCGAAACTGAATGCACAAGAACAATGTGTGCTAACTGTCTAGGTCCGCACCCGGCCTCTTCCTCTACCTGCCCTAAATATATTGAGTACCAAAAAGTACTAGAAATTCAAACAAAAAACAAAACAACCCTAGCTGACGCTAAACGCATATATAGGGAACAGAACACAATACAAACAACAAATAACGATCTTTACTCCGATCAAATTAGAAAACACACGTCTGCGCCTATAACTCCAACCAGTTCCAATACACTACTACCAAAAGTAATTCAAAATCCAATAGCCGTAAACAAATCTCCCAACAAAGAAACAAATATATTTCCCTCCTCTTCCTATACAGCTCTAAAAGAAATTGAAAAGAGAAAATATCCCATCTCCCAACGAATAAATATAACTAAAACTAAAGATCAATCTTCCTCCTCCCTAGAAACTCAAACGCATGCAAGCAAAGCCAAACCTACCACCACACAAACACAAAAATCCCAGTTAGATCAAATCGGGAATATCCCTCTACCTGAATATGGAAATATATAATTCTAACCTCTCTCAACAGCCTATTGACTCCGCGGCACGGAGCTCTTCTCACTCAAATCAATTCGAGTGAATTGGAAAACTGAGTGGGACGAGCTGTGTGGCGCGGAGTCAGGAAAAGAACCACCGTTATACCCCCACCTCGAACTCTATAGCAACATCCAATTATAACCCCGCAGACTGCTTAATACTTCAATGGAACCTGAATGGGTTTCATAACAATTATCACGAGTTACAGCTCCTTATAAAAGAACTCAAACCGTCCATCATAGCACTGCAAGAAACGCACTTACCCCACTCTTCAAATGCGAAAGTGCCTCGGGAATACATAGTATACTTTAACAATCTTAAAGAAAATAAATCCTGTAAACAAGGGTCCGGGATATTAATACATCGGGCACTAACCCATAAGCATATCAGTCTTAATACCCCTTTCTCGGCCACGGCAGTCGAACTAACGGGCGAACTAAAGCTAACCGTGATCTCAATCTACATTCCTCCTACTCAACCATATACCCTGTCTGACTTGAATAAAATAATTCAACACATACACACCCCCATTCTTCTAATGGGAGACTTCAACGCTTGGAGTACAATATGGGGATCACAAACAACAAATAAAAGAGGGAAAACCGTGGAACAATTTTTACTACAATCACAATTGGTAATATTGAATAACGGCAATCACACTCATTTTTCCACACACAAGACGTTTACAAATGTAGACCTTTCCCTCGTATCATCCCAACTGTCCCCTAATACAAACTGGGAAATACTAGATAATCTACATGGAAGTGATCACTTTCCAATAAAAATCTGTATTTCAACCGGCAACAATAAAAAGGGAAAAATCAAACTCCTACCTAAATTCAAATCTGACCGAGCAAATTGGAACAAATTTCAAACTATCACCACACAATTCCTTAATCTACATAACACAAAATCCAACATAAATCAAGAAGCTGCCGTTATCACAAAAGCTATTCGAACAGCCGCCAATGGCTCCATTCCACAGACAACGAAAAGGTATCACAAAACCGCCGTACCATGGTGGAATCCAGATCTGGCAAAGCTACGGGCAGAAAAGCAATTGGCATGGAAAATTTTTAAGAAGCACCCAACCGACCAACATCTCTTAAGGTACAAAAGGCTTAACGCCATGTTCCGAAGAACAGCCAAAATCGAAAAAGCAAAATCCTTCAGGTCCTTCACGGAAAAACTAAACCCAACATACACCCCCAAAAAGATATGGGCCAACATAAAAACGCTAACAGGCAACTATAACCCATCTACTATCAATTTAATACATACAGGATCCGACGCCCTCACATGTCCGGACAAAATAGCCAAATACTTCGCCGAGACTTGGGCAAATACGTCCTCCAACTTCAACTTCCACCCAGATTTCCATACTGCCAAAAACCAAGTAGAGGCGCATCCAACGCCCCCAAGCAACCCAAGTAATTCCTATAATAGCGTTATCCAACTTCCCATAATACAGATAGAACTAGAATCTGGTCTTCATACCGCAAAAGGTAAGACACCAGGCTTTGATAGAATTGACTACCAAATGGTAAAAAACGGGCCAACGATTTTGAAACAACGCCTTCTAAATCTGTTTAATGCCATATATACAACTGGCACCATTCCTCAAATGTGGAAAGTATCCACAATTATCCCTCTACCAAAGCATAATAACAAAACTGATACAATCCACGGCTACCGCCCCATTTCCTTACTGCCTTGTTTAGGAAAAGTATTGGAAAAAATTGTCGCTAAGAGACTAAACTGGTACCTAGAAAAATATAATCTGATAAGTACCAAACAAGTCGGTTTCAAACAAAGCAGGGGAACAATGGATGCGCTTCTTCATATAGATAACCATATTGTTGGTGCCCTTTCTAGACTGTGGGGAGGAAGTATTGTACCTGTCATGGGCACACGGTTCACTTCCTCCTCCATCCAATTGTCACTAATTAAGTTTGGCCGAATATCGCAGCAGGTACAGGAAACGCGCTTTAACAACGAAATGTGTCTAGTTGCGAATTTAATTTACCTTTAAATTTTGAAAATCAAACAGTTAATGAACTTTATTTTTATTGGATGTATTTTATCGAATGGCTTCATTTGATTCAATCTGAATAACTACTTGTTTTGTTATCTAATTGCCCGGCATCTTTTAAAAACCACAAAGTACTACACCACACTAACTTCTTCAAAAGAAAACACTCGACTCGAATTAACTGGTTTCGCACCGTACCCGGCGGAGGTACGGTGAATGGCGAGCGACCCGACCGCCACGGAGATTGAATTACGACTCAAACGATATCCTCACCAATAAGGATATCGTTTTTTACCTACCACCAGGGAAACGTAAAGTCTCTCTTGGTGGTATAGGAAACCAGATCTTGTAATACAGGTCATGGTGGTATGTGTGGGATCGTTGAGATCAATGCTATTCACACGTGCAGTGGAACAGCGAAACAGGCAGGCGGCAAAGACAAAAGAAAAGGCGACCAAATGGTTCGCTCTTTAATGAGGGTCATGTTTATACGATGCCTCGTCGCTATTTTCGACGTTAGGAGAAAAAGGTGCTAAAAGCAATATGGATGTTTATGGCATCTCTGGCTGCAATAGAAACCGGGTTCATATTTGCATTAGAAAATGCTGGAGAATTTGGTTTCAGCGTCTATTGCGCTAATTATATGCAGCTGCTTGGGTTGTTTGTTGGTAAGACAAACAAAAAAGGTTGCCAGGCAATGTGTATGTATGGTATATGGCGCGGCTGGGAAAATAGACGGCGCGATATTTATGGTCCCTGTCATGACGGTTACATTGATTGCAATCCGAATTATTTTGTTTACAGGAATTTGTCTGGTGCCGAATTGGTTCAGAATACCAAATAGGAAAACAAAGAAATCTTATGAAAAATTGTATGCGAAGGGATGCATGAAGGTAAGTTTTCTTTATAGGGATTTTAGGGTTATAATAATTGGGTCTGTTTGATGCGTGAAGCATGTAAGATGCTAATGCGAATTGCATTAGCGAAAGCTGGTGCAGACCCGGGTTATGGTTATGGGGTTTTTTTCAGGAAGGCGAGCCGTGGGATCTGGCGGAATCGCCACAAGACTTCGAAAAAGCATTCGACCGCATCGGTCCACACATCATCCTCCACAAATTACAAAAATGGAAAATAGGACATCATATGTATAACTTTGTTAGATCCTTTCTGAATAATAGAAAATTCAGGATCAAATGTAACGGCGTGTTCTCTGGCGTCCATAATATAAATACTGGAATCCCCCAAGGATCACCGTTATCAGTAGTATTATTTAAGATAGCGTTTGAAGAGTTAAATAGCATTATCTCTAAACATAAAAATGTAAAACATTGTCTCTACGCCGACGATCTTATATTATTCACAAATGTAAACGACCTAGAAGTGGCTAGCAAAACTTTCGAAAATATCCTATCAGACATACAAAAATGGTGTAACTATTCAGGCTCAAAAATTTCGAGCGTGAAATCTAAAATATTACATATATGCAAAAAGAAACGTAACAAATCTTTATTAGTAAATTTTGAAAACACTTACATTAGGAATGTAGATACACTAAAAATTCTCGGCCTACAATTCGATTGTAAATACAATTTTAAGAATCATTGTCTAGCCCTTAAGAAAAATCTAGTGTTAAGGTTAAACATACTGAAATATTTGTCATCTAAAAACAGCTCAGCCCATACTAACACACTAATAAACATTACTAGAGCTCTCCTACTGTCAAAAATAGACTATGGCCTACTAATATACGGTAATTGCAGCAAAACAACGTTACAGACAATTAAATCTCCCTACCACGCAGCAGCCCGCATAAGTACAAGGACTTTTCGGACCACCCCAATTACGAACATCCTAACAGAAAGTGGACTCCCGGCCATAGAAAATAGGAAAAAAACTCTGTCGTCCAAACTAGCCGCAAAGTTTCCCGCAATGGCCTCAACACCCATTTTAGAGACATTAAACGAATACTTAAGAGAAAACGCCCTCAAAAATATACTTCGGCCTTAGGACACTCAATAGAACTGGCAAAAGAACTGCTCGCCACACCTACACCACAAAGACAACGAGCACATTCTCCCCCGTGGCTAATACCAACAGATTGTGTAATAGAAGTATAGCGTTTGAAATAATAGTGAAGAAAATCGTGTGATTCGAACTGACGCTATGACAGCTCGAATCACGAAAAAAATTTTACCTTAAGCGTTACACACCAGGCTACTGACCGTGTTTAGAATTTTATTTCCAAACTCGAGTATATTCCACTGGTGTGAATAATTTTTATTTTATCGCTTGGTATACGGTTCTGATGTATTTTTCTTATTCGATTTTTTTCGTTCGGTGTTCTTCACTATTTTTGCTTGCTTGTGAATTGTGTGTATCTGTTAGAATCACTACAGAAGACCTATCACAGCTCCCCAAAAGCACGACTAACCAAGAAGTATACCAACAACACTTCCAATTATTACGAAACAAACACCGGGAATGGGACCTACTCTTTACCGACGGTTCCAAAACAAAAGAAGGTACAGCATTCGCCGTAGTAAACAGAACAGATACAGTCATCAGAAAAGGACTTTTACCCGAATTCTGCTCTATCTTTTCAACCGAAGCAACAGCAGTGCTGGAAGCAATCAATTTAGTTGAGAAAAATAAAACACTAATTTGCACCGACAGCCTGTCCGCAATACAAGCAATACAGAACCCGAATAACAAAAACCAATTAATCCACATGATTCAGGACAACTTAATCCGGAAGCAATCCAAAGTAAAACTGCTCTGGGTCCCTGGTCATAGTGGTATAAGGGGAAACGAAGCAGCTGATAACGCAGCCAAATTGGCTATAAAGGAGCCATTAACAACTTTCTACGTGTACAACAATAAGGACATAGACAGGTACTTTGAAAGGGAACTACGAAAGATAGAACAATTGAAATGGTTAAATTACAACCATACATATGTAGCAATAAACCCTAATAGACAACCCGTCACCTACCCGACAACATCGCCCGTGCAACAGATCAAATGCTTTCTCCGCCTGCGCCTTGGACATACACGTATAACCAACCAGTATCTCATCAATAAAACCAACCCACCCACATGTCACATCTGCAGATCTAACTCCACATTGTCATCCAAACACATCCTCTTGGAATGCGAAGGCATAAAAGCCCTCGCTCACCGACATCTTCAAGACGACATCAGAAACATCATCTCCGACCCAACCGCAACCAACATAGCCAAGCTCTACCACCTACTAACCCTAGTTAAGCTTCAAAACGTAATTTAA
Source organism: Microdon myrmicae (assembly GCA_963931805.1). Taxonomy (NCBI): domain Eukaryota; kingdom Metazoa; phylum Arthropoda; class Insecta; order Diptera; family Syrphidae; genus Microdon; species Microdon myrmicae. Next base: position 87,794,063 of record OZ007497.1, read on the forward strand.
CAAAAAAAAAAACAAATGTACACATAAATATTTAATGCCAAACTAGCCGAAAGCCTTAGTTGCTAGCGCTATTAGATTTAAGTTATTATGTAATTCACTTACATGGTAATAAATAAATAAAAAAAAACTTGAACAAAAACAATTTTATCACAGTATTACTTAATCTACTGTGACTTTTAATTTTGAACAAACTTTGAACGAAAATCAAAGAGCTATGTTTCGAATGAAAAAAGGGGCATGTTATGAAAAAAGGGGCATGTATGAAGTGTACTGAAACTGACTTGATATAGAATATTGTGGATGTTTATTAAGGATATGTATTAAGTGAGAATGTTAGATATGTTAAGAGAATGTTTTAAGGATGTGTTAGATAAATAATGAGATTCAGTGTTAAAGTTAATAATCATAAGGACAGTAGTATTCTGGAATACTACAATGGTCATTTTATTCTCTTCGAGCCAATAGTTGGAAACAATTCTATTTTCCCCAAACATTTTAGAGCATCCCTTATTTGTACTTCGACAACACCTTCTTTGTAATCAAAACAAGTCGCGATACTTGCAACTAATCTCAATAACACATTTTTGTTTTAAGCAAAATAACTTACCCGAAAACGGTTGTCGTCGATAACGTAGTTTCTTCCCATTCTTCCTCAATAACTTTGGAACAGGAGGATCCGAGGCTCTCTTATTTGTGTTGTCCTTATTTTCTGTGGCAGTGAAGTGGCCGTTAACGTGCTTCTGGAGTGCCAACTAAAATATTAAAACCAAAAATTTGTTTTTGTTCGTAAAGTTGCCTTGTGCAGAAAAAAAAAAAACCAAAAGACAATAGCAATCAACTCACTTGAGACCCGAATCTTAATCCGCATCCATCAACTATACACTTAAACGGCTTTGTACCTATGTGAAATAATACATGTCGCTCCAGCCATCGCCTTGAGCATGATTCCCTGCCATATACTTTACATCCCATCCAGAGACAGGCAAATGGTCCTGTTTGCGTGTTAACATGATGCGACTGCATGTGATCTAACAGCTTCGTATTACTTTCATGTTTTTTATTACACTTATCCCAATAGCAGACGCCATCATGGCGACGTATTCCCTTTGGACCAAAGCGATGCCCAGACTCGTGCTTCGCAGGGAAACGAATTGTCTTTGGTTGAGATAAAATTGGACTGATTGCACTCTTTGGCAGTGTATCACTTTCGGCTAACGTTATATCAATCGTTGGCGATGATGCTGTTGTTGTATCTAGTTCCTCGTTCTTAACATCATTTAATAGTGAGATCGATGATGTCGAAGCTGGAGACGCTTCTAGGGATGTGTTCAGAGACAGCGATAGCTGATCATCAAGTTTACCACTTTGTTCCGATGTTATCGTATTCGATGCTGAATCGGATGAATGCGAAGGTGATGAAGGTGTATGGTCAGATATATTCGCTTCTAGAGATTCGTCTTTAATTGTCTCCAGCTGATCTTGAGGTTTTGCAAGCACTAGAGTTTTTTCATTGTGGGCATTTTTTAATAGGTCAAAAAGGTCTTCAGTTCGATCGGGCTTGATATCGATACTTGAGGCAGTGTAGAGAGATGGGTATGCGAGAGCAGGTGGTGATTTTGGTGGAATTGGAGTGATAATTGGTGATATTGTTAAGGGCACTGATAATTCGGGGAGTATTTTCTTGGTAGTGTCGTTTGAGTTTTTTGTTTTGTGATCGTCCTTCTTTTGATATGATTTGGTTGAGGGTGAGGATTTATTGGCGCCATTTACTTTGCAGTTGGTAATAACGTTCTGGGTGCCGGAAGAGATCGTCACCAGAGGTGGTGGTTGTGTGGACGACACCTGATGGACTGAAGGTGTAAATCCAGTGCTGGCTTTAACTATTGCTAATTTGTTGAAGGTACTCGGTGATACTGATAGTGGTGGTACGTGCCCCTGTGGCAAAGTACTTTGCGTGTCCAATACCACCTGTTCGGCTTTGAGCTGTTGCAGTTGTTGTGCAGCGGCCACTTCGTGATGGGGACTAAATATTGAACTCAAACCTGGCATTACTGTGTTGGTGTTTTGAATGGGCTGTAGGGCAGGTAATTGTTGCGGTTGAATTGCCACAGTCTGTTTATTTGAGCCTAATACTGCGGGTAAGGAAGCAGCGTTGAGTAGTAAACCAGTAGTTGTAGCCATAAATATGGGCTGTGAATGATGGAGTCGATTGTGCGTACCAACTGAGTGTTGCTGTTGTTGGTGCTGCTGCTGTTGTTGCTGTTGTTGGGTTTGAAATTGGTTAGACAGAATTTCTTGAAAATTCGTGGCAGTGATTGAGGTATTAGTCTTGTTATTTGCAGTATGTTGATCAACGTTTGCGGTTGCGGCACCCACCGTTGTGGTATTCAACGATTGGTTCCCATTGTCTATGCTGAATGCCGGAGGACTAGATCCTGCGGATGGAGTTGTAAATTGTTGTAACTTAAAGACGGTACCATTAAGGAAATACTGTGCAGTGGTTGTTGGATGAGAATGATTATTGCGGGCAGTTGTTAAGTGACTAACATTGGCTGCGATTAAATTTGGAAATTGGACTAGATTTGGCATCATAGGTATCTGATAGAGAGATGGCCCGGTCGATATTTTGGATACCGCTACCGCAGCTGTTGTCGTGCCACCATTTCCTGGAGACTTGGAGACGTTCACATTCGACACAGAGACCTGCTGTTGTGAGGATGTGGGCACTAATTGTGGTGGCTGAGAAGCTTGTGGAATACGGATAGCGGTCAGAAGCACCGTTGGCTGTTGTGGTTGTGGCAGAGACTGAGGTGTTGCGGAGTTTGGTGTCTTCATAACAGATGTTGTCTCCTGCTTCTTTTTCATGTCCATCCCTCGGGGGGCTATCGGGACATGCTTTTTTGGCGATTTCTCCACTAATGGATTGGAATGTGGAGGAGCAGCAGTTGTTTTTCGTAAATTCGGTGCCACCTGGGCGATCTTAGGAGGTTTACTTCGTTCAATTTTCTTCAAAGCCGGCGGCAGTGAAGATACATTCGCTTTAGATGCACGCTCCTGGTCTTCTCTTATTTGAGTTGACAACATATTAAAATATTTATTTAAACTAGACCCTGAGGACACAGTAGATGTAATACAATTAGGTGCTACTGATGATGATACTGATGAGACAACTGCCGTTACTGTAATTGATGGCGTTAGTGTTGCCATACAAGAAGATGATGGCAAGACGTGTGCAGTATTCTCTTTCTTTACACAACTCTGGTGTGACTGTGGTTTTATTTGTGATTTAAAATATCCTGTAATTTTCGTTTGCGAGTCTTCCAGAGCAGCAGCCTTAAGGCGCTTTGAACTGGCAGCGACTGATTGTTGTTGTAAGGAGTTGCCATTAATATTTGAATTATCTAACGATGTAGTATTTGCGCGGCTTTTCTTGGTGTTCGAATCGGTTGTTGTCAATGATCCTTGTGAATGACGTTTATTATTTTTATTTGTTACTGATGTAAAATTCTTTGGATTCTGAACAATATCGCCAAAATTTCTTCCACCACCAACGGTCCCACCCACAGATGACCATGGCCAAACGTGTTGTGAGACTTTTTGCAAAGGCGGTGGTATTTGAGACTTTCCCTGTTTCTGTAGTTGCTGTTGTAAATGAACACTTTTATTTTGAGATTGATTTTGTTTTTGTTGTTTACAGCCTTTTACAGCATTTTGCACCACCCCTGAAGAATTAGTCGTTGGTGATTTGGTTGTATTACCATTTGCAGTAGATAGGATTGTTTGGGGGGGCATATTGGACTTGTGCTGAAGCTCATCTCCTATTAACGACGGACTATAAGGTGAGCCCGGATCAGATGCATCACTGGATGTAGTGCTGGAGTCAGTACAACTGAGCGATGTAGCTACACCACTGGAAAGACAGAAGAAAAAACGGTGTAAAAATATATGCAAATCTATTATTATTTTAAATGTAATACATCTATATTTAATGCCTGAGCTAATAAGGAGGATACGAATTGCGTGCGACCATACGTATATAGCGTTTTGCGACGATAGTGAAGACCGAGTGATTCGAACCGACGCTATCACGGTTAGAATCACTAAAATATAGGACCAAAGCTCAACGCATCAGGCCATTGCCGCGTATGGGAATTCGATTTCCGAACTCAAATACATTCGACTGAAGTAGAAATGCTATATTATTGTTATGGTATACGGCTTTAATGGATGTGCTTTTGGTGGTGTTGTTCTTCACTATTGTTCGTGTGTATCTGCTAGAAACGCCACATCACTCCATTCCCAGTAACTTTCGTTACGATCAACTTCGAAATGAGAACGACTGAGCGAAGAGCGAGCGAGAGAGCGATCGAGGGAATGTCAGAGCAGGCGAGTGAGCCGGTGCTCTGCGTAGAAGTCGTGTGATTGTAAGTAGTAAGGTTCTGTGTGCGTATGGGAGTGTGTGTTATGTCCTACAAATCACGTCGAGGTCGCCAGTTATAGCGTTTGCGACGATAGTGAAGAGCATGTGATTCGAATCGACGCCATCACGGTTAGAATCACTAAAATATAGAACCAAGGCTCAACGCATCAGGCCACTGCCGCGTGTACGAATTCTTATGTTATCACTATGGTATACGGCTTTAATGGGTGTGCTTTTGGTGTTGTTGTTCTTCACTAGTCGTGTGTGTATCTGCTAGAAACGCCACCCGTACAAACCTCCAACTGATAACTCTAATTTGATGGTGGTTGGGCAACAAATCCAAACCGTATTTTTGTAAAATTATTCCACGTTAGACAATTCATTTTAGAAGTTGTTAGCTTAGCACTGTCTGTAAAACAACTGGGTATGCGTAAAACCTTCTGTTAGCGACTAGTCGGTTTGTGATATGTCTTCAAATTCATATATAAAAATAATGACAGATGAGAAGTCTATACAGTTAGCAAAAGCAAATCCCTATGTAATTTTACTGATCAAGGAAAAGGCGAGAATAGAAGCAGCTAGAATTTTCCAAAGCTGATGCAAATGACGTAAGTTTCTGTACAAATATGAATCCAAATTTGTTCCTGTACGGATGCTATGAATACCGGTAATTTGCGAAACGTACACCGAATAGAGAATATTCAAAATACACAACAAAAACCATACATAGCGACTATTGAAAAATCTTTATGTAGGTGTTTGGCGGATGTTGGATTTTAATTGGCCGGTTGACACTTTTAGCAGAAGTTTGTCGGCCTTCTGTTGAAGGCTTTGGTGACAGCGTTCCGCCGAACACTGCTAGCACACAAGAGAATCCACAACGCGAATAGCACAATGAAACACGAAGATTGGTTTGTGATTTAATCTTTTATTTTAATGACACTAATTGTTTATATTTACACTATATGATAAATTTGGTGGTGAATGTCACAACTATGTTCTAAGCAAACGTAATAAGCCACGCGAACGAAGTACGAGTTACTCGGTCAAGTTACATTAATTTACGATACGCGTTCGGAACACCAGCTACTCAAATTAATTCTTTTCTTCCTCCTCGTTCGGACTGTCGTCTCGTTGACGAATACATTCAGACTGCCTATCTCAACCCCCAACAATATCCTGCTGCAGATCGTACCTATGTCTCCCAGAAGAAATCTTTCATTTCATCCGCTAACAGAATTTTCCACAGTATCTGTTAGCGGCATGTTATTAATGCCCATGGGTAATTTAGGTGCCTGAAAAGAAGAAAGACCATCGACGCATACATCCTTATATCATTATCACCATCCGTGGTGGTGATCGAAGTTCGGATCGACGGTTGTCGATTGTGTGCCGCTTCTATTTGCATAGCACATCTGGCGCGCGGCCGAAAGATATCCTGCAATTTGCATGGATGTATGGTTCATGGGTTTTGTTTGACTTTTGTCAATACACCCGAAATCCATTAGATCTTTCTAATGGGTGTGAAATACAAACAGACACCGTGGGATAGGAGTAGTTCCCTTGTAGGTTTTAAACCTCATACATTGTGAATTATCTTGTTGAGATAATTACGGTTGCCGTTTCTTTTGTTGGATGATAGATTTGGTGGTCTTTGTGGTAGACCACCCACACGTGCGTCCGTTATTCGGAGAATTTGCTGGTGATAGCGAATCCTTGTAACATCGTGTAGATGTTCAGGATTTTCGATTGTGCAGTGTTGGAGTGCGGCGCATTTCAATCTTTATGGATAAGATGAATGAATGCTTTTACCTTTGTTTCAGGTATGCTACACTCGACTTGTTGCTTGATATTGAAAGCTTTGGGACGTTCAGTTCCTTGCTTCTTTTTATATCGGTTCGCATTTTTGCAGCCTCCTATGACCTTTGTTACAGGTATTGTAATGACTATTGGCCGCGTGTCTGTGGGCACGTGGGCTGCGTTATCAGGTAAGTAAGTTCTTTGAAGGTAGGAACCTTACCTGCGCGGAATTGTGCGTTCGTAGAACGCTACAGGTGTATCTCTTCTACCACGGCATATGTCCGAGCTATAAGCGAGTTACCAAATGTAATTTTTCCTTACAACGTCGCAAATATGGTTCCTGAAATGAGTTTTCTTCCAGAAAGAAGCTAAGATGGAAACAAATCTTGTAAAGAATAGCATAATGGAATTCAAAAAATGAACGATATGCAATTTCCTCGAATAAAAATCTATGAAAGAAGGGTGGAATTGAGTATCAACTCACCATTTCTTTACATGAAATGCCTCCACAAGTTATATTTAGGATGTCCTTAGAGATTAAAGCAACATGTAATGGTGCCACCATCAAAGGATGCGACACTTATATACTAATTAATAGTGCAATTCGCCACTAAGCTCCTGACCTCCCACTAAGCGAGTCAAGGAAGGTCCAGAGGATTGACTTCCATCTGGCGACCATTTTGTGCGTGGCTGTTGTTTGGTTTATGTAGAGTAGGGGAAACGGGTTCGGTGCAAGGCTAATAACCTTGGAACTGGCTTAGCTAGCGGTCGCGCTCGACTTAGTAGTTAGTACAGCCACGAGCGAGCAGGTATGTCTGTTGCGCAACGGATTATTATTAAAAAAAAATTACAAATGAAGGCGTTAAACCCTCGGACACTTTTTCTCGATTGAAGGCACAGTTTGGTGATGATACAGTGTCTCAGAATCGTGTGTATACGTGTGTGTTTCTACTACAACCGGGAACCGGTCTTGGCCTTATTTAGCAAGTCCTGAGGCTTGTTAAATTTTCTATAATGATGTTTTTTTTTTTGGGCAAGGTCATTAGTCTTGCGCCGGAGGCTCGCCGACGGGGAATCGAACCCCGGTCTCCCGCGTGACAGGCGGGTATACTAACCATTATACTATCGAGGGGCCATGTATACGTGATCCAGAGAATTTAAAAGTGGGCGAGAAGGTATAGAAAACTAAAGTCATGATCGACGCCCAAGGACTTGTCGTACAGATGACAACATCGGTGCCGTTCGAGAGCTTATCGAAAGTGATCGCAGCTTAACTGTTGGAGAAATCTCAACAAAAGTGAGTATCAACTATGGAAGTGTTCAATCCATCACTTGCAATAAGCTCTCGACCGGCACGGGTGTTGTCATTTGACTTGTCCTTGAACGTCGATCATGACTTTCGAACTGCAAAAAAGTAAAATTACCGCTTATATTTGATTCATCCGAGTAGCATGTACAACGTATCGTCATCGTCGGCACTACAACCGGGAACCGGTATTGGCCTTATTTAACAAGCCTGAGGCTTGTTAAATTTTCCATAATAATTTGTTTTTCCGGGCAAGGTTATTAGCCGTGTGTCAACCTTTCTCAGCATGTCGCTGCATGGATTGGTTCACTACTTGGTGGATGCCAAAGTAGCTATCCAAGGGTGTCACGTGGAGACTGTATGTCAACTTGGATTGAACAGGAATATGGATCGTCCTGGCCTTCGCTGGGTTGAAAGCAGTGACTTTACCCTGTAAGTTCGCTCCCACCCAGCACCATACCAATTAGAACAGCACTTTATTTTAGGTTTAGTTATATTTTAGGATGTCCTTAGATATTAAAGCACTATGTACGGTTCCACCATCAAAGGAAGCGACACTTATATACTAATTAATAGTGCAATTTGCCACTAAGCTACTGACCTCCCACTAATCGACTCAAGATTGACTTCCATCTGAGTGGTAGAGTGAATATACGAGGGGGAATCAAATATAAACGCTAATTTTACTTTTTTGCTTAGCAACAAGTTGCGAGCTAGATAATCTTGTGCGTGGCTGTTGTTTAATTTATGTACAGTAGGGTTCCCCTAATAACCTAATAACCTTGCCCGTAAAAATAAATTATTATGGAAAATTTAACAAGCCTCGAGAATTTCTAAATAAGGCCAATACCGATTCCGGTTGTAGTGCCGATGATGATGATGAGGGGAACCGTCTTGGCTAGCAACCAGTCTCGACTTTGTAGTCAGTACAGCCATGAGCAAGCAAGAGGTACATACGTCTGTTGCGCAACGAATTATTATAAAAACAATTTAAAAAATGAAAGCGTTAAACCCTCGATTGAAGGCACAGTTTTGTGATGATACAGTGTCTCAGAATCGCGTGTATACGTGGACCAGAGAATTTAAAAGTGGGCGAGAGCGTATAGAAAACGAAAGTCATGATCGACGCCCAAGGACAAGTCGTACAGATGATAAGATCCGTGCCATTCGAAAGCTTATTGAAAGTGATCGCCCCTTATCTGTTGGAGAAATCTCATCAGAAGTGGGTTTAAGTTGTGGGAGTGTTCAATCCATTATCACTGATCTTAGCTTCAAAAAAATGTCTGCTCGACGGGGTCCGAGGTTATTAACCGTAAATCAACAACAGGTCAGGTTGGAGATCAGTGGAAGACTTCTGGATCGATTTCGACAAGGCGAGAATTTTTTGTAGCGTATCGTCACATAAGATAAACGTGGGTACATCATTATGCTCCCGAGATGAAAATGGCAAGTAAGGAGTGGCGAAGGAAGGTGAAGACCAAAACTCTTCTCTCAGCCTGAAAATTTCTTCCAACGATTTTTTCCGACTCAAAGGGAGTTATAATGTTTGATTTTCTTCACGAACAAAGGACAGTGAATGCATCTTACTACTGTCTGTTGTTACAGTCGGCAAAAGCCGTATATCAACAAAAAAGACGAAGTATGCCCATTTGAGATGTTATCCTTCTTTATGACAACGCCAGGCCTCACATCGCGTCCTTGACAAGGGAAAAATCCTTGGACGTCGTTCATGACTTTCGAACTGCAAAAAAGTAAAATTACCCTTTAAATATAAAGGGTTCACTCATTTCGTCTACCACTTGCATAAAACCAAAAATAGCATTATTAATTCCGAAGATACCCTTTATCACAGGCACCGATTTTAACTCCAAATATCCCTACTGGAATAATTGTCTCTTGCCTACACGGCAAAAAAAAAATTGAATCTATGGTACACCGAACATTCTCATATCCTTAATTTGAAATAGACGCACCTTACATTGGTACGCGGCTCATTTTTGGACATTTGTTTTATGCTCCAAAACTTACTTCCCCAAATCATTCCTCTATAAGTATCGGCTAGCGTTTTTGATCACAACGCTATAAGAGCACTCATATAAAGGTAACGAGCATCCAGAACTCATATCGGATATATACCCGACTACAATCTCAAAAATAGGAACATCTGCACCATTACATTGAAGCGAACACCTCCCTCTTCCTACCGAGAGAAACCTAACGACAGTTGAGATAAATAAGATTCTCGTCGAAACTTAGGAAACTCAAGCAATAGGAAAACAACTGAGGGGTATTCCGATATACCGGGACGTTAATAAAAACGTTAATAAGATATTCGGCACTGCTCATATCATTGGCCCAATCGTCCATAACGGTGTCGTGGTCAATAATGACACCCATAAAGACCAAGATTGACAATCAATAAGTAATGTTTAGCCATCAGTCAAAGAGCGTGGGACACATTTTGCACAGACCTTTCTTTTGCCAAACCAAATGGTTCTGATTGCGTCTCTGTTGACGTTTGAAGTATCTTCCACCGTTTGCATGAAGCATTGCGATCATTTGTAATAAAAACAGGTACACTTTTCCGATGCGTGAACTGAAATTGGCACTCCTTCACGACTGTTAAAAAAAATCGCTTACCTGGACCATAAAAGTCAGATCAGTCCGGGCTGAGAAGGGCGACAGATAATCCGGGTGTCATTCCGTTGACCTCGAGAAGAGGAAGATCTTGCCGAGGAACCATCCCTTTGATTTTCATAGTCCTTGTGCAAATCTGATACGAACAAAGTTCCTTTTGGCTTAACACCCTCACCGGAACGATTCATCTTGGTTGGAGGAAATATGACAGTACAATAAAGGGAGTTATCACAGAGAGAGTCGGATACTTTGCACTTGATGTACAGGCGATTCACTGAGCAGAAAGGACACTTTAAAAAAACGCACGTTGCAATGAAATAGTAGCAATGGGTCTTTTAACACGGAATCTGGAGCACAAATCGTTGGGAATTTAGTAGGACTGGAAATTTACTTGAGCAAGTAAGTTAAATTGGAAAAGTTCATTAAATTCACAGGGAATACAAATCTTCTTATGACACTCCGGTAGCAAATGCCATACTTCACTGCCTGTTCAATGAACTTTATTTGATTTTTATTCCTCAATCCATTATTTGAACGTAATTATTGTAGGAGAAGTAGAAGTAAATGAATGAAGTAGATTACTCATCCGAACTATCCACACTCATCTCATCCACAAGTACACATCGCAACCACGAGGCAAATTGAAAGGCACATGTATGACAAAGTCACGACGCAAAACAGCTATATCTGTTAAACAAATTAAAAAATTGAATTCAAATTGTACGCAGTCAAAGCTAAATTATAACCCTCACTCCTCTCATTGCATTCAGGCCCTTAAGGCACACAACTGTCATCCACACCAAGAAACGCCAAACTCACATTTGTTAACTTTCACTTCTTTCTTCTTAGCATCCACCTTTCGTGCCGTTCGGACGTGTTCAATATATTAAATAGTAATCCTCAATTTAAACAACAATCGCGTTTTATTTTTATTGTTCACCCTGCCTGTTCAATAATATCAAGAGGGAAGTAGAAGAAAGGGATACGACACAGGACCCTCAGATTTAACACAAACATCCAACTACGGAGATCAGAAAGTCTGAATGTAAATAAACCAAATATTGAGCGAATTACGTTGAGGATGCGTGAGTTGTGTGTGGATAATCGCAGGTGGCTCTGGGTTGCATGACCATGAAACAGCTTGACGAGGGCTCGCAGCCGTTTGACAGCATTGTGCGTCAGAGTAAGTCGATGAAATAGTGTTAGATCATGTATGTTTATGTTAACTGAGGACATGCGGCGACAAATTTGTGTGATCAAACACTCTTCATACATGTGCATCCCCAGCAACCACACATGAAACGAAAAGGCACGAGGGAAAACCGCCAACGGACAACTGCTATGTTGCTTGGTGAATTTTTATCCACGGGAAGATTGATAATTCGCCAAACGAATCAACGTCTTGGTGGTGACCTAACAACGGCTTTTATCTTCTACCGTCTCTTAACCTTCCAACGACCGTTTATACCACAGACAAATATTTGCCCCACTTAAACAATAATAGCCAAAATCTTGATAAATAAACCGGAATGTTTCTGATGCATCTTTACTAGGTTTCGGATACAATTCCTAACTGCTATTTGTTAGTACTTCACATCGATAAAAAAGAACTAACATAACTTATCTATTTATTAAGGGAAAATTTATATCACCGGAAAGAGGAATGTCACACCTTTCGAATGCCGGTCACGCATAGACGGTGCTACTACAATAGTTGCTCAGACAGTGTTTGAGTATTGGAACCCTTTTTGTCACTCTGTATATACTCCTCGAGCTAACACACATGGATATAAACCAACGCTTAACCAAATAGACTACTTCCTCACAGACGGAAGACACAATTCGAACATCATTGTTCAGATTCCGACTCCGAACATCTTCTAGTGATGGGCAAAATTAGAGTCGCATCGAACTGGCATGGTCAGTCACGGGTGATGAGCAAAACGTTCGACATTGAAAATCTAAAAGACCTCCGCAAAAGGGTTGAATATTAAGACAAACTGACGAATAGATATAGCATACTAGGGAATTGGAAAAGCGAGGCAGAAGAAAATAATAATGTGGAGATCGAATGGGCATTAATCAAAGGCGTGATCAAACAAACGGCCCTGAAGGCATCAGGATTAAAGAAAAAACAATTAAGTCCAAACCGTGCTTTGAAGATGAACGCCGGGCTAAGATCAAGCAACACAAACCTCTCAGGTTGATCTATTTAGAAATATATGATAAAGCCAACGCAGAAAGATACTCAACAATTCGGAAAGAGACAACCAGACTTTTTAAACGGAAAATAGAGAACTACTTCGAAAACATTCTAGAAAATGTAAAAGCAAAGAACATATGAGCATAAATTCGAATAGAAACGGATACCGAGGAAGAGCTGGCGCCGGAATACACTCCACACGCAGAGGAGGAAGCTGAAACATCGCCGGAAAAGGCGCAGTCCCCAGAGCAGTAACAGTTTTTGCTCTTTCGAGCCGGATCTCGGCAATAAACGAAGAAGCCGATAACGAGACCGGCTAAAGCCAGGGGGACGCTGCCATCCCCTACAGGAGGACTGTCTACTCAACCTGGAGTGGGCAGCACCGGACCAGATGCAAGCGCCACAGGAGAAGAAACTCCCACACGACTTGGAGGAGATTAAGACGGACCAGTTGGAGCACTTACCAGAAGAAGAGAATCAGCACACGTGACCGAAGTGCAGGAGAGCCACTCTGAACCCCACACTCCCGGGCGGGGGATCGGCTCAACGCCCCAACAGGGAGACCAGAGGGCCAGAGTCGTCGGGGAGGACAAAGCCCGGGACACCCGTGCCAAGATCGAAGCGCGGTACGTAGCTGGAAGCATAGTCTCAAGAGGCAGCTCGGTAAGGTCATCGAGGAAGGTCGAGATCGAGGCAAGGTTAGAAGTCGCCAAGCGAGAGCTGGAAACCGCCATGGCGAAGGCGAAAATCGCACGAGCGAGACTCGAATTGGTGCACGTACAGTCCACAAGGAGAGGAGGAAACTGAGACATCGCCGGAGAAGACGCCGGCCCCAGAGCAGTAACAATGCCGTCGTTGACAAGTTTCAGCGCCCCGAATCACTTCATAATGTGAAATACGTCGATTACATTGGCGATGAGGACTCGAAAGCCTATAAAGGAAATGTTGACGCCAATTCGTATTCAACTGTTTCTGTTGCTAAAAAAGGGTGTATTGGCCATGTTCAAAAGTGAATAGCAACTCGCCTTCGTAACGTGAAAAAAAATACCAAAGGTTTCGGGGGCCGAGGTAAATTGACGGGTAAGCTCATTGATGAACTCACAATTTTTTACGGACTTGCTATTAGACGCAATACTGGATCAGTTGAAAAAAAATGAGCAATGATATATGGGCAACCCTCTACCATAAAATATATACAGATGAAAAACCGCAACACGATAAGTGTCCAGTCGGAGTCGCTTATTGGTGCTCTTGGTAACGGAGCAAAGCATTTGGTACTCTTTCTACTTATAAGCATAAGCTTCATTTGCATAAAGATGTTTTTTAAGCAATCAAGCCGATTTATAAAGAACTAAGCTCTGGCGGTCAACGTAAATACCTCAGAGTTATCCACTTACAAAGTTATGATAAAGTCAACGCAGAAAGATACGCGACGATTCGGACTCTTCAAACGCAAAAAACGCGAATCGGAGAAGACTCGGATCGAAAAAATCGTAGAAAATGCCAGAGCAAAGAACATCAGAGGTATGTATGCCGGCATAAATTCAATTAGAAAGCTACCGAGTAAGAGCCAAACTAATTCGAGACACAAACGCCTGCCTGGTGACAGAATCAAACAATATCGTCATAAGATGGAAGCAGTACTTTGAAAGCCTGCTCAATATGCGCACCCGTCAACCAAAAAATAAACGCACCAGACGTGCATGCAGTTGATCCTCAGATCCCATTCACAAATTGACGAGTATCGCGGGAAAATGTCCGAAGGGGCGGAACACATTCAGGAAGTTCAGTTGAGCAACGAACGTGGTAATACCTATAGAAAAGATATAGACATGATACGTTGCATCTGTGTTGTAACAACGGAATTGATCGACTTACGGCTGAGTCCCCAACAAGTTTCACTGCTCGTTTTTGCATCCTGTCGAGCACGTGAAGTGCATTGGATGCGCCTGACCAAATATGGGAGTTGAACTCCATTTTCGGATGAATATACGGCTAAGGTATTAGGATTTAAAAAAACAATTAAGTCCAAGCCTAGGTTTGACGATGAGTGCAAGGCGATGATTGAAGAACGTAAACGCCTCAGAGTGATCCACTTAGAAAGATATGATGAAGTCAACGCGGAATGATACACGACGATTCGAAAACAGACAACAAACGTTTTCAAACGCAAAAAACGCGAATGGGAGAATACTCGTATTGAAAAAATCCGGGAAAATGCGAGAGCAAAGAACGTCAGAGGTATGTATGACGGCATAAATTCGATTCGTCGGGAAGCCTCTGGCGCAAGACTAATGACCTCGCCCGAAAAAAAGACAAATCATTATGGAAAATTTAACAAGCCTCAGGACTTGCTAAATAAGGCCAAGACCGGTTTCCGGTTGTAGTGCCGATGATGATGATGATGATAAATTCGATTAGAAATGGCTACCGAGGAAGAGCCAAACTAATTCGAGACACAAACGCCTGCATGGTCACAGAAACAAACAATATCGTCACAAGAGGGAAGCAGTACTTTAAAAACCTGCTCAACGTGCGAGTCCATCAACCACAAATAAACGCACCAGCCATACATACAGCTGAGCCTCAGACCCCAGAGCCCTCTTTCAATGAAATTGTAGACGCAATAAATCGATTGAAAAACAACAAGGCTCCCGGAGTGGACTGCATACCGGCAGAGCTTGTGAAGCATGGAGAAGAGGCAAACCAATATGGGATAAGGAAGTCACTCCGGAAGAATGGAAAACCTCAATAGTCGTCCCCTTTATAAAAAGGCGACAGATCTGACTGCGAAAACTCCAAAAGAATATCATTGCTCCCAACCTCATAGAAAATACTAACAAATGTCATACTAGCGAGAATCACACCATACGCAGAAGAAATACTGGGAGACTACCAGTGCGGATTCCGTAGGAACCGGTTAACGAGTGAGCAAATAGTCAGAGTAAGGCAATTTCTGGAAAAGAAGTGGGAATATGGAGAGACGGTTTACCAACTGTTCGTTGACTTCAAAAGAGCCTACGACTCAGTCGCAAGGCAAAGACTTTACCATATTGTAGTTAAGGTGGGAGACCCGAAGAAATATGCCGCCCTCGCCCCCATTCAAATCTGCATGACCGAAAATAAAGGGGGAGTTAGAATAGAAAACCACCTCTTAGAACCATTTGAAATCAGCGACGGACTAAAACAGGGGGATGGCCTCTCACCATGTCTTTTTAACCTTGTGCTCGAGTATGTCATCATAAAGGTACAAGACGACAATGGCCGGATTATCCCTGAACGGGGTCACACAAGTGCTCGCATATACGGATGACATCGCCGTTTTGGGCGATAATCTAGAAACGGTAAGTAAAAATTGTGAAATCATCATACAAGCGGCAAAAGAGATGGACCTAGAAATAAATGAAGACAAAACAAAATATATGATTACGGTGAGAGCAGGTGGAACTCAGGCAACACATTTAAACGTCAGAGGCAAGACATATGAAAAAATTAAAAAATTTAAATATCTAGGAACAATACTGACGGCCAGTAATGGAATGTCGAAGGAAATTAACAAGCCTGCATTCCGGCAACACTAGTTGGCATACAGTCAGTAAACTGCTGAAATCCAAACGGCTATCACGTAATATAAAGCTCCGTGTTTATAGAACCATAATCATACCGATTGTTCTATACGGATGAGAAACATGGGCTCTCACAAAACGGGAAGGAAACAAATTTCCCGTATTTGAGTATAGGGTTTTAGGGGTAATCTTGGTGGTAAATATGACGAGGAGGCAGGACAATGGAGGAAACTTCACAACCGCGAATTGGAAGAGCTATACCGCAAACATACAATAGTGAGAGTAATCAGGTCGCGAAGACTAACATGGGCCGGACATGTGGCGCGAATGGGCAACGATAGAACTGTGCGTAGAATTCTTGACGGTAGACCAACGGGAAAGAGACCGGCAGGACGGCGGCGACAGAGATGCGTGGACAATGTTAGGTTTGACCTTGAGGAGCTCGAATCGGCTAGTCAATCGTGGAAGGAGAGTGCACGGGACAGGGAAGGATGGCAGAGTTGAGTCGGCGGTGTCATGAACTTACGGATTCCTACAGGCCAATAAACAGTAATAGTAATAGTAGAGTATGTCGTATGGGTTTTGTCAAATATTGAAAATTATAAAAGTTATTAACAAAAAACTCATTTTTTTGCAAAAAAAAAAAAAAAAAAGTTTTCTCAAAAGCTTGCC
Source organism: Microdon myrmicae (assembly GCA_963931805.1). Lineage (NCBI taxonomy): Eukaryota > Metazoa > Arthropoda > Insecta > Diptera > Syrphidae > Microdon > Microdon myrmicae. Next base: position 87,810,667 of record OZ007497.1, read on the forward strand.
GTGTTTTTAAAAATCGATATTTTTGAAATTCCGTACAACATACTCTAGACATTTCCACTTAGTTTAAGAATTGTTTTTTTGCAACATCAAAACTCTTCAAGCTGTTGCAAGCCCCGGAGTAACTTTTAAAAAACAGTTTTTTGTTTTTTGACAATGGCCGTTTACTGCCATTTTGTATTAAAAAACATTTTATACATTAATTAAACATGTGGTAAACTTCATTTTATTAATAATACATTTTTCCCATCCAAAAAAAATACCAGAGAAGTGGTCGGTTTTCGGGTCTATACAGTGGCATAACCCCTTAACCATGTAGAACGATATCTATATGAATAACCCTCCCTTTCAAATATCTCAAATCAGAGCTCTACATCCGTATCGATGTCGGTGGTGCTGGTAGCCGTACGTCAAAGACATTATTGAAAGGACATTGTGTTTCGGAATTCGACCCTTCTTTTTTTTTTGGTTTTATACAGCCAAAGCACTATGGAAACAAAAGAAAGTGTCTGTGTGCAATGGCATGGAACCACTGAAGATTGAGGAAGCAAATGCTCAAGTAGTGTTCCCCAAGCATGTGGTTCGACTGAAGAACAATTGTCTACATTTATCACAACGTTAGAAATTAATATGTTTTTGCTATTTTACTGATGGATATCTATCGCAAGAAAATATTCGGAGAACTGCGATGCATTCATCAAGTCCACTTAACACACTTTCGGCGGGTAACACCATGGGCTTGACTCACACGCCTAGTGGGCGAAAATATTTGAAGGTTCTTTACAAAGAGTTGTGCAAAACAAAATATTCATTACATGAAAAACAAGAAGCATTGGTAAATGCTTTTCTAACACTTAGTGTACGTTCTGCAAAAAAGGTATTAATACCCTTCCCGCCGATAATGTCTTAAGAAACGACTATAGCAAGTCTATAGAAAAGAGGCATGCAGAGTCCATTCCCAATGACAACGAATATGAAGTACAAATGCTAATTACTCCTCTTTGTGTTCTATCGATCGGAAGAAGTGCTGGATTTTAGTACCCTGACTAAGTATGAGTAGGGAATTACGGCGTTTATTCTTGTAAACGTCAATACGATCCCATGATTCGAAACGATTTTGAGTTTACTCGTATATTTTAATGACTAACCGGACACTCGGGTATCCACTGTAAGATAATATTTTTATGCAAAAAGAGTAAATAACCATAAATAAATAAAGTTTTTAAATGTATAATCAGCAACTGTGATATATGGTGGCGATTATTGGCGATTAGAGACTCGCTCTTCAATCACGGCTCTAAGAGTTATAGCTTGCAACACAAACGACTTAGATAATGGTTACCAACACAACAGAACCTAATAAAGTATTATAATTTTCTCACCGTGCACAAATACTTCCAATAAAAAACGAAATGCCTTAATACCTGTGATATCCGGCGCAGAGACAAAATTCTTGGAATCATTTGTGCAACAATGCAATCCACCTTAGCAATAAGTTTGGTTGTAAGTATGTAACAATTTAATAATCAGTCTAATGATGGATTCATGAGAGCGAAGACGTTCTCGATACAATAAAGACTTAAAATAAATGAAAAATATTTAAATTGTTTCTTTTTTTTCGTAATAAAATCCTTTGTGAAACGTTCTAACCACTTCTGCATCAAACTGACCTGTGTTAGTTCGGTTATTTAGGTATTACCCTATTACTTTCATAATAAGCGATGTACACAGCAAGAGAGGTAATATCAAGGGTGTTGTAAAAAAGACGAATGCCCACCTGCAGATTCGCCATTGCACAGTGTAAATCGTAAATATTTGATCCATAGTATGAACGCCACCTTGGCTACTCGATAGTATAGTGGTTAGAGACCGGGGTTCGATTCCCCGTCGGGGAGCCTCTGCCGCAAGACTAAAGACCTTGCCCGGAAAATCAAATCATTATGGAAAATTTAACAAGCCTCAGGACTTGCTAAATAAGGCCAAGACCGGTTCCCGGTTGTAATGCCGATGATGATGATGATGAACCCCACCTTCCATTTTATTATAAAATAAAATCATTCCTGTTTTTCGGAGCGTTGGATCTGACGTTATAACATCATCCTGTACCGTAGTAATTAGTAGAATTACAGCTCTGTTTTTCTTCGATACGTATGCACAAATTAATACGTTTATATTATGTTATAGCTTATTTCTTTTCAAAGCTCCGCCGAGAATGAATAGTAGACTTCTAGCCAAAGGCAACAGTGTAAAAAAAAAATAGTTCGTACTTAGGCTTCAGCCAGATCCCCTGAAATGGAAATTTATTGGCTACTATTTTGCCTTGATTCACATCGTGAATATATCCTTTTGGGCTGTACATACAATCCCTTTGAGCGGATAACCTGTCGCTTAATCACAAACTCACCATTCTTTGATGCCAATTTTAGTAGGCTTTGTAGGGATACATATGTAGATTGAACTTTGTTCTCCGTCAGAAAGGAAAGAGTTGGTCATCGATAATACCACATGGGATGAAAAGTCCTTGGATTTTTCAATAGGTGACACCACTAAAAAATGAACATGACTCATTTCGAGAGGCCCATCTGTCATTAGTTTATGTATGAAGTTTCATGACATATCGTCCATTCGTTTACAAGCTACAGTCGTTTGAGTGACGCTACTTTCGCCTTCGTAAAAAAAAAAATATGAAAAACAGGAATATCGCATTTTGATCAAACATTGTTTTTTGATGCGGGGACGGGAGCGAACATACAGGGCAACGTCTCTGATTTCGTACCTTTTATGGCCTCAACGAACCCCTTTTGCGGATGCTGAGAAATATCAACTCCAAATCCAACTTGTTCGACTGCGACGTCTCTACACATACTCTCAAGCACCGCCTCCCAAATCAATCTCGCCACCAATTTTAAGCGGCGTTTCTACACTTTACTATAACCTGCCCCCACCTCTCGCTCCTACCCCTGCTATCTTAATTTGTCCTGGTTACCTTAGGTTAAGCCTAGTTAAGATAGTTCTTGGGGGGGAGTGGGAGCGAACATACAGGGCTCCTTTCAACCGGGTGAAGGCCAGGACGACGCTTGTCCCTGTTCAATCCAACTTGACATGCGGTCTCCACGTGACACCCCTGGGTAGCTACTTTGGCACCCGCCAAGTAGTGAACCAATGCATGCAACGACATCCTGAGAAAGGTTGGCGCAAGGCAACTAACCTTGCCCGGAAAAACAAATTATTATGGACAATTTAACAAGTCTCGGATAAGGATCGGATACCGGTGGAGACCAATACCGGATCCCGGCTGTAGTGCCGATGATGATTGTTTAGGAAAAACTTCTGAACAATCATTGCAATGGTTGCAGAAATATTATCCCACATCTGCTTCTTCGAGAACAACAGTTTATCTGAGGTTTAGTGAATTTAAAATGGGTCATAAAAGCACCGAAGGCGCACCTCGCTCTGGAAGGCCAAAGGAGGCTACGAATGCGGAATTCGTAAGTCAAGTGTATCGAGTCGTTTTGAGTGATCGTAAAGTGAAGTTGTGCGAGTTTGTTGAGGCCGTGGGCATCTCAAAAAAACAGGCGGGATACAGTTTGCATGATCTTTTGGAAATGAAAAAAACTGTTGGGTGCTGCGTTTACTGGCCGTCGACAAAAAACAGCAGCGCGTTTATGATTCAACGGCCGGTCTGGTGTTGTTGCAGCGTAATCGAGCGGACTCTTTTCGACGTTTTGTTACGATGAATGAAACGTGGATTAATTACCAATAGGCAGAGCGGCTGCAAGGTTTCATTAAAAACCCCGGGACTTTTCAGACGGTATGCGCGGAAAACTAGTTATCCCAAATCCCGACTCAGCCACGAGGATTATCGAGAGTTTGGAATCGACCTAGAGAAAGTAGTCACAAAAGTTGGAAAATTGCTATACAAAGTGTATCGCCCTCGAAGGCAACTATGTTGAGCACTAAATATAACTTTGCCCGAAAAACGCTTGTTTTCATTAAAAACTCCGGGACTTTTCAGCCGGTATGCGCGGAAAACTAGTTATCCCAAATCCCGATTCAGTCACGAGGATTATCGACAGTTTGGAATCGACCTAGAGAAAGTAGTCACAAAAGTTGGAAAATCGCTATACAAAGTGTATCGCTTTCGAAGGGAACTGTGTTGAGGACTAAATATAACTTTGCACAAAAAACGCTAGTTTTCATTGAAAACCCTGGGACTTTTCAGCCTATGTGGTAGTATATTGGGTTGCGCCACATAAAATGTCGGATTTTCGCTCAACCGGAAGTAAGAAGTTCCCGAGTGAACATCTGTGCCAGAACGTTAAATTTTCTCTTTTTATAAAGTAAAGTGGTACGTGTGCTTGAGGTGTGAGAATTTTAGCGTTCGTTACCAGTACCGTTTTCTTTTTTTTCTAGGAATTGTTTACCATGCTGTCGCCAATTCAAATTCGAACCCTCTTCCTTTATGAATTTAAAATGGGACATAATGCGTCATTGGCAATGAAAAATTTTAATGATGCATTTGAGGATGTAGCGGTAAACGAACGCCCAATACGACCTTGGTTTGGAAAGTTCCGTTCGGGCGATTTCAGCCTCGAAAATGAACCACGTGGGATGCCGGAAACGTTAGTTGAGGACGTTGTTTTAAGAGCAGCGGTGAATGCGGTGCGGGAAATTGCACAAAGCATGACAATAAGTCGACACCTTTCTCTCATAGGAAAGACAAAGAAACTCCCATGAACTGAACGAGTCCCAAAAACTAGAATGCCTGGCAATCTACGCATCGCTTAGATTAAGAAACCAAACTGATCCGTTTTTGCACCTGTGATGAAAAGTAAATTCCGTATGGCAACCGTTGAAGACCTGGGCACTGGTTGGATGCAGGCGAAAAACCAAGACACCCCCAAGTCCGATTTTCACCCAAAAAAGGTTATGGTGACAATTTGGTGGACACCCAATGTAGGGTGCGTTACAAGTACGGTTTTTTTTCTATGAATTCGTTACCGTGCTGTCGGCAGTTCAAATTCGAACCCTCTTCCTTTATGAATTTAAAATGGGACAAAATGCGTCATTGGCAATGAAGAACATTAATGACGCATTTGAGGATGTAGCGGTAAACGAACGCACTATACGACGTTGGTTTGGAAAGTTCCATTCGGGAGATTTCAGCCTTGAAAATGAACCACTTGGGAAGCCGGAAACGTTAGTTGACGACGATGTTTTAAGAGCAACGGTGGATGCGGACCCAACGAAATCGGTGCGGGAGATTGCACAAAGCATGGGAGTATCCCTAATGACAATAAGTCGACACCTTTCTCTCATAGGAAAGGTAAAGAAACTCGATAAATGGGAGCCCAATGAACTGAAAGAGCCCCAAAAACTATGGTGGATCGCTTAGATTAAGACCCCAAACTTTTTTTTTATATACTTCTCTCTGGAGAGGCGAACCTATAGTGCCGACATGGCGTCCCGAGAAACCACCAAGTAACTGTTCCAGTTTCTAACTGAACCGTTTTTGCACCAGATAGTCATCTGTGATGAAAAGTGGATTCTGTATGATAACCGTAAAAGACCTGGGCAGTGGTTGGTAGTAGGACCAGAGAGTGAGACAAAAAATACTACACACTCCCACAGGGAGTAGAAACTTCTGGGCATTTGTGAAGAACATTCAAAACTCTGTCTCGTCATCCATTACTTCGCTAATAGTCGATGACAGACCAGTCACCGGTGCAATAGAGAAAGCGGATCTACTTGCTGCACATTTTGCAGCCAACTCAACGCTGCCTGATACCACATCAGTTCCGCCACAACTTGAGCATAAGCAGCACACCAGGAGCCTGATTGGCTTTGAACGCGTACTGTTGACCGGGCACTCAAGGTACAAATCCGCTGATCCTGATGGCATCCCCTCAATTCTCTTGAAGAAATGTTCCTCTTCACTTGCTAAACCATTCCGGAATCTCTTCCATTTGTCTGGGCGTTTCCCAAATAGATGGAAGTCAGCGAACATTCAGCCAATTCCCAAAAAGGGCGACAAATCGTCCCTCCCTTCTTATCGACCATAGCACTAACTTCTATTCTGTCGAAGGTAATGAAATTGTGGCGTTTCTAACAGATACACACACAGTACACAAGCAAATAGTAAAGAACACCGAACGAAAATCGAATAAGAAAATGCATCAGAGCCATATACCATAGCGAGCACAAAACAATCCACATCACTCGAATGTACTTGAGTTTAGAAATCGAATTCGTACACACGGCGGTGGCCTGGTGGGTTGCGCTTTGGTTCAATTTTTGGTGATTCTAACTGTCATAGAGTCAGTTCGAATCACACGCTCTTCACTATCATCCCAAACGCTATAGAATTACTGATTAACCATCAACTTTCGAAATATCGGGAATCAGATGACCTCCTCAATGACCGCCAATATGGCTTTCGTAGCAACAGGTCCACGGGCGATTTGAAGGCGTACCTTACCGAAAAGTGGAGCCACTCCATCCAGTACTTCGGAGAAGGCAAGGTTGTTGCACTGGATATCTCGAACGCCTTCGACAGAGTTTGGCATCCAGCCCTTTTGTCGAAATTGCATTCTTATGGTGTGGATAATTCCCTGATCCAATGGATAAGAGACTATCTCTCTGGCCGTTAAATCCAAGTGGTTTTTGATGGTGTCAAATCTGCCTCCCATCAAATTATTACAGGTGTTCCCCAAGGTTCTGTACTCTCACCCACTCTCCTCCCCATCTTTATAAATGATCTCTTGTGCATTACCCACAACCCAATCCACACGTTTGCCGATGATAGCATATTGAGTTTCTCATACTTATACGAACATTCCCAGCCAAACTCTTCGAACATCAATAGGAATCAGCAGATTATGCTTAATACATTGAATTCAATGTCTTAAAAGGTCGGTGAATATACTAGGTGTTTGGTTCCTGACGAAATTAAAAAGTCCTTAAAAACTCGGTGCTGCATTCTGCCGTCAAAGGTGAACCCCAAAGTTAATATACTGTCTATGAACGGCACTTGCATCGACGAAGCCAAGGAACTATCAATCCTCGGCACTCGAATTAATTCGACTCTTAATTGGAGCGACTACATTTTTGAAGCTGCGAAAAGTGCGACCAAATACATGGAGTTCCTTAAGAGATGCAAAAGATACTTCCCCCCATCCAACCTAGCCACTATTTATGTCCCAAATGGAGTTCAACTCACATAATTGGTCAGTCGCACCCAAAACTGAACTACACGTGCTCGATAGGATTCAAAAAAGTGCAGTGAAACTTATTGGGGACCCAGCTGTGAGTCGATCAATTCCGTCGTTAGAACACAGGCGCAACGTAGCATGCCTATCTCTCTTCTATAGGTATTATCACGGTCGTTGCTCAACAGAACTTGCTGAATGTGTTCCGCCTCCTCAGATATTTTGCCGCGATACCCATCAATCTGAGAATGCGCATCAATTCATGTTGAAAGTCAACTTCAGGCGGACAAATAAATATAGACAGCCATTCTTTAGCGAACCACGCGAATGTGGAATACTCTACCGGATCATGTGTTTTCTCGTCGTTGTAATGTCCAGGCATTTAAGGCCAATGTACATCGATACATCCTTTCCTTACCCACTTCCTCTCCTTCCGCTCGCACTGTGTTCTGACATTTAAGGGCACTCCGAAATCCCCCTTTGCACGCGTGTTTTGTAAAAGACAAAACGGTTTTGCTCCGCTTCAAATGTCCAAAATCCCCCTTTGTGCGCCCGTAAAAAAAATGGTGTAAAACCAAAACATATCCGCAAGCCCTATCTTAGCCCAAAAAAAGGATATGGTGACAATTTGGTGGACATCGAAAGGACCAATCCACTTTTCATTTCTTCAACCAGGAGAAACGATAAACGCTATCAAATATTGTGAGGAAATGGACATATTGCATGCCAAATTGGCTGAAAGGCGACCTGCGTTGGTCAATAGGCACAGCCCGATCCTTTTGCTTGACAATGATAAAGCTAGACCCCATACATCACCGACGAGCCTGGCGGGAGGTGGTTTTAGTCGGTAAAAACCCGGCATGCCTCTGGATCGGTCAAGAGGTATCTTTTGAAGATTTCCACCTTCCTACCGAAACAAAAAAAAAAAACCCCCTATACCCCACAAGTAACGGTGCATAAACGGTTGTAGTTGGGATTCGAAATTCTTCCGCATCCACCGTACTCTCCTGACATTTCCCCAATGGACTACCATCTTTTCCGCAATCTGGATTCATTTTGCCGACAGAAGGCGGAACCGAGCAGAGATTATAAAAGCCTTTGAAGATTTCATTGCCTCAAAAACTCAGCACTTCTACGAAAAAGGAATAGTTGACCTTGTATCACGTTGGAAGAATGTCATAGATGCCAACCGATTCTATTTTGATTGAATAAAAATTTATGAAAAAATAATATTGGCTTTTAAATTTTTATTATAAAATCGGACATTTCATGTGGGACAACTAAATAGAACAAAATGCTCCCAAAAAAAGAATTACGTGAGAATAGAAATTCAGACATTTTTGACACGATGCTTTGTATTTTCTTTAGCATTTGTAATTTAATAGTAGGCAATTTAATATAATATCTTTCCTATATTCCAGTCATCTACAAAATGACAGGGGGGCTTCAGCAGAATATTGTCACTATATCAAAAATCCCGTGGAGGTACAGCTCTGATAATAAAACAAAATATACATCACTTCCAACAAGAAGAAATAAAAGAAACTTTTATTCAAACCTTAATTGTTACTATCAATCTTAATGAAGCTGGTTTAAATGTAGGTGCTGTATATTGTCCACCTAGACACATCATCATCATCATCGGCACTACAACCGGGAACCGGTCTTGGCCTTATTTATTAAGTCCTGAGGCTTGTTAAATTTTCCATAATGATTTATTTTTTCTGGGCAAGGTCATTAGTCTTGCGCCAGAGGCTCCCCGACGGGGAATCGAACCCCGGACTCCCGGGTGACAGGCGGGTATATTAACCACTATACTATCGAGGAGCCCATTGGATACGAATAGTACAATCTTAACAATTTAATTTAATACTAGGTTTAAATTGTACTTAATTTAGTTTAATTAAGTAAAACGTGTAAGGGTTTACGGGACCAGTGTTCAGCTCCCAATTCGATTATAGTATGTTCAATTTTAACATGTTAATTCATGAGGTTTCGTCCGTTTTAGCCGTCTCAATTCGTGGGTAATATCCCAGAGCTGAAAAGCTTCTACGTTAGTATGATTATGTAGGCGTCTACTAGTCAATGGCAAGGACTGTCAGCAATAACTTCGGTTCATCCGCTTTCCCTCCGTTGGTGACCGGCAGCGGGACGTTAGTCACAAATTTAAAAGATAAAGCTAATATGTTCGCGAATTTATTTTCCGCGAATGCCGGTCTTTTGGAGCCACCTGTGATCGCGCCGGTACGGTCTTCGACGCGATATGTGAGGTTCCGTCCGCATACTATTCAACGCATGCTACGTGAACTGGACTGTGGGAAGGCAACCCGCCCGGACGGAATACCAGCTATAGTCCTTAAGAATTGTGCGCCAGAACTATCGCTGGTTCTTGGCAGACTCTTTCACTTATCTTATGCACGGAAGATCTTTCCTGCCTGCTGGAAAATCCCTCGAATTCAGCCAATCCCAAAGAGGCGGAAAAAGGGTCTCCCACAAAATTACCGACCGATAGCATTACTGTCTATTTTATCTAAGGTAATGGAAAAAGCTATCAATACAGAGTTAGTTAAGTATTTGGAGTGCAACGGACTTCTGAATGATCGTCAATACGTATTCCGTGGCAGGCGGTCCACGGGAAACCTTTTGCCACTTATAACCGATATATGGACTGCGATTGAACGGCATGGTTAGTCAAGGGCGGTCGCATTGGATATCTCCAAGGCTTTTGACGGCGTCTGGCACGGGGCATTGCTGAGCAAACTTAGTTCATATGGACTTTCCCAACAGCTTTGCGACTGGACGAGGAGCTTCCTCGAGAATCGATCGATCCGGGTTGTTGTGGACGGCGAGTGTTCGGATCTATATCCTGTTAATTTGAGGGTGCCCCAAGGTTTTATTTTAGCTCCAACCTTGTTCTTGCTCCATATAAATGATTTGTTGGAGACAACGGATAACAAAGTGTTCAGTTTTGCGGATGATAGTACGCTTGTTTCCTCCTTTTCGAGTGTTCGGCCGATTGGTGCATCTGCGTCGCATCAGCTGAGATGTAGACAGATTGACTCTCTGAATCAGGATCTAGATAGGGTCCTGCAGTGGGGAAAGGCCAATCTCGTCGACTTCAACGCAGCGAAGACACAATATACAACATTCACAAAGAAGAGTGGATCATCGGTGCCACAGCTGATGATGAATGGCCGGGCCCTCGAGGCTGGGGAAAGTTTGAGATTGCTCAGCGTCACGGTGTGTGGGAATGTATCATGGCATAAACACGTGTCGAACATCGCCAGGTCAGTCTCAGGAAAACTGAATTAGCTTTTTAGATCATCAATACTGAGTTAATTAACTATTTGGATTGTAACGGACTTGTGAATGATCGTCAATATGGATTCCGCGGGAGGCCTTTTGACCTTTATAACCGATATATGGACATCTGCGATTGAGGGGCATAATGAGTCAAGGGCGGTCGCATTGGACACCTGCAAGGCCTTTGACCGCGTCTGGCACGGGGCATTGCTGAGCAAACTTCGTTGATATGGACTTTCCCAGCATCTTTGCGACTGGACGAAGAGTTTCTTTGAGAATCAACCGAGTTGGGTTGTTGTAGAGGGCGATTCTTCGGATCTTTACCCTGGTAATGCCGGGGTGCCTCAAGGTTCTGTTTTGGCTCCAAACTTGTTTTTGCTTCACATAAATGATTTGTTAGTGGCAACGAATAACAAAGTGTTTATTTTTGCGGATGATAGTACGATTGTTTCCACTTTTCCGAGTGTTCGGCCGATTAGTGCATCAACATCGCACCAGCTGAGATGTAGCCCGATCGACTCTCTGAATCGGGATCTGGAAAGGGATGTGCAGTGGGGAAAGGCTAATCTCGTCGACTTCAATGCAACGAAGACCCAGTATACAACATTCATAAAGGAAAGTGGATCATCGGTTCCTAGACACACAATCTCAAAAAAACAATTCACGGATATCTTCAAGAAGCTCGGACCAAGAATTATAGTTGGTGGAGATTTCAATGTCAAGCACACTGCTTGGGGGTCAAGGTTGATTACTCCAGGCAAGGGAAAATAATTGCTTACAGCCATCAAAGAAGCAAAGTGCGAATTTCATTCGTCTTGTTCACCAACATACTGGCCTACTGATAGCAACAAAACTCCTGACCTGATCGATTTCTTTATTTCGAAAGGAGTGTCATCGAATTATATTGAAACGGATAGTTTAGTTGATTTAACGTCTGACCACACTCCAGTACTACTAAAACTGAATGCAGCTGTTCCCAGAAAGTTCAGAAAACGAAATCTTACAAACAAATGTACAGATTGGGAAATATTCCGTAAAGAGGTGGGCACTCGAATTGGATTAAACGTTAAACCTCAAGATTTTGAAGAATTGGAACAACGCGTACAACAATTTATCGAAACACTACAAAGCGCAGCCGCAACAGTAACTCTGATGCCAAGTGATAAACCAGAACCAGCAACCACATACCCTATTGAGATTAGAGATCTAATCAAAGAGAGGCGCAAAGCTAGACGAACCTGGCACAGATCCAGACACCCTAACGATAAAAAAATATTCAACAAGGTGAGCAATCTAGTTAACAAATTAATTAAAGACCATAAACAGAGTTGTATAGATGAGTATCTAAGTGAACTAAGTCCGTCAGCGGATACGGATTACTCTCTCTGGAAGGCAACACGTAAAGTTAAACGTCCCCTTATCCAAGTGCCACCTATAAAAGATACGCAGGTACGTGGGTACGCAGAACTGAAGATAAAGTTGAACTATTTGCACAACACCTGGCCTCAGTGTTCAAACCACACAACATCCACAGTAGTATTGATCCTTCACCCAGGTATTAAACTGAGCAAGCAATCAAACCAGTAACCCCAATGGAGGTTGCCCAAGAAATCGACAAAAGTTTGAACCGCAAAAAAGCACCAGGCATCGATGAAATATTATCTGGCGTAAACAAGAAATTACTTTGAAAAGCTGTCATTATGCTAACATATCTGTTTAATGCTTGCTTTCGACTAAGATACATTCCAAATTCATTCAAAACAGCCCAGGTAATAATGCTCAAGAAACCAGATAAGCCAACAGAAGGACTAACGTCTTATAGGCGCATATCGCTATTGCCATCCATTTCAAAACTGTTTGAGAAAATACTCCTCAAGCGACTCAAGCCACTCATCATCCAGACTTTCGATTTGACTTTAGGAATAAGCACTCAACTATTGAACACAGGTTCACCGTGTGACCACAACAATAGAAAGGGCTTTCGAAGGAAAGAAATATTGCCCAGCTGGCTTTCTTGATGTCTCCCAAGCATTCGACAGAGTATGGCATGAAGTTCTTATATATAAAATGAGTAAACTGTTTCCAGCAAACTATTGCCAACTATTCGAATCATCTAAATTTTTTGTCTGATAGAACGTTCAAAGTAACACACGAAGGAGCTCACTCTAGTTTCTATCCAATAGAAGCAGGCGTACCACAAGGAAGTGTCCTGGGACCTTTCCTCTACTTACTATACACAGCAGACATCCCAACAAGCAAGAACACATTCATAGGCACTTTTGCAGATGATACAGTTATAATATCAGCTGACGATAATCAAAAAAAAAAAACTACACAACAATTGCAACAGGCACCCAACGAAATTAGCCAATGGACCACTGATTGGAAAATTAATCTCAACGAGATGAAATCTATTCACGTAACATTTACATTGCGACAATCAGATAACAATATTTCTACATATCTCAACGGAATTCCAGTTCGCAAAGCAGATTCAGCGAAATGTCTTGATATACATTTGGATAGCAGACTAAACTGGAGACATCATGTGAAACAAAACTCAATCTCTATTGTAACAGATTGATCTATCAATCTATCATCAAGCCGATCTGGATATATGGAATCCAATTATGGGGCTGTACAAAGCAATCCAATAGAGATATAATTCCACGAAGCCGGAATAAATTCCTTCGCATCATCACGAATCCCTACCGTTTTGTGACAAATCGGGAAATTCATGATGACCTAGAGATCAAATGGATTCATGAAGTTATCCAAGAATATGCTGTCAAACACGTAAGACGCCTATATAATCATACCAACGTAGAAGCTATTCAGCTCTGGGATATTACCCACGAATTGAGACGGCTAAAACGGACGAAACCTCATGAATTAACATGTTAAAACCTAACATACTAAAATCTAGTTGGGAGTTGAACACTGGTCCAATAAACCCTTACACGTTTTACTTAATTAAACTAAATTAAGGCTCCTCGATAGTATAGTGGTTAGTATACCCGCCTGTCACGCGGGAGACCGGGTTCGATTCCCCGTCGGGGAGCCTCTGGCGCAAGACTAATAACCTTGCCCGGAAAAAAGAAATCATTATGGAAAATTTAACAAGTCTCAGGACTTGCTAAATAAGGCCAAGACAGGTTCCCGGTTGTAGTGCCGATAATGATGATGATGTTATTAAAAAAAATATTTAAAAAAACTATATCAAAATTGTATTCACACTAAGGCTTCGTTTTTGACATAATTCTCTTAAAACATTATGAATTTCGGGCAAGCTCCGTTTTTGGCATAATTTTTTAAGAACATTACGAACTCCGCTGAGAGAACATTTAGGAACTTTAGCAAAAAGGTGTACAGTGAGTTACTTGTTAGCCTTTTTCATTTCATGCCATTCTTTTAAATTCTAATCGGTTACTTCCGCCACAATCTGCATGCGCTTCAATCGAATGAGTTGACGTGACTTGTAATTTGTTCCGCTTTTTTGTGAATGTCAATTGTAGCAGGACACTGTCCATCACACATTTTGCTGCACACGAATTATATAAGGAAACATTTCCTAAGCTTCAAACAATAACACCAAATCGATGGGATTTAAACCTTAGAAAGCATAACCATTGTGATTAATGTCCTTTTAAGGAAGATATATTTGTAAAGCTTAGCTAATTAATGCCAGCGTCCCTTTCTAAGGAAATTTGAAATCCAATTTGTTTTATAAGCCCACATCGTATGTATATAGGGAAAACGTGACTATGTAAAGAGTGTTAGATGGCGCCGATTTCCTAAATTTCCCGGCACAATATTATATATCCGCACACATGTAAACATACATATACAAGAAACCTCCCTTAAAAATAGAATAACCGACAGAAAGCAGCAAAAAATCTCTCTTTGTAATCCCAAATCCACCCTATCTTTGATAATAATAGCGCGTCGCCCCTTCCTGGTATTCCCTTTGATATTTTCTACTGTATCTCTGTGAGCTACTCTGGCCCAGAGGCCTGTACTATTCGCTATTCCTACCCTTTGGTGTTCTAAAACCAGTTTTCGATACCAAACACAATTGATATCAGGATAACTGCAATAGGAAATCAATACTCAGAATTCAGTTCTTACCTATGTCGATATCAGTTTGTTTTGTTTTAAGGTGAGTGTTTAATCCAAAATAATATCCCGCTTCCTGCAGCCAAAAGTTGTTTGTTTTTGAACGCTCAAAGGCACCTTAAATATAAAACGCCAGCTGTGCATTGGAAATCCAGGATCTATTACATTTTTCGTTTATCATTTTATTTTAGTTAAGGCTTGAGATGAGATTAGCTATGTTCTCTTGGGAAATTTAATTAAAAAGATTTTGAAGCATTATTTTATACTACACAGTTATACTTTTGTTTTTCTATTTATTTAACACCAACGCACACTGGCGCACCCGCAAACACAACACAACACATCAGCCAAAGAGGAGGCGACTCGTTTCACAGCATTCACCATTAGGCACTATCAACAACACCAAAATCCCGACGGTCTTGTGAATTTGTTAATATAAAAGCAAAATATAATAAACGCACTAAATGAATGATCCCATTAAAAATAACTTAACCGATAAAGCATGATTAGAAATAATAGAAAACTAATAAATAAACTGCCGACGGGAATAAAATATCAAAACTCGCCACACACAAGTTCACTCCGAGGAAAATGGCTGACTGATACACATATTCGTCGGGAGAATCCATGCAGCTTGAATTGGTTGTTTTCCTTTTTCTATTCGCCTCTCCTTCTATACTCTTCCTTCTCTCTTTTCCACACGTCACATTTCCTCGTCGTTCCTCTCGTTCTTAGAACTAACCATAGCTATACCATACACTTCTTCAAAATTTACTATGCAATTCAAACTTCAATCTACACACGATATCATGCACGCACACGCCTAAACATCAATTCAATCGCATATTTTACGCGCATTCACATGGCGTGCCTTTGACCTACCACCCTGTGGTGTGTACTTTAATACCGGCCGCACACACATGCAAACGCACTCACTCGCTGAACGCTATCATATTTGCATTAGGAGAAAAAGGGATCCTTACCCACACACAAAAGAACGAATGCCTCAAGGGAACAAAGGAAAAGAGAAAAGAAAACAAAAACAACAAAAAGCACCGAATTCGTGTAACGAACATAGCGAAAAGAAAGAGCAATCAACACGATGCATCTGTGTCATGTTTCCTGCAATAGGCATTACCTGTAAGGAAATTATGTGTGGGTCTAAACGCACCTGTGTGAGTGTACATGATAGCGCTAAAACAGCTGGTGGCAGATGAAACTCGCCGACAAGGGATGCCTGCATGTCAAGTGGATTGTGCTCCTGACAACATAGGATCTGGAAATGGGTATTAATTTGGACTTACTGTGTGCACCGTTTTACTTTACTTTGTATATCCTTGCGCAATTGATCGATAATTTTCCAGCTGCACGAAAATTTGATGTCAAACAAGTGTCTTTGCGGTCATATGATGATGGAAGAAAAATGATCCTTCAACCTTGACACACATCCACACTATTTTACAATGACTGCATATGGTGACATGATCCTTTGGGCGACAAGACAACACCGAAACAATAACCTACTAGGGGATATGTCTGAATTACCTTTATCAATCTTTTTTTCTTCTCTCTTTAGCAATCGATAATGAGTGAGATTGAATCCCTTAGAAAGATCAGTTGCCATTTAGAATGTTACCAAAATTTGAGCGCCGTGGTATCGATGATAGGTCCTGAGGTGGTGAAGAACCATGTGGCCCTCCAGATCACCAACGATGACTTACTCCGTCTACCCTTCTTTGATTGCCAAAACAGGAAACCAAACTGAAGATAATTGCGACGGTACAAAAGGCAGTATGCATCAGATGGTCGTCTGCAGGATCAACGAGTATCGATTAGGTATTTAACATAGACGATCTATCTCCTTCCTACATGTGTGATATGGCGTTGGTACGAAAGTTATATCCCTTTACCATTATTAAAACCCGAATACACGATGCCTAGGGAATGATCCAAAATGGTTCATTCATCATGTGGTTTACAACACGATCAACGAGTATCGCTGACTTTTGTACCTCCTGCCAACATTTGTCTTCTGACGTTTGTATGGAACTCATAAATCTGTTCTGTTTACTAAAGTTCCACTGTGCGACACTGAGAAAATGATTACAAGAGGTCCAAAATTCATCAGACTGCGAGTATCGATGACCTCTGCACATCCATCCTTTCAACATACGTGATCTGATGTTTGTATGGAAGTTATATTTTTGGTTTGGCAACTAAAACTCGACTACGCGTCGCTGAGAAAGTGATCTTAAGTGCTCAAAAACATCTCATTCACCACGTAGCTAGATCAACGAGTGTCGATGACTTCTGGTTCAAAATGCTTCACTCGTCACGTGATTGAGTACAAAATCAACGAGTATCGTAGATTGTTTTTCGTTCAGTTGCACCTCTTTGTCATATTTCTACTTATGATGTTTATATGAACGTTTTTTTTTTGTTGGATTTCTCGGGCGATACTGTGAAAATGATCCTAATTGATCCAGGTGATAGGCAACAAGATCAACGAATGTCAATGGCTTCTGGTTGAAAATGCTTCACTCAACACGTGATTGACTGCAAAATCAACGAGTATCGAAGATTGTATTTCGTTCAGTTTCCTTGCCATATTTCTACGTACGATGTTTATATGAATGTTATACATATATATATTGTTTGATTTTCTCAGGCGATACTGTGAAAATGATCCTAATCCAACTGACAGGCAACAAGATCAACGAATGTCAATGACTTCTGGTTGAAAATGCTTCACTCAACACGTGATTGACTGCAAAATCAACGAATGTCGTAGATTGTTTTTCTTTCAGTTGCACCTCTTTGTCATATTTCTACTTATGATGTTTATATGAAGGTTTTTCTTTGTTCGATATCTCGGGCGTTACTGTGAAAATGATCCTAATTGTTCCAAGTGATAGGCAACAAGATCAACGAATGTCAGTGACTTCTGCTTGAAATTGCTTCACTCATCATGTGATTGACTGCAAAATCAACGAGTATCGACGATTTTTTTTCGTACAGTTTTTTTTTACACTAACGCACACACAAAAGGGGATTTTGAAGTACCCTTAAATGTCAGAGCATAGTGCGAGCGAATGGAGGGGAAGTGGATACGGAAATGAGGTGTCGATGTATATTGGTCTTGAATGTCTGGACAACACAACGACCAGGAAACACATGATCAGTCAGAACATTTCACATTCGTGTGGTTCGGCTAAAGAATGACTCTCTATATTTATTTGTGCGCCTGAAGTCCACTTTCAACGTGAACTGATGCGCATTCACCGATTGACGGGTATAGCGGGAAAATGTCTGAAGGGGCGGAACACATTCAGCAAGTTCTGTTGGGCAGGGACCGTGATAATACCTATAGAAGAGAGATAGGCATTTGCACCTATGTTCTAACGACTGAATTGATCGATTCACAGCTGGGTCCCGATAAGTTTCACTGCTCGTTTTTGCATTCTATCGAGCACATGTAGTGCAGTTTTGGATGCGCCTAAACATATATGGGTGTTAAACTCCATTTTGGGACGACTAGGGACACCTTCTAAATAGTGGCCAGATTGGATGAAGTGAATTTGTTGGGGTGGGGATGTACTGATGTCAGCAGGGACATGGATTCGCTTCCTCACCACTACGTTCGTTGATGCTCCACAAAATTGTCCCAGAAGAATGTCAAAGATAGGTCGAAGAAAACAAATAAAACGCACTGATAATATTTACTACGGTTTATTCTTCTGTCTTCTAAGTTTCACAAGTCAGCGGGAAACATAACATTTACTATGGTTTATTTTTTGTCTCTTAAATTTTACATGTCAGTGGGGGAGCGTAACGTTGCCATTGATAAAAACTTAAAGGGAAACATAACATTGTCATTAATAAAACTTAAGGGGAACTTGGCGGTTTCGTCTCGACTGGTTAATTATTGGAAGGAAAAGGTTCATCGCGTCGTGGCAGTGGAGTCATAGCTAAAATAAACTTGTGGCGTTTCTACTAACACCACTGCTACCTTTTCAACCTACCTCCAAATCTTCTTTCCTAAAGCTCCACTAATTTCATCATTTTTGCGTATGCAAGCGCAATAACTTCCCCAAGCATTCTCCCACCGATTGCATTACCTTTCGATTATGCAAATCGCATCCAACATCAAGCATCTGCCCATCAAGGACATTCACGCAATTAACGCGTTATATCAATTTTCCCTAGCAGAAATTCGGTACGCCACTACCGCATACATCAATGCATCTCAGCATTGTTCTAAAAGGAAAACATTTCGGTTGCCATACTAGATAACCGAAGTGGATTATGAAAACAATCAGCAGAACCACTGTCTGCCTGCATTTACTGTCCCACACGTGCGCAACCGATTTTCATGTGCATCAGTACTCACGGCGGCTTTTATGCAATCTTCAAAGCACCGGCGCAATTGGCGCCTAGCTGCCAAGAGCCGAATTCAATGCCAGTGTAAATACTCACACTGGAATTCGACCCATGACTCCATAGGAATGCAATACGCAATTAACATGGTTGTAAACACAACCATCATTGTGTAATTATCCCAAATGCATCCTAATCCCTAACGTAGTATTTGGACAACTGCAAATACTTATCCCAAAGATGCTTTTTCATGAATATTCATTCCCACGGTTCGACCACCCATGAGCTCGCATCACGAGCCAACAAGATGATCCGCGCGCAAAAGTAGTTCAGTCGATGAAACAGTAGCAAAGGAGTCGAGTCTCTTGGAGTGCGCCCCAAAGTCGAGTTTTACTATTCAGTGCGGTAGGAGCAATCATTGTGTCCTTTTAAAGTAACAAGTGAATGGACGGAACTATAGTCATTTGTAATAATAATTTGTAATAGCGGTTATCGAGAAGTTGTGTTAATCGTTTGCTAATGTTCTAAGAGAAGAAGTTGTGTTAATACACCCGTAAGGAAACTTTTGTAAACCAGTTAATACTGATGTACGTAAACGCCGAAAAATAAAAAAAAAGAAACATTATTATCAAAAATACCCCAGTGTGTTTTTCTTTCCACTGTCGAACAGCGCGTGAAAGCGGTTTTACGGGACTCTTTTCGTCTGGTAAGTTAGGACACTTGGTGAACCTTGCCAAGGCCGGCATATAACCAAGTGAAATTCCTACAAACTCGCTGCCACTTACGAAGAATTTCGAGAAGAGTTAGAAATTCAGTTCCAGCGAATCCTCGCCGTATAAGCTGAGTTGGATTCGTTGGTTGTGCGTACCGGGCAATTGGCATAGCCAAGTATGATCAAGGGTCTTGATCTTTGTGAATGTTTCGTGGGAAATTAGCTGTCGCTTGGTCACAGACGAGAAGTACGACTTAAGGAGGAAATGAACCGAAGTGGTTTTCGGGGGAAATTGGAATTGCTTGGGTGCAAGCAAGGAATATCGTTTAGATAAGATATTAACCGAAGTAATTTCGGGGAAATGTATGCGGCACGGTGTAGTTTATGATTAATGTTCCGTTGTGGGTTTGAATATGCGTTTTATTACAGCATATGAATTCCAGGGGAAGTTAGAATTGCTTGGTCGCAAGTAAGGAATATGACTTAAGTAAAGAATTGACCGAAGCAATTTTGGGAAAATGTATGCAAAGATGATTTAGAATATATTTTATTAAATTGTATTCTGTTGCGGGTTTTGGAGTGTGTTTAATTGCAAAGTTTGGAATGTATGCTATTGCGGATTTTGTATGAGGGGTTGGGTTGAGGTGACGCGCTGTTAGCCATCAGGATTGGTTGGCATTGTGGGTCGATTCTCCATGTGTTATAGAGAACTCGCACAAAGTATCTTTTGCATCTCTTAAGGAACCCCATACATTTGACTGCACTTTTCGCAGCTTCAAAAATGTGGTCGCTTCAATTAATTGTTGAATTAATTCGAGTGCCGAGGATTGATAGTTCCTTGGCTTCGCCGATGCTAGTACCGCTCATAGACAGTATATTTACTTTGGGGTTCACCTTTGACGACAAGAGACAGCACTGAGTTTTTAAGGCATTGAATTCTACTCGGTTAGATAAGCCCCACTGATATATCTTGTTGAGGTCTGAATTCAATGTATCAAGCATAAGTTGCTGGTTGGTAATGGCGTTCGAAGAGTTTGGACGGGAGTGGTCGTATGAGTATGAGAAACTCAACGTGCTGCATCAGCAAACGAGTGAATTAGGTTGTGAGTAATTGACAACAGATCATTTATAAAGATCAGGAAGAGAGTGGGTGAGAGTACCGAACCCTGCAGAACACCTGCATTAATTTGATGAGAGACAGATTTGACACCATCAAGAACAACTTGAATTGAACGGCCAGAAAGATAGTCTCTTATCCATCCGATCGGGGAATTGTCCACTCCATAGGAATACAATTTTGACAAAAGGGCTGGTTGCCAAACTCTGTCGAAGGCTTTTGAAATATCCAATGCGACAACCTTGTTTTCACCGAGGTAGTGGATGGAATGGCTCCACTTTTCGGTAAGATGGACCTGTTGCTACGAAAGCCATATTGGTGGATTTGTTTGCGTTTAGATCTTTGAGTGCACGGGCGACAATACGCGGTCGGAAGTGAATCTAGCTCATGGTGTGCCGCTTATGCTCAAGTTGAGGCGGAACTGATATGCTATCAGGCAGCGTTGAGTTGGCTGCAAAATGTGCAGCAAGTAGATTCGCTTTCTCTATTGCACTCGTGACTGGTCTGTCATCGATTATAAGCGATGGAATGGATGAAGAGACTGAGTTTTGAATGTTTTTCACGAATGCCCAGAAGTTTCTACTACCTGTCGGAGAGTGTAGTATTTTTTGTCTCACTCTCTGGTCATGCAAGAACTTGGCGCGTTGAACATGCGCATTGCAGTCATGTCTAGCTCTCTTTTTCGGTTTTCCCCAGTGTTATTTGATTTATACAACCTGAAGCTTAACTCTTTAGTTTTAATGGCTTCTTTGCACCTGGAAACGAACCACATATACCTCTTGGGGTTGATACTCTTTACCCTGTTTGGAATAAAGGTTCGCATGCCACGTAGAATCGTACCAGTCAATGTCTCGGCTATAAAGTCAACATCGTTATTGAGGAAAAATAATGACCAATTTAAACTCCAAAAAAAGTCGTTCAGTCCTTCCCAGTTGGCTTTCTCGTAGTACTATTCTGTTCTTTTGTGAGCTTTCTCATTAACGTTGCTGTTGGTTAGAGCAAATTTAACTGACACTACACAGTGGTTTGAAGTGCCCAAGGGCGAAGAAACTTCAACTGCGTATTTGTTTGGGTGGGAGGTGAGAAACAAGTCCAGTTTTGGGTTAGCGAAATGACCATAAATGTCTGGTACCCGTGTTGGCTCATTGACAAGTTGAGTTAAACTATTTGAATCAGCAAAGAGCTGGACATATTAACCTTCAGGTGTTCTGTGGCCGGAGTGACGAAGCCACTGAGAGTTATGCACATTAAAATCACCCGCAAATAACGATTTCAGTGTACGGATATAGGGTCAAGTTCCTATCGATAGAATCAGGCAGACCATCAAATTCGTTAAAGGATGCGTTTCTATCCAAGTGTGGGATTCTGTAAAGAAAGCAGTAATCTATGATATGCTTACGAACGTGAAGTTTTAGCCACGAGAAATTAAATTCTAGGTTGAAACAGAGCCCATATACAGTTGCACCTCCTTGTCATAGTTCTACTTATGCTGTTTATATGAATATTTTTTTTATTGGTTCTGTCAGGCGATACGGTGAAAATGATCCCAACTGATCCAGGTGATAGGCAACAAGATCAACGAATGTCAATGGTTGAAAATGCTTTACTCGTCACGTGATTGACTGCAAAATCAACGAGTATCGAAGATTGTATTTCGTTCAGTTTCCTTGTCATATTTCTACGTACGATGTTTACATGAATGTTATACATATATATATTGTTTGGTTTTCTCAGGCGATACTGTGAAAATGATCCTAACTAATCCAACTGACAGGCAACAAGATCAACGAATGTCAATGACTTCTGGTTGAAAATGTTTCATTCATCACGTGATTGACTGCAAAATCAACGAGTATCGAAGATTGTATTTCGTTCAGTTTCCTTGTCATATTTCTACTTACGATGTTTATATGAGTGTTATGTATATATATATTGTTTGGTTCTCTCAGGCGATACTGTGAAAATGAACCTAACTGATCCAGCTGATAGGCAACAAGATCAACGAATGCCTTTTGTATTCCGCTCGCGCTGTGCTCTGAGATTTAAGGGTACTCCAAAATCCCCTTTATGGGCGCGTTTGTGTAAAAAAAAAAACTTCTCTCAATATTTGTGTACGAATTGGAAGAGCTACACCACAAACCTACAATAGTGAGAGTAATCAGGTCGCGAAGATTAAGATGGGCCGGACATGTGGCGCGAATGGGCAACGATAGGACCGTGCGCAGAATTCTTGACGGTGGACCAACGAGAATGAGACCGGCAGGACGGCCGCGACGGAGATGGTGGGGCAATGTTAGGTTTGACCCTAAGGAGATCGGATCGGATGGTCAGGCGTGGAAGGAGAGTACGCGGGACAGGGGACGATGCCGGAGTCGAGTCGGTGAGGTTTTGGCGGGTTTTTGTGTCTTCGGATCGAGAGTGTCCCGCCGAACACTGTTCCACGAAAGATAGAATTAAGCACAACGGAACACGGAGACACTGCCACAAATAAAATACTACGAAATGTTGTTTGTTTTAATTTTTTTTTAATTCCTTAGTAAAGTGAGCACTACGCCAAGTTTACACGTTTGAGGTTCTATTATTAAAGTGGACAATCTCACATAATCTTGTTCTTTTATTAAAGTGGCACAATCTCACACACTCTTGTTCTTTTATTAAAATGACACAATCCTGTTCTTTTAGTCCATCGAAAGGAAAACGACGAACTTCCACACTCGTTAAGGATACAACGACACATGCAAGAATTTGCCTTTGGGTACTAAAGGAATTGATGCTACGTATAGCGACACACGTTATGAATTGTTCTGGCACGACAATTGATCGAACATCGGACGACGCGCGTTAAGAAAGGGCAGTCGATAAACCTTGTCGGTTAGCGTTCTCTCTGCAGACTACCTACTTCGTTCGGAATCCTTATTTCGACTGAGGTCACTTTCTCCGGGGATGATCCTATTCACCCCATAGTTGTCTTTCTCTCCTTTCGCTTTCCCTGGGTGGTGGCTTTCTCTCAATCGAGAATTTCTCCACCAGTGAAGATCACGATCACACTACAGACGCGGAGGTTATTGTCTGCATGCTGTAGATCAACCTGTGCTCGTCAAAATTCCACAACTCTGATGGATTGCTTACGTAAACAATCGAGTGTGTGATTGACAGTAGTCGATCTTCGGATCGTGTTTACTTTGCCCTATTGGAACAGCGTTTTTGTTTATTGCTGTTACATCGCAATAGCCTTTGTTTAGGCGAAGTATATTGCGGCAGGGACAAAGGTTTTGTCGACGGATTGGATTTCCGGCAATTCGCTTATCGCCGGGGATGTGATGTCTGTCAACATCTGGCGCAGCTGTGCCAACTGTTTGTGTATATCCAGTTGATGGAATGGTACACAATTTCTCTGCTGGGCCATGTCCTTCGATCGCCGTGCAGGCGTAGGAAAATTGGTCGGAATTGTGGCCCCTGTATCTGGGGATACGTGGGGTTGTTGACTCCAGGATGAATGTTACCTTTTATTTCAGGTGGAAAGGAGGACTTTTGAGGACACGTGTCTGAGGGCACGTGTAGTTTGGATATAGGTGAGAATGTTCCTTGGTGGAACGGCGATATCTCGACCTATAGTAGATTGTGTGGTTAGTTCCTACGGGTTCCTACAGGCCAATAAATAGTAATACTAGTAGTCATAGTAATACAATAGTTGTGTAGGACTGTTGTATCCCTTTTTGGATAATCAAAATTCGACTGCACAATCCTGAGAAAATGACCATAAGGTGTAAAAAATAGTTCAATAAATATCGATAACTTCTTTTTCTCACCTTTACCTATCACCAATTTTCCAGTTATGGTGTTTTTAGGTAAATTTCCGCCTCAATATTTGAGTTGATGAGGAAGTTATGTCCTGCGTTAGAGCATGTGTATATATCGTCGGTGAGTCGAATCCATGAAGGAACGGATAAGACGTGAAACATTTACTCGTTGGAGATGAATTATTATTCTCGATTGCTATTTATTGCTCTGTTAGATGGATATGTAAACAAACGGGTGTTGTTTACATGTGCTCGTGTTAGACATGAGTTTAGTTGGAGTTACTCACGTGCCGAGCCTCTTCGCATCCAGACTCGGTCATTATCTGTACCATTCCGGTAGCATTATGTTATTGCTTCGTTACCATTGAATTGTTCTCTGTTTTGAGTAGCACATTATTTTTTTTGTGCCGTCATAGATTTTACGCAGATGCGGTATCCGGATTCCATGATTCGTCCGTGTATGCATTTTGTATCTAATGCACTTTTACAGGTACTCATAGTATTGGATATATTGATTAGGGTTAATCAACATATGGGGCTTCACATGAAGGTGAGTCCTGTTAATGGTGGGGGGTGGCCACAAAAGAGTGAGTATTAGGGGAGGAAAAGAGTTGCGTGTAACACATCCCCCCTGGTTTCAGAATAGACTTTCATTATTTTGACCAGAATTAGGATACTCTTTTCCAAAGATTTTCAGAAGACCAGGTTTCAACGGCTGGGTTTTTAAACCTAGGTAGTTAAAAATTCATAAAATACTGTTTAATGTTGCCCTTGTATAGCCTTAACACTATTTTCTTTTTTTTATATTAAAAAGAAGTAATTTCAACCTAGAAATGTAACCCCCATTAGAGGAATACAAATTTAATGTCGACCAGAACCACTTGGACTTGGAATCAATGATTGACGTTTCATGGACAAATATTTGTAAAATAGTGCCAGCGATCATTTGACCTGGGACCTCAGATAACGAAAAGGGGGAAAGAACGCATTCCACGCGCGCATTTTATTAAAAAAAAATCTAACAGTGTGATTTGGACGGCATTTGAATAGAAAGCTAAGTCGAACAATGATTAACATTGTCTAAGCAGGAGAAAGAATTTTATACTAGCTTAAAAAAAATGTAAGCAACTCTCTAAAATATAACATCAAGCCAATATAAAAATTCAAAAACTTTTGAATCAATACCCATAAATGGCCCGCATGGAAAATGAACTGGGGAAAACAATGGTCCTGTTTCTGGTACAACTTGAATGAGTTGTTCCTCTTACTGGGAAAGCAGTAAAACGGTTTTCAAATTTTCCAAATTGTTTTCTTATCTGCCCAAACTGTTGACCACCTTCGTTTATATGTATAATAGAAGCCCAAACCGCCGTCACGTCACGTTCATTTATCTTAATATCACAGTCTTTAAGAAATCGTTTTATTTTCTTTAATAAATTCACAAACACATGTCGAAATAGAAAGATAGTGGAAAACAAAAATAAGATAACTCTGGCCCAAAATAAGAAGAGGCGCGTCCAACGCATGTTGCGATCAGATGGATTCTATCTCGAGGCATACCAGCAACAACAACAAAACACACACAACAAAATAACAACAGACACAAATGCACAACTCCTAATTATACTTAAAAAAAACTCACCGCACACCCATCGTACCCATCAATTCCTCCTTTGGCAGTCGTTCCGAGCCCCTTCACCCATACCACTGCAGCGCATGACTGCCGCATCACTCCACATCGTACACAATCTGCATTAGAGAGGCTAACGAACGCGTAGATACAATTGCCGTGACGACAGCAGCGTATACAACGAACGATGACGGCGGCGACCACGTTGGCTAGACGGTTAGTTTACTTCCCGATTCTGGGGAGCACATGGATGCCGGATTCTCCTTGAACTCACCTCACTTGTTCTTAGAGAAGATACACAAACACTCGCACAAATTCAAACATTCGCGGCAATCTCGAGCAGAGAGCTCTGAATGAAGCATACCGCATGCGTCCTACGTGAAGCTTTTCAACGTTACTTGATGTGTACGGATGCTTAAGATTCATCCTTAGGAAATGACTTGAACAACACCTCCTTCGAGTCTTCTTGTGCGGGCGGTGTCAGTGTGTGTTAAATATCACCTTTCCCTTTTCCCTGAGTTACGTCATCAGACTCCATCGGCGGCCTTTGAGGAAATTCAAAAATAGAAAGGACTTTGAAAGTAGTATGGAAAGCGAAAGGGAAGTGACAAGATTCATGCGCCAAAGGGAGGTCTTAACATTTTACACCGGAATTACCTCCTCCTCCTCCTACACCAACACATCAGCGTGGATGGCACGTCACTTAGGTTATTTTTAAAGTCACATCTCCGATATAAATAACTGACATCAAAATACAATGTAAGGGCGGTGACTTGTCGACAAGGACACGTTTGAAAACTGCTCCTATTTGATTCACAGATAACAGACCTGAACTATGATAGAAAAGCCTTCCTCCACTCCTAATCAACACTGAACGAATGCCTCTACCGACTGAAATTACATTTTGAGCTTGTAGGGTGCGGAAGCAAAAATACGCACGACATGGTAAAATTTGATTTCGAATAAAGGCGAAAAGGCGACAATCCACCGCTGATAGTGGCGGACTCATAAATTTCGATCCCATGCTCGACTGGATGCAATTAACGCTAGAACCACTCGCCGCTCTCGTGGCCGTTCCTTCTATAGACCGAAGTGCTAAACAGCGTGTTGCTCGTCCATGCGGAAAAACAAACATGTTCATAGTCGAATATATCCAATGTTGCTTGTGCTGTCCAGGACGACAGGAAATGGTCCTACGAGTCTGGATTTTTTCAGAGCTCTTGTCGGATATTTGAAATTTCATTTACGGTCAGCGGGAAGATTAAATATTAATTACCTAATCCACCAGTAAATGTACATTAAAGTTTTAATTTAAGTTGTTCATGAAAAACTGCCAGACTGTCTACTTTAAATTGCAGAGAGAGTACCATTCAACATATCCCAGCTAATCATAGGAAACAACTTGTTGAACTCGGACAGCTATCTCACAAACTACCGTTCAAAGCGATCTCGGCGGGGTAGTTTTTGGATCACGCATCGAAGTGGTTTTATGACACAATCGTAGTGTGCTAATGAGGAATTCCAAGAACAATCCTCAAACTGCACGGTTTGTCAGGGTTCGACAACCTTTGGACGCAAAGGATTAAAAAATAATTGTTCAATGCCTTGAATGTCCGAAGATTGCAATCGCGAGGAAAGACATGACATAGCCCGCATTGTGCTCTGACATTTAAGGGTAAGTCAAAATCCCCTTTTGTGCACGCGTTTGAGTAAAAAAAAAGCAAACTTTCCATGGCTTGTTGACCACTTTCTATGAAGTTTTTCAACACTGGTGTTTGTCTTAGATAGGATTCCTTATCGAATAATATTTTTGTCTATTGGTGCTTGTTTTGGATAGCACTGCTTAGCGTTGCAATAAAAATTTGGTTGTTGTTCGATATCTAGAACTCAGGAGGAGTTGGATTAGAGGGGTTTGTTAATTGGACGATTCCGGTCACATGGGTGAGTTCGTGGGACGATCAAGAACGATAGGACTGGTAACTTGCACAACCCCTGACGTGTGTTGCTGCTAATGTCAACTGGCACGATCACTAAAGTGAGTCGTGACCGGCTTCTACTAGATTTTTTTTTTTTTTCAGTTTAACTATAAGATGGCGCCAGCGAAAAGTACACAGCGTATTAATTTGACACATGCGTCATTTTGCTCGTCTGAGATTTTACTACAATCACACACAAGTTGAGTCCGCCAAAAACTAGCGTCTTTGTTTTATCGTTCAGTGTTCATGTCGAGTTTTGTGCCTGAAAAAGAACATTTGCGACACGCATCCTTATTTAATCAAAAGAAAAAGGCTATTGCAAGTCATCGTTTGCTGGTAGAAACATATGATGAACACCCTTCATCAATTAGAACATGTGATACATGGTTTCGAAAATTTAAAAGTGGTGATTTCAATGTGAAAGACAGTGAGCTCTTTGGTAGAACACAAAAATGTGAAGACGAGCAATTGCAGGAGTTATTAGATGGTAGGGGGATGGGAGCAAACACACAGGGCAAAGTCTCTGCTTTCAACCCAGCGAAGGCCAGGACGATCCTTGTCCCTGTTCAATCCAAGTTGACGTGCAGTCTCCACGTGATACCCCTGGATAGCAACTTTAGCACCCGCCAAGTAGTGAACCAATGCAATGCATGCACGAAATCCTGAGAAAAGTTGGCGCAAGGCTAATAAGTCTCAGATATGGACCGGATACCGGTGGAGAAAATTGATAAATAAAGCCAAGACCGGATCCCGGTTGTAGTGCCGATGATGACGATGATTTCAATGTGAAAGATAGTGAGCGCTCTGTTAAACTACAAAAATGTGAAGACGAGCAACAGCAGGAGTTATTGGATGATGGGGGGATGGAAGCGAACATACAGGGCAAAGTCACTGGTTGCTTTCAACCCAACGAAGGCCAGGACGATCCTTGTCCCTGTTCAATCCAAGTTGACATGCAATCTCCACGTGACACCGCTGGAGAGCTACTTCGGCACCCGCCAAGTAGTGAACCAATGCATGTAACGAAATCCTGAGAAAGGTTGGCGCAAGGCTAATAACCTTGCCCGTAAAAACAAAATATTATAAAAAATTTAACAAGCCTCGGATATGGACCGGATACTCGACGACGCCCACGGAAACGAAAATGGCTAAACGAATTGAGAATTTTCTCATGGAACGTCCGCTCACTATACAGAACTCGAGCCGCACAGCAGCTAGCCGATGCCTTGTCCAAATATAAGACTGACATAATAGCATTACAAGAAATAATATGTACGGGCAGTGATGTTATTCAAAGAAACGAGTATGACATTTATTACAGCTGTCATGCAAAACACCATGCTAGGCTTTCTTGTCAGCCAAAAACTGGAGCCTGCCATCATAGGCGTTAATGCAATAAACGAAAGGCTATGCACTCTTCACGTGCGAGGCAAGTTTAAGATCATAAGCCTCATAAACGTTCACGGACCTACAGAGGAGTCGCCTGACGACGAAAAAGAAGAACTCTACGAGAGCGTCGAATGGGCCCTCAATGACCCAAGATACGAGGTGAAAATCGTTCTTGGTGATTTGAATGTGAAATAGGTCGGGAGCCGGTTTTCTGGCACTACCCCTGGTTCCCATAGTTTGCATTGGAACACTAATGACAATGGACTACGAGTCATCGAACTGGCAACATCAAAGAACTTGGTCGTTGCGAGTACCAGGTTTCTGCGTAAAGATATCCACAAAATCACCTGAGTATCACCTGATTGAGCCAATCGCAACCAAATTGACTACGTGGTGATAGATCACCGCCACTCCTCGAGCCTGATGACGGTACGAACATACCGAGGTGCCAACGTCGACTCGGATCACTATCTTGTTTTTATAGTTTTCCGAGCGTGGATTGGTTTACGGAGACGTATTGCATTCGCAGATCAGGTTCAGATCAACACGGCTGCCTTATGCAATGAGAACACCAGCAACACCCTTGGTCATGCGTTAAGACTCGCGCTCGAAGACATCGATGGAGGAAGAGTAAGTCCTGGGGCCAGAATGCCGGGCGTAGAAGAGAAATGGACACGCCTTAAGAATACTCTCATTAGTACTGCCAACTCCATCTTAGGCAGCAGTCGTAGAGATCGGAGCGACTGGTTTGATGAGTGCAAACTAGCGACTCAACGTAAGAATGGTGCATACCGGTCAATGCAACAGTCTCACAGGACGCGGGTAGGCGAAGAGAAATACAAAGAGCTCAGAAGATCTGAAAAACGACTCCACAGACAAAAGAAAAGGGCCTGGAAAAAAAACCTTGTCTGTGAAATAAAGAAAAGTAGAAAGCGGGGTCCGCACCAGGCGCGGAAGTTCTACCAAATAATCCCCAGTATTACGCTGCACTTAGTGCAAGGATAAAGAGGGTAGTCTGATTACCGATCCTGAGGCCATTCTGGAGCGATGGGAAGTGCATTTCAATGAATTGCTAAATGGTCAGCTCACAGAAGAATTGGAGGTTCCACCAATGCAAGATCAAGACCAAATGCTGCCGCCACCAAGCATCGAGGAAACAGTAAGAGTCACAAGACAGCCCAAATCAAATAAACACCAAATCGTGGTGCACGTATAGGAGCAAGAGGAGATGCCGGAAGATGTGCGTCGTGGAATAATTTACCCCATATATAAGAAGGGAGATATCACAGTGTTTTTTTTTATTCTTATTACACTTCTCTCGGGAGAGGCGAACCTATAGCGCCGAGTGAGCGCCCCGAGATGCCACCAAATAACTGTTGCAGTTCTTTTTGAGCAGTTGCATGCTGTAACGCTCCAAGAACACTCGCGCGAGTTAACACCCCACGCACATTGGACTCAGATAAAATTGAATCACTTCTCTTCCTAATATAATTATGGAAAATTCCCAGATCATCTCTGACCTTATCGTCAACACCTGCACACAACACAACATACCAAGCCATGGAAAATTCCCTATCTCCTACATCGTAAATCATCTACGATAAGAGCTTGCAAAATATCATCGAGGAAAACTCCCAGACGGTGTTATCTCCTACATTGAGAATCACACCTGATAAGAACACACAACTTCATCTATAAGAGCAGCGACAACAGGATGAACGAGGCTTCTTAATCTCCACGCCGGTGAAGTGCGCTGACGAATGTTCATAAGAACAGAAGACATTAGTATTAAGAGTTAAAATAATGTTAGACTAGGTTTATAAATTAATAAATATATTTTTCACTACAACCCTCAGATCTATCATTAACTCGCGGGAAGGGAGTTCCACAGCTTCCCTGCTCTGTAACGGAACGAGTTCGGATGCAGGGATGTCCTCGCCGGAGATGAACCGCAAACTGGTGCGATCCGTCGGATTGTCTTGTGGAGGGCATATAAGCCGAATTACGTAGAACAATACCAAGAATCTCCGAAGAACAGTACTCGTGATAATATCTGTAAAACAGACAGAGGTCGGCTACGCTCCTTCGATGTGATAGCGACTGTAGTCCCGACGTCAGCTCCGAGTCCCCGATCAGGCGGATCGCTCGTCTCTGTATGCTTTCAAGTAGGTTTAGGGTATGTTTAGGAGCCGAGCTCCAAACATGACAGCAATATTCGGGCGCGGGTCTCATTTGGGATTTATACAGGAGAAGTTGGGCTGAAGTAAAATATGTCTTGGATCTAAAAAGATAGCTCAGTTTTCCTGAGGATAATCGTCGAGGACGATCGTCTTCGTTCGTTTTTAATTCAGCAAATCAATATCTTGGTCCATGTCTTGTTTATTTGCAAATACTGTTATCTATTTCGTTACAACTTTCCGAAAGTATTCGCTATTTGTTTCGTTACAATTTCCCGAAAGCACTCGTTATTTATTTCGTTTCAACTTTCCGGAAACACACGTTCCGTTTTGCCTCGCGTAGATTAAGACTTTCATCCGAACTATTTGGTAGCATTGAGCGGTTGGAACACGACTAACCCGCTGTGTGCGATTTGGCGGTTGCGACTCGACTGTTTGCTAGCCAGGAAAAATTCGTCGCGGCGTGGCAGTGGCGTCATAGCTAAATCCACTCACTGCCATTTACTAGGAACTTTGAAAAGGGTCACTATGCTTGCATAGGGGATTTAGTTTCGGAGAATCATTGCCGTACAGGCTGAGTCAAATTCCTCTGGCGCTATGTATACGAGGAAATTTGTATGGAAATGCGACCGAATATGGGCATGAGTTGTCGGTTAGACAACGGGATGTGGGTCTAGGCCGTTGCGATGGTTGTTTCGCTGAAATGCAGCGCATCGTGCTGGTAACTTGCCAGTAAGGGGAATTGGTATTGGGTAGGATGGGAGCCGAAATGATTTTCGGCGAAACTAAATGTTGCTTGGTTACAAGCGAGGATATAGTTTAAGCAGGGAGTGGGCCGGAATGATTTTCGGGGGCAATTGGAATTGCTTGGTTGCAAGCAAGGAATGTAATTAAAATAGGAAGTTAACCGAAGTGGTTTTTGGGAAAAATTATATGCGGCTCGATGGAGTTGGTGGAGATAGTGAGTATTCCGTTGTAAATTTGAATATGCGTTTATTACAGCTTGGGAAATGGGTTCTTGGTAAGTTGGGGGATGTATGCAATTGCGGATTTGGGGACAGATGCTGTTGCATATTGGGATGTGTTCTTTGTGTGTTTGCGCATGGATTACAGGTTGGGTTAGGGTGATGCGCTCTTAGCGGTCAAAATTGGTTGGAATTGTGGGTTGGTTCTCCATGTGCTATAGAGAACCCCCACAGGTCTACTACTGACACACTACACACATACACTCACAGTACAAGGCAGCACAAAACACACGCACACGACCAAAGCGCAGATTATCAGACGCCGAGGACGTAATTTGGGTTAACTACACACTCAAGACCTACCGGTGATTTCATTTCTACCATCCATCTATCCAAGTACTTAGAGACCATCCGAAGCACCTTTCCCAACACCATTCCCCTCTATAATAGAGGATAATTTGGGTTTACTACACACCCAAAACCTACCGGTGATTTTATTCCCACCCTCCGTCCATCCAAGTACTTAGAGACCATCCGAAGTACCTTTCCCAATACCATTCCCCTCTGTAATAGAGAATTCCTGGATCCATCCCATAGGGTCTCCTACTGACACACAACACACATGCACGCACAGTACAAGACAGTTACTCCGGCTGGAGTAATAGAATACATGCTTAGTTCAAAACAGGCATGGTCCGTAACCAATGGTATTCTCTGTGAAATGATGCAGCAGTTGCGACGTGATGAGTGGAGTAACAGGTAAACTCCGTCCCGCCCCGAGATTGAATATCTAAAAATAAGTTCCGCTGGGATCAACGGGAATATGAGCCGGGCGGGAGGTGGTTTTAGTCGGTAAAAACCCGGCATGCCCCTGGATCGGTCTAGAGGTATCTTTTGAAGATTTCCATCTTCCTACCGAAAAAAAAAAAAAAAGTACAAGACAGCACAAAACACACACACCGACCTAAGCGCGGATTATCAGACTCCAAGGAGGTAATTTAGGTTTACTACACACTCTTTCATTCTCACCATCCGTCCATTCAAGTAGTTCGAGGGGCCAGCCGAGCTAACCCTGTAGACCCCCCCTCCCCCCTTTTCTTTTTTCTTTTCCAGATATCTCGAGACCGAACCCAACAGATGTGAGCGATTCTGGTTGTTGCAAGATGACCAGAAGCCAGAGACACATTGAAGGACACATTTGTCCTTGTCTCGTTAAAATAGGCCTCCCACCACTCTTTTTTGTTTTTTAAGCTTGAGTTCTCTTCTGGAGCTCAATGATTTTTAATTGTAAATAAATTTGTATATAATGGGTTCTCCAATAGGGACTTGACAACTTTTTTTCGGTAGTAAATTTTAATAATTTGCAGACGTTGTTCGTTCGTGTAACCATGATGAAAATGTTGAGTTTACTGAATAAATTGACAGTAACAGTTCGTTGATTAGTGAAAGGGTGCGTTCACAAATTAAATTCAAAGTTGTCAAGTCCCTATTGGAAAACCCGATACAACTGAAAAATACTTGTGTCATTCGGAGGGAAGTCGTAGTATCCTGAGTCGTACTCATACTGCTACCCGAGCACCCAAAAGGATAAGAATTAACAAATGTGCTGGGCCGAGTGGCATTCGTCTATTATTTTGAAGACATATTTCTCTTCAGTCTGTAAACTATTGTGAGAGATCTTTCATCTGTAGTAATCAGTAGACGAATATCAATGAAGTAGACGAATCTCATTCTGATTCCTAATACAATTCCAATACACCATCTACATGTGGCCATCGACCCATGACACGATCTTCCATACGGTCGAAGACTAAGGAGTCACTGATTAATCGGAAACTATCGAAATACGTGGAATCTAATGACTTTCTTAAAGTCTACCAATATGGGTATCGTATCATAGCACAGATCCACAAGCGACCCGATCGGGTATCGGATGGCGGAAATTGGGGGAAACAAAGTTGTCGCCCTGGATATCTCAACAGAATTCGATAGACTCGGCATTCAGCATTCTTATGGAGTTGACGATGACAAGTTTATAGTGGATAAGAGATTATCTTTCTGGTTGTTCTGGATGGTGTAAAATCGGCCCCCTCCAAATTAATGCTAATGCCTCAGGGCTCTCCACTCTCACCTATTACCTTCTTAATTTTGATAAACAATCTGTGGTTCATTACCCAATTTACTTATTCGCTGATAACAGCACCTTGCGGTTGACACATACTCAAGCTTCTTTAAACCTTTTTAGCAATGAGTAGGATATGTTCAACTCATTGGATTCTGATCTTAAGAGATGAATCAATTGGAATTCACCATCATCATCATCATCGGCACTACAACCGGGAACCGGTCTTGGCCTTATTTAGCAAGTCCTGAGGCTTGTTAAATTTTCCATAATGATTTGTTTTTTTCCGGGCAAGGTCATTAGTCTTGCGCCAGAGGCTCCCCGACGGGGAAACGAACCCCGATCTCCCACGTGACAGGCGGGTATACTAACCACTATACTATCGAGGAGCCCAATCAATTGGAATTACTGAGCGTAATATCCCAGTACTGCCAATTACCTTTTAAAACGAATCTCTATGTAGATTGTGACGATTCCAACATATTACAAAACCGTGCCCAGCACCAAAAATAATCGAAAACATCATCAGAAACGCATTCTAGAGCATCAAAGTATCAATGACTGCGATGTATGGTTCAGATTTTGTGCATAGCATGGGTTTAAATCACGTTCTTCACTACTACTACGTATAATACTCGTTGGCGATGAACGGCATATGCATTAAAGAAGCTAAGGAGCTATAAATTCTTGGCACTCGAATAAATGCGACTCTTGTTTTATAAAGACTGTGAAAAATGTAGACATGTATAGGGTTTCTTAAGAGGTGCGAGAAAGAGTTTCTCTCAGACAAACTAGTCACAACTTGCGAGGTGTATATTCGTCCTGGACTGGAATTTATTGTTCATATTTGTTCAGGCGCCTTCAAAGCAATGGTATACGTGGTCGGTAAGGTGCAAGAACAACCAGTAAAGCTGATTAGGGGCCGGGATCGTTTTTAATTCTGACGTTAGGACACAGCCACAGCGTATCCTGTCTATCATTTTTCTGTAGGTGGTGCAATAATAGTTGATCAATTGAACTCGGTGAAAAGATTCCAGGACTTTAGGTCATCAATCAGAAAGTGGGCATCATTTCATGGTGACAATCATTTTGAGAGGTAGGATTAATTACAATCATTCTTTGGCCGAATCACACCAATATGGAATTCTCTGCCCGATGATGAGTTTCCCCGTAAATGTAGTATCGCATTCGTGATACATTGTACATCTATAACTCGTCTAGCGACAATTAAGTACCACAAAATCCTTCCTATGAGCAAGTTTCGTATAAGAGAATAATGAAAAAATTGTCACTTGAGGATATCTCAAAACTGCCTTTTGTGTAAACACACAAAAAGCTGTGTGAACTGTGGATGATGTTGTCTGGAATGCTTTGCATTTTAACTATTTGTTTGTATTACTCTTCCACTTTGAATCACGGATAAAGGTTCCTCGAATACCTTATTATATTTTTTCTCCTTAACCTGCACCGTTAACCCACCTAAATAGAACACCATTTTATAGCACGAAAACTATCAGATTTCTCATTTATTCCTTTTGATTATCGTTCCCTCACACAGCCATAAAATGAAACGCCTCATCAAATTCGAATTGAGGACCATTAAGAAACGTTTTAACTGTCTAGCCGACAAACTAATTCCTGTCCAGCTAACGAATTAAGTTACCTTCACTTTTAAATTGGCTTATTTAAAAAGTAAAAAAAAAAATAAGAATTAAAAAAATTTACTTTTTCTTTGGTCATCTGTGGCCTAATCGTTCCTGTTTTCTTGAGCGCCCTTTTTTCTCCTTCACCTCAAAACTGGTTCCTTTGGTTGATTTAATTTATAGCATGGCAATAAAATGTCAGACGGTAAGAATGAGTAAAAAAACCAACAGGACGAATACCTTTTATAAGAAAGAAGAAGTGAATACCTGAAGAGGGTTCTCCTCTTCAGAATACACCTCGTATTTTCAACTACCTGCGGCTGATTGGGCGACGCGTTTCGATAGTTTTGTGTACCGAAGTACTAAAAGATTCTATATTTGTGTTTTTCCTAAATTTTCGAGGACACGGAATCGATTTTTATTCACGTCTCTGTTTTATTGCGAGTAAAAGGAAAATACTGCTGGCTCTAAATATTCGTTGAATTGAATGTCAGTTGACTGAATTGCTCTTCGTGTTAATAAAGGTCTAACTGAGAAGCCGTAAAGTAGTAGACATCGTTTTATCCTTATTTGATGGCGAAAAAACCCTGGTGTCCTATTCTTGAGCATTTCCAATGAATGCGCTGGTATTTATAGTGAATAGAATATGTGATTTTGAAGGAAGCCAACGGCAGTCGTTCAACCGAAAAAGAAATTCAATCACTTTCAATAGAAGATGGGATGTTTCCGGAGATATGGATGGATTTCAGGCAGATAATTGCATCTGGGTATTTACGTGAGGCAATTTGTACGCATATTCGAGGAAAATTTGGTACATTTAGGAAACAAATCCATCTTTGTTAAGGGATTACGGCAGATATATCCAATCGGCAAGGAAGAGCCAATAAAACCTGTAGTTTCTTACTGATAGTGAGAACCACATTTAATATTTATGTTACATTAAAAATGTAAACCAGCAGAATTATTTATTTAACTATCACTTGCAATTAGCGCACGGCAAAGCTTAGATTAACAGTGTCTGTGACTCCAAACGTTGTTATGCTACCAACAAAGGTTAAACTAAATATATGAAGCCATTAAAGACCATACAATCCCATGAGAAGCCTATTTTCGTGCAAGAAGTGGGCTGCGGATGGGTAAGGATTCATTGGCCAACTGCTATATATCTGTGGGGAACGAGTAGGTGTGCCAACGTGTGACACTGGTTCACTAAGGTTCCACCGTCTGTTGTCGTTCGCAACTGCGATAGTTCACCGAACGAACGAAACCGGTCTCTGTTTGATAAGTCTATGGAGTATTTGAAGACTACACACCCGGGTGCCTCGTGCGGTGAGGACGATCGTCCTTGTTCGTTTTTAACTCAGCAAATCACTATTTCGGTCCATGCCTTGTTTATTTGCAAATACTATTATTTATTACGTTACAACCTCCCGAAAGCACTCGTTCTGTTTTGCCTCGCGTAGATTAAAAATTTTCATCCGAACTGTTTCAGTAGCACTGAGCCATTGGGACCCGACTGACCGTGTGTGTGCGCCTTGGCGGTTGCGACTCGACTCTTGGGGTTTTTGAACTCCGACTCCTGCGTGTGCCCCCGGTGGCGGTTGAATCTCGACATAGGTTGGGGCTCGCGCAACAGGCTCACGCGGTGCGGCTCGA
Source organism: Microdon myrmicae (assembly GCA_963931805.1). Lineage (NCBI taxonomy): Eukaryota > Metazoa > Arthropoda > Insecta > Diptera > Syrphidae > Microdon > Microdon myrmicae. The sequence goes on from OZ007497.1 coordinate 87,848,855, forward strand.
CCTTACTTTTTACACGGGAGACGTGCGTGCCCCCGTGTGGTCGCGGCGGTTATCAGGGGGACCCTCGACGTGCGCGTGTTGGAAGTTGAATGACGACTAACTAAAGAATGGGAAAAATCTATTCATCGCGTCGTGGCGGTTGAGTAATAGCTGAAATAAACTCACTGCCACTTACGAGGTTTTCGAGAACAGTTGCTATGCCGCATAGGGGGTTCAGTTCCAGCGAATCCTCGCCGTATAAGCTGAGTTGGATTCGTTGGTTGTTTATAGTGCGAAATTGGTTTTGGCGGCATAGCCAAGTATGATCAAGGGTCTCGATCGTTGTGATTGTTTCGTGGAAATTAGGTGTCACTTGGTTGCAAGCGAGAAGTGTAGTTTAAGGAAGAAATGAACCGAAATGGTTTTCGGGGGAAATTGGAATTGCTTGCGTGCGAGCAAGGAATATCGTTTAGATAAGATATTAACCGAAGCAATTTCGGGGAAATGTATGGGGCTCGGTATAGTTGGTGGTGATGGTTAATGTTCCGTTGTAGGTTTGAATATGCGTTTTATTACAGCACATGAATTTCGGGAAAATTAAGATTGCTTGGTCGCAAGGAAAGAATATAACTTAAGTAAGGAATTGACCGAAACAATTTTGGGAAAATGTATGTGGGGTGATGTAATTGAGGGAGATGATTAATATTCCGTTGTATATGATTTATTTCAGCTTGGGAAATGGGTTCCTGGTAAATTAGGGGATGTATGCAATTGCGGATTGGGGACGGATGCTGTTGCATATTGGGATGGATGCGCTTGCAGGTTTTGCATGGTTGCGAATATGTGTATTGCAAGTTTTGAATGATGAGTTGGGTTGAGGTGACGAGCTGTTAGTGATCAAGATTGGTTGGCATTGTGGGTTGGTTCTCCATGTGGTATAGAGAACCCCCACATATCTATAGCCATTCCGCCTATTCATTTTTGGCGTCAGCAAATAGTTCACTCCGAGGCAGTATTGGTTTCTCGAAAAGCATTTTTTATATAGGACACTTACATTCGATGGTCTAGTTTCAGAGATCTATTTGATATCTGAAGGAACACTCTATAGAAAAATAAAGCCATGCCATCCACAATTGATACGGAATTTATTGCGCTGGTTACGACAATAAACACAGTTTCGCGTTCAGCCCCATAGTCGAGTGTGATTTCTCGTGGAGTTAATGATACTTTGATTCTCCGGATCTTCATGATCGCCCTATTTATGTAGTTCTAGATGGGGTCAAATCTGTTTTTCATAAAATCAGTGGTGACGTTCCTCAGGTCTCCTTGCTCTCATTTGCTCTGTTTTTCATTTTGATCATTGATCTTTCGTCCATTATTCACAACCCAATGTACTGTTTTTTTTACACTAACGCGCGCACAAAAGGGGATTTTGAAGTACCCTTAAATGTTAGAGCGCAGTGCGGGTGGATGGAGAGGAAGTGGATAAGGAAAGGTGTCGATGTATATTGGTCTTGAATGTTTGAACATCACAACGAGCAGGAAACACATGATCAGGCAGAACATTCCACATTCGTGTGGTTCGACTAAAGAATGACTCTCTATGTTTATTTGTGCGCCTGAAGTTCACTTTCAACGTGAACTGATCGCATTCACAGATTGACGGGTAGCGCGGTGAAATGTTTGAAGGGGCGGAACACATTCAGCAAGTTCAATTGAGCATCGACCGTGGTAATACCTATAGAAAAGAGATAAGCATGATACGTTGCGCCTGTGTTCTTATTATTATTATTATTATTATTATTATTATTATTATTATTATTATTATTATTATTATTATTATTATTATTATTTATTGGCCTGTAGGAACCCGGAAGTTCATGACATCACCGACTCGACTTCGCCGTCGTTCACTGTCCTGGGCACTCTCTTTCCATACTTGACCATTCGATCCGACCTCCTCAAAGTCAAACCTAACATTGTCCTCCCATCTTCGTCGCGGCCGTCCTGCCGGTCTCTTTCCCGTTGGTCTACCGTCAAGAATTCTATGCACGGTCCTATCGTTGTCCATTCGCGCCACGTGTCCGGCCCATCTTAACCTTGGCGACTTGATTACTCTCACAATTGTAGGTTTGTGGTATAGCTCTCCTAATTCGTGGTTGTGGAGTTTCCTCCATTGTCCTGCCTCCTCGTCGTATTTACCATCAAAGATAACACTTAAAACTTTATTCTCGAATACGCGGAATTTGTTTTCTTTCCATTTTGTGAGAGCCCATGTTTCGCATCCGTATAGAGCAATCGGCATGATTATGGTTCTATAGACACGGAGCTTTATGTTACGTGATAGCAGTTTGGATTTCAGCAGTTTACTGACTGTGTGCCAACTAGCGTTGCCGGAGTGTAGTTTTTTGCCTGTGTTCTAACGACCGAATTGATCGACTTACGGCTGAGTCCCCAATAAGTTTCACTGCTCTCTTTTGCATCCTGTCGAGCACGTGTAGTGCAGTTGTGGATGCGCCTAAACAAATATGGGACTTCAACTCAATTTTGGGACGAATATAAACCTTGTAAATAGTGGCCAAATTGGATGGAGTGAAGTATCTTTTACATCTCTTAAGGAACCCCATGTATTTGGCTGCACTTTTCACAGCTTCAAACATGTGTTCATTCCAATTAAGAGTCGAATTAATTCGAGTGCCGAGGATTGACAATTCCTTGGCTTCGTCGATGCAGGTGCCGTTCATAGACAGTATATTTACTTTGGGGCTCGCTTTTGACGACAAGAGGCAGCACTGAGTTTTTACGGTATTGAATTCTACTCGGTTAGATAATCCCCACTGATATATCTTGTTGAGGTCTGAATTCAAGGTATCAAGTATAACCTGCTGATTGGTAATGACATTCGAAGAATTTGCTTGGAAATGTTCATATGAGTATGAGAAACCCAATGCGCTATCATCAGCAAACGAGTGATTGGCTTTTGATTAATTGCCAAGAGATCATTTATTAAGATGAGTAAGCGTGTGGGTAAGAGTACCGAACCCTGGAGAACACTTCCATTAATTTGACGGGATACAGATTTGACACCATCAAGAATTACGTGAATTGAACGGCCAGAAAGATAGTCTCTTATCCATTGGATCAGGGAATTGTCCAGTCCATAGGAATGTAATTTTGATGTAAAGGCTGGTTGCCAAACTCTGTCGAAGGCTTTTCTATTCTATTCTATTTCTATTCTATTTATTGGCATGTAGGAACCCGAAAGTTCATTACCTCACCGACTCGACTCCGCCATTGTTCCCTGTCCTGTGCGCTCTCCTTCCACGTTCGACCATCCGATCCGATCTCCTCGAGGTCCAACCTAACATTGGACAATCAATCCCATCTCCGTCGCTCTGCCCTGTCGGTCTCTTTCCCGTTGGCTTACCGTCAAGAATTCTATGCACGGTCCTATCGTTGCCCATTCGCGCTACATGTCTGGCCCATCTGAATCTCCGCGACTTGATTACTCTCACTATTGTAGGTTTGCGGTATAGCTCTTCCAATTCGTGGTTGTGGAGTTTCCTCCATTTTTATATAGAAATATCCAATGCGACTACCTTGCTTTCGTCGAGGTAGTGAATGGAATCTCTCCACTTTTCGGTAAGGTGGACCTGTTCCTACGAAAGCCATATTGGCAGTCATTGAGGAGGACATTTGATTCCAGATATATCGAAAGTTGACGGTTGATAAGTGATTTCATTGCCTTCGAGGGAATAGAAGTTAGTGATATCGGTCGGTAAGAAGAGAGGGACGATTTGTCGTCCTTTTTGGGAATTGGCTGAATGTTCGCTGACTTCCATCTATTTGGGAAACGGCTAGTAGAATAAGACAAATGGAAGAGTTTTAGCAGTGGTTTAGTGAGTGAAGGGGAACACTTATAGTGTTGCGGCGATACTGAAGGGCGTGTGATTCGAACTGACGCTATGACGGTTAAAATCACAAAGATTTTAAGCAATGCTGAACACTTCAGGCCAGTGCCGTGTGTACAAATTCGATTTCTAAACTCAAGTACACTCAACTGATGTGGAATTGTTTTGTTATCGCTATGGTATACGGCTCTGATGCTTTGATTATTAGATTTTTTTCGGTGTTCTTCACTATTTGCTTGTATATTGTGCGTGTATCTGTTAGAAACGTGACACTACCTCTTCCTCAGTAACTTTGTTAGGAGTTGATCGTCGTGTGGGAACGACGGAGCGAGCGAGAGATCGTCGGAGCAGGCGAGTAAGCCGGCGCTCTGTGCAGAAGTCGGGACCGTTGTAATAAAGTTTTGTTTACCTATGGAGGATTGTGTGCTGTTTATACACCGATCACGTCGTCACCAATTATAGCGTTTAGTAACAATAGTGAATGGTGTTGACTTGAGCATACCAAGTAGAATCGTGTCTGCCAATGTGTCTGCTATAGAGGCAACATCATTATTTAGGAGAAATAACGACCAGTTTAACCACGTTCAAACCTTCCCAGTTGGCTTTCTCATAGAACCATATTGTTCTTTTGGGAGTTTTCTAGTTAACGATGCTGTTGATTAGGGCAAATTTAGCTGACACGACACAGTGGTCTGAAGTGCCCAAGGGCGAAGAAACTTCAATTGTGTATTTGTTTGGGAGGGAGGTGAGAAACAGGTCCAGTGTGTTGGCGAAATGACCATATATATCTGGTACCCGTGTTGGCTCATTGACAAGTTGAGTTAAACTATTTGAATCAGCAAAAAGCTGGACATATTGACCTTCAGGTGTTGTGTGTCCGGAGTGACGAAGCCACTAAGAGTTATGCACATTAAAATCAGCGGACAATAACGGTTTCAGTGTGCGGATAGGGGGTCAAGATCCTATCGATAGAATCAGACAGAGCATCAAATTCGTTAAAGGATGCATTTCTATCCAAATTTGGGGTTCTGTAAAGAAAGCAGTAATGTATGTTATGCTTATAAACGTGAAGTTTTAGCCAAGAGAAATTAAATTCTGGGTTGGAGCAGGGCCCATATTGTGGCAGAAGCTGATAAGCAATATCATTTCGTATGTATGTGGCTATACCAGGATGTGGAAAGAACAGAGGCACTAAGTTATATCCAGGTAGATTAAAATCGAAAATATCTGTATTAGTAATTACCTGGGTTTCGCTAAGTGCAAGGATAGTTTGTTTCTGGTTAGAAACGTGGGCAGATACAGAAGAGAAATTGCATCTCAAGGCACAAATGTTACACAAATCAACGCGGAATTCCCGGTCCATTGAAATGGCCCTACACAAACATCCAATACCACCTCGGGAAAGGATGCAGGTCGGGACCAGCTATAGATAAGGTTGCAACACTCTGTATTTTTTTACTGGTAAAATTGCCCTTAAATACTGACTGTTCCCTTTATCAATTAAATCTTTTCTGCCCTTTTGGACAATTATCTAGTTACTAATCCGGAATGATCTATCTTTGAATGAAAGTGGTTGGTAACTTTCCTTAAACAATATGCACAATTCTGTTTGACGTTTTCTTTTAATATTTTCCTAGACGCTGGATTGGTTTACATGTCAGTAGTGTTTTCAAACACTCTAAAAAAAATTAGCTCATAGTTGAAGAATTGAAAAGACAATGGATAAGGGTAGCTATTTAATATTTTCACTGAATATTTTCTGACCTTTAGTCAATTCATCATCATCATCGGCACTACAACCGGGAACCGGTCTTGGGCTTGCTCCCCGACGGGGAATCGAACCCCGGTCTCACAGATGACAGGCGGGTATCATCATCATCAGCGGCACTACAGCCGGGAACCGGTCTTGGCCTTATTTAGCAAGTCCCGAGCCTTGTTAAATTTTCCATAATGATTTGTTTTTTCCAGACAGGCGTCTATACTAACCACTATACTATCGGGGAGCCCCTTTAGACAATTATCCTGTTACAAATGACCTTTAAAGTTACAAATAACCTTTAAAGTATCATCATCGTCATCGGCACTACAACCGGGAACCGGTCTTGGCCTTATTTAGCAAGTCTTGAGGCTTGTTAAATTTTACATAATGATTTGTTTTTTTTTTTTTCTGGGCAAGGTCATTAGCCTTGCGCCAGAGAACCTTTAAACTATATATAATCCAGAATGGTCTATCTCAGAATGAAAGTGGTTGGTAACTTTCCTTAAACAATATACACAATTCTGTTTGATGTTTTCTCTCAATATTTTTCTAGACGCTGAATTGCTTTACATGTCAGTAGTGTTCTCAAATACACTAAAAAAATTAGCTCATCGTTGAAGAATTGAAAAGACTGTGGTTAAGACTATTTCATATTTTCTCTGAATATTTTCTGAGGTCATGAACTTCCGGGTTCCTATAGGCCAATAAATAGTAAATAGAATATTTTCTGACAATTATCCAATACAAGTGACCTTTAAAGTATACTTAATCTAGAATGGCCAAACTCAGAATGAAACTGGATGGCAACTTTCCTTAAACAATATGCACAATTCTGTTTGATATTTTATTTCAATAGTGTTTAACGTTTTCTTTCAATAGTGTTGTAGTGATTCTATATCACTACTCTCACCCAATTACGTATAATCCCAACCTTATTCCCATAGTGAATCAAATGAGCGACAAGTTAAACCAAAAGTTAATTTGTCGCATATTGATTCAATTTCCAATTACCTTACCCTTACCCAAAATCCCAATCCAATTGAATCATATGCACGATAAATTTAAACGAAAGTCCATTTGTCGTATATTGATTCAATTCCGAATAACCTTAACATTATGAAATGCCCAATTCTAAATGCATTTCATAATTTATCCTTCCGGGAATTTGTTCAAACAAATTCCTATCCACTTCCCAGAATCCCATTCCAATTGAAGCACACAAAATCATGTTTGTGCTTCTTGGAATTTTTAAGTAAAATTTTGACAAATCTCTGTCACCAGAGTGTATAAAAGGGCAGCACATTTTGGCTTCAAGATCAGTTCTGTTTTCAAAAAGGATAACCGGGCGGACGTGGTTCTTGTAACCGAAACTAGGTTGCATCCATGTCACCGTCCCACTTTCTCAAACTTTTCAAATATTCAAAGGGATCGAACTCTCACTGGCGGCTCCACGTTCAACGGAGGTGGCACCTGTATTCTAGTTAATAGCGAACTTCGCCATGGAAAAAACCATGGGTGCCAAATACCGGAAACATCACAAAGCTCGATGGAAGCGTGGTATGACAAAAGGAGACCATTGTAACGAGATCCGCATCGTTAAGAATGCACAAAATGTGTTAGCTTCTGCAATTCAACAAAGTGCAAGTAAACTGACGACAAACACTGCTAAAGAACTGCATTTAGAAAAGGTTTCCCATGTTTGATATATCCGAAAGACCAAATCTGAAAGTACAGTTGCCCCTCAACTTGTAGCTACAGTAGACCGTGAAGAGTGTAATATATCCCGGAAGTCGTTCTCTAAATTGAAAGAGTCACTGCAACAGCTTCAACAGCATAATGCGAAGCTAGTTTCTTGTTTAAAAGTATTGTAGTACTCCAAAAAGCCCTACTACCTTTTTCCCCCATTCCTACATCCAAATCCTAGCTATCTTAAGCTAAAACCAAAAAACCCATCAAAACCCACAAAACCCCAAACATGATCCAAAATTCGCAATAAACGAATCAAACATTCGTTTATCGCATAACATTTGCCCCCACGGCGAAATTTAATCCAAAATCCGAATTAAAATTAAAATTCACAATAAACGAATCTAATATTCGTTTATTGTTCTACATTTGCTCCACGGCATCATGAAAATTCATAATTCAGAGATCGTTATCTCTATCTGAAAAATTCCATTGAGTTAAGCAAACAAAAAACCAAAAGCAGATACATTCCCACATCTGCGCAATAGTTTCGTAAGAATTCAAGAAATTGGTTTCTTATCTTGTGTAAATACAACATCTCGCTCGAAATACCCAAAAATTCGAGATTGTTGCACGAAAATGTGTATCTTTGGGATACAATTTTCGAAGTATTTTCCTTTATAAAGGGATAGCAAAACGATCTCCAGGCCGCAGTATCTAGATCCTCCTGCCACAGAGCAGTTATTTTCCAATTCAAGTATTACATCTTAAATCAACAATAAAACTTAATCCAAAATAAAAAACTTCTTTTAATACTTTGGAAATTTTGTGCTGTCACCCAACGTTGGATGATTCTTTTTTGGATACCAGGACGACTCCAAAGAAATTGGTACAGGAACCGGTACTAAGGTTGCAGAGTATAAGGACGCTATCCCCTACGAACAATCAGGACATTGCTCTTCCCTCTGGGTCAGAGGAAGCACGGCAACGACCCCTTGCTGAAGTGTGTTGTTCCAGGAGCAATCGATAAAGAGATCAAACGTCCTTTTCAGGACCAAAAAACGCGCTTCCTGAGGAACAACCCCTACAACAGCAGAATAGTATTCCCTTAAAATAACGTTACCAAGGAAATTGTAATAAAGCCATCGACAAATCGGAAAGTGAAACCAAATAAGATAAGACGGAAAAGTTGGTATCACATTCATCCAGCATGCTCCGTTAGGTTGAGAACATCGATGCAGATGATTTGAAAAATCGAATTTTGTTATCGGAATGCATTAATGACATACCATATTTGTTTTCTTCTCCTCGATAGTATAGTGGATAGTATACCCGCCTGTCACCGGGAGACCGGGGTTCGATTCCCCGTCGGGGAGCCCCTGGCGCAAGACTAATGACCTTGCCCAGAAAAAATAAATCATTACGGAAAATTTAACAAGCCTCAGGACTTGCTAAATATGGCCAAGACCGGTTCCCGGTTGTAGTGCCGATAATTATGATGATGATGATATTTGTTTTCTTTAGAGATTGAACTGTCAATTAAAGAGAATCACCTAAACGGTTAAGAACAGATTGCTTCAAAGATGAAGGCAGGTTTAATTGATTTAATCGACGAGATACATTACCAAATCCACTTAGCCCCAGAAACTTTTTACATGTGTTTTCGAATAGTTGATAGATATCTGCAAGCTGTCAAGGGCGACAGCTGTTGCAACTAGTCGGGGTAACAGCACTTTTCATTGCTTCCAAACACGAAAGCTCGTCCCTCTCTAAATCTGCGACTTTGTCTTCATCATCGATACACCTACCTTAAAGAGGAAATACTCAAAATGGAAATGAGAATTCTAAAAACCTTGGAATTCGATCTTGCTTACCCACTTCCGATTCACTTTTTGTGTCGTTTTTTAAAAGCTGTTAGTGCTGGGGATGCACATCATGCTATGGCTAAATACTTCCTAGAACCATCCGGTATTTCTGACGGCATATACAGACTTCGACCATCTGTGGTAGTTGTGGCATCATTGTACCTATCGTTACAATAGTTGAATCCATCGACAAATAATCTTCCGGATTCACCATCAATTATGGACACCAACACTGGAATATTATTCCCATAATTTTGCTAAGCATTTGCAGCCGATTGTTCGCAAAATAACAGTCGTTGAGTGGAAGATGGGACGTACGTGCTCAAATGTGTATATACTACCACTCATCCCAGCTGAAGGCCAGTGCCATTGTGCCGTTGTTGCAAAAGATAATTGACACCGAAACATAATAGCAAAATCCTGCATTACTATATATACTATAAATTTCTTAATTATTTAACGAATTCAAAGTTCATCCAGTAGATAAAATCCCGGTACATGAAATTACTGCCTTTTTAAAGTACAGTGACTGATTCGTAGCTCCTCGATAGTATAGTGGTTAGTATACCCGCCTGTCACGCGGGAGACCAGGGTTCGTTTCCCCGTCGGGGAGCCTCTGGCGCAAGACTAATTACCTTGCCCGGAAAAAACAAATCATTATGGAAAATTTAACAAGCCTCAGGACTTGCTAAATAAGGCCAAGACTGGTTCCCGGTTGTAGTGCCGATGATGATGATGATGACTGATTCGTAAAATATTTTCAAACATTTTCTTTGATAACCTGTGTTTACTTTTCTTTATTTTTAAAAATTCGTTTTTGTTTATTTATTTATATAAAGACACTTGAATATTTCATCATAAGACACGTATTTTAGTTGGGCTTAAAAAAAGAACCTATAACGAAACAACACCGATTTGTATTGTAGTTAGTTTACATAAGTAAACATCAGCCTCGAGACATATTTGAGGTATTGTAATCCGTTTAATATTCATGTAAATTACAAGAATTGGCACAGGGCTAACGTTGCGGATTCGCCCTTGACACATCCGGCGAATTCGCGATTAAATGCTACCTGTGACACCGCCCTAAACAATGTCAGCAATCAGCTGACGTTTTAAAGTTAATTCTGTTGGTTGTCAAAATGACAACCATTTTTTTTTATGTTATGTTAATTTCCTTCTTCTTTCGTCAACCATTGCAGCGACCAGTTCGCATTAATAATCTGTGGAAATCAAACTAATAAAACAACGAAAAGTCCATCTTATATTTCACAATAAACCAACGTGTTTTAATGTTGTTTGTTAGATAAATATTTTTGGGATTGCAGCAGAATTCCTTGGATTGCGGCACTCAGCCGACAAAGGTATTCATTCTATTTCAGTTTTTAAATAACGCATTGGGTTTCAGGAACCAGATTGCTGACGCCATTGCTGTGTTGCCGTATTCGATCCAACATTCAAACGCCAGGAGACACCATCGTGTTCCTGATGCGTGTGTTCAGCTCTTGTTTGACACACACATCTTTTTGGCCAGGAGACACCATCGTGTTCCTGAGGCGTGTGTTCAACGTTTGTTGAATACAGCTAATAACCTTGCCCGGAAAAACAAATTATTATGGGAAATTTAACAAATTTGACTTGCTAAATAAGGCCAAAGACCGTTGTAGTGCCGATGATGACGATGATGAAATTACAAGAATGTTCAATAAAGTTTAATTATGTCTCTCTCCGATTTTATAGACACGTGGCTCGTTAAACAAAGACATTATATTCCGTAGGGTGACACAGATTACAATCCAGACTCAGTAAAAACATCGCCACACTGAGATGTGGCACTATTGTTCAAGATTGATCAATGTCTGTAAAAGTCTTGAAACATACGTTGGCTACTTAAAAAACCGTCGATGTCCCACTAAAGGGCCAAATCTAGTTTGATGATTGCATCCCCCCTCTTCGTAAGCGCACACATCAAATCTGCCGTTAATGAATGAATTAAAGTGGTACTCTTTAAATGAAATACGTCTTCCTACATTCAAAAGATACACATAAATTTACAGCGGAGGCGTAGCGACCAGTTTACCTTACTGCCTATGAAGCCCAATCAGCAGCGACTTGTTTTGATGACCCATAATAAAGCCTGTAGTACTATATTTCTAGTCTTGGTCTCGACTAGATTTAAAGCAGTGTAGTTTGCTGCGTTAGTTGTTGAACACGGCGCACTGTAACCCTTTCGTCAAAACTTACGATGAAAGCAGAAGTTTGTACTGGGACGTCATTAAAATTATGACCAAGTAAATGTGGGTCGTCAACGTCGTCGTCGTCAGCCATACAAACCAAGTCGTTTAAGCACACTCAAATATCGGGGAGAAACGAGAGGTACAATTGGATACTTGAGGGTTAATTTTCTCGCAACTTTGTCGAGTATGTGAAGCACGAACATCGAGATAGAACACGCCCTAGTGCACTGATAAGTGGATGTATCGTATGGAAAATTGCATATAACTTATTTTGTGGTCTATACATGGTATTCCCGGTATATTTTAAAGGTCACTTTTAACTGTATAAGTGACTAAAGGTCAAAAAATATTCAGTGAAAATATTAAATATCTACCCTTAACCACTGTCTTTTCAATTCTTTAACTATGAGCTACTTTTTTTAACATAAGCGTGTTTGAGAACACTATTGAAATAAAATATCAAACAGAATTGTGCATATTGTTTAAGGAAAGTTACCATCCCCTTTCATTCTGAGTTAGGCCATTCTGGAATAGGAATACTTTAAAGGTCATTTTTAACTGGATAATTGACTAAAGTTCACAAAATATTCAGTGAAAATATTATATATCTACCCTTAACCACTGTCTTTTCAATTATTTAACGATGGGCTTTTTTTTTAACATGAGTGTGTTTGAGAACACTGTAGGGTTATATTTTTAAGTTAGTTTCTGTTTACCCTAATTGGTTCCTTCCAAGTCTCCTTAGGTGTCTCCAAAATGAAAAGGTGTAATATTGCGGGTTTTTAATTTATTTATTTATTATAATATTGTGGCCGCTGTCTCGGCCTCTGGAACTCGACTGATCTTGAAGCAAATCACCCACCCAGTTCAGGTGTTCTCTAACTAGGGATGGTGGGAAAAAATCGTACAAGACTCAAAGTCTTTCCATTTGGGCCGAAGATATGCAGGACCATATGGGAAAGGCGTATGATATTCCAGATCGGATTAGCTGCTTATAGCAGAGAAGCTTAACTTTGGTGTCAACTTTGTTGCTCCATTTCAAGATGTTGTGCAGTTGCTTAGACCGACCGAGGCCCCTTTGAAGAATGTGGGTCACATGTTTGGTGAAATTCATTTTTGGGGTATAGATGACGCCAAGATATTTTATCCTGCCCTGTGGTCTAATCGTACTATTATAGCGTTTGGGACTGATAGTGAAGAACGTGTGATTCGAACTGACGCTATGACAGTTAGAATCACCAAAAATTGAACCAAAGCGCAACCCATCAGGCTACTGGCCGTGCTTAGAATTCGATTTTTAAACTCAACTATATTCCACTGATGTGAATTGTTATGTTATCGCTATGGTATACGATTCTGATGCATTTTCTTATTCGATTTTCGTTCGGTGTTCTTCACTATTTGCTTGTGTATTGTGTGTGTATCTCTTAGAGACGCTACAACACGTCTTCCCTTTCTTTGGGATTGGTTGAAATCGAACGGTTTTCCAGCAGGTGGGATAGGTTTTCTATGCATAACATAAACGAAAGAATTTGATAAGAACTGCCGACAGTTCTAGAGCACAGTTTTTAAGCACTATTGCTGGTATGCTATGCAGGATGCTTTCTTTCTTACCCTCTAGTCCACGGAGAATGTGTTGGGTATCGAAACTTCACATCTGGGATTGAGGATGGTCATGGCTCAATTAGAGCTATAAGATCAGCATCCAGGATTGGATTCGTGGAAAGTAATCCACGAAAACATTGACAATATTTTTTGAATTCGTGGCTGGTGCCTTGCTACCCATTATTAACGGAGAAAAAGGGCTGAAGTTATTGCTGGTAGACTTTAGTTTAGTTTTTAGTTTAGTGAGGGCAGAACCCTTATTTATTTTGCTTAATGCAAGCTCAAATTAAACTTAAATTAATTAATATAAAAAGAACCTTACAGACTATCTCAAATCAAGAGTAAGAAGGAGAATAAAAAAGAAAAAAGAAAAATCAGGAGGTGAAAATGACTGAACGATAGGGGGGGTAGGAGGCTAGGGAAGAGCAAGTGTATGTGGGGGAGGCAAATTCGGCATTTGTGAGACAGTGACAGTCAGGGGCACGTCTACGAACCGGTATGGGGCCGGGGTTGGAGAACCTGGGGGAGAGGTTGAAATTGGGGCGGCGCGGGGTTAGGGCGGGTTTCTTCTGAGACGTTGTTTGAGGGCAGGAGTGGAGAGGTTGAAATCGAAGGGGGTGGGGAAAGAGTTGGCATGTCGTAGCATACGCGAGATGGGCTCGTTAGCGCCGTAAGAAGTGTGATGAGCGGACACGTAAAAAAGACGAGGGTTCTGCACATTACGGCGGTTTGTATGAAATGATAAAGTGGAGAGCAAGCTTGGGCAATTGATTGAGCCTGACAGAAGGCGATGTCAGCATGGATTCTGCGTTCCTCAAGTGTGTTAAGATTGATTAGAAGGAGCCGGCCTATGTATGGTGGTAGAATGAGTAGGTTTTCCCAGTTAAGTCCACGGAGGGCAAAGCGCAAGAAACTACGTTGAACGCCCTCAATCCTACGAATGTGAGACAGTTGATACGGGGACCAGACCTGACTAGCATATTCGAGTAGTGGCTGGACAAAAGTTGTGTAGAGTGATCGGGTGGCGTAGGGGTTTAGGAATGCCTTCAACCAACGTTTTACAAAGCCAAGGGCGGCGTTTGCCTTAAGGATTGTGTCATCGATATGTGCGGTAAATCTAAGTTCCTTGTCGCATAGGACGCCCAGGACGCGAATCGATTCAACCGATGTTATCGGTTGGTCTAGCAAGAGATAGGAACGTGGCTGGGTAGGGGAGCGTTTCTGAGAGAAGGTGATTGTGTGACATTTGGCGATATTCAGTTCTAGGCAGTTATTTTGGCACCAGATCGAAAGGCTGTCAAGATCCGATTGGAGAAGTGGGGAGTCAATGGGAGAGTGGATTGTCTTGAAAATTTTGGTATCATCCGCGTAAAGCGAGATGAGGGAGTGGTTGATGCACGAGCCTATGTCGTTTATGGTTAGGATAAATAGTAGGGGGCCGAGATGACTGCCCTGGGGGACACCTGAGGTTGGAAAAAAAGGATCGGAGAGGGTGGACTAAATCGCACACGGCAGGTTCGAGAGTTGAGATAGGATGAGATTCACTGAATCAACAGCGGTTCAAAACCAAGGGAAGATAATTTAAAGAGAATGAGGTTATGGGATATTTTGTCGAAGGCCTTACTAAAGTCGGTAGTGACTACATCGACCTCATCGCCGTTTTCTAGGGCAAGGAGTGTGTGGGATGTGAATTCGACAAGGTTGGTAGTAATGGACCTGCTGGAGAGGAAGCCGTGCTGATTAGGAGAGATGATGGGAATGCAGCGAAAATATAATTCTTCATATAGAAGGCCTTCGAACAGTTTAGGAATGTGCGAAAGCTTAGCAATGGGACGATAATTGGATATATCGTTTTTTGGCCCCTTTTTACGTATGTGGGTTATGTAGGACGATTTCCAAATGTCGGGGAATAGACCTTGTGCAAGGGATATATTGAAGATTGAAGCGAGCGGGGGAGAGAGAGAAGAGGAGCATTTTTTAAAGAAGATAGCAGGGAGTCCGTCTGGGCCGGGACTGAAATCGTCTTGCCGTTGTTCAAGTTTTTCTTTAACTTGGTGTTGTTGAATGTGTAGAGGGGTGAGTGGGCCAAAGGAGAATTCAGGCATGCCAGTAAAGTAGGATGGGTTTGGCTCGAACGAGTCGTCCGTGAAGGATAGTTTAAAGAAGGACGCGAAAAGATTGGCTATGGTATGGGAGTCAGATGAAGTAGTTGAGTCGTGGAAAAGAGAGTTGGGATAGGCATCTGATTTCCGTTTATAGTTGATGAAGTGGTAGAAAGATTTGGGGTCATTGATCAGATGGAGTTGGGCTTTGGCAAGGTAATTGTGCTAGAGGGAGCTATAAAGCTCAGTGAATTGGTAAAAGTAACCGAGATAGTTGGAGTAGTCCAGAGGAGAACGCGTATTTAAGAAAGTGTTCCACAACTTATTCCTCTTGTTACGAACTGTGCGGAGTCTGCGGTTATACCAAGAGGGCGATGAGAATGATAACCTGTTTCGGGAATATGGGACAAATAGGGATATGGCGTTGTAGATTACTGTGTAGAGCGAGGCTGTAGCGACCTCTACACTAACACCATTTAAGCGGGGTGGGGTATTGCTGAGGTATTCATTTATGAGCCGGAAATTGCCTTTTCGGAAATTGAGAGAATATTGGTCGAGGGGGAGGGGGGGGGGGGGGGTGCTGTGGGCTGAGAAGTCGCGGTATAAGGATAAGAGAAGTGGGGGGTGGTGGTTGTCAATAGTTGAGAGGATGTGGGGACTAGGGGTAACTGAGGAGTTAAAGGGGTCTGTTGTGAATACAAGGTCGAGTTGCCTGCCCAGATGATTTAGGATATTGCTGACTTGGTAAAGGCTAGAGTCGGTGAGGTTGTCTATTAAGAGACACTCCTTGGTAGTAGAGGGGCTAGAGATATCGTGGGACTCACCGTCAGACAGCGTCCATTGGAGATGGGGGAGGTTGAAATCGCCCAGGACTACAATGTCGTCTTGGGAAGAACTCAGTTCCGTTAAGCGGTCGATTGCAGCAATAGCGAGTTCGTATGCCTCGGTAGGTTGCGAAGGTGGAATGTAGAAGCAAATGATGTACAAGGACTTTAAGCAGACAAGAGGGTGCGAGACCCAGTTGGGCACTCAAGCACTTTATTGGCTATTTTGTGGTTGTGAACCTTCTTCGCGATGCGTTTCTGATTCTGACCGCTGTCGAATTAGAATTGAAAATTATATTGTTTGCTGCTGTAATAATTTTTTAATAAAACAAGATTTATCGGATGAATTTCTTTTGGTAGAATGCGGAATGTGAAATTCCACATCGAGAAGAATAATTTGTGGAAGTAACTTCGTGTAGGCCTTAACATCAGAGTTTCCAATGCAGACCCCTGACCACGACTACGAAGGAATCCGGCAAATCGTCCCTGTTAATGGGCTCCGATTACAATTACCAATTGTTGATGGTGCAGACTGCGTCTTATATAATCCTGACGTGTTGTCCGTTTTCCCTATTCGTATAGTGGACTGTATAATTTCGGAGCTAGCTGGTCAAACGATTTGTTTTCGAATCATAAACTTGATGCATATAAACATACATTTATTTCACAATAATCCGACGGATCTCTTCCATTCTCAGGCGAAACTGAAATGAACTTAACTGACGGCTTAAATAAAAACCTCTCCACTTGAATAACTCAACTATATTTAAATGAAAGCTCTCCACTTGAGTGATAAATGAGCCCAAAACGTAAGTATTATTGCGTGGCAGGGTTTGCGTGCAACATGGAGTCATAGAGACGACCTCAAGATGACATGAGCATATCTAAAAAGCCGGCTACAATTTGAGTTATCAATCTGGTGTCAAAGGCAAAAGAAGAAGAGCTCAACACATCTACTCCTGCAATCACTTCTCTCCACCATCAGGAGTTAATTACTTCACAACAATCCTATTTCATTGGTTCCCGTATTTAACGACTTAGGGTTCACCGTGACAGGCAGCTGATTCGCATTATGAGTAAATGATAGGCAATGCAAATCGATTGTTTGGTTTCACAAACTCTACATGCTTTTAGACTTTTCTGGATAGTTGTGCTGAATAAAATTAATTTTATATTATTTAAAGACAAATTTATTCCGAATTCAAAAAACGGTTACATGGTGAATTTGAAGACAGTTCATGAAAAGGGGCAGCCAGAAACATCCCACAGGTTGAACTAAAAATATATGTAACCACATGATGGAGAGCCGATTGCATTGGAAAGAAATGAAATTACTTTTAGGTCTCATATACAATAAATTGGGGAACGTACCGTTAGTGATTTCAAATACAATTCAACTCTCCGCCCCACTACAAGATATGGAATTAAGATGGCGGCGCATATTTACGAGTCACTTGAACAATAAATCCCTCGGTTTTTCGAGTCATAAATTCTATAACCTTAAGTTGCTTGCTCACATCAAGCGTCATATGTATTTATACCTCTCGAGGCATAAATAGCATTTAGTAATTTTCTGAAAGAATAATAATACTATTTTACTATCCACAATGTTAGCCCACAAGTTAGGACCCCCCTTCTTCTAAGGCAGTCGTGTCGGTCTTAATTGCAGCGAATGGCATAAAATTATAATTTATTTCCCACAACGCGCTATGGGGTCTTAGTCAGTTTCCTGGCTTCGGGGTTAACATTTGGTCGTGTGCCTACGCTTGAAAGCTCACGAATTGGCCTCTTAAACGAAGTATAGTTTATGCGGCACTCATATCCTGTTTTGCGTCAGAAATGAACACTAGTGAATGGCTAGTAAAACTGGACAATCATCATTGGAGTGGATCTTAAACGTTCAAAAGGATGTCGTTTTTTAACATGTACAAAACTTGATTTTCATGGTGTGAGTCGAGTGGTCTAGGGAGTGGGTCATCTAGCATTTCTTCAATAGACTTCCAAGTGAAATGTAGCTAAATGCTAGACATTAATTCTTTTCTATAGGAAGATTAACTGTATTCCATTTGTGGCTTACGGTGTTTGATATTACAGAAAAATAAGGGAAGAGGAGTGAGAGAGAGAGAGAGAGATCTTATAATCTATAGTATAATAACCTTTAACATACATTGTCTTTTAGCCATTATCATTTGTAACGTTTGTTAGTTAAAGATTCCTCACATTGCTATCAAAGGATACCATTCATAACCCAATAACCTATTTTTAACGACCGTTATCCAGTTTTAATATTTCAGAGTCATTCAGTTTGATAGTTATAGCGAAAATATACGTAAACTAAACACGATAGATTGAAATGCATTAAAAGAGTTTTGCATTTATCATGCTTTTAGGTTCTAAACCGATACTAATGCGTGTTGGTGCCGACTCTTTATTACACCATCCGTAAAGTTTAGATTATTATACAATAACTTCACGCCGCAAGTACAGAGTTAACCCACTGAATTGTGCCACTAGAAGTCCCTCGTCAGTTTACGATCATTCACGAACAAACTGCAAGAGTGAGAGGATAAAAATAACAACGTCACAACAATCATTTACAACTTTCTAGAAATTTCGATTGCGTCGGTGTTTGTTGTTGTTCTTTAGGTGTAAGCCAGTTGACTTCGGCCACGCATAGGTAATGGTTGGTTTGATGTCGCTAGGGGTTTGTAAAACGTAGTTTCAAGATGTACTATGAAGTTCGTGGAAATTGTTCAAACAACCGTTAAAGTAAAAATAAGTTTAGTGGGCCTGTGGGGGTTCTTTAAAGCCTTCCTTAAGAACCACCCACTTCCTTAAGTCAATCTGCCTTTCCCTCACTGCACAAGCCACTATACTTACCTGCAATCGAGCGGCGTAAGCTATCTATCAGTAGCTTTCACCTGAAAGTAAAACTTCACCGATGGCATGCATAACATTCAATGTTTCTGGTTCATAATACAAGAACCATTTCATATCCCCTATCGGCTCAGCTCGTCACCAATAAACGATAAACACACGCTGGCCAGCGAATTGTGGACACAGCTGCAGCCGATATTCTTCCTACGGTCCATAGCTGAACCATTACTCCTATACCCTTAGGTTCGCAACACTTGCGACCAATTCCCTATAATCGGCTATCTACCGATCATGGGATTTGGGCACGAATATGATTGACGTTTAGATAATCATACCCATGATCATGCCTTATGATGCTCCGGCCTGTAAACCAAGTTATCACACAGTACCGCACTGTGTTTGTTTTGCTTACCAACGCTGGTCCATGGTTCCCATGGGTGGCAAATTCCTCACCACCATATCCATGTACCAGCATATTAACCCAAATAAGATAACCATCCAGCCTGACCCGTTGCCAACATCGGCAAGATTTCTGTTGAGTTAATGTCAACAAAATATCTTCCTTTCGTCACCGAAGAATGTATCACCTACAACAGCATTACATGAACACAATGCCTGCAGCCCCTTTTTGTTCGTCCATTTGTTTGAACAGGTGCGGTATCGTTCGTTGTCGATATGCAAGCTAAGGGACATCGTACTTGTCCTATACGGACATATGGGCAATCCTCCCATTTAACTCTTTTTCGATCGCCCATTGGCCGTCGCCAAGTTGAGCCTGTTCGCTCCTCCCACATCGATGTGATCCACCACCGTTGAATCTGACGGATGTGGATTGCATCGAGGGAGTCAGATTTCTATCACCACAGCGGACGGTCGCGCCGCTTAACGTTACTTTTTCACCAGCCGCGCTACAAAGTAGTCAAGTTCTTAACACGGTCAAGATAGGCGATTCCAGAGTGCGAGTTGGAGTACAGTGTTTCTTTTTTGTCGTCAAGTCAAGAAATCTGTTGTTCTTTTTAAGTGAACTTTGTATTAAAACTTTCAACGATCCTGAAGGAGTGTAGGCGTCCATTGTCAAAGGATTAAGTGATTAACATTGTGAACTCAAAGTTTTAAGCGCATGTGCCGATGCCATATCGTAGATAAAAATAAAGAACACTTAACAACTAAATACTTGCGTGCATTTTTATTTTTCTGCTTGCTTGAACTTCGGTTTGTTTTTGTGGACAATTTACAGTGAAACGAATGGTAAGTGTTGGGGCGTTGAGTGGACCTAGTGCCCATGTCTGGTACATATAATCAACCACCCCACAGGCCTACCGTCACATTTATTAGCCTACTGCAAGTTGATATAAGAGTTCTTACAATATAACTTACCTTAACTAAGCTTAATGTGTGCGCGCCGGCGGAGGGGGGGGGGGGGGGTGATTGGGGGTCTGATTGAAAGGATCGAGTTAGTGAGTTAGTAGGCGGTGTTTGAGAGTGGGGGCAGTATCCTTAAAATCAAATATGGTGGAGTTAATGTCGCCATTTCTCAGCATCCACGATAACGATTCATTAAAGCTGTGAGAAGTGCAGTGAAGGCGGGGATTTATAGTAGACAGGCATTTTTTATGTTCCGGGGATTTGTATTGAGAAGAGCAGCGTCGCCATTTTTGGAGGTATGGGGCTGCTAACTGGGACAGTTTATGAGATTTCTTTGCATCCTTTCCATGGTCGGAGGTGTGCTTCGGAGACTCCGATGTTAACGCATGCACAGGGTCGATCATAGAGATTTTTCTTCTCGGGATGGAGATCTACATTCGGCATTCCATTAAATGAAGTTCATCTGATAAGCCTTGGTTTGATAAAAAATGCGAGCAGCTTACAGCGGCAAAAATAAAAGTTTTAAACAGTGGCGCCCCAATCTCACCGATGTTAACCGAACGAATTTTGTTAGGATCAAAAACGCGTGCAACCAGGCGATTGATACCGCGAAGAAGGGTTACAACGACAGAGTGACCAATAAACTTCTTGAGTTCCGAACTGGTTCGCGTCTCTTCTCGTCAATGGTAAGGGCTGTCAGCAGCAACTTCGCTTCCTACTTTTTTCCTCCGCTAGTGACGGGCAGCAGGACGCTAGTCACGAATTCAAAGAATAAAGCTAATGTGTTCGCGAATTTATTTTCCGTGAATTCAAACCCCGATGCCGGCCTTTTGGAGCCGCCTGTGATCACTCCGGTGCGGTGTACGATTCAGAATGCGAGGTTCCACCCGCGTACTATTCAACAGATTCTACGTGGACTGGACTGTAGGAAGGCAACCGGCCCGGACGGAATACCAGCAATAGTCCTTAAGAACTGTGCTCCAGGACTATGGCCGGATCTTGGTAGACTCTTCCGCTTGTCTTATGCACGGAGGCCTTTCCTACCTGCTGGAAAATCGCTCGAGTTCAGCCAATCCCAAAGACGGGAAAAAAAGTGTTTCCCACAAAAGTACCGTCCGATAGCATTACTGTCTATTTTATCTAAGGTAATGGAAAAAGTCATCAATACAGAGTTAGTTAAGTATTTGGAGTGCAACGGACTTCTGAATGATCGTCAATATGGATTCCGTGGCAGGTGGTCCACGGGAGACCTTTTGACAGTTATAACCGATATATGGACATTTGCGATTGAACGGCATGGTGAGTCAAGGGCGGTCGCATTGGATATCTCCAAAGCTTTTGACCGCGTCTAGCACGGGGCATTGGTGTTCATATGGACTTTCCCAACAGCTTTGCGACTGGACGAGGAGCTTCCTCGAGAATCGATCGATCCGGGTTGTTGTGGACGGCGAGTGTTCGAATCTGTATCCTGTTAATGCAGGGGTCCCCCAGGGTTCTATTTTGGCTCCAACCTTGTTTTTGCTTCACATAAATGATTTGCTGGGGTCAACGGATAACAGAGTGTTCACTTATGCATGTTGCCCCCTTTTCGAGGGACCGACCGATTAGTGCATCAACGTCGCACCAGCTGAGATGTAGACAGATTGGCTCTCTGAATCGGGATCTGGATAAGATCCTGCAGCGGGGAAGGGCCAATCTCATCGACTTCAATCCAACGAAGACACAATATACAACATTCACAAAGAAAGGTGTATCGTCGGTTCAACAGCTGATGATCAATGGCCAAGCCCTCGAATCTCGGGAAAGAATGAAATTGCTCGGCGTCACGGTCTGTGGGAATATATTGTGGGATAAACACGTGTCAAATATCGCCAGGTCCGCCTCAGGAAAACTGAGTTATCTTTTTGAAGCCACGAAATCTTTTACTCCGGCCCAACTTCTTCTTCTGTATAAATCTCAAATTAGACCCGCACTCGAATATTGCTCTTATGTTTGGAGCTCTGCTCCTAAACATATCCTCGAGCTACTTGAGAGCATAGAGAGGGGAGCGATCCGCCTAATCGGGGACACGCCGCTGACGTCAGGATTATCACATCGAAGAGGCATAGCTGACCTCTGTTTCACAGATATTATCACGGGTACTGTTCTTCGGAGATCCATGGTATTGGTCTGCAACAATCCGATGGATTATACCAATTGTCGGTTCATCTCCCGATGGCGCGAACATCCCCGCATCAGAACTCGTTCCGTTACAGAGCGAGGAAGGCGTGGAATTCCCTTCCCGCGCAAGTGTTCCTGGAGCGTTACAACCTGCATCAAATAGCAAAGTATAATTAAAACGTCGACCGAGCCGGAGATGAGCCGTTGAATGAATAGAATGTCGGCTAGGACTATACGCTCCTCAATAGTTTTTAGGTCGAGTAATTTGAAACGATTAATGTAAGAGATCATCTTCAGAGGGTTTTCTCATCCCATATCACGGAGAGCGAATCGCAGGAAATTACGTTAAATACAAAACAAATTTCATCAAACATGTGACCAATTTGCTTTGAACCCGGCGAAGGCCAGGACGATCCTTGTCCCTGTTAAATCCAAGTTGGAATGCAGTCTCCACGTGACACCACTGAATAGCTACTTTGGCACCCGCCAAGTAGTGAACCAATACATGGAGTGACATCCTAAGAAAGGTTGGATCGAGGCTAATAACCTTGCTCGGAAAAACAAATTATTATGGACAATTTAACAAGTTTCGGGTAACGACCGGATACCGGTAGAGAGACTTGGTAAATAATGATGATGATGATGATACAAGTATTTCGAAAGACTTTAGAACAGCGACAACTCACTTATATGGGAGTTTTCCGATCCTGACCCTTCTCTCCTCCGATCTCTTTGACCACTACAATACTCACTTCAGTACAAAACTGAAGAAAGCACCCTTCCCAACAGCATTCCCCTCTATAAGAGGATTCCTGAACCCATTCCATAAGGTCTACTGCTGACTCAAAACACACACACGAACCATATAAGATACCACAAAAACGGACCCTTAGACAGACCTTAGGTTAAGCTTAGTTAAGATAGTTCTTAAGCTTTCTAGCTTGTAACTTATGTATATATACTTTAGATGTAGGTAATTATGTTGCTTGAATTAAACTAATAAATGGGATGGTAGCCCCACTAAACTAAACAAAGCGCAAATTACAGACGCCAAAGACGTAATATGCGTTTAGTATACCTTCCAGGACTGATTGGTCTTGCTTGATTTCATCGTACGTCGATACCTCCTTTCCCTATCCACTTCCTCTTCTTCTGCTCGCAATGTGTTCTGACATTTAAGTGTACTTTCAAATTCCCTTTTGCGTGCCCATTAGTGTAATAAAAAAAAAAAACAGCCTACCATCCCTCCATCCAGGTAGTTAAAGACCACTTCAACTAACCCTGTAGAGATTATCCGTAGATACTCCCCCGTTTTTTTCAGATACCCCGAGACGGATCTTGACTTCCTCGCTGATGTAGATTTTTCAAATTGTCGTGAGACACTCAGAAGCCAGAGACACGATGAAGGATATATTTGTCCTTCTTTAGTTTAATTCGGCATTCCCTCCATTATTTTTTTTAAAGTCAGTCTTAAGTCCGAAGTTATGAACGCCGACAAATTTCAAACTTAAATAATTTTAAATAAACATACACTTGGGTTTGGCGACCTTCAGCGCGCTTTTTTTTCCTTTTCTACGGCTCAACTACTACAACGGACTCCCAAACCATATCCAAACTTTTCGCGTCCTTCTTCAAACTATACTTCACGGACGACTCGTTCGAGCCTAACCCCCCCTCCTACTTTACTGGCATGTCTAAACTCTTCCTCGGCCCTCTCATCCCTCTACATCTTCAACAACATCAAGTCATAAAAAAACTTGATGAACTGAAAGACGACTTCAGTCTCGGCCCAAACCGACTCCCTGAGTTATGTTTTCGCTGCTCACCCATCATCTCCTCGAACCAGCACGGCTTCCTCTCAGGCAGGTCCATTAGTTTAGTTTAGTGAGGGCAGAACCCTCATATATTCAGCTTAGTACAAGCGATAAAACTTAACAGCTATCTTAAAACTATTCTTATATATATAAATTATGATTAAAAAGAAAAAAAAAGTATGGGGGGGGGTATGTTTGGCGAGTTGGTTAATGGGTTTATCCATCGATTATCACTCATTCATTTACCTCGCTTAGTGCAGGATGTAAGAGTGTAGACGGGGAGTAGGCATGGTCAGGAGGGGAAAGAGAGGAGATGAAGTTTGAGAGCAGTAGAGGTAAAGTTGAAATCGAAGGATGTAGGGTAGGAGTTTGCCCACCGCAGCATTCGCGAAATGGGTTCATTAGAGCCGTAAGAAGTGTGGTGGGTGGGCTGATGCAAGAGATGAGGGTTTCGCAGGTTACGGGGGTTAGTGTGAAGTGGGATGATGGAGAGCAAACTTGGGCAGTTGATTATGCCTGGAAGGAGACGGTGGACGAAAAGGATATCGGCATCAGTTCTGCGCTCCTCAAGTGTGTTGAAGTTGATCAGATGGAGCCGGCTTGTGTACGGGGGGAGAATCCGAGGAGGGCCGCGGAGGGCAAAACGCAGGAAACGACGTTGCACGCTTTCGATTCTGCGTACATGAGACGAGTAGTGTGGGGACCAGGCCTGACTGGGGTATTCAAGAAGGCGGCGGATGAAGGCTATGTAGAGAGAACGGGAAACGTAAGGATTAGAGAATTCTTTTGACCAGCGTTTCACAAACCCAAGGACAGAGTTGGCCTTAAGAATAATATCATCAATATGCGGGATGAAGCTAAGCTCCCTGTCAAATAAGATCCCGAGGTCGCGTATCGAGGGTACAGATGATATCTGCTGGTTTAGCAGGAAGTAGGAGCGTGGGGTAGCAGGGGGCGTTTGCGGGAGAAGGTGATGGAGTTACATTTGACAACGTTGAGTTCAAGGCAGTTATTACGGCACCAAGTTGAGAAGCTGTCGAGGTCCGTTTGGAGAAGTGAGGAGTCGAGAGGAGAGATGATCGTTCTGTAGAGTTTGGCGTCGTCCGCATATAGGGAGATGGATGAGCATTTAATAACGGAGTCAACACCATTGATTGTAAGGATAAATAGCAGGGGACCTAGATGGCTGCTTTGCGGAACCCCTGACGTGGGAAGAAAAGGATTGGACAGAGAGGATCTGAATTTGACAGGGTAGGATCGATCTTTCAGATAAGAAGATAACCACTTGATCAGTAGGGGTTCGAAACCTAGGGAGGACAGCTTAAAAAGGATGAGATTATGGGAGATTTTGTCAAAGGCTTCGACTTCGTTGCCATTCTCTAAGGCACGGAGAGTATGGGATGAGAACTCGACCAGATTCGTTGTGGTCGACCTGCCCGAAAGGTAACCATGCTGGTTGGATGAGATGATGGATTTACATTACTACTAACCTTGTCGAATTCACATCTCACACACTCCTTGCCCTAGAAAACGGCGATGGGGTCGATGTAGTCGCTACCGACTTTAGCAAGGCCTTCGACAAAATCTCCCGTAACCTCATTCTCTTCAAGCTATCCTCCCTCGGTTTCGAACCCCTGCTGATTAAGTGGGTGTCATCTTATCTCAGTTATCGAACCTGCCGCGTACGATTTAGATCCACCATCTCCAATCCTTTTTTCCCAACCTCAGGTGTCCCCCAGGGCACTCATCTCGGCCTTCTCATATTTATCCTAACCATAAACGACATAGGCTCTTGCATTAATCACTCCTTCATCTCGCTTTACGCGGGTGATTCCAAAATTTTCAAGACAATCCGCTCTCCCCCGGACTCCTCATTTTTCCAAGCGGATCTTGACAGCTTGTCGACTTGGTGCCAAATTAATTGTCTAGAAATGAATATCGCCAAATGTCACACAATCACCTTCTCTCGGAAGAGTTCCCCTACTCACCCACGCTCCTATCTCTTACTGAACCAACCGATAACATCGGTTGAATTGATTCGCGATCTGGGCGTCCTATGCGACAAGGAGCTCAAATTTACCACAGATTACATAATCCTCAAGGCCAACGACGCCTTTGGGTTTGTTAAACGCTGGTCGAAGGAATTCCTTAACCCCTATGTCACCCGATCACTCTACACAACTTTTGTCCGGGCGCTACTCGAATACGCTAGTCAGGTCTGGTTCCCGTATCAAGTGACTTACATTCTCAGAATGTATCGCCCTCCGCGGACTAAACTGGGGAAATCCGCTGATTCTACCACCATACACAAGCCGACTCCCTCTAATCAATCTAAACACTTGAAGAGCGCAGAGTCCATGCCGACATCATCTTTGTCCATCGCTTTCTGTCTGGCTCAATCAATTGCCCAAGCTTGCTCTCCACTTTAACATTGCATACAAACCCCCGTAACGTAAGTAACCCTCGACTGTTTTACGTGCCCGCTCATCACACTTCTTACGGCGCTAACGAACCCATCTCGCGTATGGTACGACAGGCCAACTCTTTCCCCACCTCCTTCGATTTCAACACCTCCACTCACGCTTTTAAACGACGTCTCAGAATAAACCCGTCCTAAATCCGCCACCTCCCTCCAATAATCCCCTCTAACCTGCAATCCTACCTCTCCTCTCCTACCCTCAAAATAGTTCTCCCAGCCCCACCCACAATTTCAACCTCTCCCCCCAGCTCACCAACTTCGCCCCCTACCAGTGCGTAGACATGCCCTTCACTGTCACTGTCTCACAAATGCCGAATTTACCACCCCCACATACACTCGATCTTCCCTAGCCTCCTACCTCCCCCATCGAACAGTCATCTTCACCTTCCTGGTTTTTTTCTTTTTTTCTCCTTCTTACTCTAAATTTAAGATAGTCTGTAAGGTTTTTATATTAATTTAATTTGAGTTAATATAAGCTTGCATTAAGCTAAATAAATGAGGGTTCTGCCCTCACTAAACTAAACTAAACTAAACTAATTGAATTATAAATTGAATTATAAAAGTTTAATTTAGGTTTTTGTTGACTTTCAAAAACGCAGGGACCTTCAAAATTATACATGTCAAAAATCCATCCACTTAGGCAACCAATTAATAAAAGCTAAACACCAGAAAAAAAAACTCAACACTTCCATAATTACAATCCGGATTTTGATCACCACTCTTCCACGTGTCTGCAGAGGTCCAGCCGAGAGCTTTTATTGTTTCTTTGACGGGTTTTGCTGTATGACTCGGAGCATTATCATGCAACAAAATTACCTTTCCATGTCTTGTGGCCCATTCTGGTCGTTTTTCGATCAATCATCATCATCATCGGCACTACAACCGGGAACCGGTCTTGGCCTTATTTAGCAAGTCATGAGGCTTGTTAAATTTTCCATAATGATTTATTTTTTCTGGGCAAGGTCATTAGTCTTGCGCCAGGGGCTCCCCGACGGGGAATCGAACCCCGGTCTCCCGATCAATACATGGTTCAAATTGATCATTTGTTGTAGGTAGCGTTGCGCACCAACAGTTTCCCCAGGTTTTAGAAGTTCATGATACACCACCCCCTTCTGGTCCCACCAAACACTGAGCATTGTCTTTTTTTCCGAACCGATCGGGCTTTGCAGTCGATGTTGACGTTTCTCCTGGATGTACCCATGATTTTTTGGGTTTAGGACTTTTAAAATAAATCCATTTTTCATCACCAGTCACAGTTCCATGCAATACTGACTTTCTTTCGTGTCGTAGAAGCACCGTTTCACTTATGGTGTTTCGCTTTTCCATCTGCCTGTCATTCCATTCAAGTGACACCCAGTTTCCACACTTTTGGATCTTTCCCATAGCTTTTAAGCGGACAGAAATTGTTTGTTGTGCAACATTTAACATTTGTGCCGTTTGTTTTTGACTTAAAGTGTCATCTTGATCCAATATTGCTTGCAATTCGGCGTCTTCAAACTTTTTTGGTGGTCTTCCACCTTCTTCATTTCGCACATCAAAATCATTATCTCTGAACCGCTTAACCCATTTTTTGCATGTTGCTTCCGATAGAGCATGATCACCATAAGCCTCGACAAGCATTCGATGCGACTCTGCAGCACTTTTGTTCAAATGAAAACAAAAAATTAATGCTTTCCGCAAATCACCATTTTCTTTTCACAAAATTCGAAATTTTGAACAGGATTAAAAAAAAAAAGATGTTGTTTGTACAATCACTTGATGCATACTAAATATGTTTGACAGATGTCATAGCAACCAAACAAAAAAATAATATGTTTGGATCTTGACGCTCACTTCACACCGGTACACCTGGAAAATATTTGTACATCATCATCATCATCACCGGCACTACAACCGGGATCCGGTCTTGGCCGTATTTAGCAAGTCTCGAGGCTTGTCAAATTTTCTATAATAATTTATTTTTACGGACAAGGTTATTAGCGTTGCGCCAATATAGTTGTAGCACAGTCCTTCAAAAGCCAGTAATTTATTAAAACAATTCAATCTCATTTTTAGCACTACACCCGAAATGTTGATATCCCTGCCAAATCAAATAAATAAATCACGAATAATAATCAATAACAAATTGATTAAACAATAAAAGACAGATTCCCTGAATCATATCTTTGCAGAAAAAGCGCATTTGTGTCACTCGGCTGAAGAATGGTATCCTGTTTAAGTAAGATGTTCATCAGCCTGTGAATTACTCAAACCTCGGGCAGTGTGTGCAGAACCATTCGAGGAAGAACCCAACCAGCTAGTGTACTTCACAACTGTTCCGTTAGCAAAACCATTCACACAACAATTACTTAACTACGCACACAACTACTTTTGGACCCGCGCAACTTACGCGGTCACGTAGTTTTCAGAAGTATTTCTAGACAAATGTGCTTATTCTCTTGCGGGTGCAACCGCCATTCCGCATACTACGAAATCCAAACACTTGCTAAATCGAACTGACCTGAGTCAAGACGTTACACATTTTCCTTTTTTCTGTATTGAATTCGCTTTCTTTTCAAAATACGAATCGTGGCCATGAACTCGCTGCTCGACCGAGACACAAAGCATATGAATTAAATGTAAAAAAAGGCAACGACGACAAAAGCCGAAAAAACACAGAAACCAGGAAAAATCCATAACAACAAACTTCGCCAATAAACAGCCAACAAAACGAAGAAGACGCGAACAGCCCAAAAGAGAATGCGAACGAGGAAGGAGAGAAGTACATGTGCAAGCAAAAGCCAGAACACGAAACCACAGGGCGACATATCATCTCCCAGCAGAGTGTGTGTCTCCCCTAACGGCAGCAGCACCACGGTGGAGCACAAGTGCTGCCCGTGGACTGGAATGAGAGAATATTGAACAAACACCAGCGGAATGAGAGGTGACGAGGAACAAATGGAAGAAGAATAAACACAACAATGTGTACTAACAAAAATACGCGCGCCGAAGGAGGGGCGCCTCTGAAATGTGGACGACGTCAAAATAATTCTTTTTCTATTACTTCACCTTTCGGTGGGTCGGCCCCAGCTCTTTGGAGTTCATTAAACCTGTCGAGATGACACTACGGCGGGATATAAATTATTATGGCGGAGATAAGGCGGGTGACTGTGAGATATGTCGGATGTAATCGATGAACGTTAGCGGGTGGACGCGGCAGAGGGGTGCGAAATATTTTCGACAATTTGTGGCTCTCCAGATAGAATTTGTATTTCCTTTGTATCGGATTCGATGCTGGGGGCGGCAGCTGTGGGGGTCGTTATTTAATTGACGAGAATTTGTGTAAATACACGATTTGTCGTACGTCGACGGTACGTGAATGACATTGTAGTTGATGGATAGCAATAACTTGGGGGAGTAACCTAGATATGACGTGTCTACAAACATACGTCAGTGACAACCTAACAACGTAACATTTTTAAGCAGGCCTTGAACTAATTTCTCTATTCTGATGACTTCATTCGTTGCCTGTAGTGTAAAATTCGTTTATTATTTTCCTATAAATTACATTACTATCGCAGGTGGCGAACGCGGTCTCGCCGTTTTTGTGGCCTGTGTTCTAATAACATTAAGGAACTTGGCTTGCAACCACCGCTCTTTATCGAATGTGGACATATCAAGGAATTTATCACCGACACAGTCAATTTCTTAAGATATTTTTCTTTTGTGTTTTTAATAAGTGTTTATTGTTTGATCCTCTTAAATATGGGTTGAGAGTGTGAGTAGACGAAAAGCAGGAAGGTTGCAAAATGAAGTCTTGAATGCCTGTCGATTGTAACTGCAGAAGAGATCACTACCTGGTAGAGCTCCATATTTGTGGACTTTAGCTGAAGAATAATTTCCTCCGTGTAAAACTGAATTTTAGTGGGAATCGATATGGACTTGGGGAAGAGAAATGCAGCCTGGGAATTCGCTTAACCAACCCTTGTTGTAAAACGTGTAGATCAGATGCAAGCAAGAGACGTTCCCCATCTGTAGTTGCGGGTGACTTGAGCGTGTACCGCCTGAGCCAGAAATTAGGAGCAAGGTCAGGAGCTCAGTGGCAAATTTTTCAATAGCATAATTAGAACTTATCTCACTCCGATAAGTATTATCACAGCCCCCATTAAACTTGATGATGGGATCGGTCTTGGCCTATTTTGACAAGTCTCTCCACCGGTAACCGGTACTTATCCGCGACTTGTTAAATTGTCCATAATAATTTGTTTTTCCGGGCAAGGTTATTGGCCTTGGGCCAACCTTTCCCAGGATGGATGAATGATAATAACCTCTCCAAATATATTGCCGAGAGACACGTCAGGTGGAGAGTGAGAACAATCTCACCTTAAACTCTTTCTTCAATCGAATCGCACAATAGTGAAATGCTCTACGTAATCTTATGTTTCGTACTCATTATAATCTACAGGCACTCAAGGTCAATGTGATAGTGAAGAACGTGCGATTCGAACTGATGCCATGACGGTTAGAATCACTAAAAATTGAGCCAATACTAAACACATCAGGCCGATCGATTTTTAAACTCAAGGGCACTCAACTGATGTGTAATTGTTATGTTATTACTTGGTATACGGCTGATGCGTTTGCTTAATCGATTTTCTTTCTGTGTTGTTCTTCACTATTTGCTTGTGTACTACGTGTTTATTTTTTTTTACATAAACGCGCGCACAAAAGGTGATTTTCGAGTACCCTTAAGTGTCAGAGCACAGTGCAAGCAGAAGGAGAGGAAGCGGGTAAGGAAAGGAGGTATCGGGGTACATTGGTCTTAAATGCCTGGACATTACAACGACGAGGAAATACATGATCAGGTAGAGTATTCCATATTCGTGTGGTTTGGCTAAAGAATGACTCTCTATGTTTATGCGTGCGCCTGAAGTTCACTTTCAACGTGAATTGATGCGCATTCTCAGATTGATGGGTATCGCGGGAAAATGTCTGGAGGCGGAACATATTAAGTAAGTTCTGTTGAGCAACGTCCGTGATAATACCTATAGAAGAGATATAGGCATGATACGTTGCGCCTATGTTCGATCGAATCGCAGCTGGGTCCCCAATAAGTTTCACTGCTCGTTTTTGCATCCTGTCGAGCACGTGTAGTGCAGTTTTGGATGCGCCTGACCAAATATGGGAGTTGAACTCTATTTTTGGACGGATATACGCCTTGTAAATAGTGGCCAGGTTGGATGGAATGAAGTATCTTTTCCATCTCTTAACGAACTCCTTGCATTTGGCTGCACTTTTCGCAGCTTCAAAAATGTGGTCGCTCGTCGAATTAATTCGAGTGCCGAGGATTGATAGTTCCTTGGCTTCGCTGATGAAAATGCCATTCATCGACAGTAAATTTGCTTTGGGGTTCACCTTTGGCGACAGAATGCAGCACTGAGTTTTTAAGGCATTGAATTCTACTCGGTTAGATAACCCCCATTGATACATCTTTTTAAGGTCGGAAGTCAGTGTATTAAGCATAGTCTGCTCATTGGTATTGATGTTCGTAGAGTTTGGCCGCGAATGTTCATATGAGTATTAGAAACTCAATGTGCTATCATCGGAAAACGAGTGAATTGGGTTGTGGGTAATGGACAAGAGATCATTTATAAAGATGAGTACGAGAGTGGGTAAGAGTATAGAACCTAGGGGAACACCTGCATTAATTTGACGGGAGACAGATTTGACACCATCAAGAACCACGTGAACTGAACGGCCAGAAAGATAGCCGATCGGAGAATTGTCCACCCCATATGAATGTAATTTTGATAAAAGGGTTGGATGCCAAACTCTGTCGAAGGCTTTCGAGATATCCAGTGCCGAAGTAGTGGATAGAATGGCTCCACTTTTCGGTAAAGCACGCCATCAAATCTCCTGTGGTCCGGTTGCTACGAAAGTCATATTCACGGTCATTGAGGAGGTCATTTGATTCCAGCTATTTCGAAAGTTGACGGTTGATAAGTGATTCCATTACCTCGGAGAGAATAGAAGTTAGTGATATGGGTTCGTAAGAAGAGAGGGACGATTTCGGGAATTGGCTGAATGTTCGCTGACTTCCATCTATTTGGGAAACGGCCAGTAGAATAAGACAAATGGAAGATTTTAGCAGTGGTTTAGCGAGTGAAGAGAACATTTATAGTGTTGCGGCGATACTGAAGAGTGTGTAATTCGAACCGACGCTATGACCATTAAAATCACTAAGAATTGAAGCAATCCTGAACGCTTCAGGCCCCTGCCGTGTGTACAAATTCGATTTCTAAACTCAAGTACACTCAACTGATGTGGAATTGTTTTGTTATCGCTATGATATACGGCTCTGATGCTTTGCTTATTCGAATTTTTTCGGTATTCTTCAATATTTGCTTGTATATTGTGGGTGTATCTGTTAGAAAGGGGGCACTATCTCTTCCTCAGTAACTTTGTTAGGAGTTGATCCTCGTGTGCGAACGACGGAGCGAGCGAGAGATCGTCGGAGCGGGCAAGTAAGCCAGCGCTTCGTGCAGAAGTCGGGACCGTAGTAGTAAAGTCCTGTTTACCTATGGAGGATTGTGTGCTGTGTACACCGATCACGTCGTCACCAATTATAGCGTTTAGCAACGATAGTGAATGCTAGTGACTTGAGTACACGATTAAACGGGTGAGAAGCGAAGCATTGAAGCATCAGACTAACGGCCGCGTGTACGAATTCGATCGATATACTCAAGTACACTCAATTGATGTGGAATTGTTATGTATTCGCTATGATATCGGCTCTGATGCTTTGCTTTTTCGGATTTCTTTCGATATTCTTCACAATTTGGTTGTATATTGTGCGCCTATCTGTTAGAAACGTCACATATTTCTTCAAGAGAATCGGGGGAATGCCATCAGGACCAGCGGATTTGTTTGCGTTTAGCTCCTTGAGTGCCCAGGCAACAGTCGCGTTCGGAAGTGAATCTGGCTCATGGTGTGCTGCTTATGCTCAAGTTGAGGTAGAACTGATGTGGTATCGGGCAGCGTTGAGTTGGCTGCAAAATGTGCAGCAAGTAGATTCGCTTTCTCTATTGCACAGGTGACTGGTTTGTCATCGACTATAAGCGATGGAATGGATGAAGAGACAGAGTTTCGAATATTTTTCACGAATGTCCAGAAGTTTCTACTACCTGTGGGAGAGTGTAGTATTTTTTGTCTCACTCTCTGGTCATGCAAGAACCTGGCGTCTTGAATATACGCATTGCTATCATTTCCAGCTCTCTTAAATCTTTTTCGGTTTTCCTCAGTATTGTTTGATTTACACAACCGGATGCTCAACACTTTAGCCTTAATGGCTTCTCTGCACCCGGAATCGAACCACATATTTCTCTTGGCTTTGGTACTCTTTACTCTGTGTGGAATACAGGTCCGCATGCCAAGTAGAATCATGTCTCTTAATGTGTCTGCTACATCAACATCGTTATTGACGAAAAATAACGACCAATTTAACCTCCCAAAAATGTAGTTCAGACCTTCCCAGTTGGGTTTCTTATAGAACCATACTGTTCTTTTGGGGGTTTTCTCGTAAGCGCTGCTGTTGGTTAGTGGAAATTTAGCTGACACGACACAGTGGTCTGAAGTGCCCATAGGCGAAGAAACCTCAATTGTGTATTTGTTTGGGTGCGAGGTGAGAAACAGGTCCAGTGTGTTGACGGAATGACTATCTATGTCTGGTACCCGTGTTGGCTCACTAGCGAGTTGAGTTAAATTGTTTGACTCAGCAAAGAGCTGAACATACTGACCCTTAGGAACTGTGTATCCGAAGTGGCGAAGCCACTGAAGTTGTGCACATAAAAATTATCGATGGAATCAGATAGAGCATCAAATTCGTTAAACGATGCGTTTTTATACAAATTTGGGCTTCTGTAAAGAAAGCAGTAATGTATGGTATGCCTACGAACGTGAAGTTTTAGCCACGAAAAACTAAATTCTGGATTGGAGCAGAGCCCATATTGTGGCAGAAGCTGATAACCAATATCACTTCGTATGTATGTAGCTAGACCACGATGTGGAAATAACAAAGGCACTAGGTTATAACCCAGTATAATAAAATCGGAAATATCTGTATTAGTTATTACCTGAGTCTCGCTAAGTGCAGGGATTGCTGGTTTCTGGTTACCGACGTGGGCAGACACAGAGGAGAAATTGCATTTTAGGCCGCGAATGTTACACAGATCGACGTGAAATTCCCGTTCCATTGAAATGGCCTGACACAGAAAACCAATCATCGCCATTATCATCGGCACTGCCGGGATCCGGTCTTGGCCTATTTTGGCAGGTCCCTCCACCGGTATCCGGTCCTTATCCGAGACTTGTCCATAATAATTTGTTTTTCCGGGCAAGGTTATTAGCCTTGCGCCAACAGAAAACCAATACCGCCTCAGAAAATGATGCAAGTCGGATCCGGCAATAGATAAGCGAAAGCAACCACTATAGGTGTTATGTCCTTGTAGTAGGCGCCCCACTAGATCCGTGCCGAAATCCAGTTCACATCTCATTCGTGACAAATATTACGCCACTCAAAACACCAAAACCCCTCCAAAGATTATAAATCAATCGGGAGTATATGTCTGAGGGACGTAACAGAGGTGCGAAAAAAAGGAAAACAGACACATGGAAAGGAAAGGGTACGAGTTTTCCCGCACTGTACACTTCCACACAATTTTCACACTACGGCGCGAATCCCATAAATATTAATGCACTACACTCGGGTGCGTTTGTGGTGATCAGTTTGTTTACTTCGGATCCCACAGAAGACTTGACGCGCGAACCGATAGTGCAATTACGGTAACTTGTGTTTACTTAAGATACCCTAAACGGATTACACAATTGATACGGATCAAGGGGAAGAGACGCACGTGCTGACTCGTCGGCGGCTAGTTTAATACTCCTGTTAGAAACGCCAAAATACCGCCTTTTCGTATCCTCTCTTTTTTCGTCCCCCCGACAAAATCTTTTACATTTAAAGGTGTTTCAAAATTTTACGTTCGGATATTTCATGTCAAATAAAAAGTCGGCGAAATATGGTAAAAACGGTTCCCGGTTGTAGTGCCGATGATGATGATGATAAACGGTTTTTGGAAGGTTAAGAGACGGTAGAAGATGAAAGCCGTTGTTAGATCACCACCAAGAGGTTGATTCGTTTGGAACTATCAATCTTCCGGTGGATAAAAATCCATCAAGCAACATAACTGTTGTCCGTTGGCGGTTTTCCCTAGCGCCTTTTCGTTTCATGTGTGGTTGCTAGGGACGCACATGTATAAAGAGTGTTTGATCACACAAATTTGCCGCCGCATGCCCTCAGTTAACATAAACATTCACGATCTAAAACCATTTCATCTACTTACTTGGACGTACAATGCTGTCAAACGGCTGCGAGCCTCGTCGAGCCGTTTCATGGTCATGCAACCCAGAGCCACCTGCGATCATCCACACACAATCCACGGATCCTCAGTGTAATTCGCTCAACGTTTGATTTTATTTACATTCAGACTTTCGGATCTCCGTAGTCGGATGTTTGTGTTAAATCTGAGAGTTCTGTGTCGTATATCTTTCTTCTACTTCCCTCTTGATATAGCTGTTTTGCGTCGTGATTTTGTCATACATGTGCCTTTCAATTTGCCTCGTGCTTGTGATGTGTACTTGGGGATGAGATGAGTGTGGATAGTAGATAGGA
Organism: Microdon myrmicae; assembly: GCA_963931805.1. Taxonomy (NCBI): domain Eukaryota; kingdom Metazoa; phylum Arthropoda; class Insecta; order Diptera; family Syrphidae; genus Microdon; species Microdon myrmicae. The sequence goes on from OZ007497.1 coordinate 87,885,227, forward strand.
TGAGGAATCTACTTCATTCCTTTACTTCTACTTCTCTTACCATAATTACGTTCAAATAATCGATTGAGGAATAGAATTCAAGTAAAGTTCATTGAACAGGCAGTGAAGTATGGCGTTTGCTACCGGAGTGTCATAAGAAGATTTGTATTCCCTATGAATTTAATGAAGTTTTTCAATTTAACTTAGTTACTCAAGTAAATTCGCAGTGCTTTGTGCTCCAGATTAGGGGGATGGGAGCGAACATACAGGGCAAAGTCTCTGCTTTCAACCCGGCGAAGGCCGGGACGATCCTGATCCCTGTTCAATCCAAGTTGACGTGCAGTCTCCACGTGACACCCTTGGATAGCTACTTTGGCATCCACCAAGTAGTGAACCAATGCATGCAGCGACATCGTGAGAAAGGTTGGCGCAGGGCTAATAACCTTTCCCGAAAAAACAAATTATTATGGACAATTGAACAAGTCTCAGATAAGGATCGGCTACCGGTGGAGAAGCTTGATAAATAAGGCCAATACTGGATCCCGGCTGTAGTGCCGATGATGATTGTTTTTTGATAGGAAAAACTTCTGAACAATCATTGCAATGGTTGCAGAAATGTTATCCCACATCTGCTTCTTCGAGAACAACAGTGTATTGGAGGTTTAGTGAATTTTAAATTGGTCGTACAAGCACCGAAGGCGCACCTCGCTCTGGAAGGCCAAAAGAGGCTACGAATGTGGAATTCGTAAGGCAAGTGTATCGAGTCGTTTTGAGTGATCGTAAAGTGAAGTTGAGAATATGGACCGTATATACGACGACGACCACGGAAACGAAAATGGCTAAACGATTTAAGAATTTTCTCATAGAACGTCCGCTCACTATACAGAGCTCGAACGGCACAGCAGCTAGCCGATGCCATGTCTAAATATATGGCTGACATAACAGTGTTACAAGTAATAAGATGGACGGGGAGTGGTGTTATTCAAAGAAACGAGTATGACATTTATTACAGCTGTCATGCAAAACACCATGTGCTCGGGGTGGGCTTTCTAGTCAGTCAAAAACTGAAGCCTGCCATCATCGGCTTTAATGCAATAAACGAAAGGCTATGAACTCTTCGCGTTCGAGGCAAATTTAAGAACATAAGCCTCATAAACATTCAGGACCTACAGAGGAGTCGCCTGACGACGAAAAAAAAGAATTCTACGAGAACGTCGAGTGGGCCCTCAATGCCTGCCCAGGATACAATGTGAAAATCATTCTTGGTGATTTGAGTGCGAAAAGAGGTCGGGAGCCGGTTTTCAGGCACTACACAGGTTCCCATAGTTTGCATGAAAACACTAATAACAACGGACTACGAGTCATCGAACTGGCAGCATCTAAAAACTTGGTCGTTGCAAGTAACAAATTTCCGCGTAAAGTTATCCACAAAGCCACCTGATGGAGCCACTCGCAACCAGATTGATCACGTGTTGATATATCACCGCCACTCCTCGCGCCTGATGACGGTACGAACGTACTGAGGTGCCAACGTCGACTCGGATCACTATCTTGTTGGTACAGTTTTCCGAGCATGGATTGTCTTACGGAGATGTATTGCATTCGCGAATTAGATTCGAATCAACACTGCTGCCTTACGCAAACAGAATACCAGTAACACATTTGGCCAAGCGTTAAGACTCGCCGTCGAAGAGCTCGACGGAGGGAGAGTAAGTCCTGGGGCCAGAATGCCGGGTGTACAAGAGAAATGGACACGCCTTAAGAATACTGCCAACTCCACCTTAGGCAGTAGTCGTAGAGATCGGAGCGACTGGTTTGATGATGAGTGCAAACTAGCGACTGAACTTAAGAATGCTGCATACCGGGCAATGCAGCAGTCTCATAGGACACGGGTACGCGAGGAGAAATACAAAGAGGTCAGAAGAACTGAAAGAAGAGTTCACAGAAAAAAGACAAGTGCCTGGGGAAAAAACCTTGTCTGTGAAATAGTGAAAAGTAGAGAGCGAGGTCCGCGCCAGGCGCGGAAGTTCTACCAAATAATCCGCAGTATGACGCGGTACACACCACGCTGCACTTACTGCAAGGATAAAGAGGGTAATCTGATCACCGATCCTGAAGGCATTCTGAACGATGGGAAGTGCACTTCAATGAATTACTAAATGGTCAGCCCACAGAAGAATTGGAGGCTCCACCAATGCAAGATCAAGACCAAATGCTGCCGCAACGAAGCATTGAGGAAACATTAAAAGCCATAAGACAGCCAAATCAAAGAAAGCCCCCGGATCTGATAGCATACCAGCTGAGCTGATCAAAGAAGGAGGGACAGCGTTACATCACGTAGATCATGAGATTGTGGTGCACGTATGGGAGCAAGAGGAGATGCCGGAAGATTGGCGTCGTGGTATAATTTGCCCCTTACATAAGAAGGGAGATATCACACTGTGCAGCAACTATAGGGGTATAACATTGCTAAGTACCGCCTGTAAGGTACTCCCCACTATCCTTCAAGATCGGATAGCCCCATACGCTAAAACCATCATTGCCAATATTGGTGTGGCTTCATCCCAGGCAAATCTGCGATTGATCAGATATTCACCCTTAGGCAGGCGATGGAAAAATGTCAGGAATTTAAGATTCCATTATATCATCTATTTATAGACTTTAAGGCCGCCTACGACAGCATAGCCAAGGTAGATCTATATAATGCCATGAGAGAGTTCGGCATTCCAAACAAATTGATACGACTTTGTAGGTTGACCATGACTAACGTAACTAGTTAAGTAAAAATAGCGGGATTGCTGTCCAAACCAATAACCGTCTTTAATGGGCTCCGACAAGGGGACGGTCTGGCCTGCCTTCTCTTTAACCTGGCGTTGGAGAAAGCAATCCGTGACTCTGGCGTCACAACTAGGGGGAATATTGTCACCAAGTCCAGCCAAATACTTTCGTACGCAGACGACATCGACATTATCGGTAGATCCGAATCGACTGTACAGGACTCCTTCACCCAGATCGAGCAGGCGGCACAAAAACTCGGACTGCACATTATTGAGGGGATAACTAAGTACATGGTGGCAACTTCTAGGAAAAGAAGACCTAACGTTGGTCAAACTATCAGGGTAGTGGAGCACGAATTTGAAGTAGAGCAATCCTTGAACTACCTTGGGTCAATAGTATCAGCCGAAAACAATATGGAAGAAGAAATATGCGAATGGCTGATCAAATCCAACAAAGCTTACGATTGTCTATCAAGGCTCTTTAAATCCCGAAATTTATTCAGAACATCAAAGCTACTACTGTACAAGACCATGGTTTTACCAGTACTCATATATGGATCTGAGACCTGGGTGCTCAATAAAAGGCACTCTGAACTCGTAGCCGCGTTCGAGAGGAAGGTCTTAAGGAGAATTGTTGGCACGTATGTGAGGGAGGACAATTACGGAGATGCTACAACCATGAGTTGTACGCAATCTACCTTGAAGCTAATGCTGTAAGAAAAATCAAGCTCTGTAGACTCCGGTGGGGTGGGAAGAGGAGCCTGCCCGGACAATCCTTCGTGGCAGGATGTATGGAAGGAGACAGCGTGGCAGATCTTGTCTGCGATGGAGGGATGGCGTAGACCGGAACGCCCAGGGCCTGGGAGTGCCAAACTGGATGACATCGGCTCGAAATCGGGACCGGTGGAGAGATTTATTAAATAAGGCCAATACTGGATCTCGCTTGTAGTGCCGATGATGATGATGGACCATGTTAATTTTTGAAAGTTCCAAGAGTTCATGTAGTAAGAGAAAAGCGGAATATTTTATTATTCAGTTTCTTATACAGTAATAATTTTATTTACTCTACTATTTTTTTAATGTATGAGGGTTGTTTACAAAGAGTTGTGCAAAACAAAATATTCATTACATGAAAAAAAAACAAGGATTGGTAAATACTTTACTACCACTTGGCATACGCTCTGCATAAATGGTATCAATACCCGACCCGCCGATTGGCGCCAGTCTGTCGAAAAGGTATTAATACTCTTCCCGCCAATAGTGTGTTAACAAAATTAGTGAGAAATAAAAATTTGAGGATGAAAAGAAAAAAAAAACACTTTTTTTTTCATTAACAAATTGTTAAACACAATACTTAATATTACGATTTGTATAAAATTTTAGGTTCATGTAAAGGCCAATAAGTTAAAGAATATCTGTGGAAAGTTTCAAGTCAATCGGTTGAAAACTTTGTGAGTTACGCTGCACGGCGCAGAAAAAAAGTGTTTCGAGAAAGACGCCATTTAGGTTTTCGTTTTTGAAAAGTCGAGTTTTGAGTGATTTATAAATACCCAAGCTTAAACAGCGATGTCAGGACCATAGAGCAATCCTTCTACTTCAAGGAAACCGTTCATCTCTGCTGCTTTTTTTTTCTTCTCAGAGCAATTCTGGCCTCTTTGGACGAATTTATTGAGCGTCGATCTTATCTATTCACTCGGTTGGTGTCGTAAGAATCGGCGAACATTTTACATTTCAGGCCTTTTGGCAGTTCCAGATCGTTCATGACTCTAAGGGAAAATTAATATCCATCATTGAATATGCCTGCAGGTAAATATGGCGCATTTGCTATTATTTTTGAGCCACATGTTTAGGAGCTAAACGCCACACAGCCGCATCAAAAGATTCGTTAGTGTTGAAACCGTCGTTAGAGTGAAACCGTCAATGCAACGCCCCGGTCGATCGTCTCGTGATAAATCTTCGTATATCGGAAGAATATTCTTTTGTATTTCTGACTGTAGAGGGACTGGATGTTCCCCAACTTTTCAAAAAAGAAACTAGCAAAGTTGTTTGCTTAGAAATTAAACGGTAGAGGCAGTAAAGAGCGCTCGGTCGCTTACTTATTATCGGTACTTTTGCGCATCACTTTGGTGACTTTCTAGTGACATTAAGGACCTTTCTGTTGAGCCCCTAACTTTGAGAATACAATCTTCAAATGATAAATTCATTTTTAAAGTAAAAAGAAAAAGCAAACAATTTTTTTTTACAGGAATTTGCCCCCTTGACTTCGTAGTTTTCTTTCTCATTAAACATCAATGGTAAATGTCTAAAACGTGCAAGAGCAAAAACGAAAGAAAACAATTTACGACTTTCCTCAAGTCATGTTCAGGGCATATAAACTTGGGTTTAAGCATTTTAACCAGTCGAAATTTAAGGGAAGATAAAAATTCTTGAACAAAGAAACTGCCACTGACATATACTTATACAGAGTTGTTGATTCACCATATACAGTTGTGGCGAACTAATTAAGAACGATACTAGAAATTTTGTTTACAATAATTTTTTATTCAAATTCTTTGCTATAAACAGTTTGAAAAATGTTTTTTATATATGTATTTTAGTATATTAATTAAAATATAAATAATATTTATTTTTTTAAAAATAACAAAAAAAAAACAAAATTAAATTCAAAAGGTTTTGTAAAACATAATTAGCTGGCGATCTAATTAAGAACGATTTGTTTCTTTTTGTATAATTTCGTTTTAAACGTAAATATTTGTTGGTAAATAAAATAATTTGTTTGAAGGTAAACGGAATTATAAGTTCTTGCTTTGTTTTAAGATATTTGAACGAGATATGGGGAAGAAAAAAGCTGTACAAAAAACATGAGAGAAGCGATAATAAATCTTCGAAATAAAGAAATTTCAAAAAAGCTTAATTGCTCTAAAACAATGGTATTTAATGCTATAAAATATGTAGAAAAACATAAAACTACAGAACTCGTAGCAAGACGGAGAAGATCTCGTAAAACGACTGAAGACCAGGATAGACTAATTGTTCGAGCTGCAAAAAAAAATCCGTTTATGAGTTCAAAAGAAATACGAAAGGAAGTTTTCGGCGAGGACCCAAATGCACTTTCAGCACGCTCTATTAGAGAGCGATTGACTGAGAGCCAACTTTTTCGAAGATCGGCTAGAAAAAAACCATTTCTATCATTAAAAAACCGAAAGGCTAGGTTAGCTTTTGCCAGGGAACATGAGAATTGGAACATCTCACAGTGGAAAAAAATATTGTGGAGTGATGAAACAAAAATCAACAGAGTCGGTTCTGTAGTATTCCAGAATAATACCCTTATTAGCTTTAACACTGAATCTCATTACTTATCTAACACATCCTTAAAACTTTCTCCTTACATATCTAACATTCTCATTTAATACATATTGTAGCGAGCTTAGGGTTCGCGGGATTGATTATTTTTAATAAATAAGAGCCGTTAAATCGATTTTTAATTTAATTAATATAACACTGAACGATTTTCTTTTCTATCGCTTGCTTCGCTTTTTCTCCTCTTCTTGTCTGTCACCATCAGCTGTCTCCACGTCTTTTTATCGTTTCTCACATTCTCATTTCGTTTCCGTCCGTTCCATAATCTTGGATGTTCTAGTCTCCAGTTTTCCAGTACTTTATAGAATATTCCAGTGCTTGTTTTGGACTTTCCCGAGTATTCCAGTACTGACTGTCATATGCGTCACAATATCATAAATAAACATGCACAATATTCTATATCAAGCCAGTTACAGTACATTTCATAACATGCCCCTTTTTCATAACATGCACCTTTTTTCATTTGAAACATGGCTCTTTGATTTTCGTTCAAAGTTTATTCAAAATTTAAGTCACAGAGAGTAAATAATACTTTGAGAAAATGGTTTTTGTTCAAATTATAATTTACAGTGAATTAGAACTCAATGTTCTATAAGAAGAGAGAAAAATGAATTGTAAAGTCACTTTGAGTTGAGAGTTCAGTTTGAGATTACAGTTTCAGTTGAGTTTAAGTTTTGAGTTGGAGATTAAAGCTGAGTTTCAGTTAAGTTTAAGTTTTGAGTTGAGAATAAGTTTTCAGTTTAAGTTGATTTGAGAGTTTGAGTGAAGAACAAGATACACAAAATAAACAATATCGAAGAGACGGAATAGTTTTTTTCTTTGATAATTAATTATCAATTGCAACAAATTTCCGCACAAGCATATTTTCAACCGGAGCGGAATATTAAATAAAGGAAAAATAAAAGGAATATTAACTAAAGGAAAAATAAAAGGTCCCCGCTCTTCCCTCAACCGAGGAAGGACGGCGCCGGGTCATAACAGTTCCGATGGAAAGCAATATGTTCGACGGCCAAAAAATCAAGCATTCAACCCTAAATACACAACTGTCACCCTCAAACATGGAGGAGGAAGTATCATGCTATGGGGTTGTATGTCTTACGAAGGAACCGGTCCGTTACATCGCATAGAAGGTATAATGAACGCCCAAAGCTACTTTAATATCCTTGAAGATGTATGCTGTCCTATGCAGTTGGAGAATTGCCTGTGACATGGAAATTTATGCAGGATAATGACCCTAAGCATACCGCGAGAGCAACGAGAGCATGGTTTTCTAATAATTCCGTGGATGTCATCGATTGGCCTTCATGTAGCCCGGACCTAAACCCAATAGAAAACCTCTGGAACGAATTAAAAAGAGAAGTAAACAAGCATAAAATAAGTAACTTAAATGAATTGCATGAGATTGCTAAAGCAGATAAGAGCAGGGAAAACATAACAACGAATAAATGTCAGGACCTTATTGCTTCAATGCCCAGGTTTTCCTACAAAATACTAAGCTAAGACATTAAATTTGGACTAAAAATCAATCGTTCTTAATTAGATCGCCAGCTAATTTTGTTTTACAAAACCTTTTGAATTTAATTTTATGTTTTTTTGTTATTTTTGTGTAAATATTATTTATATTTTAATTAATATACTAAAATACATATATAAAAAACATTTTACAAACTGTTTATAGCAAAGAATTTTAATAAAAAATTATTGTAAACAAAATTTCTAGTATCGTTCTTAATTAGTTCGCCACAACTGTATGTAATTTTAAAAGTTTTGCCAACAATGCATTATATTTATAATTGTTTAAACTATTTAATCTACGAAATAAATTTATATACTAATACACACAAATTTAAACGAGGAGCGCTTAAAAGGCTCAAAAAAAAAAACTAACCAACACAACACTGTTGATATGATATGACGATCCTAATAGAATAACATTTTAATACATGACACGATTTCAAACTTTTGATTACTAGTGTCTTTATTGTTGGCGATTTCGAACTACTTGACGTCACACATCCACGTAGTGCCATAATGGACCAAGAAATGTTTTCGAAGAACAAAGAACCCATGCCGGAGTCCGTTGCACACCAGCATTGCCCTTGATGTTATATCATCGCATAAGAAAAGAAAGATTGACATGTATGCGAGAGGATAATGACATCGATCCTAAGCAAACACGGACCTCTGCAATGATGGATTATTTATTTAAACCTTATCAGGTGTCAGTGCACCCTGTGATAAAACTCTGGCACGCCGTAAAGTAAATATAACACAATGTATGCACACAACGTATCCTCAACTTGTCTCCAAAACGATAGCCGATGAGCGTCCTCCTTAATCAGTTTGTACTTCGACTTACCTGAAAATAAACAGAAAAAAGAAATCATTAGAATTTAAGGGTAGAAGATGGAGTGGATGTCTGTAGAGGGTCATAAGTGGAAATTCAAAGGAAGGAGTATCGGTTGTATAAAATATCTCCACTATGTCGTTGGAATGTATATGTTTAAGTTACTTCAAAAACTGGCTTGAATGGACAAGCAATAAGTTGGGATCTTGTGAAAAATGGGGCGCTGCTGTTTGCTACCTGGTTAATACTGTCACTAGATGTCTCGGATTAAGCGATGCACCTGAGACTATTTTTCTTCTATTTTTTTCTTTTTTGTCATTTTTTGTATACGCCGAAATGTTAATAAATTTCAAACATGTTTCGCTTTACTTTACCGTCATTACATCTCCCTTCTCAAATAGAAATACGGCGACTTATTTCCTTTTTACATGGTCTTGAAAATGTATTCAGTCGTTTACGTTTCGTCTGGTTATAAATTTGTAGCATGACCCAATCGGGCCAATGAATCCATAAGAGTGTACAATGACGGTGAAAATTTGTGAAATAGCTATGGCAACCAACCAATCGACGAGGGTGTGCGCAAAATAATTGTATAGTACAAAAAATCCATGGACAGTGGGCGAGCAAGGAAAGAAAACATTAAGCAAAAAAGAAAGTTGTTAAGTAAAGGAAACATTCACAGTCAATGTAATGAAAATGAAAAGGCCCTGAAACGAAAACTCCGAAAGAAAAATAAAGTAAAACACGTGAATAAAAAAGAACAGGAAGTGACTTTAGAGTGATAGAGAAGTTTACATATCTAAATATTACATATATATAATACATATATATATTATACAGTTGTGGCAAACTAATTGCCCTGTGAGTAGGGCGTTAGAATATACTCACAGCTAGGCCGGCTTGTCGTAGGAGGCGACTAAAGGCCGAGTTGTAGCTTTAGGCTCCGTGAAATGGCCGGGAGAAATCCCTGGCCATCTTTCGGAGCTTGGCTGATAGACCGGTTCGAGAAAAGGTTGTTTAGGTGGTAGTCGGCCCCAAGGTGAGATACCACCCCGTCACGCTGTACATTCCGCGATATCGCCGAGAGAAATCTTCGACGGGGTTCCGGATGTGTGACTGATGGCCCGGACTGACACGGAGATAAGTCATGACGGTACCATCTGATATAAAGAATTCCGGAGGTAAACTAGTCTCCCATTCGGATCTCCGGGGGGGACTATGTCAGGGGGAACATCATGCAGATATCATGATAAATAATCGAACTTTATAAGGTTCGTCATCGCATAACAGGGATCGCTCTCGAGGTTCTGCCCACGCTCGACTGGTGACGGCATTTTGTAACATCAGGGCCATCGGTTTCACCAATACGAATGTAAACGCCGACTACAAATATTTGCAAACAACGAAACCTGATATCCTTGCCCTAACTGAGACCCAGGTCGATTCGTCGTCTGATTCGACATATCTTCGTTGCTTAGGATACGACTTGCATTCGAGATTCCGTTTTAAGGGCGGAGTCTACGTCTTCGCGTGGTCCGATCTGGCTTGCCAGAGGATGGAGGCGTTGGAACCCAATAGTATGGACATCATATGGTTGAGGGTCGTGCTGAAGAATTACGTTAAATTTCTTTGTTGTCTTTACCGCTCCCCGAATGACGATCGACCGGCGACATTTTTCGAACATCTTTCACATACCGTCGACTGGATACAGATCAACCACCCAGCTTCTGAAATTGTTGTCCTTGGCGATTTTAATGTGCACAATTCCGGCTGGTTGTTACATTCTAACAGAACCGACGAGGCTGGGAGGCTGGTGGAGATGTTTGCTGTAGCCACAAGTTGACTCAACTCGTGAGGGAGCCAACGCGAGTGCCGGATGCCCGAGGCGATTATGCGAACACCCTGGATCTGTTTTTGACACCCGAACCGAGTATTTATACCGTAGAAGTTTCTGTGCCACTGGGAAACTCAGATCACTGCTTGGTATCTGTCGCGTAAGCACTTGAATATCAAGCAAATAACCGACCTAGGCAGCTTTGCCACGTATGGAAGTATGGGACTGCTAATTGGGACGATTTGCGAGATTTCTTCGCATCCTTTCCATCCTTTCCATGGTCCGGAAACTCCGATGTTAACGCTTGCGCGGAGTCGGTATCAGAGATTGTTCTTCTGGGGATGGAAATCTATATTGTGACGCATATGACAATCCGTACTAGAATATTCTAGAGAGTCCGAAACAGAGTACTAGAACATTCTATAAAGTAATGGAAAACTGAAGACTAGGAACAGTAGAACATTCAAGGCAATGGAACGGACGGAAACGAAACGCTGAAACAGTATAAATACGCCGCACACAGAGCATAGTGAAGAGTAAGAAGTAGAACGTGAAACAAGCGATAAGTCTCGAGCGAGAAGTAAGCAGTAAAATACGCGATAATTAAGAAAGTGTTTACAAAGAAAACGTTAAGTGTACGGTAAAAAGTAATGATTGTTATTACGGATTAATAAAATGTCACAATCGATTTAACGGCTCTTATTTATTTTAAAATAATTAATCCAGCGGACCCTAAGCTCGCTACAATATTTTACATTCCATCAAACGAAGTTCATCTGATAAACCGTGGTTTGACAAAAATGCGAGCTGATTACAGCGGCAAAATAGAGTTTTTAAGCAATGGCGCTCCAATCCCACCAATGTTAACAGAACAAATTTTGTTAGAATCAGAAACGCGTGCAACCAAGCCATTGATACCGCGAAGAAAGCTCAAAACGACAGGGCGATCAATAAACTCCTTTGGTGCCCGACTGGTTCGCGCTCATTCTGGTCAATGGCAAAAGCTGTCAGCAGTAACTTCGCATCCTCCTCTTTCCCTCCGTTGGTGACAGACAGCGGGACGATAGTCACGAATTCAAAGGATAAAGCTAATGTGTTCGCGAATTTACTTTCCGTGAATTCAAACCTCGATCCCGGCCTTCTGGAGCCACCTGTGATCGTGCCGGTACGGTCTTCCATGCGGAATGTGAGATTTTGTCCGCGCACTATTCAACGCATTCTACGTGAACTGAATTGTTGGAAGGCAACCGGCCCGGACGGAATACCAGCAATAGTCCTTAAGAACTGTGCTCCAGAACTATCGCCGGTTCTTGGCAGACTCTTCCGCTTATCTTATGCACGGAGGACCTTTCCTGCCTGCTGGAAAATCGCTCGAGTTCAGCCAATCCCAAAGACGGGAAAAAAGTGTCTCCCACAAAATTACCGCCCGATAGCATTACTGTCTATTTTATCTAAGGTGATGGAAAAAGTCGTCAACACTTAGTTAATTAAGTATTTGGAGTGCAACGGACTTCTGAATGATCGTCATTACGGATTCCATGGCAGGCGGTCCACGGGAGACCTTTTGACACTTATAATCGATATATGGACATCTGCGATTGAGCGGCATAGTGAGTCAAGGACGGTCGCATTGGACATCTCCAATACTTTTGACCGCGTCTGGCATGGGGCATTACTGACCAAACTTCGTTCATTTGGACGGCGAGTGTTCGGATATGTATCCTGTTAATTCGGGGGTGCCTCAAGGTTCTATTTTGGCTCCAACCTTGTTCTTGCTTCATATAAATGATTTGTTGGAGACAACGGATAACAAAGTGTTCAGTTTTGCGGATGATAGTACGTTTGTTTCCTCCTTTGCGTTGAATTTGCTCGGCTGGTTGGTGCATCTACGTCGCAACAGCTGAGGTGTAGACAAATTGACTCTCTGAATCAGGTTCTAGATAGGGTCCTACAGTGGGGAAGGGCCAATCTCGTCGACTTCAATGCAGCGAAGTCACAATATACAACATTCACAAAGAAAAGTGGATCATCGGTTCCACAGCTGATGATGAATGGCCAGGTTCTCGGATCTGGGTGAAGCTTGAAATTGCTCGGCGTCACGGTCTATAGGAATGTATCGTGGCATAAGCACGTGTCGAACATCGCCAGGTCAGCCTCAGGAAAACTGAGCTAACATTTTAGAGCCAAGAAATATTTTACTCGGGCCCAACTTCTTCCCCTATATATATCCCAAATTAGACCCGCGCTCGAATATTGCTCTTATATTTGGAGCTCGGCTCCTAAACATACCCTCGGCCTACTTGAGAGCATACAGAGACGAGCGATCCGCCTGATTGGGGACTCGGCGCTGACGTCGGGACTACAATCGCTATCACATCGAAGGCGCATAACCGACCTCTGTTTGTTTTACAGATATTATCACGGGTACTGTTCTTCGAAGATTCGTGGTATTGTTCCACGCAATTCGGCTTATATGCGCTACACATGACAATTCGACGGATCGCACCAGTTTGCGGTTCATCTCCGGACGGCGCGAGCATTCCCGCATCAGAACTCGTGCCGTTACAGAGTGGCAAAGCCAAGTAGCGAAGTATAATTAAAGCGTCGACCGAGCCGGAGATGAGCCGTTGAATGAACAGAATGTCGGCTACGACTATACGCTCCTCAATAGTTTTTAGGTCGATTAATTTAAAACGATTAATGCAAGAAATCAACATCAGAGGGTTTTCTCTTCCCATATCACGGAGAGCGAATCGCTCCCTTCCCACGCAAGTGTTCCCGGAGCGTTACAACCTGCAACTGTTCAAAAAGAACTGCAACAGTGGCAACTCGGGGCGCCCACTCGGCGGTATAGGTTCGCCTCTCCCGAGAGAAGTGTGATAAAAAAAATCCCCAGCTGGTGGTGGATCAGTGATGGAGAAAGGCCTTCACGTCCGCAAACATAGTATGCCTCTCAGGCGCACCGTTTTCCTCCCCCCTATCCTCAATTCACAATTACTTTTTTTTTAATTGTTTTTTTAATTTATATATTTTTTTATTTGTATTAATATTCCTTGTTTATGTTTGTAAGTTTTGTTTCGTTTTTTTATTTTGCTTGTCAACCCCCTATATATGTAATTAAAAAATAAATAAATAAATAATACATGATATAGAAAAAATAGGGACGGACTAAAGCAGGGAGATGGTCTATCACCGTGTCTCTTTAACCTTGTGCTCGAGTATGTCATCAGAAAGGTACAAGACGACAACATGGCCGGATCATCCCTGAACGGGGTCACACAAGTGCTCGCATATGCGGATGACATCGCCGTTCTGGCCGATAATCTAGAGACTGTTAGTAAAAACAGTGAAATCATCATGCAAGCGGCAGAAGAGGTGGGCCTAGAAATAAATGAAGACAAAACAAAATACATGATTACGGCGAGAGCAGGTGGGTCTCAGAGAACACATATAAACGTCAGAGGTAAGATCTTTGAAAAAGTTAAAGAATTTAAATATCTGGGAACGATACTGACGGCCAGTAACGAAATGTCGAAGGAAATTAACAAGAGACTGCATTCCGGCAACGCGAGTTGGCACGCAGTCAGTAAACTGCTGAAATCCAGACTGCTATCACGTAACATAAAGCTCCGTGTCTATAGAACCATAATCATGCCAATTGTTCTATATGGATGCGAAACATGGGCTCTCACAAAACGGGAAGAAAACAAATTCCGCGTATTCGAGAATAAAGTTTTGAGAGGCATCTTTGGAGGTAAATATGACGAAGAGGCAGGGCAATGGAGGAGACTCCATAACCACGAATTGGAAGAACTATATCGCAAACCTACAATAGTGAGAGTAATCAAGTCGCGAAGATTAAGATGGGCCGGACACGTGGCGCGAATGGGGAACGATAGGACCGTGCATAGAATTCTTGACGGTAGACCAACGGGAAAGAGACCGGTAGGACGGCCGCGACGGAGATGGGAGGACAATGTTAGGTTTGACCTTGAGGAGATCGGATCGAATGGTGAAGCGTGGAAGGAGAGTGCCCAGGACAGGGAAGGATGGCGAAGCCGAGTCGGTGAGGTCATGAACTTCCGGGTTCCTACAGGCCAATAAATAATAATAATAATAGAAAAAATAGAATAAATTTTAAAAAGAAAGCATCAATTATTGTGACATGTTATTATATAAATTCATTAGTTATTGTACGCCGAGAGGCATACGAAAAATGATAATGTATAATTTAGAGTGGTTGCGAAGAGCCAGTAAGTTAATGTAAGAATGATATTTGTAAAATAGAAGTTAACATTTAGTCTTAAGTAAAATCTGTAATTTAATTATTAAATAAATGTGGAGATAAAACAAAAAACAAAAACTTGTTATAATGAAATCGATTTAATTCTTTTTTTTTAATAATGTAATTTTCAACATTAACTGACTAACACTAACACTAACAATACACCTATTATTATGACCAAATAATTTAAATATATACATTAATTTTCAATTTCGATTTGTGCGACTTGTTACCTGTCTCACAAAACTTCAACTCGGTGGTACCGCCCCACGACAAACCGGCTTTTGATAAGCTACATTGCTGTACAGGCATTTGCGGCTACTGAGAGGATCAGATTGACTAACGATGGGCATATACACCGGCCATACGCTTCAACAGACACTTCCACGACACTCCATCCAATGAAATGTTGTACAGCGACTCTACCCTACCTGTGGGACATGCGTCTGAATTATTTGTTTTACACATGTTCCAGGTACAAATTAATTCCCATCCGTCCGGTTATACATTCTTTCCATTCCAATCAACGCGCAAGAGCCCACAATCACCGTCGTCCAAATACTGAAACAAGGCCTTTGGCCCGCATTCAGAAGAAAACTAATGCCGCCTTTCTTCAGGCAGCTCGCCGTACGTCTGGTCTATGCAAATGGGCGCCGCGCTTAATTATTCATGCATAAAAAACAACATCGCGGCATATAGGCAATTAAGTTTTATGCCACATATCCGGGTGATGTCTGATAAGTGAGTGGAACCCCGATTGACGGGCGGGCGCACATACAGTTCTTTCGAAGAGTGTAGTTGCCGGAAAGAAGAAACTTCTGCACTGGACAACAGTACTCCTAGGGTGAACAAGTGAAGGCGGACGGTACTCAAATTATTACGAAATCAACAGGGTAATGCCGCGTGCTAAGTTGCAACGATCGTTGTACCAGTGCCCTTAGGTCCATCTGTTGAGCGGTCGATGGTGATGTCGAGTTTGACTTGTCCGAATATTATTATCCTTGTCATGCAACGTTCTTGTCACTTGAAGTTTTATTGCAACAGGAAATGTGAAGTTCACTAGATGGTATTAAAAGAATGAGAACCGCACTATAGTTTTAGGTAAGAGGGACTCACCCTTAAGGGGCTTTTGGACGTAAGCAATCTTTAGTGTTGGTTTACAACTGTTATCTGCCATATACCAAATCGACTAATTGGGCGCAGCTGTGTGCAATAGCATCAGTTCAGTGGCGACGTTTGAGATCCTTGGCACATTTGTAGACGGAATGTGTTTAGAAACAGAATGGAGACCTACATCCTGACTGGGTGTATGTAAATACATTTTAATCGACCACAAAACATCTTTCTTATTGTACTTTGTAGGCAATGATATCAACAGTCCTACATAGTTTTACTTTTAAATGATTTGTGTACGTAAACTGGTACATCCCATTTATTGTTACATATCAAGTGAAGAAAATTGATTGATAAACACTGGAGTTATAAGTAATTGAGTGAAGGTTCGAAATTCAAATTTCACTCTGTTTTGTATTTGTTCCCTATTTCTTGGTGAATTACTTCACCGTACTCGACTCTTACGTCATTGAGATTCTATATGTTTATATTACTATTACTACTATTTATTGGTCTGTAAGAACCTGGAAGTTCATGATCTCGCCGACTCGACTCCGCCATCGTTCCCTGTCCTGTGCACTCTCCTTCCACGCCCGACCATCTGATCCGATGTCCTCAAGGTCAAACCTAACATTGTTCTCCCATCTCTTACTATTACTATTACTACTACTATTACTATTACTACTACTATTACTATTACTACTATTACTATTACTACTACTATTACTATTACTACTACTATTACTATTACTACTACTATTACTATTACTACTACTATTACTATTTATTGGCCTGAAGGAACCCGGAAGCTCATGACCTCACCCACTCGACTCCGCCATCGTTCCCTGTCCTGTGCACTCTCCTTCGACGCTTGACCATCCGATCCGATCTCCTCAAGGTCAAACCTAACACAGTCCTCCCATCTCCGTCGCGGCCGTCCTCTCGGTCTCTTTCCCATTGGTCTATCGTCAAGAATTCTAGGCACGGTCCTCTCGTTGCCCATTCGCGCCACATGTCCGGCCTATCTTATTCTTCGGGACCTGATTACCCTTACTATTGTAGGTCTGCGGTATAGCTCTTCCAATTCGTGATTGTGGAGATATGTTTATATTAGATCATCAAAGATGAATTCTGTTGTCTTTACACAAATTTCATTTTTAAAATTGACCCAATATATGTCGCGTTACTAGCAGGTACATACACCATTAATGGTGAAGAACAACACGATCGAAAAATCAAAGCAAATTCATTAAACCCATATACCGTAGCTATAACATAAGATTTCCACATCAGATGAGTGTACTTAAGTTTAGAGATCGAATTCGTATACGTGGCAGGGGCCTGATACGTTGAGCTGTGGTTCTATCTTTTAGTGATTCTAACCGTGATAGCGTCGGTTCGAATCACACGCTCTTCGCTATCGTCGCACACGCTAAATATATATGATGTCTGTCGAATAAGGATAGTATCGGTTACTTTTGGCAGACGATATCAACGCCAAACTTACTTGGGATAATTTAGTGGTAAGCAAATACCATGGAGCACAACACATACTTAAATTCAGGATTGACCGATTGACAGAAAGACACAACACGAAACATTGCTGAGAGTATTGACATATAGACATCATTGTAAAATATGCGCCTGAAAAAAATCAAACCTCGGTTGGTTTCACATACATTGAAAGTATTTTTAAAGAGGCCGACATGTTAAGGTCGGGTAAGAGTTGGCCCTCCGTAACAGTCGTGAAATGGGTTCGATAGAGCCATAAGACGTGTGATGGGCGGACAAGTACAAGAGATGAGAATTGCGCAAGTTACGGAGATTGGTGCGAAATGGGATGGAAGAGAGTAGACTTGGGCAATTGATCGCGCCTGAATGATGATGGCGGCACAAAAACAGGGATTGCACATTAATGAGGGATAAACTAAGTACATAGTGGCAACTTCTGCGAAGAGAAAGCCTAACGTTGGTCAAACTATCAGGGTAGCGGAGCACGAATTTGAAGTAGTGCAATCCTTTAACTACCTTGGGTCAATATTAGCAGCCGATAACAATATGAAAGACGAAAAACGCGGATGACTGACCAAATCCAACAAAGCCTACTATGGTCTATCAAAGCTCTTTAAATCCCGAAATTTATCCAGAACATTCAAGCTGCTACTGTACAAGGCCATGGTTTTACCAGTACTCATGTATGGATCCGAGCCCTTGGTGCTCAATAAAAGGCACTCTGAACACTTAGCCGCGTTCGAGAGGAAGGTCTTAAGGAGAAGTTATTTAATTTAAAATTAAGGAGAAAACCATGAGTTGTACGCAATCTTCCTTGAAGCTAATGTTGTAAGAAAAATCAGGCTCGGTAGACTCCGGTGGGCGGGACATCTAGCTCGGATGAGCGAAGAGGAGCCTGCCCGGAAAGTCCTTTGTGGCAGGCTGTATGGAAGGAGACAGCGCGGCAGACCTTGTGTGCGATGGAGGGATGGCGTAGACCAGGACGCCCAGAGCCTGGGAGTGCCAAACTGGATGACATCGTCTCGAAATCAGGACCGGTGGAGAGATTTGTTAAATAAGGCCAAGACCGTACCCGGTTGTAGTGCCGATGATGATGATGACTCATAGCGCGAAGGATGACTCCTGTTTATGGTGCAGACTTTTAAGAGTGGCAACGTTATTCAATTTGAAAGGTGTAGGATGGGAAGGGGATTGATGTTGCTGCTGATGAACCTTGATGTTGGTGCTGATGAACCTTGATGATGCTGCTGATTAGAATCCGTCTCGAAGGACCATAATGTTAATTGTTCAAATCACCCGATGTGGAATTGAGTTGGGAGCAATTGCCTATAATTCCAATTAAGAGATTGTAGGTAGTTTGGAAGGTCATTATTTAAAAAAAAAAAAACGCACTATTTTTAATAAATACAACAACAGTTCACTTTATTTGTTGTGGTAAGGTTGGGTTCGAGACTGACGATGTGATGGTACTTCCCAATGACGATATATTTACTGTCCGAGTGACGATATGATTCGGTTTAAACGACGACGCGAGACCGACGAAGGCGACTGGTTCGTTCGATCTCTCGGGAGTTACTTTCTTTGCAAATTATCAAAATAACTTGCAGAGCGCATTCCCTTGATCCAAACACTGTGCACTGAGATCATTCATAGCCTTCCTGGGATCCACGTGCGTTTTAGTTCACAGGACCAAGTAATTCGTCTCGCCTCGAGGTCGCAAGATATATCTGGCTGCAAAATGTTGGCAGTTTCAAACCAATTGAAAAATAGTACAAAATGTAAGACAGGATACATTGTTTAGATAACAAAGAAATAAAGCCATTTAAGGATTTGTGAGTTTGAAATTGCGGAGCCGTCAGAAATAGTCAGTGAAGGGTCGCGACAAAAATCATGTAAGTCATTTTATTTTAGAGAATTTCATTACGAAACAAACAGTCGTAATTGTATATGCCACCACGGTTTTGTTTAAGGGAAGTGGGTATTTCAGCCGGGAAACCATATAATAGGTCGTGTGGTGTGTAGCCTGTGTTATATAAATAGCATTAGAATATAATACTTATACTGCTGTGAGGCGTGTTGTTGTATACGAACATTGAATATGGTGTCCAAGTATCCTAAGTGAGGGGATCTTAGTTGACATAGTGGCGGAGGCATTCCGCCAAGGTCCTATGACTTCGTTCTAATGCTCCGCTTGTTTGTGGATGGTAGGGTGCTCTATTACGCTTTTTCATTTTAAGTGAGGACCAGATGTCCTTATAGAGTATACTGAGAAAATTTGCACCTCGGTCAGTTAATAAAGCAGAGGGTATGGCGCGCTGGCAGATGATTTTTTCCACGAAGACCCTAGCCACGTCCTTAGTTTCGGCGCCGACCAGAGCGTATGCTCCAGAAAACTTGGTCAAATCGTCGTGAAATGTTAGCAAGTATTTGTTTTCATTGTAGCCAACTGGAAATGGCCCTACTATATCTAAAGCAGCCCTTTCAAATGGCTTGGAGCTTGTTGTGGTCATCCTCATGGGGATTCTAGGGTTTCTTCCACTTTTGTTTACCTGGCAGGAGCCGCATTTTCGGGTATAAGCTTATTATTTAGCCACAGATAAACGAATTCTCCATGATAACGATATCTCTAATATTCCAGATCGCCTGCGTTTTAGTATGGTGATCGATGAAAGAGATAAGTCAATAAAAGGTCGATGCCATCCCAACTGGTGTTGGATAATGGTAATGTATAATTTAGTGCTCCGGCGCAAGACTAATGACCTTGCCCGGAAAAAAAAAAACAAATGATTATGGAAAATTTAACAAGCCTCAGGACTTACTAAATAAGGCCAAGACCGGTTCCCGGTTGTAGTGCCGATGATGATGATGATAATTTAGTGTGCTTGCGAAGAGCCAGTAAGTTAATGTAAGAATGATATATGTAAAATAGAAGTTAACATTTAGTCTTAAGTAAGATTTGTAATTGAATTGTTAAATAAATGTGGATAAAAAAAAAAAAAAAAAAAAAAAAAAAAAACAGGATAGATTTGTAATTCCGCTGATCTATCATGTGAGTAGATCATCCGTAGACGGGCGATTGCGCTACGACCGGGAATTCACGCCCACGGAAGAAGAGCTGTTGCGCTTCAGTATGGCTGTGGCGGTTCCTTTGAGCACCGCTACCTACCTTCCCATTATAGTTCGAAAATTTCCACCTAAAGCAGCAGTTCCATCACTTGCCTAGCAATTAAGCATTTACTTACCTTTTTGTCACCCACCTAAGGTGTCTCCTAAACCATATTTTCGCTAATTCAATAGCATGAATCACAAGAGACATTTTCCCCACGGGCATCATGTGCCTGGAAACCAATTCGTCGGGTGTAGTTTGCATCATTAGATTTCCTTGTAAGAAAGTATAACATGCAGCATACACCAAGGGAAACCATTTGGCGCTACGTTTGAACGTATTTACCCTGCGACACACGTGCAGGGGATTTTCTTTCATTATTTTACTACAGCACATCGATCGGTAAACCGACCGACAAGCTAAAGAATTAGCATCCATGGCCTTGTTCCATAAAGGCAATTGGGTTTCACAACCGAGCAACCAACATGTTTCGAACATTTCGGTGCACATGTCTTCGGGCGAACTCCGCCGCACACATGCAGGAGATAATCGTTTGTTTTCCTTTCTCCTACAGCACGTCGATCGCTAAACCGACCAACAAGGAATGGCTTGGGAGCACCTGGTGGCAAAAGAACACCGAGTCCTCGTAAGTGTAAATACCCACACGAGGGTTCGATTCTCCGAAGACGCCAACGGTGAACACACCGCCAATCCGTGTTACGATGAATTGCCCAGTGCAGGCGCCGCATGTAGCATTTCCTTTTATGGAAGTTATATCCCCGCTTCATATGAGCGGGCCAAGCTGTGTGTGTGCATGCCCACTCGGCACTAAGGGATGTGGCAGTGGTTGTGCGTTGGGGGATGCATGCAAAGGCAGTGCGAATGGTTTGCTAAGTGGAGACGGTCGTGTTTTGGGTGTTGTAACACTAGCGTTTAAGCGAACTATATTCAAATTATAAACTAAGCTGTGCGTGCAAAAATGAAAATATATATGTTAAATCATAAATGAAAATCTATATATAATATATAAAACTAACTATATTCAAATTATATACTAAGTCGTGTGCGTGCATAAATGACAACCTGTGCGATAAAGCTAATTATTTTCAAATTATAGACTAAGCTGAGGGTGTATTGAAAATAAAGTAGACACGGAGTCAGATTATAAAGAAGACACATTTTAAAGAAATAAAGCATCCTTTAGTTACTCGGTAACCTACGTTGTTTTCCTGGGGTGTACGGTTAGTAGCAGTCGGACGGGGCTGGCGTTCCGCTCCAACAACACGTGTGGGAACTTTGGTGAATCGGTGTCCCGGTGACATAAAACTAAAGACCCCTACCTAAGCCACCAAGGCGAATATATAGAAAACCCCTACAGGGCTATCTCCCACAGAGACCGGAACGAGAATATTAAACAGCATCAACAGTTCTGGCAAATAGCGACCTGGATACCAATGTCGGTAGAATAACATTATCATCAGCCAGATTACACAGAGTTAGCTTTTCTAGAATTAGGGTAATATAAGATTTAAGAAGTTGTTCTTTTAAATTAAATTGAAAAAAAAATATTAAAGTAAGTTCAATTTTAAGAAAAAACAAAAAAAAATTCGACACAAAGTTTTCCTAATTTTTCTTTGTCGTAAATAGAGTCGCAAACAAAGTTCTGTCGCGAAAGGCAAATTATACAATAGTCATATAATGTTTAGCTTAGAGCGTCTACGTAGGACCAGTAAGTTATAATACATTTATTATTACAATTTAAGCATTTTTTGTCTAGCATATAATTTAGAAACTGAGAATATAAAAAGAAAATCAAAAATGTTGCAAACATGAAAAAAAAAAAAAATTAAAAAATAGGTAATCCTACCCCGTTACACATATCCCAAGTTCGATCCTAACCTTCTCGTGGATGTGGGTGGTCTTAGTGATTTCAAGACAGCGAGAAGTGAGAGATATCAATTTGCGACATATTTGTTCTTGACTCCAAAGCCGGTCTTCGAATCATTTCCATTTTTACCTGTTAGCGGTTGGCAATCAATATTTAGAAGTAAATCTGGAGTACTTCTATATAGTTCTTACAATATTCCTCATTCTTTAGAAACCGGTTTTATAGAACCAAATACAAATACCTAAAAGAATTTTTAATTTTATTTTCATTCTTATTGAAAATCGAACTTTACTAAGGTAACAATATATGTGAAGCTCTTCAGAATTCCTTCTACCACTTTATTGATTGCTCTAATGAGTTATTAGTTAGTTGTTTTATTTTAGCTGGCTAGCAAATATTTTATAATTCACCATAAAAACTCATTTGTGGCAAAAATCCGCGTAATGGAATAGAACAACAATAGGCTGCAGTTTTGAATGAACCCTCCAAGTGCATTACCATTCGCGCACACATGTGGAAAGTACTTACTCCAGCTGTTACGTTAATGGCACTCCTTGCCGTGCGTAGATATTATTCCTGTAATGAGTATTCGCATAAATTATGATTAATGCGCAAACCGGGAATCCTTTTCAAAATATTTTATCTGCTCATGGGCAGATACGAGTATGAGTGTTGGAGGATGAGCAGGAAGGGTTTTGTGCTACCCCTTCGTTTTCAACTGTCGAGAATACTACCAGATGTAAGCACACAATGCAGGGGACTGAGATCTACACTTACTTCAATTTATTTCAGTCTTTTATTAAAATATTCCTGATGGCTGCTACGTCGACTCTGCTGATATCCGCCACGCTTGACATATTAAGTACCCGCAATTTCCTTTTATTGAAATATTTTCATAATACCTTTGGACTTTTCGGCATGCTTCATTGCGAGGACCTTTTGAAATGCGAAACCGAATAGCGTGCCGCAAATGTAAGTGGCTTCTCAGCATGCACAATAATGAAAATAAAATACTGCAGCTCGTTGCTATTCACAACATAACCAAGTTATGGAAAGATATAGGTCTGATAGAGCGATTAACAAATATTCTCTCTTAACTTATAATACTCGCACTACTTGCAGAAACCTTTTGCTTTATTAGTGAGAAACACGACTGCTGTGTACATGCGCTCTATGGAATTTTGGAAGTAACGCCCGTACTGCCTAATATGCCCTACAGTACGCTGAACAAGTTTTCAAAGACAACTTCTACATGAAAAATGTATTGCTGCACCCTTCTGTATGGAGTAAGTTTATGACGGTTTAAACTATGTGGTATAAGAATCGGTCTAGTTTGGCGAATACCTTGTAATATATCTTCCTCTAAATCAAAATAATTGTCGAGACTGTTGGGTGTACAAATGAGTTTAGAGGTTTTTTTTTGTAACTTTGAAGTTTTACTCAGAGAAATTGGTACAATGTACTTTATGCAAAGTATTGTCCATCGCAAGATATGATTTTCCCCATCTTTCAGGCAGCGTACAGATTCCGCATTGAATAAATTCTTTGTGTTTTGAGGCGATCCAAGAATCGGCCCAATTTTTGGCTTCTTCGTAAGAAGTGAAGTGCTGCTCAGTCGAACCATAAGTCATCGACCATAACAAGTGGTACTCGGAAGGATCAATGTCTGGTGAATACGGCGAGCGGGGGAGGACGCGTTTGAGGCGCCGCCAAAGTTTTCTTGACGACTTTTGCAATAGGTTGCCGAGCGTTGTCGGCCTGAAAGACCACTTTGCCATGCTTTTTGGCATATTGGGCCGCTTGAGTTTCAATGTTCGACTCAATTGCATCAGTTGTTGTTGGTAACGTTCCCAGTGATGGTTTCGTTAGGCTGGAATAGCGCATAGTAGATAAGTTCGAGCTGATCCCACCAGATGGATATCATTTGTTGCTTGACATGAATATTCGGTTTTGGCCCTTGAAGTTGATGGATGGCTGGGCTTATCCCACGCTTTTCTGTGGTTTGGGTTGTCGTTGTGAATCCACGTTTCATCCACCGTTACGATGCGGTGCAAAAATCCCTTCCGATTTTGCCTTTGAAGCAGTTGCCTTGATTTCATACGGAACCCCTTTCTCATTGTTTTTGCTCGATACCCATGGCCTTTCTACACTTTCCTCTCTAACCTGTCCCCACCTTCCGCTCGTATTCTTGCCTTTGTGGCGGTTCCACGAGCTGCACAATGTTGCAAGTCCGAGACGCCGTGCTTCCTCGTTAGAGGGAACAGCGTGGACCTTTTATTTTTATTCCATTTATTAAAATTCCTTCTTTTACTCTCCTTTTCGAATTGAATAATTTAGCTTTATTCTTTTCTTTATTCACTATTCTTTATTTCGATTCTTCTCTATTTCTTCTATTCCTTTTCTCTCTGTATCTTTTTCAGAACTGTATATTCTTTTCTCTGGGCTCCTCGATAGTATAGTGGTTAGTATACCCGCCTGTCACCCGGGAGACCGGGGTTCGATTCCCCGTCGGGGAGCCACTGGCGCAAGACTAATGACCTTGCCCAGAAAAAATAAATCATTATGGAAAATTTAACAAGCCTCAGGACTTGCTAAATAAGGCCAAGACCGGTTCCCGGTTGTAGTGCCGATGATGATGATATTCTTTTCTCTAATAACTTCTGTAATAACTTCTCTGTCTCTAATAACTTCTGTGAACTTATTTCTCAACTGTGTCTTAATCTCAACTGTACTAACTGAACTGTATTTCTCAACTTCTATTTCTCAAACTGACTTTACAATAAAAATTTCCCCCTTCTTATATAACTTTAAGTTCTAATCTACTGTAAATTATAATTTGAACAAAATCAATTTTATCAAAGTATTACTTACTCTACTGTGACTTTTAATTTTGAACAAACTTTGAACGAAAATCAAATAGCCATGTTTCAAATGAAAAAGGGGCATGTTATGAACAAAGGGGTAGGTTATGAACAAAGGGGCATGTTATGAAAAAAGGGGCATGTTATGAAATGTATTGAAACTGATTTGATATAGAATATTGTGGATGTTTATTTATGATATGTATTAAATGAGAATGTTAGATATGTTAGGAGAATGTTTTAAGGATGTGTTAGATAAATAATGAGATTCAGTATTAAACTTAATAGTTATAAGGACAGTAGTATTCTGGAATACTACAACAAATCACCATAGGCTGAGATACCTTCGTTCCACCAAGGAGCATACTCACCTATAACCAAACTTCACGTGCCCACAGACACGCGCCCCCAAAGTCCACCTTTTCATCTGACCAAAGGTGACATCCATACCGGTGTCAACAACCTCCCATATCCACAGATACGTGGGCCCCAAGTCCCGAACAATTTTCCTACGCCTGCACGGCGATCGTAGGACATGACCCAGTGTAAAAATTGTGTATCGATCCATTAGCTGGATAAACTCGACCAGAAGTTTTAAACTTTTTAAATACGCTAGTTAACTTGAGGACATTCACTGACTTGTCGCCAAAAGCAAACACCATAAACGTATATACTCGGCTTTCGACGCACAGCAATTCAATACGCGGCAGTAGCCTGGTGTTTCACTGCTTCGCTTCTCGCCCGTTCCATCGTGTGTTCAATTCACCTTCTTCACTATCCTTGCTTAACGCAAAAACCCTATTGTGTGTGCATCTGTTAGAAGCGCCACACTACTTCCTCCTCAGTACAATTTTCCTACGCCTGCACGGCGATCGAAGGACATGACCCAGTGTAAAAATTGTGTATCGATCCATTAGCTGGATAAACTCGACCAGAAGTTTTAAACTTTTTAAATACGCTAGTTAACTTGAGGACATTCACTGACTTGTCGCCAAAAGCATAAACGTATATACTCGGCTATCGACGCAC
Source organism: Microdon myrmicae (assembly GCA_963931805.1). NCBI lineage: Eukaryota > Metazoa > Arthropoda > Insecta > Diptera > Syrphidae > Microdon > Microdon myrmicae. The sequence goes on from OZ007497.1 coordinate 87,911,318, forward strand.
AGCAATTCAATACGCGGCAGTAGCCTGGTGTTTCACTGCTTCGCTTCTCGCCCGTTTCATCGTGTGTTCAATTCACCCTCTTCATTATCCTTGCTTAACGCAAAAACCATATTGTGTGTGCATCTGTTAGAAACGCCACACTACTTTCTCCTCAGTAACTTTGTTACGATCAACTTCATGTTTCTTCGCAATGGCCTTTGTTTAGGCGAAGTGCATTGCGGTAGGGTCAAAGGTTTAGCCAACGGATTGTTTTACGGCAATTTGCTTATCGCCGGGGATTTGATGTTTGTCGACATCTGGCGCAGCTGTGCCAACCACTTGTGTTTATCCAGCTAATGGATCGATACACAATTTCTCTACTGGGTCGTGTCCTTCGATCGCTGTGCAGTCGTTCGGAAATTGTTCGGGACTTGGGGCCCACGTATCTGTGGATACGTGGGGTTGTTGATACCAGTATGTATGTCACCTTTGGTCAGGTGAAAAGTTGAACTTTGGGGGCGCGTGTCTGTGGGCACGTGAAGTTTGGTTATAGGTGAGCATGTTCCTTGGTGGAACGAAGATATCTCAGCCTATGATGATTTGTGCGGTTCGTGGAACCGCCACACCTTCATAATGTGTTTACCTTGGGTTAAGCTTAGTTAAATTAGTTCTTACGTTTTTTAGTTTGTAAAGTTATATAATGGGGCGGTGGGAGCGAACATACAGGGCAAAGTCTCTGCTTTCAACCCAGGTTGAAATGCAGTCTCTACGTGACATGCAGTCTCTACGTGACACCCCGTTACTTTAGCACCAGCCTGGATATCTACTTTGGCACCCGCCAAGTAGTGAACCAATGTATACAGCGACATCCTGAGAAAGGTTGGCGCAAGGCTAATAACCTTGCCCGAAAAAACAAATTATTATGGACAATTTAACAGGCCTCGGATATGGGCCGGATACCAGTGGAGAGACTTGCTAAATAAGGCCAAGACCAGATCCCGGTTGTAGTGCCGATGATGATGATGATGATGAGCGGGAATATAGAGAAGACGAGGACTACGCGTATTACAAGGTTTCGTATTCAGAGGAATTAAGTTACGGAGGAGGTAGTCGACCGAGCCGGAGAGGAGCCGATGAATGAATAGTATGTCAGCCAGGACCCTACGCTTATCAAGGGTTCTGAGGTTGATTAATTTAGGGCGGTTAATATACGGGGACTAGATTAAAGGTTTTTCCATTCCTACCCTACGGAGAGCGAACCGTAGGAAGCGACGCTGAATTCTTTCAATTCTACGGATATGGGTTTTGTAATAAGGGGGAGTCACGAGAAGAACGGGGTGGTGGCAGTCTATAGATGTAAGGATGAAGAGATTGGGGGAAACTGATGTATTGATAGGGTTTGTTGTTAAGGGACCTAAAAATGACGTTTTTCTTAAATTTTTTTCTCAAAGAAAATATTTATGTAAAATTTATTAAGAATTTAGATATATATAAAAATGTTGTTAGTAAAGAATATTAAAAATTGTTATTTTAATAGATGGCGGAGTGTAACGATTCGAAAGAAAGGTACCTATCGGTCTCCATCGTAGCGCTGTTTGCAATTGTCATACAACAAAAAGTGTTTTGAAATTATATAATATCTGCTGGAGTCTGAATTTTATTTTGAAGAAAAAAAATCGAAACTAAACAAAATGGCGGACGTGCAAATTTTGGGTACCGATCTTCCTATTTATTTTTTGCCATTTAACGTTGAATAGAAAAAAAGATTTACAAAAAAATCATCTACATTTAAGTTCAGACTCCAATAAATTACATTACTTTAAAATCAAAAAAAAAAAAAAACCGATCCATCGAGAGATCGTTTAGACCAATCTGTAAAACATGTTTTCCAGAAAAATGCGTTTAAAGTTTCAAAATGCATACGACGGTGGGGTGAAAAGTCTCCGGCCTGACCTACAGATGGTACCAGCGGGTCTAATTATTATGTCAAGTTATACGAGGGTTGCCTTTTATATTTCGGGATTAGAGAACAAAAACAAATATTGATCATCGAAAATCACTTTATTGTTTTTCAAAATATTCCCCATGAAGATCTATACACTTTTGCATGCGTTTGAACCAATTGTCGAAGCACTTTTGCCACTCTGATTGAGGTATCTCCAACACATGCATTCTGAATGCAGCAACCGCTTCTTCAGGTGTCGAAAAACGTTGACCTCTCAGTTTGTTTTTTACGTACGGGAATAAAAAGAAGTCATTCGGTGCCAAGTCAGGACTATACGGCGGATGACCCATCAAATCGATGTTTTGGGTGCTCAAAAATTCAGTTGTCGCAGCCGATGTGTGAGAGCTCGCATTGTCGTGGTGAAGAGTGATCCGTCTTCGGCGGTTGGTTTTCCTGATTTCTTGGAAGACAACTGGCAAACAAATTGTTGTGTACCACTCAGAATTGACTGTTCTGCGTTGTTCTAGTGGTACGGTTGCGACATGTCCAGTTTTTCCGAAAAAACAGGCGACCATTTGCTTGGAAGTGCTTCGTGCGCGAACAACTTTTGTTGGATTTGGCTCATCTTGAAACACCCAGACAGTCGACTGCTGTTTACTTTCGGGCTCATACGCGTAAATCCACAATTCATCACCTGTCACGATGTCATGGACGTGTTTCGAAGCACCGCGACCGTATTTTTTGAGCATTTCTTTCGACCAATTGACACGAGCCTTTTTTTGGGCGATTGACAAATTGTGTGGGATCCAACGCGAACAATTTTTTTTGACAGTCAAATGTTTATGCAATATTGAATGTATGCTGGTCCCACTAACGCCTAAGGTTGTCTCAATCTCACGATAGGTCACATGACGATCTTCCAATATCAGTTCGCGCACAGCATCAATGGTTTTCGGAACAACAACTGATTTTGGACGACCTTCACGAAATTCATCTTGGAGTGAACTACGACCACCATTGAATTCACCATACCATCGATAAACACTGGTCCTTGATGGGGCTTCATCGCCAAAAATTGAATTAAGTTCATCCATGCACTGTTGCTGAGTTAATCCACGCCGAAAGTTGTAAAAAATAATCGCACGAAAATGTTGACGATTTAATTCCATTTTTGGGCCGAGATGAATCTTTTAAGTTACTGTAAACAACACAAATAGCGCTCGTATGTCAAAACGTTCTGAGTGCGTATAACCTCAAAAATGTCCAACTTTACGACAGAGCTGTCAATTGCCGGATTGCAACGCTAGGGTTGCCAAATCCCGAAACATAAGAGGCAACCCTCGTATAGCCATGTTGCATACATATGTGACATTAACCGTCACAAATTAATTATAACATAACATAGTTTATGTTGCATTAAAGTTTTAACAACTTTAAAACCAAAGCAATTCTTTTTGCTGTTAAAATTAAACCAATTAGAAAATAAGCAAAACTATTATGCAAACACAAAATGGCACACTAAGCGCTTCAACACAAAGTGTAAATTCAATAAGCAAAAAAAAAAAGAAACTCAAAAACAAACACAATTAAAACTTGACCATATTCCTCATATTACACAAATACATTACCAAAGTTTGTAACACGGAACTCAGTACTATAGCCCACCCATCCAGAACTTATTTCGTTTTCGAGAATTATTCCTTTTCCAAGAATAATTCTCTTTTTAGTGGGAGGAAGGAGTACCACTAATCGTCACAAATTAATTATAATATAATATAATTTATCTTGCATTAAAGTTTTAACAACTTTAAAATCAAAGGAATTCTTTCAGTGTATCATTAAAATTAATTTCCTGTTACAACCGACGTAATTCTTTCGGTGTAGCTGTGAAACTTTATCACATGCCCCCCTGTTGCTAAACGCAAATCCCTATCATAAATTTTCCATTCCCACAACTAAACGTTCAATTCTGTAATTCCCACGTTCCACCCATGCCCATTTTTTTTTTTTTACACTAATCCCATGCACCTGCATGCCATTTGCTACAAGCAAACAAAAAAATTGTCATTACCCCATCACCTTTAAGGAAATTCCACCCATGCACATGCATGCTATTTGCTATGGTCAAATCAAATCGACCGGCGACATTTTTCGAACATCTTTCACATACCGCCGACTGGATACAGATCCACCGCCCAGCTTCTGAAATTGTTGTCCTTGGCGATTTTAATGTACACAATTCCGGCTGGTTGGTACATTCTAACAGAACCGACGAGGCTGTGAGGCTGGCGGAGATGCTTGCTGTTAGCCACAACTTGACTCAACTCGTGGAGGAACCAATGCGAGTGCCGGGTGTCCGAGGCGATTATGCGAACGCCCTGGATCTTTTTTTGGCATCCGAACTGAGTATTTATACCGTAGATGTTTATGCGCCACTGAGAAATTCAGATCACTGCTTGGTATCTGTCGCGCAAGCACTTGCATTTCAAGCGAATAACCGGACTAGGCAGCTTCGCCATGTATGGAAGTATGGGGCTGCTAACTGGGACGATTTGCGAGATTTCTTCGCATCCTTTCCATGGTCGGAGGTGTGCTTCGGAGACTCGGATGACTTCGGAGACGGATGTTAACGCTTGCGCGGAGTCGGTCACAGAGATTATTCTTCTCGGAATGGAGATTTACATTTCACATTCCATCGAACGGAGTTCATCTGATAAACCGTGGTTTGACAGGAAATAAAGCTTTTAAGCAATGGCGCTCCAATCCCACCGATGTTAACAGAACGAATTTTGTTAGAATCAGAAACGCGTGTAACCAGGCCATTGATACCGCGAAGAAAGCTCACAACGACGGGGGGATCAATAAACTCCTTCGTGCCCAACTGGTTCGCGCTCCTTCTGGTCAATGGCAAAAGCTGTCAGCAGTAACTTCGGATCCTCCTCTTTCCCCCCGTTGGCGACTGACACGTTAGTCACAAATTCAAAGGATAAAGCTAATGTGTTCGTGAATTTATTTTCCGGTAAGTTAAACCTCGATCCCGGCCTTTCGGAGCCACCTGTGATCGCGTCGGTATGTTCTTCCATGCGGAATGTGAGATTTCGCCCGCGCACTATTCAACGCATTCGACGTGAAGTCGATTGTAGGAAGGCAACCGGCCCGGACGGAATCCCAGCAATAGTCCTTAAGAACTGTGCTCCAGAACTATCGCCGGTTCTTGGCAGACTCTTCCGCTTTTCTTGTGCACGGAGGACATTTCCTACCTGCTGGAAAATCGCTCGAGTTCAGCCAAACCCAAAGACGGGAAAAAAGTGTCTCCCACAAAATTACCGTCCGATAGCATTACTGTCTATTTTATCTAAGGTGGTGAAAGATGTCATCAATACTGAGTTAATAAAGTATTTGGAGTACATCGGACTTCTAAATGATCGTCAATACGGATTCCGTGGCAGGCGGTCCACGGGAAACCTTTTGACACTTATAGCCGATATATGGACGTCTGCGACTGAGCGGCATGGTGAGTCAAGGGCGGCTGCATTGGATAACTCCAAGACTTTTGACCGCGTCTGGCATGGGGAATTTGCTGAGCAAACTTCGTTCATATGGACTTTGCCAGCAGCTTTGCGACTGGACGAAGAGCTTCCCCGAAAATCGTTCGATCCGGCTTGTTGTGGACGGCGAGTGTTCGGATCTGTATCCTGTTAATTCGGGGGTGCCCCAGGGTTCTATTTTGGCCCCAACCTTGTTTTTGCTTGTGTTCAGTTTTGGGGTTGATAGTACGGTTGTTTCCTCATGTTCGAGTGTGCGGGCGATTGGTGCATCTACGTCGCACCAGCTGAGATGTAGACAGATTGACTCTCTGAATCAGGATCTAGGTTAGGTCCTGCAGTGGGGAAGGGCCAATCTCGTCGACTTCAATGCAGCAAAGACACAATATACAACTTTCACAAAGAAAAGTGGATCATCGGTTCCACAGCTGATCATGAATGGCCGGGCCCTCGAGGCTGGGGAAAGTTTGAAAATGCTCAGCGTCACGGTCTGTGGGAATGTATTGTGGCATAAACACGTGTCGAGCATCGCCAGGTCAGCCTCAGGAAAACTGAGCTATCTTTTTAGAGCCAAGAAATATTTTACTCCGGCCCAACTTCTTCTCGTATATAAATCCCAAATTAGACACGCGCTCGAATATTGATCTCATGGTTGGAGCTCGGCTCCTAAACATACACTCGACCTACTTGAGGCATACAGAGACGAGCGATCCGCCTGATCGGGGACTCGGCGCTGACGTCGGGACTACAGTCGCTATCCATTGAAGGCGCGTAGCCGACCATTGTCTGTTTTACAGACATTATCACGGGTACTGTTCTTCGGAGATTCGTGGTATTGTTCCACGCAATTCGGCTTATATGCGCTACACAAGACAATCCAACGGATCGCACCAGTTTGCGGTTCATCTCCGGACGGCGCGAGCATTCCCGCATCAGAACTCGTTCCGTTACAGAGTGGCAAAGCCAAGTAGCGAAGTATAATTAAAGCGTCGACCGAGCCGGAGATGAGCCGTTGAATGAACAGAATGTCGGCTACGACTATACGCTCCTCAATAGTTTTTAGGTCGATTTATTTAAAACGATTAATGTAAGAAATCAACATCAGAGGGTTTTCTCTTCCCATATCACGGAGAGCGAATCGCTCCCTTCCCACGCAAGTGTTCCCGGAGCGTTACAACCTGCAACTGTTCAAAAAGAACTGCAACAGTGGCATCTCGGGGCGCCCACTCGGCGGTATAAGTTCGCCTCTCCCGAGAGAAGTGTGATAAAAAAAATCCCCAACTGGTGGTTGATCAGTGATGGAGAAAGGACTTCACGTCCGCAAACATAGTGGCGCACCGTTTTCCTTCCCCCTATCCCCAATTCCCAATTACTTACTTTTTTAATTTATATTTTTTTTTATTTGTATTAATATTCCTTGTTTATGTTTGTAAGTTTTGTTTGGTTTTTTTATTTTGCTTGTCAACCCCCTATATATGTAATTAAAAAAAAAATAAAAAATAATACATGATATAGAAAAAATAGAATAAATTTTAAAAAGAAAGCATCAATTATTGTGACTCCAAGTTCATCTCCCGACGGCGCGAACATCCCTGCATCAGAACTCGTTCCGTTACAGAGCGGGGAAATTGTGGAATTTTTTTCCCACGCAAGTGTTCCTGCAACTGTTCAAAAAGAACGGCAACCGGTTTTGGCGGCATCTTCGGGGCGCCCAGTCGGCGCTATAGGTTCGCCTCTCCCGAGAGAAGTGTAATAAAAGAAATTAAAAAAAAAATTGGCAATCGAAATTTTCCCATGGCCTTGGGGTGGAGCTGCAGCTAGAGTCGGCGTAAGGTTGCCACCTCAGGGTGAATGGCGGCAAAATTGCAACGTTGCAGTTCCCATCGTCATTGGGATAGCCTTCGACTGAGCTGGCATCAATTGACTGTCTCAAGGTGAGAAATGAATCGTGGGAAGGAACGTGAAATTCCGATTTGATTTTGGGTATAAATAGGGCGTTCCGTTGTGGGCAAATATTAATTAGAATCAGACAGCCAAATTGTAGTGCTGAATTTTAAGTAAAAACGAAGGAAGAATAAAAATAAAACTCAAGGACTCAACACAAACAGCCGCAAAACATAAAATCAGGTGCTTCCTCCGGCTGCGCATTGGGCACACATTTATCACCAACTAACATCTCATCAACATGAGTAATCCCCCTACCTGCCACATCTGTACATCCAACTCCAACCTATCCTCCAAACACATACTATTTGAATGCGCAGGGGTAAAAGACCTTGTACGCCAACATTACAACGACGACATCATCAACATCATATCCCAACCATCATCATCTAATATCGATAAGCTCTACAAACTACTAACCTTAGTTAAGCTACAAAATCTAGTGTAAAAAATATTTAATATTTACATTCTAGCCGAAAGCCTTAGTCGCTAGTGCTATTAGTCTTAAGTTACCATGTAATTTACTTGCATTGTAATAAATAATAATAATAATAATAATAATAATAATAATAATAATAATAATAATGATAATAATAATAATAATAATAATAATAATAATAATAATAATAATAATAATAATAATAATAATAATAATGACAATAATAATAATAATAATAATAATAATAATAATAATAATAATAATAATAATAATAATAATAATAAAACTCAAGGAAAACCCAAACAAAAGGCGTTTTCATTTGCCGTATCGACCAATTCCTGAAACACGACCAAAGCGGTGGGCCCGTCTGCCAACAAGGAGGAACACCACCTATCGTGGCAAACACCCCGGAAGGGTACTGTGGCGGTTTCGCCAAACCCCACTGTCTACTTACCGGAAGAGCCCCCATGACTACGACCCAACCTTCATAGTTTTCTGCCGATGCAATCGCATTAAGCACCTGTAAATGCTTCACGCAACAAATGACCAAATGTATTAGCTAAAAGCTTCTGGAAAAGAATTCTTACCTTCTTTCATTAATTCGAATTAAAATCTCCCTATAAGAATTCTCGCCAAACTTATCATAAATTCCCTGAAAGAAAGCTTATCGGTTCACATATAATGTAACCGCATAATCAGGGAATCTTAACCCTGAGTTGGCTATTCCCAGCCTCACATGTGTACAACAATGTCTTACATACACATTGGCTGGCGATTCATTGTCCAACTGCCAAAGGAGCGTCGGGCAGCTTGTTTGTTCAGCTGGCATTTACCCGACCATGATCCCTCGTCTAAACGAATAAATAATCACAAATTTCGTTCTTTGCCACAAACGAACTTCTCTGCATATACAAATGCAAGCAGGGGATTCGTTTCGGCCACCGACCCAAGATACGATATACAATTCTCATTGTATAAAGGATTGTAATCCATTAGCACCTCCTTCTAATGGCTATTCGGCTATTTACACAAGGGCATCGCTCAGCTAAGACGTTATGATGTCTTCGTCCCATCTTTTCTCTTAACACCATTTCGTCGATGCATCGTCGTCTATTTATTTAGCCGCGATGCACATCCTAGACAACGATCTATACGGTCCCTTTGTCTTTTAATTTCCTTGGATCCGTTCCTTATGACCTCGAGGCATGAGCAAACAAAGACTCAATTAGCATCCAATGAGATTCGGCTTGTTTGCTTAGCCGAACTCACATCGTATGGATGCACATTATGCCCTTTCTTTGTTTTAGATTCAGTCTCAAGGTTTCGTCCCACGAATGAACCAATGCTCACACATACATGTGTACCTTAATTTGAGAGAGCCGGTTTCACTGGCCGAATTTCTATTGATAGCGATTTAATATCGCTGAGTTTTTACCCACAATCCGACCAAGCTGGTCGCCCCGTCCTTCGCTCCCCGGTGCGCACGGGGACGCGTTCATTCGGAGTTGGAAAGTTGTGTCTAGTAATTAAATTGTGGCAATAAATTAAAGTTCCTGTTGTGTCGAGTCGTTAGTAATTTCCCGAACAATAAATTAAAGTTCCTGTTGTGCCTAGTACGTAATAATTCGATGAACAATAAATTAAAATGCCTGTGCTGACGAGTTCTCCGTAAGTTATTAACAGAAATTTAAAAGATCAAGTATCTCCCGAACAAAAATAGACCTCGGTCTTCTGTAATCTAATTAAATTCAATAAATAATAATAAACTAAATCCGTGTGTTTTATTTCTCCTGTTTTGCTCCTTGGTGCGTTGCTCGAATATTTTATTGTCTCAAAAGGTGCTTCTCGGAGACTTATTTGGTGAAAAGTTTCCTTTTGTTGTGTCGATGGACCAATTATTATGGAGGAAGGACGTGAACCTAGTGCCCGTGTCTTGGCACAATACTTCTTCCCCACAGTACCATTTGCTCAGCGGGCTCCGGCGAAGAACCAAAGGTGGTTGGGAAAACAAAGTAAGTAATAAATATAACAAAATAAAAATAAATGATGTATAGCAATGTACAATAGTCATCATCATCATCATCATCGGCACTACAACCGGGATCCGGTCTTGGCCTTATTAACAAGTCTCTCCACCGGTAGCCGGCCCTTATCCGAGACTTGTCCATAATAATTTGTGTTTCGGGCAAGGTTATTAGCCTTGCGCCACCGGTTATATAGTACTATGTCTCATTAGCTTGTATGTATATACATTTTCAGGTCGATTGCTGAATTAGTATACATTTGAGAGCCTACTGAACAAGACGCCTCGAAGTGAAAAATAAAGGATCTCACTTAACCGCGTTATGCGGTGACTTTTTTATAAAATTATTTTCGCAAAAACGGGATTGGGGATTTATTCTACACACTATAAGCTATCAAAAAATGAAAAAAAAATCGTTTTAAAACTTCTCACGTCTCACGAACTTAAAAAAACACTTTGTGCGACATCTAAACTAATCAGGAAAGACTTCACTATCGATTGATAATTAATAGAAGTGCTGGTGTCATCTAGGCGTCTCCAGCTACTGAATTGTATCACGCATCAATCAACTTGCCAATGATATTCATAATTTATTCTCGAATTACTTCAGACGTACACTAGGCGCCAGTGATTTACTGCCGCCTATAAAGAATTTCAAATATCAAATCCGCGGACAAGTAATTCGTGTGGTGATTCCATGTTTATTCATTAAGATTCTGTGTTTTCAACAGACGCCTGTGTGTTTCCTGCCCTCAAATGTTTTACCCAAAGATACTTTTTACTGACTCGTCTCTAGAAAATATATGACCACATGGAAGTAAGCTCTGCTCGTTTCAATGACTCTGCCGCTAACTTGTGGTATTGTTATGTTAATTCCCCTTTTTTGCCTAATTTTTATTAAGCGTACACCATGTGCGGCCTATAACAGGTTTCCTACTCTGTAACCCTTCATTGCATCTGTGTTATCGCAGGCAAACTTCTGGGTAAAGGAGTTTAAGATACATTTGTAGGCGTAGGATTGCTACCAAGAAAAAGTATATGACTGAAGATTTATAACGCACAACGATTTATAACGGTATTACATTGTGGGAGTGATTAAACAAGTTCTACAGATACTTTTTTGTTTATAAGATTATTACGATTAAGTGTAGGTAAATAGGAGGAGAGGTGGAAAAAAGATTTGTGATTAGTTTTTATACGAGTATATTTCAAAAGAACAAACTATTACTCTTCACGTCCTAAGAAGTCCTTAGGATTTGCGCCGTCTTCTGATTTCGTGGCTGTTTGAAACATTAACCTAGTTATATTGAAAATGTGTAAGTGTTTTCCATTTTACAAGTGCATATGGTAGTTTCTTCCATATTCACGAACAGCATTTCTACCCATACACTGTGATGACCAGAACGGCTTATGCAAAAGGCTCACACTGATTGCCGACAAACAAAACAAAAAACCAACTAAAAGGAACGAAAACCTTTACAATACGGTTTGGCACGCGCCAATTTTGTCGGCAATCTCCCAGAAAATAGATCCATTGTTCTCTGAATAGGGCCAACATTTTGGTTTAATTATTTAATTCAAACGAAGGGCATCATCGTAGAAGAGATTCATCTTCCCTGACAAATGTGTGCATCTGCCAGTGACTGTAGCCCTCCCCTCGGCAATCTCTGTTACAAATCCGCCAATACTCCTTTATCCTGCGAAACAAGTAAATATATCGTTTCTGTAGTGTCCAACGCTATAAACTCGGTGTTAACAATGCGACACACTTTCGAGGCACGTGCACCTCGTGGTCATTAATCCCGGCCTTCAATGCATCTGGAAGCCCTCTAATTTTGCATATTCTCTCCGCTTAAGCCCTTCAGTTGCTACTGCCTGAGGAGCAACCCCTTTTAATTGAGTGTGTGCCAACCGAGTTTGGTGTCCATCTCCGAACACACACGTGGTGTGTGTGTACACGCGTTGCAAACAAATGGAACACGTGTTTTACTTAGTGATTGCCTACAGGAATCGACGAAGACCCCTTATCTATTGCCGAACCTTGTCTTGCCCAGTCTTCTCGGCAACGTGGTACATAAACAATACATTTCCATAAGAATGAAGGACCAGCGAGCGTTTAGAGATCAGGTTTTGAGTTACACACCATCAACGCTGTCAACCCTATTTAGAAGGGGGAACAAAATAAAAGGAATTATTTAAGCATCAGTTGGGGTGTATTAGTTTGCAGCAGCTTCCGGAAGGGATGGCAACAACAAGGAACACATAAGGTCCACTTCAAACGAATTGAGGACTCTATTTCGTACATTTTGAGCGTAAACCAGTTTATGTGCGTCTTGTGGGTGGTTGGTAAAAAAACACCACGAAGGAGAAGCTTCCCTCAGTTGAAGGTTGACTTCATAAAAGTAAGCCCAAGGGCCGTTCTAAACGAGTATTCATTTGGAAGTATTGACATTTTGGGTTGAATGTGTTCAACCCAAACACAGTCTGACGTCCTCAGGGTCTAGTATTTATGACCGTTCAGTCCGGTCCCCAATGATTTTTTTGGCTTCTAAGCAGTCTAGGGTAGCGGTCAAGATGAAAAGCAATTGGGTATGTAGAATTAAACCCCTTGAATGTGACATTCTGTTTGCCCTGTTCTTATGCTCAATGCCATTTCATTGCATGTAATCTTATCTAGACTGTTCCAAAGGAATAAAACCGGATAGTAGCAAGTTTTTATTAAGGTAGAAAATGATTCCTTATCACCACAAAATATTACAAAGTGGCTGGGATGCTATTGTTAGTGAAAATATCAGTGTTGTTAATAACATTCAAATCCTCTCTCAAAATCATGTTAAAAGGTTCGTGGAAAAAGGAAAGTTATAGGTATACATATAGCGTCACCTTTATGTGAGTAGAGACCGGAACTTCTATTGATGCCGAATCTCAACATGAATATTGCTATCCGGAGTAGTGTGAGTTCTCGAAGGAAAAAGGAAAAAGGAGCCATATAGTAATGAACCAGCACTAAATCTTAGTTGTATTCGCATTTGAATCGCATAGTAGCAACGACGTACTATATAGATTATCATCATCATCATCGGCACTATAACCGGGAACCGGTCTTGGCCTTATTTAGCAAGTCCTGAGGCTTGTTAAATTTTCCATAATGATTTATTTTGTCTGGGCAAGGTCATTAGTCTTGCGCCAGGGGCTCCCCGACGGGGAATCGAACCCCGGTCTCCCGGGTGACAGGCGGGTATACTAACCACTATACTATCGAGGAGCCCTATATAGATTGAAATACGCCAAATTGTAACCAAGGTTGCAATAATTTAATTTGGAAAATAGTCCAAAACGCTTATAAGGAAATAGTCGAAGTAGCAGCAGGTGTTTTTAATACCTTCGATCGTGAACCCAAGATTCACCTGGCCATAATAGATATGATTGTTATCAAAATCGGCAAAACACCAACGTCTCGGGCAGAAAATATCGACTAATGTCAAATCATGCAAGTTGACAGAAAGAGCTCTAAGCAGTCAGAAGGGTTGAAGTCAGAAAACAAAGCTTTGGCAGGTCGTTTACTGCCATTAATAGAGATTAAGGGCCGTCAAAATACACGACACGTTACCTTTTTACACCCGAGCAGTTTGTTCCGAAAATATTGCGTTTAATAGACCATTTCACAAAAAATATAGCGTTTTGCGACGATAGAGAGACCATCAAACAAACAGCCCAAAAGGTATTATGATTTAAGAAAACAATTAAGTCCAAACCTTGGTTTGACGATGAGCGCAGGGCGAAGATCGAAGAACGTAAATGCCTCAGAGTGATCCACTTAGAAAGATATGATGAAGTCAACGCAGAAAAATAGACGACAATTCAGAAAAAGACAACGAGACTTTTCAAACGCAAAAAACGCAAATGGGAGAAGACTAGGATCGAAAAAATCCTAGAAAATGCCAGAGCAAAGAATATCAGAGGTATGTATGCCGGCATAAATTCAATTAGAAATGGCCACCGAGGGAGAGCCAAAATAATCCAAGACACAAACGGCTGGCTGGGGACAGAAACAAACAATATCGTAACAAGATGGAAGCAGTACTTCGAAAACCTGCTCAATGTGCGCCCCCATCAACCACAAATAAACGCACCGGACGTACACACAGCCGAGCCTCAGATCACAGAGCCCTCTTTCGACGAAGTTGTAGACGCAATAAACCGATTGAAAAACAACAACGCTCCCGGAGGATAGTACGCTTGTTTCCTCCTTTTCGAGTGATCGGCCGATTGGTGCATCAACGCCGCACCAGCTGAGATGTAGACAGATTGACTCTCTGAACCAGGATCTAGATAAAGTCCTGCAGTGGGGAAAGGCCAATCTTGTCGACTTCAACGCAACGAAGACCCAGTATACAACATTCACAAAGAAAACTGGATCATCGGTTCCACAGCTGATGATGAGTGGCCGGGCCCTCGAGGCTGGGGAAAGTTTGAGATTGCTCGGCGTCACGGTCTGTGGGAATGTATCATGGCATAAACACGTGTCGAGTATCGTCAGGTCAGCCTCAGGAAAACTGAGTTATCTTTTTAGAGCCAAGAAATACTTTACTCCGGCCCAACTTCTTCTCCTATATAAATCTCAAATTAGACCCGCGCTCGAATATTGCTCTTATGTTTGGAGCTCGGCCCCTAAACATACCCTCGACCTACTTGAGAGCGTACAAAGACGAGCGATCCGCCTGATCGGGGACTCGGCGCTGACGTCGGAACTACAGTCGTTATCACATCGAAGGCGCGTAGCCGACCTCTGTCTGTTTTACAGATATTACCACGGGTGCTGTTCTTCGGAGATTTTTGGCATTGTTCCACGCAATTCGGCCTATATGCGCTTCGCAAGTCAATCCGACGGATCGCACCCGTTTGTGGTTCATCTCCCGACAGCGCGAACATCCCTGTATCAGAACTCGTTCCGTTACAGAGCGGGGAAGCTGTGGAACTCCCTTCCCACGCGAGTGTTCCCGGAGCGTTACAACCTGCAACTGTTCAAAAAGAACTGCAACAGTTATTTGATGGCATCTCGGGGCGCCCACTCGGCGCAATACGTTCGCCTCTCCCGAGAGAAGTCTAATAAAAAAAAAAAAAAAAAAAAAAAAAAAAAATCGACTGCATGCCGGCAGAGCTTATGAAGCAAGGAGGAGAGGTAACCGCTCGAAAGATCCACCAACTCATCAAAACAATATGGGATAAGGAAGTCACTCCGGAAGAATGGAAAACTTCAATAGTCGTCCCCATTTTCAAAAAAGTGGGCACCCCATAATCACGAAGTGGAAGAGCTATACCGCAAACCTACAATAGTGAGAGTAATCAAGTTGCGAAGATTAAGATGAGCCGGACACGTGGCGCGAATGGGCAACGATAGGACCGTGCATAGAATTCTTGACGGTAAACCAACGGGAAAGAGACCGACACAGGGCGGCCGCAGCGGAGATGGGAGGACAATGTTAGGTTGGACCTCGAGGAGATCGGATCGGATGGTCAAACGTGGAAGGAAAGAGCACAGGACAGCGAACGATGGCGGAGTCGAGTCGGTGAGGTCATGAACTTCCGAGTTTCAACAGGCCAATAAATAAAATCAAAACAGGGCGGCCGCGGCGGAGATGGGAGGACAATGTTAGGTTGGACCTCGAGGAGATCGGATCGGATGGTCAAACGTGGAAGGAGAGCGCACGGGACAGGGAACAATGGCGGAATTGAGTCGGTGAGGTCATGCACTTTCGGGTTCCTACAGACCAATAAATAGTAGTAGCAATAGCGACGATAGTGAATATAGTGTGGTTCAAACCAACTCTTGGGCAGTTCGATTTACAGTCAAATATAGAACCAAACCCTCGACCACATCAGTGCATTCCTGCGTGTACATGAAATTTTATTCTCAACTACTCTTTACTGATGTAAAAATGCTGTGTTAATTGCTATGGTGAGGGTGGGAGCAAATATACAGGGCAAATCCGTTGCTTTCAAGCCGGCGAAGGCAAGGACGATATTTGTCCCTGCTCAATCCAAGTTGACATTCAGTCTCCACGTGACACCCCATGGATAGCTACTTTGGCACTCGCCAAGTAGTGAATCAATGCATGCAGTGATATCCTGAGAAAGGTTGGCACAAGACTGATGGCTTTGCCCGGAAAAACAAACTATTATGGTAAATTTACCAAGCCTCGGATATAGACCAGATACACGACGATGACCACGGAAACGAATATGGATAAACGCCAGAATGCCGGGCGTAGAAGAGAAATGGAAACGCCTTAAGAATACTGTCATTAAAACTGCCAACTCCATTTTAGGCAGTAGTCGTAGAGATCGGAGCGACTGGTTTGACGATGGGTGCAAACTAGCGACTAAACGTAAGAATGCTGCATACCGGACAAAGCAACAGTCTCATAGGACGCGGGTATGCGAGGAGAAATACAAACAGCTCAAAAGATCTGAAAAAAGGCATAGTGTGCAGTAACTATAGGGGTATAACATTGTTGAGTACTACCTATACGATACTCTCCTCTATCCTACAAGATCGGATAGCCCCATACACTAAAGTGATCATTGGTCAATATAAGTGTGGTTTCATCCCAGGCAAATCAGCGATTGATCAGGTATTCACCCTTAGGCAGGTGATGGAAAATGTCTGGAATTTAATATCTCATTATATCATTTCTTTATAGACTTAAGGCCGCGTACAACAGCATAGCCAGGGTAGAACTATATAATGCCATGAGGGAGTTTGGCATACCAAACAAATTGATACGACTTTGTAGGTTGGTTATAACCAACGTAACTAGTCAAGTAAAAATAACGAGATTACTGTCCAAACCAATAAACATCTTTGATGGACTTTGACAAGGGGCCGGTCTGCCCTGCCTCCTCTTCAACCTGGCGTTGGAGAAAGCAATCTGTGACTCTGGCGTCACAACTAGAGGGACTATTATCACCAAGTCCAAGCAGATATTTGCCTACGTAGATGACATCGACATCATCGGTAGAACCGAATCGGCTATACCGGCTCCTTCGCCCAAATCGAGCAGGCAGCACAAAAACTGGGACTGCACATTAAGGAGGGAAAAACTAAGTATATGCTGGCAACTTCTGCGAAGAGAAGGCCTATCGTTCGTCAAACTATCAGGGTAGCGGAGCACGAATTTGAAGTAGTGCAATAACTATCTTGGGTCAATAGTATCAGCCGATAACAATATAGAAGAAGAAATACGCGGACGACTGATCAAATCCAACAAGGCCCACTATGGTCTATCAAAGCTCTTTACATCCCGAAATTTATCCAGAACATCCAAGCTACTACTGTACAAGACCATGGTCTTACCAGTATTCATGTATGGATCTGAGACCTGGGTGTTCAATAAAATGCACTCAGAATTCATAGCCACGTTCGAGAGGAAGGTCTTAAGAAGAATTGTTGGACCCGTGTGTTAGGGGGCACGATTCCGGAGACGCTACAACCATGAGTTGTACGCAATCTACCTTGAAGCTAATGTATTAAGAAAAATCTGGCTCATTAGAGTCCGGTGGGTGGGACACCTAGCTCGAATGAGCGAAGAGGAGCCTGGCCGGAAAGTCCTTTGTGGCAGGATGTATGAAAGGAGACAGCGCGGCAAACCTTGTCTGCGATGGAGGGATGGCGTAGACCAGGACGCCCAGAGCCTGGAAGTGCCAAACTGGATGACATCGGCCCGAATTCGGGACCGGTGGAGAGATTTGTTAAATAAGGCCAAGACCGGACCCCTGTTGTGGTGCCGATGATGATGATTGCCTTTCCAAATTCCAACCTTCCCACACCTGCACCGCAATCTCCCCACAGCACCTGGAAATGCCCGCAAAGAATTTTTCCTACAAGGGCATTCATACATGTATCAATGCATCTCTGCATTAGCGACCCAGAACCGAATTTTCAATTAGTGTAGATATTCACGCTAGAGTTCGATCCTGGCGTCGCCATAGATGCCATGTACAATTGACACAGATGGTATATACAAACCGTCATTGAGTAATCATATGAATTGGTTGGCAATGATTTGCAACTATCGATACAGCTGCAAGCACCTTACCCAGAAATGCTCCTTTGTTTGAATCTCCAAACAATCATCGACATCGCGCATAGCCGCCGGATTGAATTCAAAGCATAAACAATGCAAATATAGAATCTGTTTCCCACAAACGAATTTCCCTGCATATACAAAAGCAAGCAAGGGATTCGTTTCGTCCACCAACCCATTAGCACCTTTCCCAATGTCTATTCGTATATTTGTGGCGGTTCCGCCAAACCCCACGGCCCACTTACCTGAAAAAAAAACCCATATCCGCAACCCAACTCCCATTGTCCCCCGCCAATGCAATCGCATGGCATGGCCACCTGAAAATGTTTCCTTTTTCAAGGACAATTAATGCATACAAGCATTACCTAAAATTCCTAAAAAGAATTTTTTTTACAAGGGCATTCATACGTGTATCAATGCATCTTTGCATAAGCAACCAAAAACCGAATTTCCAATTAGTGTAGATTTTCACACTAAAGTTCGACAGTTGCGTCGCCATAGATACCATGTTCCATTGACACAGATGCTATATACAAACCGTCATTGTATAACCATCTAATCTGCCTTGCAATGACTTGCAACTATACAGCTGCAAGCACTTTACCCAGAATTGCTTCTTTGTTTGAATCTCCAAACAAGCATCGACTTCGCGCATAGCCGCCGGATGGAATTCAAAGCATAAACAATGCAAATATAGAATCCGTTTCCCACAAACGAATTTCCCTGCATATACAAATGCAAGCAAGAGATTTGTTTCGTCCACCAACCCATTAGCACCTTTCCCAACGTCTATTCGTATATTTACACAAGGGCATCACTCATCTAAGACTTTTATGATGCCCTCGACTCATCTTTTCTTTTACCACATTTCTTCGGTGTATCGTCGTCTATTTATTTAGACGCGATGCACTCCATAGACAACGATTTTTTCGATCCTTTTGTCTTTACCGCCTGTCTGCTTCGTTTACCCATTGCCCTCGAGCACGTGTAAACCACACAAATCTGAACGATCGCACACATACCACCATGACCTTCATTACAAGATCTGGTTTCCTATTCGACCAAGAGCGACTTTACGTTTCTCTGGTGGTAGTTAAAAACGATATCCTTAGTGGAGAGGATATCTACCACGACATCACAAACTCACCCCATAAGCGAATCATATCTGCACGAGATGATTATCGCTGAGTCCTTTACCATCCGCTGACCGCCACGGTCATGCCGATTCCGCTCTCCGTCGCACGGCGGAGATGCGTTCATCAAAATTCATGCGGGTTTAATCCCCTGAGGTAGGCGTCCATTCTGGTATTGTGTGTCGCGCCCGAGTTACATCCAAGTGTAAATTCCACTTACTTGAGGAATGCTCCTTGCCAAATCGTTTCCATTGGATAATTAAGATTGTGTGTACCCTTTTGTGATCATTATAAACCAATAGAAGAAATCATCTGGTTTCCATCAAATCAGTGCAGTATTAATGTGACATAAATATAGTTTTCGGCATAACACAAAACAAACCAAAATAACAATAAAAGGATACAAATAAACAACTGTGCGTTTCATTTAATTTTCCTGGCGGCTGTTCCTGAGAGTGTTTTCCTTATTCTTACGTGGGTGATCGTGTTAGTGTTTTCCTTACTCCCGGTTGTGGACAAACGTGGCGGCGGTTCGTTCCTCTACTCTGCGGAACCTTAGTGGAAATCGGATGGGGATAGGAGTGCGCCGAGTGTCCGTGTTTGGCACAATACTCTTAATCCCCACATATTTACACAAGGGCATCACTCATCTAAGACTTTTATGGTGCCCTCGTCTCATCTTTTCTCTTACCACATTTCTTCGATGCATCGTCGTCTATTTATTTAAACTTTACGTTTCTCTGGTGGTAAGTAAAAACATATCCTTAGTGGAGAGGATATCTACCACTACACCACAAACTCACCCCATTAGCCAGTCGGCTCTGCACGAGCCGTTTATCGCTGAGCCTTATTACATCCGCCGATCACCACGGTCGTGCCGCTCCCGCTCTCCGTCGCGCGGCGGAGTAGCGTAGATATACCGAAGTTGTGTCGAGAAAGAAGTGAATCATCTAGTATTAAATTTATAAAAATCAATTTAATATTGATAATAAGTTCTAAGTGAAGTATAAAAACACTAACATATTTAATAATGGCTGAGAACAAAGAGAATAAAACTGAACAAAACAAATTCCGGTGTTTCATTCATTTGCCTTGTTCCTTAATGGCTCGTGACGGTGCGAACGGTCCAGTTGGTGTACATTCCTTAGCGCACTAACAATTCGGTTTGGCGGAACCTTTTAGAACTGGTGGAGACGAGGTAGAACCCCGTGTCGTGCGCCGGCACAATGACCTCCTACCCCACAGTATTATTACATATTGTTGCGGCCTACACGTTCATGAAAAAAAAAATTTTTTAACTGCGTTCTTACTTTCACAAAGGTTGGACGCCCATGCCTAACAGATTCCACCAATTGGTAGAGGCTTTTTAAACAGTCACAGACTTTAGTGTAAATCTTTCAATTGACGCATCGTTCAATTTCTTGGGTTTTGGGGAAGGTTAAGTCTGACATAAAAACCTGATATATGAGCACGTACCTATTCATCTTAGGAACCAGGACGATCTGTTTGTGATGTTTCTCAATATAGGGACGTTTCACAATACTCCTAGAATGTCAGTCTCTCAAATTCCCGTACATGTGAATAGATGGCATTCTGGAAATTCATTGTTGGGCGCTAATCCGGGAACCTTGCAGATGCCTCTTTTATTTTTACATGTCTAATTCTACAAATATGGATATCCAAATATAGGAAATTTCCTATAAAGTTCTACATATTAAACTAGAACATATATATTACAAAAAAAAAACTTACAAAGTCTTCCGTAAGGTCAAGGAGAGATGTACTGACCATATGCCATATGCATTGTTTTCTATTCCACGACACAATTTCCTGCTCATTTCCTGTTCGCCACCTTTTATTGCTCGTTTTACCTTTTCTTGTTTTTGAACAGCTGGTTAGTCATTAGGACAAACGAACATAGTCACGCGTGTGGGAACGTAAAACAGGTAACCTGTCTAACGCCCCCAATTTAAATCACAAACAATAAAAACGCTCCCATTTAAATTGGTTAACAAACTCGTGTGCTATCACTTACGATCCCACACTGGAAGCAGTAAAAAAATGCTATAAATATAGAACGTGGTTATCTCGATTGGACCATCCGAGAGTTTATACATCCGATTGTTCGCTTCACCTTCATCTAGCCAAAGGAACACCCTGTAGACAGTGATTTTGCGGAAGTTCCACTCATCGTTCCGGCACGGTAAGCTGTGGGAGACTAACATTTGTACAGGAGGTTCGGCGACGTTGGTGTGATGACTTGATTCGCTTCTTCGGGAAATGACGTGCCATGTAAATTGTCCGTGGCATGTGTAAGCCATGCACACCTCACCTACCCACCAAGCGCATATTGCATGCACAGGTTGAGTACATGGCGAGTAGTTGTTATGCAATTAAGTGTTTTTACAGAGTGCAATGTTTAATTAATGAGATGATGTCCAGCGACTGCGATCTGGTACAATGTTGACTTGATAAAGCTGTCGGCTTACTTGGGAAGTTACTAGTTAAAAGGGGATTGCTAAGACCGCCGGATATAGAATTAATTAATTTTATTATAATTCATGAGGCTCTTGTGGTTATTATCCGGAAACAAGGTATCAACCGTTAGACACTAGGATATTTATATTACACGGGCAGGTTGCTTGTTTTTTTCTTCTTGCTTTTGGATATGCTCGGTGGGCACTTAGAGCATTGGCATGTAGCTGCCTTTGATCTAAGTTCTAGGTAAGTTGTTGTCTAGTCAAAGGGGTGCCTTTAGAGTTAAGGTTCATTGAACAGGGAATCTATTTACAAAAATGTATGTTCTCAAAAGCGGTACGGTGGAATACAGCTTACGTTACAATTACGCCAAAATAAACACCTTACAAAGGTTCGTGTGTGTTCTAAGAATTGCAGTTTAATGTGCCCACTGGGACTATCTTTGGGAATTTTTGTTGTAGATTTTATAATCAAAATACAATCGTTTTCTTAACACGTTTGTACATCTAACAATGTGGAGTTCGCCAATAACAGTTACTAAATTGATCCATATCCATGATTCTGAAACACAAATTTATAACATGCCGATCTTTTCGAGACTCGATGATATTTCAATAATGAATTATCCTTGGTTAAGAGTAAAGGCCGTTCGTGTGTAAGTACAAGTTGGTGAGGTATCGTGTTTGAGGAAAAATTCAGTACTGTAGCTAAGTGTCTTTTTTTATCGTCTGGAAATACTGGTCTTGCAAACCCAAATTCAACCTGTTATATAGGGTGGACCATAATTTTTTGCAAATGGCAACACTTTAATTTTTAAAAACCGTTTGAGGTAAGGGCGCACGAATGGTGGGGCGTAATAAACGTATAAACAATTCCAATAACAACGTAATAAACAATTCTCCGCTACTCGCGCGTTCTTCCCCATAACGGTTTTTAAAAAATTAAGTGTTGCCATTTGCGAAAATATTCACAGCCTTTAAATTAAAACCAATTTACATCGTCCAACTGCCCGGAACACACCGAATGAGGCGTCTTTGGAAAACTGAAAAAGGTAGATCTTAGCGGTAAAGTCGGTGGCATTCCTAACAGATATACACAAATTCATGCGCAAATAGTGAAGAATGACATCGAAAAGACAATCGAATAATCAAAGCATCAGAGCCGTATACCATAGCAATTCCAGATCAGTTAAGTGTACTTGAGAATAACGATTGAAGTCGTCCAATATCTTTTAGCGATTTTAATCATGATAGGGTAGGTTCAAATGGCATTCTTTTCAATATCGTCGCAAACGCTACAGGCCTATAGAAAAGAGAAAATACGTTATGAGTAGTAACCAAGCTACTTCTATTATATATAAAACCATCTTAGGGTGCTCAACCTTCTTACGCACTTTAGCACATCTAAAAGAGGAGCGCTTAGATCCTACATGGTTTTTGGGGGATTGGTATCGGAATAAAACGTGTTCAAAATTGTTCAGTATACATCGTAGCAGAAGTGACACCTCTGGTGAACTATACTACCTAAATAATTGTGAAAGTGGTTGAAAAAAATGGTGGAGAGCGAAAACGGCGACATCAGAAATACATTGAGGTGCCACATTAATATCAATTGTGAAACCTCTATGTATCTATCTACAATCGGAGACGCTTGTATATGAATTGATGGGGAACATCTCGAACCAGCCTTCGAAGGATTTGTTTCCACCTTCTACAAGGTGATCTTGGAACAGAACAGAGGGTAGGGTTAAAAGCCTTAGAAATCCTTCACAAGAGCAAAAAAGATCAATAAGACCATTATGTAAGAGTAGAAATTATACTGTAATAGAGATTAAAAAAAAGCACAACTTTCGATTTCTAGCACATTGGCTTGGAGTTACTCCCCTCCACAACAGCACCTTGGTCTAATATTGTTTTAATCACATTTCTATTGACACAATCTTGACTCGAATTTTTAAATTTCTAAAGCTCATTGAAATTAATCAATAAGGGTTGCGACGCAGCTCAGCTGATTGTTCCTATATTCTGCATCAGTTTCGATTGCTTCCATACTTTCGTAATTTGTTCCCATTTAACATTGAAGGTACTTTTTAAATGCTAAATTTCTTTTCAGCCGTAAAAATTAGAACATCAATAATTATAAGTCCTAACCTCGTCCCCTATATGTTCAGATGCTGTTAGCAAGATATCACCCAAAAATCCCATTGAATACAAAATTATTGCTTACGATCTCTGTTATGTTGCCATGAATTTTTTAAATATATATTTAAATTGCAACAAATTTACTTAGTTAGTCATATTATCCAAGACAAACACCAGTGAACAAATATATTATTCGATAAGCGAACCTATTCAAAATAAACACAAAAAAAGACAAGAGTTCAGTAAAAACCTATCAGTAAGCTCAATAGAGTTATTCGAGTTATTTGTAGTATATGTATGGGGACTCTGCACCATCATTTACCACTGTGAAATTTTGGGCAGATGAATTTAAACGTGGCCGTGAGAGCTTGGGAGAAGATGAACCTTCGGGACGTCCAAAAACTGCAACAACTGACGATAACATCGCTAAAGTTCACCAAATGGTGTTATAGGACCACCGAATTAAAGTGAGAGAGATAGCAGAGGCTATGAAAATGTCTAAAGAACGTGTTTGTCACATATTAAATCAAGATTTAGGCATGAGAGCGCTGTCCGCTCGTTGGGTGCCGCGTTTGCTCACGTTAGACTAAAAATGTGTTCGAATGAATATTTTCAACGCTCTGTTGGCGCAGTTTAGGCGCAATAAATCCGAGTTTTGGCATCGATTAATTACTGTCGATGAAAATTGGATACACCAGTATACGGCCGAGGGGGAATCGGCTCCAAAAAAAAAAGAAAAACTGTTTTTTCGGCTGGGAAAATGATGGCGACTGTTTTTTGGGATAGTCATGGAGTTATCTTAATCGATTATCTTCAAAAAGGAAAAACCATTACAGAACTCAAGTCACAGTTGGAGCAACTCGAGACGCACCCGCTGGGACATAGTTCGTTCAACGGCTCAATGGGAGGAACAAAGGCGCCAACGGTGGAATTAAAGCTTCCCCCCATTAAAATACCAACCTTCTGCGGTTATTTTCAGACTTGACCGGAGTTCAGAAGCTTGTTCGAGAGTCTCATCATCAGGAATACCTCCATATCTGATGTGCATCGGCTACACTACCTCAAGGGAAATTTGTGTGGATGAGCTGAACGGCTGTTGACAAACACCGCGGAAGTCGACAGCAATTTCGACTCAGCCTGGGCAATCTTGGTAAAACGTTATCAGAATATACGGTTGCTCAAGGATACTCAGTTGGACTTATTATTCAATCAGCCAGCACTCACGCATGAGTCCGCTGACCGAATCAAGGCGCTGGTGGATGCTACAAACGAAGCCAAGCAATCCCTGCAAAATCTTGGAGTCTCGGTTCATGGGAAGATGTTTTGGATTTATCACACCATCCGGAAGCTTCTCCCCAAATACGCGCGGTTTGTGGGAATCACATATTGCAGCGTATGTGGACTATCCAGCTTATGACGTGCTGGAGGATTTTCTGCTCACGAGGGCAAGAACCTTGGATGTAATGGAACGAACTACGTCGAGTATTCCTCACGGGAAGTCCAAGCTCTTTTGAAGTTCTACACAGCTGAGGAATAACCTTTGATGCTGCGGGTTTTCCTGGACCATGGAGCGGAAGCATCCGTCATTGCTGCGTCAGCGTCACAGTTATTGAAGCTCAAAGGGAGAAAGGCCCCATGTGCGTCTATGGCATCGGAAAAACAAGGATGAGTGCATCGAGGCACAAGGTATCGCTCATCATTTACTCTAAAGAAACCTTCACATTGCAGGTTCAAGCCTTTGTTTTACCCAAACTCACCGCGGTACTTCCCATGCGCAATCCCCAATTCGTTAACTTGGACCATCTAAAAGGTATGGAGCTGGCTGAGCAGACTTATTACAGGACAGGGAGTGATTAGTCGGCGCTTCTTCTGGGCGGAATGATCAAGGAAGCGCCCGGCATCCCCATGGCACAACGAACCGAACTAGGATAGGTGCTCTCCGCTGGCATCGTTGATAACCAATTATCGGTAACTTCCTTTCACATAAGGACGAAAGCTTCTAAGCTGGACTCTCGGATGGCAAGAGAAATTGTAGATAAGGAACAAGGAAAGATGTCTTCGCTTCTCTGTAAATCACATCAGCGGAATGCGAACCGTGAACATATGGTCCAGACACCAGTTAAGGAAGGAATCCGCCCAGAGTAAGGATTATTTCATCCAGCGGCGCAATTGTCAACGAAGGCTCCTGCTGGTCAGCAGATTACGTTTACGATTAATAACCCAAGTACGCAGCCTCTCTTGCTCAATCAAACATCAGTTTTAATTCAACAGGATATGCTGCAAGATGTTCAACTTATGTTACAACCACAACACCATCAGAGTCTAAACAACAATGCAGTTGCTGATGGGCATCCTGTGTTGTCACAGCACATGCAACAGCAAGGACATTTCAATGAACATCAAAAAACAATTAGTGCCGATACGCAACGTACGAAGTGTTCCTGTTTGTGTATGTGCACAACATAATAAACAAACTCCTGATTATCTGTCATTCGCGCAAAAAAAAAAAAAAAAAATAATAATAATAAAAAAAGTGACAACAAGTGGTCCATAATATGGACGTAAAACAAATGGATGGCTAAATGGCGCCTCGGATAAGGCAAAATACAGACGTAAATCTAAAGGCTAAACGCCTTAGAACAAATGAAAACAAGGATACAGACACGTTGATTGCCAACAGCGACGACGAAGACAACACCCATGGTGCCCAGTACTCAGGGGCTGGAAACTAATTCCAAGAACTAGCTATCAGCGAAACAAATACAGACGCTAGCAATCAGATCGAGATCCTCAACAGACTCATCCATGAGATTAGTCGTAAAAAACAAGAACTGGATAGACAAATGGAGGAAGTTGTTAAACTAAAAAACAACCTGAGCCAGAACGAGCGAAAAACGAAAATAGTACAACAACAACAGCAAGCACAAAGACAACAGCAAGCCACGAAGGCAAAGAAAACACGACAAGATAAGGAAACTCAACAGCAGGAATCACTTCAACAAAAACAGCAGGAACCACATCAACAGCAGGAATCACACCTACAGCAGGAAACATCTCAGCAGGTGCCAGTCAAAAAAGGGGAGAAAGTACCTCCTATCTACATCAGCTACATGGAGACAAAGGATCTCATAAAATTGGGTGAGTTGACTTGCAAATCCTTTAAAACAAAACGTATTAATAATTTTAAGATAAGTTTAACATGTGACGATTTAGAAGGCTATAGCAAAATTAAATCGGTATAGGGGAAATCGAAAAGCGAGTCCTACATGTACACCCCTAAATCGGAGAAAACTGTCTCCATGCTCTTCAAAGGAGTTGATCCTTCCTTTACTCCCGAAGAGGTGTAGAAGAACTAAAAAGCTTCGAAAACGATACCTTGAAATTTACAGGTATGATAACATTCTCTACAGCAAATTCTAGAAATCGCAACCGTAAGTTGCCTTTTTTCATTGTGTCGCTAAGCCCCAATAGTAAAATTGATGGACTTAGATATATTAGATACATTATTATCACCAAACAATAAGTTGGGAGAGAATAAAGAAGTCCGACCGCGTATTCCAGTGTATGCGCTGTCAACGCTTCGGCCATGTGGCAGCGAATTGCAATATGCATTTCAGATGCGTCAAATGCCTAAATAAGCACATCATTGGAGAATGCCCATTGGGCAAAGAACAGCTCCCGAATAGAAATAAACTATCCTGTGTCCTGTGTAACAACTCAGGTCATCCTGCTAACTTTAGAGGTTGCCCTAAGTACCAAGAACTAAAATAAAAGTTGGAAGCAGAAAGAAGCAAGTTGAAGAACAGAAAAGGATGAAAACTCGCTCTTACAACAACTTCGTGGCACCAAGTGTGTCATACGCTCATATGGCAGGTGGAGTAAAAAATGCACCAATCTTAGAACAATCACGCAATATCATTAAAACGCCTGCTCCAGTGGCACAAACTGATATAACAGCAATATTACTGTTCATACAAGGACAGTTTGCTGCGTTTGATAAAAAATTCGAAATGATCGAAAAAAAAACTGACGGATCTGACAAGTGGCTCGAACAGACATTATCTATTCGACCCTGTTTCCAGACGAAACTACACTCTAATCATAACGTTCACTGCGACTGAATTAACCCTAAAAATCATTGCTGTGAATGTTAATTCACTAATCCGGATGGAAAGAAGGGAAAATCTCAGCAATCTGCTGGAAGCTGAACGCCCAGATGTGCTTTTGGCTAGCGAAACTAAGCTAAATCAAAGGCACAAATTGGGCTGCCCAAATTATAAAGTAATTAGACGAGATCATCGAAATTCCACTCAGGGGGGCGGGGTCGCTGTCTTAGTTAAAAATGGTCTACAACACAAAGTCGTCTACAGAAGAGATGTATACAAGTTCTAGGTACTAGAAGCCTGCGTTATAGATATTCCTTTGAAAGGTCAAAAGCATCTATATGTGATCTCTGCGTATGCTCCCGAAGCTCCACAGTGTACGCAGTTTATCAATGAATTTGATACCCTTTTTCGAAGTCTCAAGTTAGACTTCTTTATGGCGGGAGATCTCAATTCCAAGCACAGTGCTTGGGGTAACCTTATCACAAACACAAGAGGCAATGTGTTGTTCGACTGGTGGCAAACAAACGCTATCGAACATAAACTAGAATTGTACGCTACATGTACGCCGTCATATCCAAGAGGAAATTCCTTCTTGGATTTACGGTTGCTGGACGAGCGAATACAATTATTAGAACATTCACTACTTGAGCAGTATAAACAGACACATTCTTTTAATTTCGGATAAGTACACTGGTCGCGTTTTGATCAGATAATAAAAAAGGAATTACGCTCCAATGGCATACATCCACCAACTGACAGAAATCTTCATAATGACTAATACAATGAATCCCAAAAGTGTTTCAGTCCGAGAGCCATACAAACCGATACAGAAACCCAACGAGCGACGAGCTGTATAGGCAAAAGAGTATTCTGCTCTCCACTCTACAGACAGTTAAGCAATCCAAATAGCCAGGAAATATAAAAAATTAAGTCACTAATTAAAAATCTTCAAAAACTGATCCGTGACAACTATATATCAGTAATTAATAAAGATTGGAACAAGAGAATTCAAGCCATTAAAGCTAGTGGACCGAATATGTTCCCACAAATAAATAAAGTTTTTCGAGGGAAAGATTATAATGACATCCCATATCTGCGAGTTCCACGAACTCCCAAGAATTGTCAAACTCTGCTGAATGCAGGACTTACTCTGGAACACATCAACTCTAACGAAGAGTTCATAATAGTCGAGGACCCGCAAAAAAAGGCGAACTCAATTGGCGCTTGTTTCGAAGCAGTGTATAGATTGAACGAATCGGCTCATTCTAACCTTGACCTGGAAAATAGGGCTCTCGCTTTTTTTTTTTTTTTTTTTTTTTTTTTTTTACATTTCTGTATTTATTGACCATAAATAATTTTTACAATAAGCAATACAGATAACTTATGATACAGATCTAGGTTTAGGGAGCCGATCTGATTGCATATCAGTTGGTGCGACGTTGATGAGTCATTGTTAAAAAATAAAGAAATCCGCGTAATATCATCGGAAAAACTCAAATATTTTTCTACTCATAGATACTATCATATCCTATGTACAAAATAGAAATAAAGTTGATACCAACATACAATAGAACCCTGGTTCCCAGCATGATTGATAAAAGAGATCGTAGGACACGCTGTGTACGACAACCAAAGTTGATCGACTTCCGCAAATTCTTATCCAATCGCAGATGTTGAGAAAGATTATAGAAAAAGACTCTGTACCAGGCGCGGTTGATAGCCTTGGAGATATTCAATGTGACGGTTTCCGCCGTGTTTACTGCCGAACACAAAAATAAAAACAGACACCTTTCTAATGTTTAGAACTTTACATGCTCCATTTATATTAACATTCAATACAATACAAATACTTGACTCGATAATTCAACACGATACACAACGTGCCCGTCTATTTTTTTTACATTTCTGTATTTATTGACCGTCAATAATTTTTACAATAAGCAATACAGATAACTTATGATACTTTAGCTATAATTGTTTACATATACTTACTAGTACATTTTTCAAACAATATGATAAAAGTTATATATTGGTTATGGATTAAGATTTTAGTGGGGAGAGCTTCCTGGAAAAGGTCAGAAAACCAGGATAGAGTTATTTACTTAACCTATGCTAATTTACTTAACTTAACTTAACTTATCTTAACTTAGTCTAGTTACCTAATTATTATTGAAATAAGTTAGTGTGGTGTGGAAGGGGGTAGCATAGTGATCAATGGGTTAGTGAGGATATTGTCAGTCAGGGATGTGGGTTGGGGAACTACTTTCCGTTTGTTCGTTGAAACGCAAAATATTGGAGAAGGGTTGAATATTACTATATTTAAATTGGTGAGGTGAAAGCTCTGTATTGTGGTATACAATCTCATTAGAGTTATTAACCAATCTGCTAGAGGTGAAGAACGTTCTGATGTGGAGACAGTTCGGGTAGGCAGTTCGGTTATCTGACGGAGTCGATGTGAGCGCATTTATTATCGGGTTGGGATTATTGGGAAGATTTTCGATAAATTTGATGGACAGTTCGAGGAAGCGATCTATACGTTCAATATTAGCGGCATAGTAGAGCGAACTACTGTTGTAATATTTGTGGGAGTTGGGATGTCGGTTGAGGCCAGTGATAAGTCTGAAGCATTTCCTTTCGAAGATGCGTAGCTTCTCCATTTGGGCGGGTGTGATATGGTACCATATCGGGCATGCATATGTGAGAGTGGGTCTGATTATCTGTTTGTAGATAAGTGATTTAACTTTGGGAGAGAGACCATTCGGCTTGTACATCACTTTTCTGCAGAGATTAAGTTGAATTGCAGCTTTGCGAATCGAGTTTTTGGTGTGGGCGGAGAAGGACAGATTGTTGGTGAAGGTTATTCCCAGGTACTTTAAGGTTTTGGAGGGTTTAATTATATTGTTATTTAACTTGATTCTGATTTTGTTATGGCAGCGTATGGTGTTGTTAGTACAATTCGCATTTCTGCCTTTAAACACTATGAGTTGAGTTTTGGCTGGGTTGAGTTGGATTTTCCACTTAGTAAAATATGCAGAGAGATTCGGGAGATAGCTGTTAATACAGTTTCTTGCCTCCTTGACAAACTTGTTGCTTGAATAAATTAAAGTGTCATCGGCATAATTCAGCATTACTGTATTATGTGACAGTGGCTGCGGGGTGTCTGAAGTATAAAGGAGGTATAATAATGGTCCGAGAATGGAACCTTGAGGAACACCCGCGGTTATACTGTATGGTGTCGAAAGAGTTGAATTTATTTTCACCATGAACTTTCTATCAGAAAGGTAGGAAGAGAGAAGTTTTATGGTGTGGGTGTTTAATCCGAACATTGAATGTAGCTTATAGAGCAGTCCTGCAATCCAAACGCAATCGAATGCTTTTGCTATGTCGAGAGAGACGCATACTGTAGGGGATTGGTTTTGGAGATTCATTGTCACATCATGTGTCAGTTTTAGGAGAGCATGACAAGTTGAGTGTTGTGGACGAAAGCCAAATTGAGAATTCGGGATAAGGGAGTTGTCTCTAGCAAATGAGAGAAGACTTTTGTGTATCTTACATTCCAAAACCTTACTAAGCGAATTTAGCTGTGATATGGGACGGAAGTTAGCCGGGTTGTTGGAAGAACCGGATTTACTAATAGGGACTATCACCGCTGTTTTCCAACATTTTGGGAAATGTGAAGCGTTTATTATGTGCTTGAGAAGAACGAGAATGGGGAGTAAGTTTTCCGGGTGAAGCCTTTTAAATAGAAGGTTAGGGATTCTATCCAAGCCTGTAGATTTTTTATTGTTACGCGAAGTAATCAATTCAGATAATTCTGTAAAGCTTAGGAATGTGTCGGTTCCCATGGGATGTGACGCTTTATTGGTTTCGTTGAATTCAGTAATGAATTGTGGGAAGGATGGCTCCAGTGTGCCTGAGATGAATTCATTCACGGTGTCGTGGAAATTAGTGACTGGGAGGGAATCGTTTTGTTTATGAGTTTTACAGAAGTGTTCAGCGAGACAGTTTGCTATATCAGTGTCCGATTGGGCGATGTTACTGTTAGATGGTTGGATGAGATAGTCTATTCGAGGCTTGAATTTACGACCAGTTAGTCGATTTATATTTTTGAATAGGTCACGGTTTGGTTTGATACTGTTTTGAGTAGACGTGTAGGTCTGATCGGTAAAATTTTTAAGTTGTCCATTTATCAGGGTGGTCAAAAGCTGTATCTGTTGTTTAATAAAGTGTGAGTAGCTAATGTGCAATTTATAATAATAATAATTTTGCGAGGAGGTTGGGTAATGGTTTTCCTAAGTGGTTATGAGGGACGGTCGTAGGGGTATGGCTGAAGAGAGCATTTCCCAGTATTTGCTCTATTTTTACAGCTGCCTGGTCAATTTCAGTAGGGAATAGGTTTGAAGATTCCGGTAAAGAATAATTTGAAAAACTGGCAGCAATATCGTTACTGACTTTTTTCCAGTTTGTTTTGGAAAAATTTGGGATAGGATTCACTGTGTAGAGTGGTTCGAGCGAAGGGATTTGAACCGTGGAGTGAACGGACCCATGATCGGATGGGAATGTAAAGAACACTGTAGGGGGATTAGATGAATAGATATCTGTGGATTTTAGAAAGAAATCGATTGTTGATTTGGTTGTACTACAAATTCGTGTAGGTTGCCATGGACAGTCTGCGTAAACATATGGGTGAAGTGGGAGGAGATCTAGGAGTTGGTAGCCATATTTGTTGCACTTGATGTCATTAAATAATGTATGTTGAGCATTCCAGTCTCCCCCTATGATGAAAGGTGCAGGCAGAGACTGCTGGATTATTTAAGAAATGTCTGCACTAGGGAAGTTAGGTTCACGAGAAGGGTGAATGTATATAGACGACAAAACCAGTACTTTATTACTTCTGCAGAAGAGTTTAACTGCCGTGTATTCGACATTAGTTATGTTAGTGAACCTGATTTCAGTAAATTGGAATTTCTTGTGTACTAGAATTCCAGTACCACCATGAGGGCCAGTGGTTCGCGGGTTGGACACAAATGTGTAATTAGGAATGTATACTCGAGAGTTTGATTTAAGCCAAGTTTCTGAGAGAAGAAGAACATCTGGGGAGAACTTTTCAACAAACAAACGGAGGTGTTGTCTACGAGTGTGGGAATATATGGATTCTGTGTTGAGGGAGACAAGGGTTAAACTATTCATTAAGGGAAAGAATGTGGGAAGTTATTAAATCTAAGATCTGACATTTTTTTTCTATTTCCGAGCTGTTTTTCGAAGGAAAGATTATAATGACACCCCATGTCTGCGGGTTCCGCGGACTCCCGAGAATTGTCAAACGCTGCTGAACGCAGGACTTACCCTGGAACACATCAACTCTAACGAAGAGTTCATAATAGTCGAGGATCCGCAAAAAAAGGCGAACTCAATTGGCGCTTGTTTCGAAGCAGTGTATAGATTGAACGAATCGCCTCATTCTAACCTTCACCTGGAAAATAGGGCTCTCCAAAAACATATTTCGCTACGAAATGAACTTAACAATTGGCGTCTCTTAATTCGAAGTTTCACTATCTTTAGTGAAAATAATAGAGCGGATTCCCCGCTTAGAGATCTAAACACTAGCAAATTTGTACACAAAGATGAACTGACGGACATTCTTAGATCGTTTAAGAACAAAAAATCTTCTGGAATAGATAGTATTCCGAACATTGTTCTAAAGCATTTACCTCTTGAAGTAGTTAAGGTTTCCACTATTTTGTTCAATAACATTCTAAATAATGCATATTATCTAACCCAATACAAATCTGCAATAGTCCATCCCATCCACAACAAGGGCAAGGACAGGAGCAATCCAGACAATCTTCGTTCGATTAGTTTGCTTCCGAACATTAGCAAGGTATTCGAGAAAATTATAAATAAAGCATTGACTAACTCGTGTGAGAAAAATGGTATTATCCCGAACAACCAGTTTGGTTTTTGATCGCAACATGACACAGTTCATGCTGCGACAAAACTTGTTTCCGACATACAGTGGAACAAGGCGAAGTGACAATGTACAGGGGCCTGTTTGGTTGACTTTGAAAAGGCTTTCGACATCGTATGGTTAGAAGGGCTATATACCAGTTATCAAATCTAGGTATACCCGAATATTTATTATACATTATCTAGGATATGATAATGGGTAGACAATTTGTAGTGAAAGGTGGAGATATAATCTCTAATAAGACTTTCCACATCAAAAACGGCTTACAACAGGGCGCAGTGAATTCTCCCATTTTATTTAACATTTACACTAGTGGCCTAGTGGGTTCTCTCAACCATGCAATAACGTATGCCGACGACATTGTGGTGTATAAATCTGGAGAAGAGATTGATGCCATCAACAGACTTCTGCAAAATAATTTCAACAAAATCAAACGTTTTTGCGACGACTGGAAATTAAAAATAAATTTCCAAAAAACAGAGACTATCCTTTTCAGAACGCCGCTGTCCAGTGCATCAAGGGATACAAAACGGAATTGGAAAACGTTTTCTATTGTAGGAAGTAATAATCTTCCTCTAGAAGTAAAAACTGTAGTCAGATACCTTGGAATCTGGCTTGACCAATATCTTTACTTTGATAAGCATACAGCAGCCGCTCTTACAGTAGCTAAAAACGCATATGCAATGACACGAAGACTCTTCCGTAGTAGTCTGCTGGACCCCAAGGTGACTCTGGATTTATCCGACCAATATTGGTGTATGGCTGCCCGATATGGTACAACATATCCCCATTTTACATGGAGAAGTTTCGGGTGTTCGAGAGGCAGTGTTTGCGTTCCTGCCTAGGAATGTATAGAACCCCAGAGTCGCAGTATAAGAAATACTATCCCAATAAAGTCCTGTATGACAAATCAGAACTATACAGAATAGATAACTTCATTATCAAGATTATTCGTGGTCACACAACAAGGGCAATGTGCAGCGAAAACGATCTCATTTCGGGAGCATTCTATCCCAATGATATGTATATGGAGAGTAGTCTCCAGAATGGGTTCTTTCCCCCAGAAGCGTTCCATTTCTTGGATAAAAAAGGACTTATCCAAGACAAACGTGGAGTCCCTATTATTTACCACGCTTTCCGTGATGCCAGGGATAAACGAATTCTCCACGATAACGATATCTCTAATTTTCCAGATCGCCTGCGTTTTAGTATGGTGATCGGTGAAAGAAATAAATCAACAAAAGACCGATCCCATCCCAACTGGTGGTGGATCAGTGATAAAGAAAGGACTACACGTCTCCAAACATAGTATGCCTCTCAGGCGCACCGCTTTCCTTCCCCCTACCCCAATTCCCAATAATTAAATTTTTTTTTTTTTATTTTTATTTTTAATTTGATTTTAATTTTTTATTTTTTTATTTTTATTTGTATTCCTTGTTTATTTTTGTCCGTTTTGTTTCCTTTTTTATTTTTTATTTTGCTTGTCAACCCGCTATATATGTAATAAAAAAAAAAAAAATATGTATATATATATATATATATATATATATATATATATATATATATATATATATATATATATATATATATATATATATATATATATATATAAATAATTCAGGATGTAGAAAAAATAGAATAAATTTTAAAAGAGAAAACATATCAATTATTGTGACATGTTGTAAAACAGTTATTGTACGCCGACAGGCATAAGAAAAATGATAATGTATAATTTAGAGTGCTTGGGAAGAGCCAGTAAGTTAATGTAAGAATGTTATTTCTAAAATAGAAGTTAACATTTAGTCCTAAGTGAAATATGTAATTGAATTGTTGAATAAATGTGGATATAAAACAAAAGCAAACAAAAAAAAAGATTTCAATAAAAATTATCATGAGGATAATGTTGCTCCACAAACAATGACTGCACCTCATCGCCGTAGTCCAGGTTCTTCAAACAGGAATTTCGTTCAGCGACTTCGACGTCGGAAATGCGAATCTGATGGCAACTACAGTTGAAATGCTAGAGTATCCAATAATACTGGAGAATCAATTTCCACGAACCAGTATCAAGGCAACAATACAAATAATTCTGGTCTTATGGGAAATTCAGCGAATTCTATCAACTCAAGAAACATATTGGCTTCATATGGTCCTCAAGGCCAGAAAGGTTATCCCTATGGTGGCCATAATAGTAATAACCGAAATTATCATTTTCAACACCATCACTCGACCATGAAAAATCATTAGTTGACCAACTGAAGGCTGAAATTGCGGAAAAACGGCCACAATTGCAGAAAAAGAAAATCCTGTTTCACCAAGACAACGCGCCGTCTCACACCTCAGCGGTTGCCATGACGAAAATCCACGAATTACGGTTTGAACTGCTTGACCATCCACCTTACTCACCAGATCTAGCCCCAAGCGACTTCTTTTTATTCCCTAATCTAAAAATTGCGTTCGGATGACAGAGATTTCCGTCAAATGAGAAGGCGATCACGTTCGTGGACAGATATTTTGCACAGAAAAATGCCGAGTACGAGGGTTGCCTTTTATATTTCGGGATTAGAGAACAAAAACAAATATTGATCATCGAAAATCACTTTATTGTCTTTCTAAATATTCCCCATGAAGATCTATACACTTTTGCATGCGTTTGAACCAATTGTCGAAGCACTTTTGCCACTCTGATTGAGGTATCTCCAACACATGCATTCTGAATGCAGCAACCGCTTCTTCAGGTGTCGAAAAACGTTGACCTCTCAGTTTGTTTTTTACGTACGGGAATAAAAAGAAGTCATTCGGTGCCAAGTCAGGACTATACGGCGGATGACCCATCAAATCGATGTTTTGGGTGCTCAAAAATGCAGTTGTCGCAGCCGATGTGTGAGAGCTCGCATTGTCGTGGTGAAGAGTGATCCGTCTTCGGTGGTTGGTTTTCCTGATTTCTTGGAAGACAACTGGCAAACAAATGGTTGTGTACCACTCAGAATTGACTGTTCTGCGTTGTTCTAGTGGTACGGTTGCGACATGTCCAGTTTTTCCGAAAAAACAGGCGACCATTTGCTTGGAAGTGCTTCGTGCGCGAACAACTTTTGTTGGATTTGGCCCATCTTGAAACACCTAGACAGTCGACTGCTGTTTACTTTCGGGCTCATACGCGTAAATCCACGATTCATCACCTGTCACGATGTCATAGACGTGTTTCGAAGCACCGCGACCGTATTTTTTGAGCATTTCTTTCGACCTATTGACACGAGCCTTTTTTTGGGCGATTGACAAATTGTGTGGGATCCCACGCGAACAAATTTTTTTGACAGTCAAATGTTTATGCAATATTGAATGTATACTGGTCCCACTAACGCCTAAGGTTGTCTCAATCTCACGATAGGTCAGATGACGATCTTCCAATATCAGTTCGCGCACAGCATCAACGGTTTTCGGAACAACAACTGATTTTGGACGACCTTCACGAAATTCATCTTGGAGTGAACTACGACCACGATTGAATTCACCATACCATCGATAAACACTGGTCCTTGATGGAGCCTCATCGCCAAAAATTGAATTAAGTTCATCCATGCACTGTTGCTGAGTTAATCCACGCCGAAAGTTGTAAAAAATAATCGCACGAAAATGTTGACGATTTAATTCCATTTTTTGGGCCGAGATGAATCTTTTAAGTTACTGTAAACAACGCAAATAGCGCTCGTATGTCAAAACGTTCTGAGTGCGTATAACCTCAAAAATGTCCAACTTTACGACAGAGCTGTCAATTGCCGGATTGCAACGCTAGGGTTTCCAAATCCCGAAACATAAGTGGCAACCCTCGTATAGCCATGTTGCATACATATGTGACATTGCCGGATTGCAACACTAGGGTTGCCAAATCCTGAAACATAAGAGGCAACCCTCGTACTATTTGGACGGGTTAGAGAGATGTGGTCATCGCTGGGAGAAGTGTGTAGAGTTACAAGGAGACTATGTAGAAAAATAAAAATATATTTTAAGAAAAAATGTCCTGTATCTTTGTTAGATCGGAAGCTTTTCTGGCCACACTCGTAAGATTGATCACCTTATCACATACAATAAATTGAATATCATGTAGACAAATAAACACATAAGGGTGGTAGTAAATGTAGTAAATATACTCCTTAAGACCCTTAGGATTTATCACCTTAACACATACAATAAATTAAATATCATGTAGACAAATAAATATATAAAGGTGGGATTAATTATTTTTCCTACATAAAAGCTTACAGCTGTGAAATTTAATTTGTTTACGCTCCTTATTCGAATTGAAATTTATCAACCCCTGTGCCTGATTAACTACAAAGAACTTAGGCTTAGTAGAATTGCGTATCTGCGAGTAATACACTTTCTTGGAAGTCAACAGTACCTAGGGTGCACAAAACGAATACAATAATGGCAATCAATTGAAATCCTGATTGACAACTACATACATTTTCCCATTACGAAGTAATTGTACAAAAAAAGAAACAAAATTCTGCCTGGGGTTGTTTTACTGGGGTGTTCAGCTCATATCCTACGTGCACCCTCGTATAATTTATCAAACTGGATGAGTGCAATTTGGGTAAACTGGATAAAGTAAGATTGAGTATGTTATTATTAAGTGACCAATACACGCATGTGGACTTAAATTCTCCCCACCTGAATGAATGCATTTAAAGTCGCAAATGTTAATTAATTTTATACTTAATCTTAGGAGAGGGACAAGCGTTAAATGCATAAATGTGTACAGCACAGCACCTGCGTTCACATTACATGTGACATCAGACTAACCTGAGTTTATCTCAACGTCCACAAATTTATGTCCAATCCGGCCGTCATACCTCCCAAAATTTATCTTTGACTTTGTTTTAGACTCGCTAAATTTATTGGTTCAACCTTCGTGCTCCAATGATGCCTCGAACAATTCAACCCACTCATCTCTGCACGATAACGAAGTAAGTTTATCACTGAGCTTACATGATTACATAAATATCATTCTGAGATGCACCTCTAAAATGTCACAACAGAAGTAGAATGGAACATAACGTATAAGAACACAAATGAAGATGCCCTACTGTCACGATACTATCTCTATGAATAAAGTTTAAAAACACGCTTTAGACCGAAGATCTAAGAATCTAATCGTGTTCGAATGTCACGGTGCTAATGTAGTAGGAAACGTTATGACGATACTATAGATATATTTCACAGTCAAGTAGATGTGAATAAAGGATCACTCTGTTTGGTTTGTAAAAACAAGTGTCAGTTTTTTTTTACACTAACGCGCGCGTAAACGGGGATTTTGGATTACCCTTAAATGTCAGAGCACAGTGCGAGCGGTGAATTGAAAAATGCAACAAGATTTCTATTGCTGTTATTGTTTTCATTATTATAGGTTTTGCCAATTTTTTGTTTTGTTTTGGGATGTAATGATAACGAGGCAATGTACGATAGTATGAATAAGTGAAAGGTCTCAGCAATTGTTTGTCCTTAAGAAATAAAAGTCTTAGTTATCTCCTTTTAGTCGTCATTTGGTATTCGTCATTCAACAATACAATTTCAGTATTGGGTAAAGCTTATGTAGGTCCAGCAACGCCAAAAAATGCGGTTCTAGAAAAATTATTTAGCAGGTAGAATAACAGCAGTGCTCCTCGATAGTATAGTGGTTAGTATACCCGCCTGTCACGCGGGAGACCGGGGTTCGATTCCCCATCGGGGAGCCTCTGGCGCAAGACTAATGACCTTGCCCGGAAAAAACAAATTATTATGGAAAATTTAACAATCCTCAGGACTTGCTAAATAAGGCCAAGATCAGTTCCCGGTTGTAGTGCCGATGATGATGGTGATAACAGGAATAATAAAAATGAGCACTGCATGTAGTTTACGGGTACTTAAAACATAGATTTCTCTGATTTTTAACAGCAATTACTCCATGATGGATGACATTATTCCCAGCTTTAAAAAATCACTTCATAATTGACATCATATCTTTAGTAAATATTGATCGAATTAGAAATTCCAAAAGACCCTCATAATATAAACTGGTACATGCATACAGGTAGCCCTCCTGTAACACGGTAGATAGGTTCTTAGAAAATGCCGTGTTGTGTGAAACCGTGTTATATGAGGTCTGGGGGGTTACCTTGCTAATGAAAACATTACAGTCAACAGAGAATGCTATGGAGAGATGATTACTAATTTTTTTGGATGGTGTTGACATCAGAGTCATGTGATTCCAACAAGATGGGCGGCATGCCGTATGGTGTGCGACACAATTAATTGACTGAAAAAAAAAAAAAAACATTTGACGAACGTGATATCGACAAATGGACCTGTCAAGTGGCCACCGCGTTCGTGTGACTTAACACCGCTCGACTATTTTCTTTGGGGTGTCAAGTCAAATTGGGGTGTGGAAGCGAACATACACGGCAAAGTCGCTGATTGCTTTCAACCCGACGAAGCCCAGGACGATCCTTTCAACGTGAACTGATGCTCATTCGCTGCTTGATGGCTATCATGACACACTTGTATTGGATGTGTAGCTCTGTTTGGGTTGTGCCTGGTAAATAAGGGAATTGAATTCCAGTTTAGGACAAGTTGTGGTCAGATTGGAGGAAGTGAGGTATTTATATAAGGTGGTGGTACCTTCTAGGGCGGATGGGAGCAAACACACTGAGCATAGTCTCTGATTACTTTCAACCCGGGGAAGGCCGGGACGATCCTTGTCCCTGTTCAATCCAAGTCTCCACGTGACATCCGTGGATATCTACTTTGGCACCCGCCAAGTGGTGAACCAATGCACGCAGCGACATCCTGAGAAAGGCTGGCGCACAGCTAATAACCTTGCCCGGAATTTAACAAGCCTCGGATATGGACCGAATACACGACGACCACGGAACCGAGAATGGCTAAACGATTTGAGAATTTTCTCATGCAACGTCCGCTCACTATACAGAACTCGATCTGCACAGCAGCTAGCCGGTGCCCTGTCCGAATATAAGGCTGAAACAACAGCATTACAAGAAATAAGATGGACGGGAAGTGATGTTATTCAAAGAAACGAGTATGACATTTATAACAGCTGTCATGCAAAACACCATGTGCTCGGGGTAGGCTTTCTAGTCACCCAAAAACTGAAGCCTGCCATTATCGGCTAAAATGCAATAAAGGAAGGCTATGCACTCTTCGCGTCCGAGAGAAGTTTAAGAACAAAAGCCTCATAAACGTTCACGGACCTATAGGGGAGTCCCCAGAGGACGAAAAAGAAGAATTCTACCAGAAAGTGGATCGGGTCCTCTGTTGTAGAATATTTAACAGTTTTATCAATATAGTGATAGAATGAGGTAAGCAAAGTGACTTTATAGCGTTTGAAATAATAGTGAAGAAAAACGTGTGATTCGAACTGACGCTATGACAGTTTGAATCACCCAAAAAATTGTACCTACGCGTTACCCATCAGGCTACTGGCCGTGTTTTAGAATTTGAATTTTAAACTCGACTATACTCCACTGATGTGAATTGTTATGTTATCGCTAAGGTTTTATCGATTTTTCGTTCGGTGCCCTTCACTATTTTGCTTGTGAATTGTGTGTGTATCTGTTAGAGTCGCCACAACTTGCCTGTGCGGACCGTAGAGCAATCGTTGTTGCTGGTCATTGGTATGCATGTTGCAGGGGGCGTTGAGTTCTTGACTCCCCCTCTTCAGCTGGCTACTCTGTTGATGATGTTGATGTTGACAATAATTGATCCTGCTTTTTGTAATGAATTGCAGTGGGACCGGTGCGATTGCACTTGGGATACTTATGTGCCCAACTGTTACACAAGTTATTGCTTATCTTTTGCTCCTTTTTTATTTAGCTGGCAGAAAATATAAATTTCAATTTGTTTCTGACTCCGATCACCTTCTAGTGATGGGCAAAATTAGAAGTCGGCTCGCAGCAAGCCCACATGGGCAATCACAGGAGACAAACAAAAAGTTCGACATTGATAAACTAAAAGACCTGCGCAAAGGGCTGAATATCAACACAAACTAACGAATAGATTTAGCATCCTCGAGAATGGGAGTAGTGAGGAAGAGGAAACCAATAATCTGGGCACTAAATGGGCATCGATCAGAGACACAATCAAACAAACAGCCCAAAGGGTATTAGGATTTAAGAAGACAATTAAGTACAAACCCTGGTTTGATGATGAGTGCAAGGCGAATATCGAATAACGTAAACGACTTAGAGTTATCCACTTAGAAAGACATGATGAAGTCAACGCAGAAAGATACGCGACAATTCGGAAAGAGACAACGAGACTTTTCAAACGCAAAAACGCGAATGGGAGTAGACTAGGATCGAAAAAATCCTAGAAAATGCCAGAGCAAAGAATATCAGAGGTATGCGTGCCGGCATAAATTCAATTAGAAATGGCCACCGAGGGAGAGCCAGAATAATCCGAGACCCAAACGGCTGTTTGGTGACAGAAACAAACAATATCGTGACAAGATGGAAGCAGTACTTTGAAAACATGCTCAATGTGCGCACCCATCAACCACAAATAAACGCACCAGACGTACATACAGCTGAGCCTCAGATCCACAGTTGGGTGACAACGGATCCTAAATGACGTTTATTACTTATTTTGTAGATATTCTATTTTATTTTTTAGTT
The DNA here is from genome assembly GCA_963931805.1 of Microdon myrmicae. Classification (NCBI taxonomy): domain Eukaryota; kingdom Metazoa; phylum Arthropoda; class Insecta; order Diptera; family Syrphidae; genus Microdon; species Microdon myrmicae. The sequence goes on from OZ007497.1 coordinate 87,953,775, forward strand.
TTTGTTTGTTATAAATAATAAATAATAATAATAATAAATAATAGTAATAATAAATAATAATGTACACATATAGATGTATACGAGGAGTCCCTCTAATATAGTACCTATTTCATATATACATATATATATATATGCAAGAAGAAAAAAAAAGATGTACGTCGAAAGGCATAAGTAAAAATCAATTTGTAATGTGTAATTTAGAGAGCTCGCATAGAGCCAGTAAGTTAATTTAAGGACTGTGATTGTAGAAGAGGGTTTATCATTTACCCCTAATATTATAGATGTAAAAAGAATTAAGAAAATAAATGTGGTTTAAAAACTAAAAAAAAAATAACGGTTCCTAAATATTTGTTTGGCGGACATTACTTAAGATCAAGATCAGGAGAATCTCTGGCCTACTAAATGAGTTTTTCGTCAATTCCACAAGAATACCAATTCAACGAAAATACTGATTCCCAAACTCTGTCGGATGCGTTGAAATATTCCACGCGACAGTCTTACTTACATTATTATGTAAGATATTATAGTATTGTAATGACTGCTTCCTTTTTGCGATGTGAAAGACCTATCTCCTCTAGGTCTATTATTACAAAAACTATATACCGGCAGAACTTGTGAAGCATGAGGGAGAGGCAATCGCTCGAAACGCCCTTCAACTGATTAAAACAATATGGGATAAGGAAGTCATTCTGGAAGAATGGAAAATCTCAATAGTCGTCCCCATTTTCAAAAACGGCGACAGATCTGATTGTGGAAACTACAGAGGAATATCATTGCTCCCAACCACATACAAAATATTAACAAATGTCATACGGGCAAGAATCACACCGTACGCAGAAGAAATACTGGGAGATTACCAATGCGGATTCCGTAGGAACCGGTCAACGAGCGACCAACGCAATAAGGCAACTGCTGGAAAAGAAGTGGGAATACGGAGAGACGGTTCACCAACTGTTCGTTGACTTCAAAAAAGCCTACGACTCAGTCGCAAGGCAAAGTCTCTACCATATTGTAGTTGAGCTGGGAATCCCGAAAAAATATGCCGCCCTCATTCAAATTTGCACGAACGAAAACAAAGGGCGAGTTAGAATAGAAAACCACCTCTCAGAACCATTTGAAATCCGGGACGGACTAAAACAGGGCGATGGCCTCTCACCATGTCTCTTTAACCTTGTCCTCGAGCATGTCATCAGAAAGGTACAAGACGACAACATGGCCGGATCATCCCTGAACGGGGTCACACAAGTGCTCGCATATGCGGATGACATCGCCGTTTTGAGCGATAATCTAGAAACTGTAAGTAAAAAGAGTGAAATCATCACACAAACGGCAGAACAGGCAGGCCTAGAAATAAATGAAGACAAAACGAAATACATGATTATGGCGAGAGCAGGTGGACCTCAGAGAACACACATAAACATCAGGGGCAAGATATTTGAAAATGTCAAAGAATTTAAACATCTGGGAACAATACTGACGGCCAGTAATAAAATGTTGAAGGAAATTAACAAAAGACTACACTCCGGTAACGCTTGTTGGCATGCAGTCAGTAAACTGCTGAAATCCAAACTGCTATCACATAATATAAAACTCCGTGTCTATAGAACCATAATCATGCCAATTGCTCTATACGGATGCGAAATATGGGCTCTTACAAAACGGGAAGAAAACAAATTCTGCGTATTCGAGAATAAAGTCCTAAGGCGTATCTTTGGCGGCAAATATGACGAGGAGGCAGGACAATGGAAGAAACTTCACAACCACGAATTGGAAGAGCTGTGGGTAAGAGGTATGTGCACCGGCGTACGGCGCTGATTCACTTCTCATCCCCATCATCCACTAAACGTTGCACCAAATACAAACGAATGATTGCCGAGGGAAGCAGAAAACATCAATCACAGGAGAGAATGAAACACTGGGAGTTACGTTATAAACGTCCTTTTATTTTCAAAACACAAAACAATTAAAATATTTCATATTATAATCCACCAAATTAATGTATACAATTGGTCTTTCACATTTCCGAATCATTGAATCTTTTGTTTCCTCTTCAATTTTGCGTACTCGGTGCCGCATATCCTTGAGCACATTATCTTTTTACTATATTTCAATTTCGACCGTGAAAAGAACTGGCACTTCCAAAGCAACAAAACACAACACTTTTCTTTCCTTTCTCAAGTTATGAATCACGAAACGCAGAACAATCTGTTTCGGCACATACAATAAAGGACTCGGACACTCGGTTGAATAAGACTCTGGGACTGATGCGCCCCCGCGGCGCCACGGGGAGCAGGAGAAAAACCGACCAGCGTGGCTGGATGTTAAAATACGACTCGATCGAGGGTTGGAATCTGGATCTTGATTCACACTCGATTCGGTGGTGGTGGATATCCTCCCCGCTAAGAATATGTTTTTACTTACCACAAGAGAGACGTAAAGTCTCTCTCTGTGGAACAGAAGACCAGATCTTGTAATAAAGATCATGGTGGTACACATGTATATGTGTACATTGGTTCATTCATGGGACAAATCCATGAGAAAGGGCATAATGTGTATCCATGAGATGTGAGTTCGGCTAACCAAACAAGCCGAATCTCATTGGATGCTAATTGGGTTTGTGTTTGCTTATGTGAGAAGGTCAATGGTTAACGGATCCAGGAATATGTAGGACAAGGGAACTTATGATCTGAGAGTTCAACTGAGTAAACAAGTTGGAGCTCATTAGATAGTAGATGCATTTGTAAGGTTATAATTTATGTTACCTTTTTCCTTACCTCGGTTGGCGGGGCTTCCGGGTTTTTTGGCTCGTATCCAAGATGAAATACGTTTTAAGTTTTAATTATTTTATTTGTTTATTTTTAATTGATTCACAATATTCGGCTGCTGCTTTGGCCTCTGGATTCCGACTGATTGATTTAGCTTTATGGTTTTTGGCCAGCGGTTCGCCCTTCGGAACTTGACTGATCCCGAAATTGAAAATTATCGCCCTTTTATTCTTTTTCACGTTGAGATTTGTCAACGTTTTTAATGTAAAAATTCCAAGAAGCACACACAAGATTTTGGGTGCTTCAATTGGAATTGTGTTCTGAAAATTGACTAAAGGTTTAGTTGGATAGGTTCCTGGAAGGGGAATCATGAAATGCGTTTTGAATTAAGCATTTCATGATGTCAGGATTTTAGGAATTGAATCAATGTGCGACGAATTAACTTTTGGTTTAATTCGTTGCTCATATGATTCAATATGGAATTTGGATGTAAGTTAAGGGGAGGTATTGGGGATTTGGATGGGATTATTGGTAATGTTGGGGATTTGGATGGGAGTGGCGATTTAGGATCGCTACACATTTGGGATACTTGAATGGTTTTAATTGTTTGCCGTATCGCTTGAATGCCTGGTGAAGGACAGCGTCCTTTTGTTTGTACATGGTACTTGCTAGGGAATTCGTTTTAGCGTCTATTGCGCTAATTGTATGCAGCTGCGTTAGATTGTTTATCGTTGGTGCAAGGGTCGCCAGCCAATGTGTATGTAGGTAAATTTATTGTACACAAGCTGAGGCTGGAAATAGCCAACTTAAGGTTAAGATTCCCTGATTATGCGGTTGCATTATATGTGAACCGATGAGTTTTCTTTCAGAGAATTTATGATAAGTTTGGAGAGAATTCTTATAGGGAATTTTTAATTCGAATTAATGAATGCAGGTAAGAATTCTTTTCCAGAAGCTTTTAGCTAATACAACTGGTCATTTGTTGCGTGAAGCATTTACAGGTGATTAATGCGATTGAATTAGCAGAAAGTTATGATGGCTGGGTTGCGGATATGGGGGTTCTTCGGGTAAGTGTACAGTGGGGTTTGGCGAAACTGCCACAGAGCTATACCGCAAAGCTACAATAGTGACATTAATCAAGTCGCGAAGATTAAGATGGGTCCACACGTGGCGCGTATGGGCAACGATAGGACTGTGGGGTTTTTATGTAGGGTGCGCCGGCGTACGTCGCTGGCTCACTAAATAACACACCGTTCTTTCACAAAATAAAAAACAAGTTATTGATACCGCTGCAAAATTGAGCCGATGAACACTGTGGTCTGTGCACTACAAAACCAAAACGCCAAATAAAAAACACGATGTTGTTCTGAAGAATGTTTATTTATTTTTGCTGTTCCATTGATATATAACTATTTTACGTCAATTTACATTTGTGGGAGTCTATACTGGGTTATGTACGACGTGAACATTAAACGCACTTATTTATTAAACATAAACATCACGATCACTGGATATAACAAAGTGTTTGAACATTAGGTTTTAACTCCTTCCTTACTGAATAGCAAAATTAACGTTCGTTGAACTCGCGTAGATATAACCGAATCATTTGCACATTAGCGCTAACTCTATCTTAATGGAATAACAAAAATTAACAGTCGATGAACTCGCGTACGACGACTCAGGCTTTGACACATTTCGCTTAAAACACACATGTGTTTGCTCCACAGCGGATAAAATCTGACTCCCCAATGCAATCCATATCCGTCAGATTCAACGGCGGTGGATTACATCGGTGTGGGGGGATTCGCTATGTGCCCGTATAGGACAACGACGAAAACGCACCTGAATAAACATGGACTGCGGTTGGTAAGTAGCATAAACACAGTGATGCTACTGTGTGTTTGTTTGTTTTACTGGTGGAACATCGTTAGGCTTGATCTAGGGTATGATTGTCTAACGTCAATCATATTCGTGCCCAAATCCCATGATCGGTAGATAACCGATAAAGGAAATTGGTCGCAAGTGTTGCGACCCTCGGGATTTGGGCAATAAATGGTTATGAACCCTAGCAAAACCATCGGCTACAGCTGTGTCAACAATTACGCTGGCCAGCGAGTGTTTATCTATTATAATTACTGACAAGCCGAGCCGATTGGGATATGGAATGGTTCATATAATTTGAAACGGAAAAAATTCAATGAGATGCATTCCTTGATGAGGTTTTAACTTTCAGGTGAAAGCTATTTGAAAGACAGCTTACGCTGCTCGAATGCAGGTAAGTATAGTGGTTTATGGAGTGAGGGAAAATCGGTTGATTTAAAGAAATGGATGGTTCTTTGGGAAAGCTTTAAAGAACCGCCACAGGACCGTGCACATAATTCTTGACGGTAAGCCAACGGGAAAGAGACCGACAGGGCGGCCGGGACGGAGATGGGAGGACAATGTTAGGTTGGACCTCGAGGAGATCGGATCGGATGGTCGAACGTGGAAAGAGAGCGCACGGGTCAGGGAACAATGGCGGAGTCGAGTCGGTGAGGTCAGAAACTTTCGGGTTCCTAGAGGCCAATAAATAGAAAAAAGAAAAAAAAAATAGGTAAAAAAGCAATTAAGCCATTAATGGGTTTTCCCTGATTTGGTGTCAGTTGACAATATTTTGTCACAAAACTAGTTATAAAAGTTTATTAATCATTCCAAGAAAACTGAAAATTTACGTTTGATTTTCAAGGCCTGTGTTGACCTGAGGAAATTGGATTTATTTTATTTTACTTCAATTGTTTATTTCTTTAATTCTATGTTGGTATAGCAAAAAGTACCTATAAATAAATTCAACCAATATCTACGATATTACAATAGCAACAGTATGTATCCCAGAAACCGCGGATGAATTCTGCACATCAATTACTGACAATCAGAAAACACTTCACCAAAACAAAACCATCATCTCCCCCAAACAACGGTCCTGGAATAATGGGTATGTCAGCCGTTAAAACTTCGCAAAATAACGAGTTCTCAATATATAAACGCTCTGTACATATTTACGTAACCAGAAGCACCGCATAAAAATATTCAAAACAATTCGAATAGGTTCCATAACCTCTTACAAAGAAAGCTCACCCCAAGTATAGTATTCGAACTGAAAATATCAATAATTTCTGCACGTAACCTTAACACTATAAACACACACCATCGAGAAGTCAACCGGCAGTTAATCCGCCCTATTGGCGGAAGTTGAACCCAGCACATTGCCTCCACTTCATTTAAAATTCCATTACATATAGGTATACATTAAAAGCGAATAAATGTCTGTCCAATTGCAGGTATCTATCGGTATGTAACATTCCTGTATCCCGTCTTTAAAAACACAGTCCGCCAGGGATATTCTGCAATAATCACTTAAAATTCCTTAAAAATAAATTAAACTCTTAAAGTAAGGAAGCAATGCCTTTGAAAGGTTCCCCAAAAGCTTTTATGTCCTTGTTGACATTCCTCTTCTCCCTTCGACATGGATTCTGTACTTGCGCAATAGCAGTTCAATTAAAGCTTTAAAGGGGGAAATTAATGAATTATTGCAAAGCCATTTGCAAGAATCCCTAGAAATACAGTTGATAACTTCATCGCATGCGTAGGACATCGGTGGACGGCACATAAAGTGCCTGTGTCCGAGAACTCAGGAAATCCTGTGTGTGTACTCGTTGTATGTTAATGAACTTGACATCGTTCTGTCTACCAAAAAGAATTAAAAAAGAATGAAAATTTCTTTCCCATGGTTCAGAATATGTTACAAGTGAAACAAAATCAGTTTATTGCCTTGTAAATATTTTCATATCGATAGCCTTTCGATGGCCACTTTCAATGTACGAAGCGAACAATCAATCAATAGGATTTGTGCAGTTAAGGGGGTTTTCTAGACAATGCTGTTTTAATAATAATCCTTTTAAGACATTGGAATTTGATTCAAGTATTCATAAAAATAATCATAAAAACTAGATATTATTTGATCATCAAATGTGATTTTCAAATCGTTGAAGGAGAACTGTTTCAAAAACAATGCATTTTCTATGACAATGTAAGATTATCACTAATATGATTAGTTTCCTTTTTTGCAGTTAGTATGTAAATAATACGTTTCAAAGTTTTGTGATTCTTTTTTTTTTACTTTATATTGAAACTAGACACAAAGTTAAGGTCCACACGGTATTTTTCCCAGGAAAGGCGAACCTACAGCTCTGGGTCAGTGGATTGAGATGCTACTATATTGCCGTTGGCATTGTTGCAAATTGTGTTCATAATAAATTTGCCTAAACTACTATATTAGGAACTTAATAATTGAATAGAAATGCCTTGGGTGAAATTGAAATGCAATATACAATAAGTATTCACTCTGTGGAACATCATCTATAACAGTCATAATAATATCGATTTTAATTAATTTCCCGACAAAAGTCAAACTATTAATACACCACAATTGAATTGTTGTGACAATAATTGTTATTCGATTGCAGGTGTGTAACCATCTCTCGCAACCACACTTCACACAAAAGCAACAAGAGAATACAAAATTTAGAAAGAACTAGTTCTCACCAGTCTCCTGCTGCGGCAAGCACACGACTCTTTTTCTCTTTGCACCCTTCCTTCGATTCCACAACTAGGGTATGGGCTTAGTTTCTCACTTGGATGAACTTGATCTTACCTGGAAATAAGAACAGAAGAAAAAATTATCATATTAAATATTATCCCATAAGACGGATACTGTGTTACTTGGCAGTTTAGCCTGAAGCAGACAAAATGAACAAAAGAAGTCCTTCTGAGGTCGAAGATTCTCGGAAATCATCGAGTATAGAACTCACTTGTGTGTAAGAGGATTTAATGCGCCCAAGTGGATGAACCACTTGAAAGTTATTTGGTCTTTCCCTGTTAATTCACCGAGAATTAATCGTTTACCGGGGAAAGACGTTTATACAATTAATACCAAGATGGGACGTAAGAAGTTAAAGTTTTAGTAGAAAAGATAAAAAAAAACATGAAAAAACTAATGATTACTAGAGTAGCCTCCTATTTGAAGCGACCCGATAATGCCATTACTTTCAAGACAGGTCATTAAACTTATTTTCTTTCTTATTTAGAACTTTTCCAAAATCGGCTGTGCTATTATCGCTGCTAAATGAATCGAAAACTCAATGGCTCACTTCAAGTATTCTTTCCCAAGTAAGTCAACGGTTTCACATTGAAGGACAGATGAGATGTTTTTGAGTATGAAGAGGAAAATGTTTCGGATATTTTCCAGTCAAATAGTTAATTTCGATAGATTGAAAGTGTTTGTAATGTATTGAAATTATGCTGTCATATTCAAATACGTTGGGAGATTTTAAGGATAAACTCATTATTATATCTTGCTTTTTTTTTTAAACAGCGTCAGTTGGCAAGAATTGCAAACACACTTACGAGTGGGTATCCTGGCGTAGAAAAAAAAAACGCTTTTCTCGATTCTTTTCTAGCAAAAACTTTTCAATATATATTTTTGCAAACGCGAGGATTTATTGCGCATACATAGAAGTGTTTGAATTAATTTTTTCATTAAATTTTATGCAGCAGAATAGAAAACCACCTCTTAGAACCATTTGAAATCCGGGACGGACTAAAGCAGGGCGATGGCCTCTCACCACGTCTCTTTAACCTTATCCTCGAGCATGTCATCAGAAAGGTACAAGACGACAACATGGCCGGATCATCCCTGAACGGGGTCACACAAGTGCTCGCATATGCGGATGACATCGCCGTTCTGGGCGATAATCTAGAGACTGTTAGTAAAAACTGTGAAATCATCATGCAAGCGGCAGAAGAGGTGGGCCTAGAAATAAATGAAGACAAAACAAAATACATGATTACGGCGAGAGCAGGTGGGCCTCAGAGAACACATATAAACGTCAGAGGTAAGATATTTCAAAAAGTTGAAGAATTTAAATATCTGGGAACGATACTAACGGCCAGTAATAAAATGTTGAAGGAAATTAACAAAAGACTACATTCCGGCAACGCGAATTGGCACGCAGTCAGTAAACTGCTGAAATCCAGACTGCTATCACGTAACATAAAGCTCCGTGTCTATAGAACCATAATCATGCCGATTGTTCTATATGGATGCGAAACATGGGCTCTCACAAAACGGGAAGAAAACAAATTCCGCGTATTCGAGAATAAAGTTTTGAGGGGCATCTTTGGAGGTAAATATGACGAGAATGCAGGACAATGGAGGAGACTCCATAACCACGAATTGGAAGAGCTATATCGCAAACCTACAATAGTGAGAGTAATCAAGTCGCGAAGATTAAGATGGGCCGGACACGTGGCGCGAATGGGGAACGATAGGACCGTGCGTAGAATTCTTGACGGTAGACCAGCGGGAAAGAGACCGGTAGGACGGCCACGACGGAGATTGGAGGACAATGTTAGGTTTGACCTTGAGGAGATCGGATCGAATGGTCAAGCGTGGAAGGAGAGTGCCCAGGACAGGGAACGATGGCGAAGCCGAGTCGATGAGGTCATGAACTTCCGGGTTCCTACAGGCCAATAAATGATAATAATAATAATAATAAATTTTATGCAGAAACAAGCAAGCTATAAGTAAAAGACATCGGCACCAAAAAAGAAAAAAAATGTTTGCGGTGTGCTGTGTAGCGCCTCGTTGGATTATTGGAAAAATATAGTGTTGTTTAGTTTATGAGTGTAATCAATTGATGACGATAGTTATAGTAAAGTTTAGAAGCGCTGCTTAAGATTGGTGGTAAGAATGGTTTAGGGGGCGGTGCTTGAGAGTATGGATAGAGAGGTCAAAGTCGAACAAGGTGGAATTGGAGTTAACATTTCTCAGCATCCACGAAAGAGGTTCATTGAGACTGTGGGGAGGAAGTATTGTGCCAGGCATGGGCACTCCGTTCACTTCCTCCTCCATCATAATAAGTTCCGTTGAAACGAACCTAGTGAAGAACGAAACGCCACCACGTTTGTCCACAACCGGGAGTAAGGGGAAAACACAGTCCACCGATGGTGAACGAACTTCACGACATACCGTCCACAAGGAGGAAAAGTTAAATAAAACACTGGTTTGTGTTCTAGTTCGAATGTTTTTGTTAATATTGTTTGTAAATTAAAAATCACAATCATAGACTTCTTTATGATGCCATTTGAAATTATTCCATACTTTCACCGCAAACCAACCGGGAGAGAAGATTCGATTAAGCACCACTGCACTTGCACTCGGGGGAGTGCACATCCCCATGTGCTCGCGGCGGTTACAAGGTGACTCCTGGTGTGCTCGCTCTGATGGTTGTAACAAGACTCAACGATATGCGTTCGTTGGTAGTATACATGTATGTGTGTACATGGGTTCTTTCATGGGACACACCATGAGACGAATCTAAACAAAGAAAGGGAAAATGTGCATTCATGGGATGCGAGTTCGGTAAAGCAAACAAAACCGAAACTCGTCGGATGCTAATTCGATCATTGTTTGAGATGTGCGTCGCGGCTAAATAAATAGACGCGACGCATCGAAGAAATGCTGTTAATGGGTTTTAGCTAGATTACCGGATGGTGTTTATGGCATCACTGGTAAGGGTAAGTATTGAATTCCTATTTGCATTTGCTTATGCTGTAGGATTTAATTGGTGCCAAGAGATGCGTATATTTGTTTTGGTCCCTTGGGTGTAGGTCGCCAGCCAATGTGTTTGTATGGTGATTTATGATACACATGATGAAGCTGGGATAAGCCAACTCAAGGGTAAGATTTCCTGATTATGCGGTTGTATTATATATGAACCGATGAATTTTCTTTCAGGGAGTTTATGATAAGCTTGGAGAGAACTCTTATAGGGGATTTTAAATGCGAAGTTATGCATGCAGGTAAGAATTATCTTTTCCGTGGGATTTTTTGATTACAGATTTGATCTCCCCCAGGGCAGTCATCTCGGCCCACTCCTATTTATCCTAACCATAAACGACATAGGCTCTCGCATTAATCACTCCTTCATCTCGCTTTACGCGGATGATTCCAAAATCTTTAAGACAATCCGCTCTCCCCTGGACTCCTCACTTCTCCGAGCGGATTTTGACAGCTTCTCGACTTGGTGCCAAAATAATTGTCTAGAAATAAATATCGCCAAATGTCACACAATCACCTTCTCTCGGAAGAGTTCCCCCACTCACCCACGCTCCTATCTCTTACTGAACCAACCGATAACATCGGTTGAATTGATTCGCGATCGGGGCGTCCTATGCGACAAGGAGCTCAAATTGACCGCACATTTTGATTACATAATCCTCAAGGCTAACGCCGCCCCTGGCTTTGTCAAACGCTGGTCGAAGGAATTCCTTAACCCCCACGTCACCCGATCACTCTACACAACTTTTGTCCGGCCACTACTCGAATACGCTAGTCAAGTCTGGTCCCCGTATCAAGTGAGTCACATTCGCAGGATTGAGGGAGTTCAACGTCGTTTCTTGCGCTTTGCCCTCCGCGGACTAAACTGGGAAAATCCGCTGATTCTACAACCATACACAAGCCGGCTCCGTCTAATCAATCTAAACACACTTGAAGAGCGCAGAATCCATGCCGACATCATCTTTGTCCATCGCCTTCTGTCTGGCTCAATCAATTGCCCAAGCTTGCTGTCCACTTTAACAGTGCATACAAACCCCCGTAACGTATGTAATCCTCGACTGTTTTACGTGCCTGCTCATCACACTTCTTACGGCGCTAACGAACCCATCTCGCGTATGCTTCGACAGGCCAACTCATTCCCCACCTCCTTCGATTTCAACATCTCCACTCCCGCTCTTAAACGACGTCTCAGAATAACCCCGCCCTAATTTCGCCCCCTCCCTTCAATAATCCTCTCTACCCCGCAACCCCACCTCCCCTCTCCTACCCTCAAAATAGTTCCCCCAGCCCCACCCACTATTTCAACCTCCCCCCCAGCTCACCAACCCCGCCGTCTACCAGTACGTAGACATGCCCTTCGCTATCACTGTCGCAAAAATGCGGAAATTACCACCTCCACATACACTCGTTCGGCGGAACACTTCAGAGACATTGACGTAGAGACCAAAACTCCACCAAAAGACCATACCTGGCTAGCATATTCAAGCAGTGGACGGACGAAGGTAAGGTAAGGGATCAAGTTACGTGGGGGTCGGAGAATTCCTTAGACCACCGATTCACGAATCCGGGAGCAGAGTTGGGTTTCCGGATCGTCTCGTCTATGTGAGAGAGGACCCTAAGATCTCTGTTGAACTTGTGGTGATCCCAACAGACACACACACGCAACCACGGTGAAGAACAGAACACCAAAAGAAATAGGAAAACGAAATCATCAGAGCAATTAACATAGCTTTGCGAGCAAATATCGGGTTTTCCAATAGGGACTTGACAACTTTGAATTTAATTTGTGAACGCACCCTTTCACTTATCATCGAACTCTCACTATCAATTTAAGTACACGAACGAACAACGTCAGCAAATTATAAAAATTTACTACCGACATTTCGAGTCGGTGACCGCAACTTTAATAGCGTTAACTCCAATTTTCGGTCGTAATTCTCGCCCTAGTAGACAGGCAATAACACGTTTAGTGCAAAAATTTGAGTCTACATATTCGTTGTGTTATGTGGCCGTGCCAGTGAGACAACGGGTTGATCGAAGTGTCGAAAATATCGCTGCCGTTCAGGCGTCCGTAGCAAACGATCCAAATCAGTCAATTCCACAGCGTATCAAGAATTGGGCATCGCCCAGACCACTTTATGGCGAATTTTGGGTAAGGATCTTGGTTTACACCCATACAAGATCAAGCTGACTCAAGAATTGAAACCGATGGACCATTTGAAGCGACGTACGTTCTCCGATTGGGCTCAGGAAAAGATGCGCCAGGATGATGAATTTCATCACAAAATCATCTTCACTGGCGAAGCTCATTTTTGGCCCAATAGGTTCGTCAATAAGCAAAACATTCGTTATTGGTCGGGTGAAAATCCACATGTGCTTCATGAAAAACCACTTCATCCACAAAAAAAATAACTGTTTGGTGCGGTTTGCATGCCGGCGCGTCATTGGACCATATTTTTTCGTCGATAACGATCGTCACGTTACGGTGAATGGCCATCGTTATCGCGCCATGATTACCGATTATTTTTGGTCCGAATTGGAAGATATGGACTTGGGCGACATGTGGTTTCAACAGGACGGTGCCACAAGCCACACAGCACACGATACAATCGATTTATTGAAGAGTAAGTTTGATGAACGTGTTATCTCAAGAAATTGGCCAGTCGGTTGGCCGCCCCGTTCGTGCGATTTAACGCCTCTAGACTATTTTCTTTGTGGCTACGTCAAGTCATTGGTCTATGCCAACAAGCCGACGACGTTGCAAGAGCTCAGAGCCAACATTGAACGCGAAATAGCGGCCGAAATGTGTGGCCGAGTCATCGAAAATTGGGTCCAAGGAATCGGCCGCTGCAAACGTGCCCGCAGCGGCCATATGAACGAAATCGAGTTCCATTCATAAATGTTTTGATTGTACTTCAAGCCGATAATAAAGTTTTTGAAATATCTCAAATGGTTTGCGTTTAATTTAAAAAAAAAAGTTGTCAAGTCCCTATTGGAAAACCCGATACAACTTCGCGCTGCCGATATTTGGTTCTAAATCGCTTCTCTCTGTGGGTTCGAATCGCAAATAGTGCAAAACACTATAAATCTAGGTATCCACAATCCAACCCCTGATTCAATCTCCTTACCAACTCAGCCATTAAGACCGTTTAGCAGTAGGTTTCGGATAATTGTAAGTGCCCAGTTTTCAGGTTGTCAAATAATTCTGGCTTTATGAAACACGCATCATGAGACAGCCGTGCAAATGCGAAAAACGAAGGGAGCGTGGTCCGTTTGGTGGACGAAGTTCTTCTGAGCTTGTGGTGTGGTGGTGAGGATTTCATAAAGCCACCAGTTCTGATATCGCAAAATAACGATACAAGTTCTGCGTTCGAAGTATTTCCGATTCCACGGAGTCGCTTGATTGTTGGTCGGTTTCGTAACAAATAGTAATGCGTATTTTGGTTCCATTGAAATAGTGCCTAATTTGGGATCCGATTGAGGAACCAATTTTAGTCTTGTATTTATCTTCATTCTAAACCGTGGTCACCGATTTCGCCCGACCATAACGCACAATCGCTTCAAGTTGTGGTATCTCTCCGGGGAGTTGGCGTCGGAACAAAATCTACCACCCAGTCAAACCTTTTCAACCGACATATCTGCCAATCTGCAAAAGACGATTAAATATTTCTCCTAATCATTTTACGGAGCCTGTATTATGATTGGATGGTATCTCATTGGTTATCGAAACTCAACCCTCCAAGTTCGTGTGTGAATATTTAATCAGTGGGATTCGTACAAGTCTCCGAGATGATTAACGACCTCTGCAAAACTGGAAATCTTTTGTATCACCCAGTGTGGAAGTTTTTTTTACTATTCACACCTATAGTGTGGATTTGGATATAATGAAGCAGTGACAACACAAAAGATAATTGCCGAAAAAGAAAGTAGTTATCAGTTGTAATTTGATTCTTAAAGTTTGAAGACTAATATGACTAGAAATACATGAATGTCTGTACATAATGGTGATTGTAAAACTACAGGCAGCTCAATATTCTTCTGCGGGAATATAGACGTCACACTTCTCCCGAACGCATTTGTGTACAAGTACAGTTTCTACGAATCCTATTCAACAAATAGTTGTTTTCGATTCATTCAAGAATCTTTAATCTTTCCCTAATCCGAAAATTCTTCGGCTACAATACAATCATTCAAAATTTCAAAGAAAGTGCATTGTCCTTCATCAATTATTTAAAAGATTCATACCATCAATCAGGATGCTTAATCCTACATTTTGAATACAATCCAGGCTGTTCACCTTGTCTGAGGCACCCGAGGAGATCGAATCCTTTGTTCCCGCAACCGACCGCAATGATCAACAAGACTCCGATGATTATCCATCAAACACTTCGCGCAGACCTTGGAATGTGAATCACCTGGTGTGACGTGTCTGGCTCTCTGTTTCTGTTAGACTATTCTTCTTCTTCTTCTTCTCCTTCTTTCTTCTTTACCTCAAATAAAATATATGTGAGCATCAATCGTTCAAAATCAGGTTTTATCGTTTCCCTACAATCCAATTATAAACCACCGATAAAAAAGTGAAGAGGAAGGAACTGCACAACGTACGAATTAAAATGACTTTTAGAGATTTAAAATAAGAAAATGGTAAGATCGCCGACTTATGGGCTCGAACGACCTTATACTATGTGCATATTTCAGGGTCTATAACTTAGTGGTAATCTCGTTGATAACGCTGGAGAGAAAGGTTTCAACATTTTAAGGTTCATAAAAAATGGGAAAAGCTGTCGTTTAATGAAGATACAACATGAATTTAAAGCTATAAAAATAAATCTGAAACTTAACTGGTCCCAGGTTATAAGATAAGCGTTATACTTGGCAATGCGGAAAGATACTTTTAAGACTCGACCCCGATTGCATCTTGGAAAAGAGAAATACAAAACACGAAACTAGAATTACGGTTTTCTTTCTAAAATATGAGAAAAATATCATGCGAGACTCTTTTAATTTCAAAGAGAACTTTTTATATACGTCCGCTGATACAAAAATCTGAGCTTCAAGCCTAAAGAAAAATGTAAATATATTTTAGTGTGCCTAGCCGCTTGACAATAGCTCGGTGGCTCTAGAGGTTTCTGTTCTAATTAAGCCAGTGAATTTGAAATTGGGCCCACCACAAATTCATCTGTTGCTCACAAGTCGATCAAGTAGCCAAAGGTAACTAGCGGCGAGGTAGATAATAGTATGCGCAGTCACGTGTGTCCCTGACGTTGAAAAGAAATACAAATACTCATAGAAAAGACACCATTCGGTTTATAACCGTCTTTTTATAGTTTATCATACTTTATCAACGAATCGAACAAATTACTTCTAGCCATAAATTCTTTCTTGGATTCTCAGTGATAAATGAAGGCGAATCAGATTAAAAAAGCGGCATTTTTATCTTTCCCCCTAAAGTTTTCTCCTCTTTGAACAAGGAAAAAAAATTAACTTTAAAAATTTGAATGTAAATTAAATTGAAATGACATGGCCAAGTTAGACAACTTAACTCAGCTCATACGAATGTTATAAATCTCACTTTGTGTTTTACCAAAAACGGTTCGAATTTTTTTGAATATAGAGTTTGGAGAGGAGGAGAAGTTGGAGACATTAAGGCATTTTTTAGTCTTTCAAGGCGGACATTGCGATTATCGATGCATGTCCATGCCACTTGATGATCGAGTCGTTCATTATAAGCTGTGGCATTGACGATTTGATTATTTCTTGTAAACGTTGTATATTGTATCTTCTTTGCCATAAAAGCAACAAGGTCGAGCTTTTCCTGAGACACTTCCGAATTAATAGAAGAGTTTAGCCGAAAGCCCTGGCAGCTAGCGCTATTTAGAATTAAGTTACTGTGTCATTAATTACATCGTAATAAATAATAATAATAATAATAATGGAAGAGATACGAAAACATACTATCTGCAACAACGAATTAATCAATTTTCGAGGAAACTTTTAATCCAGTCACAGAGTTTGTTCCATAAGATCAAAGCTAACTTAGTAAGGTTCTAGGTCAAGCGCGGACAAAAGCTATGAAAATATCCCATAGAAGGGGGCCCTTGATTCGCTATGTCTTCCAATTGCAAATGTTCAATTATTGCCACAGAGCTCAAGAGGTCTCTTGTGAATTGTCTGTTGCGGAATCCACAAGAGACTCAGTACCAACTTGACCACCATCTGGTGTAATCGTGTCGACAGTTGAAAAAAGATAGATCGTTCAACGGAACGGCATTAAAAGTGAAGTGTGGGTAAAATTATTACGAGGGTTGCCTCTTATGTTTCGGGATTTGGCAACCCTAGTGTTGCAATCCGGCAATTGACAGCTCTGTCGTAAAGTTGGACATTTTTGAGGTTATACGCACTCAGAACGTTTTGACATACGAGCGCTATTTGTGTTGTTTACAGTAACTTAAAAGATTCTTCTCGGCCCAAAAATGGAATTAAATCGTCAACATTTTCGTGTGATTATTTTTTACAACTTTCGGCGTGGATTAACTCAACAACAGTGCATGGATGAACTTAATTCAATTTTTGGCGATGAAGCTCCATCAAGGACCAGTGTTTATCGATGGTATGGTGAATTCAATCGTGGTCGTAGTTCACTCCAAGATGAATTTCGTGAAGGTCGTCCAAAATCAGTTGTTGTTCCGAAAACCATTGATGCTGTGCGCGAACTGATATTGGAAGATCGTCATGTGACCTATCGTGAGATTGAGACAACCTTAGGCGTTAGTGGGACCAGCATACATTCAATATTGCATACACATTTGACATTTGAAATCAGGAAAACCAACCGCCGAAGACGGATCACTCTTCACCACGACAATGCGAGCTCGCACTCATCGGCTGCGACAACTGCATTTTTGAGCACCCAAAACATCGATTTGATGGGTCATCCGCCGTATAGTCCTGACTTGGCACCGAATGACTTATTTTTATTCCCGTACGTAAAAAACAAACTGAGAGGTCAACGTTTTTCGACACCTGAAGAAGCGGTTGCTGCATTCAGAATGCATGTGTTGGAGATACCTCAATCAGAGTGGCAAAAGTGCTTCGACAATTAGTTCAAACGCATGCAAAAGTGTATAGATCTTCATGGGGAATATTTTGAAAAACAATAAAGTGATTTTCGATGATCAATATTTGTTTTTCTTCTCTAATCCCGAAATATAAAAGGCAACCCTCGTACTATAAACTGTGTTGCACATATTAAATGGATACGGGTTCGCACACTTCTCTGCACCCAAAATAATTAAAAAACAATTAATGCTAACACGCGGCAAACAAAGTGTTCCTGTGCGCGAATTAATATATGCAGTCGAATTAATATCGGTATCGTTCCCCTAATCAACCCATATACCATTGGCTATGCCAAACAAACGCGTATTTTAGCGCATGACCCTTGCAATAGCGTTCTGTTGACATAACACTGCGAAATCTAACCCTGCATCAACGAATCGCTATTTTAAACATTCGGTCGGTATACGAGCGGCCATCTATTTGCACAGCTGACCTGAGTTGAATTCGAATATCATTTAGTCAGTTGTTGTTGTCGTTTTTCCTTATTCGTCTGCAGCCGATACATGCAATACTGTTCTTCCCCATGTACAGGCCCTCTTCCTGTTTGTGTGCATCTCGAATAGTGATATCCGCGCGAAACTACATCTAGAGTCGTCACGGAGTCAGATCGCAACTACGAAACAGCGCACACGTACCGGGGACGTGGCGAGAGTCAGATTTGAACCGCGGAACGAAATACACTTGTCGAGGTCGTTGCGTGCCGGAGTTTAATACCCATTTTGTAAATATTGTCGAGTGTGAGTTATAACTAACATAGTAATTGAACTGCATGTTAAGTATCCAAGTGTAAGAACATTGATATTATTACCTTGTTTCCTTGTTTCCTCCTTTTCGAGTGATCGGCCGATTGGTGCATCAACGTCGCACCAGCTGAGATGTAGACAGATTGACTCTCTGAACCAGGATCTAGATAAAGTCCTGCAGTGGGGAAAGGCCAATCTTGTCGACTTTAACGCAACGAAGACCCAGTATACAACATTCACAAAGAAAACTGGATCATCGGTTCCACAGCTGATGATGAGTGGGCGGGCCCTCGAGGCTGGGGAAAGTTTGAAATTGCTCGGCGTCACGGTCTGTGGGAATGTATCATGGCATAAACACGTATCGGGTATCGCCAGATCAGCCTCCGGAAAACTGAGTTATCTTTTTAGAGCCAAGAAATACTTTACTCCGGCCCAAGTTCTTCTCCTATATAAATCTCAAATTAGACCCGCGCTCGAATATTGCTCTCATGTTTGGAGCTCGGCTCCTAAACATACCCTCGACCTACTTGAGAGCGTACAAAGGCGAGCGATCCGCCTGATCGGGGATTCGGCGCTAACATCGGGACTACAGTCGCTATCACATCGAAGGCGCATGGCCGATCTCTGTCTGTTTTATAGATATTATCACGGGTGCTGTTCTTCGGAGATTCTTGGTATTGTTCCACGCAATTCGGTCTATATGCGCTCCACAAGTCAATCCGACGGATCGCACCCGTTTGTGGTTCATCTCCCGACAGCGCGAGCATCCCTGTATCAGAACTCGTTCCGTTACAGAGCGGGGAAGCTGTGGAACTCCCTTCCCACGCGAGTGTTCCCGGAGCGTTACAACCTGCAACTGTTCAAAAAGAACTGCAACAGTTATTTGATGGCATCTCGGGGCGCCCACTCGACGCTATAGGTTCGCCTCTCCCGAGAGAAGTCTAATAAAAAAAAAAAAAAAAAAAATGTGTCGAACCCTGTGATATCCAGAGACAAAAGCACTCCATAACAGTGAAATTGTATACCCTAGATTAAGTTCAAGACTCAATAAAATTCTTCAAGTAAATACAATTAGACAACCGTGTATTTCATTGCTACTGGTTACATCTGTGTCTTTTGCTGTTTGTGTGGTTTTTCCGGAAGGAACAATTCCCGGCGTATTATTAGTGGTGTTTCCGTTGAATCAGCGTCCGTGTTGACGCACTAGCAGAAACCGCCACAAACTCTGTTATTGATCTCCCTACAAGCGTTGCGGCGGGAAGTTCCTGTGTCGACTTCAGCTGCTCTAAAGACAGCTGGCGAGAGGCGGACTTTACAGAGACAAGGACAAATTTGCCCTTCATCTTGTCTCTGGCTACTGGTCCTCTTGCGATAACCAGAGTCACCCACACCCGTGAGGATGTTGGGCTCAGCTCGAGATATCTGAAAAAGAAAAAAGGAGGGAGGTATCTAAGGATAGTGTGGACAGGGATAGTTCAGGTGTTCTCCAACTACTTGGATGGAGGGATGGTGGGGAAGAAATCGTACAATACCGGAAGGGCTTGAGTGCGGTAGTGAATGCATATCACGTCTTTGGCGTCTGATGATCTGCGATTTGGTCGGTGTGTGTATGTTTGAGCTGTCTTGGACTGTGCGTGCGCGTGTGCGTGTGGTATGTCAGCAGTATACCCTATGGGATGGGTCCAGGAATCCTCTATTATAGGGGGAATGGTGTTGGGAAGGGTGCTGTAGCGATTCTAACAGATACACACACAATTCACAAGCAAAAATAGTGAAGAACACCGAACGAAAAATCGAATAAGAAAAATACATCAGAACCGTATACCAAGCGATAAATTAAAATAATTCACACCAGTGGAATATAGTCGAGTTTGGAAATCAAATTCTAAACACGGTCAGTAGCCTGGTGTGTAACGCTTAGGTAACATCTTTTTCGTGATTCGAGCTGTCATAGCGTCAGTTCGAATCACACGATCTTCTTCACTATTATTTCAAACGCTATAGTGCTTTCTTCAGTTTTGTACTGAAAAAGATATTGTGGTGGTCTGATCCGAAGAGATCGAGAGAGAGAAGGGTCAAGAACGCAAGACTCCCATACAAGTAGGTTCTCGCTGTTCTGAATGCTTTCGACGTAATTGTATGCTAATTGTAGCAAGTACTCGTCGATAGGGGTAATGGAGGCACCTTCGTATAAGTGAGAGTGCGGGGGCTCTCTATACTACATGGAGAACCAACCCACAATTCCAACTTAATTTCGACCGCCTACAGCGCGTCACATTATCCCCTATTCCGCCCTTCATGCAATTCACCTGAAATATCATGTTTTCCAAATGGACGCATAGCTGAATTCATTCTTCTATGCAGATAATACATAATTGAATTCAGCTACCTTTTTGCTATACGGCAACTCCATCTTGCTGGCCCATGAGATTTCCATCGGAAATCACATCATGTCGGTTAGCAACAACAAGTCTAACCAAACAACGCCGTTGCATCATAGCGAAATCGCTGGGGTTATTTCAGCGTCTTAGAGTCTGGTTCTCACGCTGATTATTTCCCAAGCATCAGCGTCGCCCTATTGACTTTTCCTAGACCATCCATTCGCTTGGGATCAACGATCTCATTTCGCAGGTGAATAGCACCAGCTAAATTTTCCTCTTCTTCATAATTCGGACTCCCTACGGTTCAATACACTCTGAGATCACCACAGCCATAACACTAGGGCAGTAGGTCATTCTCAGAAACTTCATTTGATACCGGCGCACAAGCTAAGCCAACCCCGAAGTTATTGCGCTGTTTCTTTTGTTATTTTTATCCTTCGCATGTCCAACGACTGTCGAATGATGCGCGAGTATTATTCACCCCACTGAGGCATGCGAATGAGAAGATACATGAAAAGAGCACAGTGATGATTGGCTAATAGCTGTGCGAATTCGAAATTCAATTTTCCATCCCTAATTCGAGTCAGTCGTTTTCCATCCACCATCGCGTGCACACGCTACGTTGACCGTTCACGCACGAATCGTTACTCAATCACCATCGCGGGCAGACACGTAGCGACAAGTATCTGAAACGCCATCCAACATACTCGCCGCAGTACTCTCAAAAGGTTTCTAGTTCCTTGTGTATTATTGGCCAAATCGTACTTTTACAATAGTTACATTGTGTCGTGATCCCTCCATGTGTAAATACAAATACAAGTCTGTCCTTTTAACTTGAACTATTAATTAGTTGCCGCCAACTCGTTTTGTATCGAAACACAAATATTCTATATTTGCGTCAGTGTCGTTAATTATATTGAATTAACCCGTGCACTGTAGTGCTTTAAAAAGCCCTACCACCCCTTTCTCCCCTTCCTACATCCAAATCCCAGCAATATTACACCAAAACCAAAAAACTAATCAAAAGCCTAAAAAACCTAAACCAAATCTAAAATTCGCAATAAATCAATCTGTAAAAAAGCCTTCAACAGAATTTGGCACCCAGCAGTTTTGTCAGGTTTTGCGTGTAACAGGACCCAGCCCCAAGTCGCTTAATTCCGTCGTTGGAACATAGTCGCAACGTATCATGCCCGTTTTTGTTCTATAGGTATTATTGTGGTGGTTCCGCCAAAGCCCACTGTCTACTTCCCCGAAGAACCCCTATAACTACAACCAAGCTTACATAAGTTTCTGCTAATACAATCGCATTAGCACCTGTAAATGCTTCACGTAACAAATTTATCAAATGCATTTAGCTAAAAGCTCCTGGAAGAGAATTCTTACCTTCATTCATTTATTCGAATTCAAAATCCCCTATAAGAATTCTGTTCCAAACTTCATAAATCCCAAGCCCAATTCGGCACCTTCGGTTGCTAGGCAAATTGCAATCTTACATACGCATTTTCCCTAGTCGTATTCCTAAAAACGTAACAATTTGGTGTACATTCAATGTAACCAGCATAACAGGGATCATAAACATTGCGTCCCCTATTCCCAGCATCACCATGGGTATAATAAATTCCTTTACATACACATTGGCAGGCGACCTCTACCCAAGGGACAAAAGCAAATATACGCTTCTTGCGTCTTAAGGCATAAATTAAATCCTACAGCATAGGCAAATGCAAATAGGAACAGTATACTTACCCTTGGCAGCGATGCCATAAACACCAATTCCCTGTAAATAAGCTAAAACCAATTAGCACCATGTCCACCAGCATTGCGGCTATCATTACAGCTGCAGTGCACATCTTAGACAATGATCTATAAGATTTCTTTGTCCTACATATTTCTGGATCGGCTTCTCACGATCAAGCGACATGAACAAACAGAAGCCCAATTAGCACCCAATGAGATTCGGCTTGTTTACTTAGCCGAACTCACATCTCATTGATGCACATTATTCCCTTTCTTTGCTTTCAGATTCGTTCTCATGGCTTTGTCCCATGAAAGAACCAATGTTCACGCATACATATGTGCCATTATAGATCTTCTCTCTGAGATCTGGTTACCTTCCCCCAAAGCGAGACTTTACGTTTCTCTTGGAATAGAAAATGCATCCTTAAATTAAGAGAGCCAGTTTCACTGGCCGAATTTCCTTAGCCAGCGAATTGATATCGCTGAGTCTTTTACCATCATTAGGCCGAGCCGGTCGTGCCACTCCTGCTCTCGGGTGCGTTCGGGGACGCGATCATTATAAAGTCGAGTAGAGTAAGCGCGTTGCCGAGTGAAAAGTAATTGTTCTTGTGCCGCCAGTATAAGCCTTTCAAGTAGAGTACTGTAAACGCTAAATTTGTTTGTGGTCTTTGCCGTTGACTGAAAACAATGGCAAATCCGAATGTGGTTGAAACTGAAAGGAATTACCTCAATTGGTTGGATCGAACAACTCTTCTTTCGATCGTAGTCCCTCAGTTCTTGGACTCTCTGGGGTTTCCTGATGTTGCTCGACTCACGAGGAAAGGCTCTTACGTTGCTAACCAAAGGACCGACCATTAATAACAACCACAAGAGTGAGAAACAAACACCGATCGAATATTAATTAATGGTTTGTTTATTATTTACGCTACACATGACAAGTAGAAACGGGTTTGCAATGTCAGCTCATTTTAATATAATTGAAATGTCAGCTGTTTGCTGACATTTGTTTCTCATGACAGCTTTTCGGTGGTGTCTACACCAGTGTTGCCATCGAGTGCTGCTCCGTCTCCAACAGACTCAAACATGCGTTTATCACTTAGCATTTGCCCCCACGGCATAATATAATCTAAAATCGAAATTAAAATCAAAATTCACAATAAACGAATCAAATATTCGTTTATCGTTTTGCATTTGCCCCACGGCATCATCTAAATTCAAAATCCAGAGATACGTTATCTCAATCTGGTAAAATCCCCAATAAATTAAACAAACAAAAACCCGAATTCCTCTACATATCCACATCTGCACAATAGTTTCATAAGAATTCAGGAAACTGAATTCTTATCTTAAACAAACATTGAGCAACTCACTCACGATACCAAAATCGGGATTTTGGTATGAAATTTTGCATTTTCGAGATACAAATCTGGATTTGTTTCCCTTTATAAGGGAACAGCAAAGTGATATCTGGGTTCAGTATTCCGCATTCAGTATTAAACTGTACCTCAAAGATTCAGTATCAAGGTTCAGTATTAAAATGTACATCAGAGGTTCAATATTCCGCATTCAGTATTAAACTGTACATCAAAGATTCAGTATCAAGGTTCAGTATTAAAATGTACATCTAAGATTTAGTATTAAAATGATATCAAGCCGAGGAGCCGCAGAAAATAAACTTTTATAGTAAGAAAACTGAATTTCATTTTTTCAAATCCCCAAACTTTCAAGCAATCCCAGCTTAGACAAGGGCTCCATTGTAACCAGGACCAACAACAGGACGTTGCTCTTCCCTCAGGCTCTGAGAAGCACGGCGACGACCTCAGTAGGACGTTTTTCAGGAGCGGTCTAAGAGATCCCTTCTCCTTTTAAGTACTAGGAGACACGCTCCCTGAACAAACCACTACACGACAAATAGTTGTGCGTAATAGCACTGGTAATGGTAAGCTCGTTTGTACTTTGTGTTTTTTTATTTTCCTTTTCTTATTCAGAACTCACTCAGTTTAGATCGTTTTTTAAAGGTTTGATTAATTGGGTCATACATTGAAATTATTCACTGGTAGCCGTCCACTAGAAGGTCGCACTTCGGGCACATTATGGGCACCTGAAAATCTGATGCGAAACTGTCATCGGCAAGGAGGGGAAACACCACAAATAAAACACTCGGGCTTCGTTGAACTTAGTTTTCTTATTTTTGTCGAAATAGTTTTTTTCTTTATATTTCTGATGTTATGTTTTATTTGGTTTATGAAATGGTATTGCACTAATCATTAACATTAACATATATAACTGTAGTACAGCAATTACAATCTGTTGCTTGTGATTTAGTTATGATTTAAAAACGACTATATTCACTAAACGCGACCCGAAGAGATTAACGTTTTTTTTTTATATACTCTGTATCCTGTTTTGGAATCAGTCCTGACTCTTTACTCTCGACGCTTCGCACTCCACAATGAATGATATTCGACTATATTGACCGGTCCCGGTGGCAGTTAAATCTCGACTCCATGTGCCTCCTTGGAGGAATGTAATGTGACTAATGTGCACCGTTCGGCGGGTGAATCTCGACTGGGGAACGAAGGCAAGAATCCATTGATGGTGTCGTGGCAGTGGAGTCATAGCTAAGTAAACTCACTGCCACTTACCGGGAACATGGAGAAGGGTTGCTATGCGTGCATAGAAAATTTTGTTTCGGGGAAATAGTCGAGTATGGTCATGGGTTGTCGGTTAGACAATAGGACGTGGGTCTTGACCGTTGCGATGGTTGTTCTCCAGCAACTATTATGGGGCTCTTACCTCTAGCTTCTTGTGTTATCCTGCATTTAAGTTGTTCTATTTCTCACTTTGACGGTGCGTAACAAGAGTAGAAATGAATTCCTCTAATCTTAGCATAGGCGAATCCTTACTGCCGCTAGACACTTCTGAATTCTATGGGGGAATTTCCAGATGCCGCTGTTCCCCTGCTGTCTTCTTCTCATGTTATTGTACCAGTGCCAGGCATTCTGTACATGCTCATTGATGAAACCAAGTCGGCATCATATTCCTCTTGAGCGACAAGCAGTGACTAAGGAATGTTATTTGAATGTTTTGAGGCGTTTCAGCGAGAATGTTCATCGTAAGAAATCATATTTTTTTAAGCGACTTATTGATTTTAAATGATTGTAATGTTCCCTCTCACCGAACAACAACTGTCTCCGAGTATAAAGCCAAAAACTCAATCAATACAATCGACCAACATGTCCCGTGTCACGAAAAAAAGAAATCAAAGATCATACCACTTTCGGGTTAAGAAAGATGCATGGAAGGGAGGATTCGGTGTTATCGTAGTTGTATTGTAAACAAATGGATTATTTTGAAGGCGACGAAGTAAATTTTAATTAACAAATCTGAATTTCTGTGTTTTTTAAACAGAACGTTTTTATGAAGAAAGTATTATAATAATTGATCAATATAAAAAAATAATAAACTAATCATTATATACGCTTTTTTTAAAAACGACCCAGTTATCAAATTGTAGGGTAGTTGACGAGATATTAATGAATGTGTCTTTTAAATGCCTCAGATAAAAACTTGAAATAAAATAATCCCGCTGCACCTCGAATTCCATAAAATTGGTTCCATTATTTCAAAAACAAGCTTTCTACAAAAATACAAATTTTGTACGAAGCTATAAACAAACAGTGCGCAGGTAGACACTGCATAAGAAACCACTACCGCCTCCCATAGAATGTTCAAGTGTTCCTGGTCCTTTTATTAAATGACTTTAAATTTGATTGGATTTGAGTAGAACGGTCTCTTCACTCCAACACCATCCTTACCCATATCTATCTTTCAAACGTTAAACCGAAGTACATGTCTGCCGCAGTACACTTCTATTCAGCCATATAACCTTGGCAGTTATAGCAAGGAACACTCTAGCACCAGTATGTATTGGTAGGTAACGAGAACAGCTGACAGGTTTCATGTTTCGGTCGTGTTTCTCCTTTCTCATTTGTGAGATGTGGGAATCGCTCCAGGAGGGAAAAAATGCCGATTGCCAACAGAGTAAATAATCCTAATATTTACTGCCAAATAGAGGAATTAGATGGCCCCCCTCGAAAAAGGAAGAGAAAGGAAAAATAGACGGCTCTGTGAGCGTGAAACTGTGCATGTGTGAAAGGTGTGTTGTTGCATTTATTTTTGTCTAACAGCTATTGTATACATTTTATCAAGGAGGAGAGAAGATATTCAATCGAAGGTAATTCCAAGAAAACATCTTTTTGGGTGTGTCTCTCTTCCCATACAGGAACACTTTGTTGAAAACTTGTGGATCAATCTGTCTACCTAAAGAAGGTTACAGAGTTTCATTTCACCTATCATTCGTTGTTGGACTGTTTTGATTAAGAACATTGTTTCAAGTTAGTTTGCTGGCTGCAACATGAACCTTTTAAAATATTTATATTTTTATTTTCGATGTTATAAATAACAGGTTGCACAGACACTGCAATTGCTTAGACAAAAGTAGTACGTTTTAAGAAAACGGATAGGCAAGAGGAGAACTATGCAAAGACATCAAACTAGATTCATTTCAACAATAGCGAGCGTTTTACTTTTATCTGAAATGTCTGTACTTTAAATTTAAATTCAGCACGAACATAAAAGGGGGAGAGAAAATGAAGTGATGGTGCACACTGTTTGAACAGTAAAATCACTGGGAAAGACTACGTAGAGCTCAGACAGCTAATTAAGCCATCTGTACTTAAAAAGTTGACTACTAGAGTAAAACTTGGTAGAATTCAATATAAAGGGTAGCAAAGTAGGCAACCTGATTCTATAAAACGAGAAAAACCAAGTTGGTGATGAAATCAATTCCTTATTTCGTAATTTTCCATAAATTTCGTGTAAGATTCTTTTTTGTAGCATTTGAACATCTAAATCTTATGTCGGTAAAGTAGCAGGTCCATGTTTCTGCGAATTTATGCTAGAGAAGTTTATAATAGATAAAATGGTATAGCCTGGAAAAAACTCACGAAGTGCAAATCACTATATTATCGATTTTAAAGCCAGACAGAATTTGGCATCCGGCCCTTTTGTCGAAATTACATTTATATAGAGTGAATAATTCACTTCAACCCTTCTAACAACCACCCAGTCCAATCAGATGTTGACATAGAAACTGTCTAGCTAATCACTTTTATAAAATCCATCAACAAAACGACTCCCTCTCAGTCTCCAATTTTCAAGTTACCGTAAATGACTACATCTCACGCACAATGATCCCATCCTTCACCCCTCATCGCGGAATTCATCGAAACAAACAAACCGTCTCATCGTCTGGATAATGCGACATTCCCAACAGCAGGCGAATTATCTGAATTTATAACAACACACAACAACAAAAAGTCGACAGGCATAGATGAAATTCCAAACCTTCTTTACAAAAGACTTTTCCAGTCAAATCTAGTCCCTTCTTCTCAACCATATAATTAACTCATCTCATTTCCCAGATATCTGGAAAACCACGGTTATAGTCCCTATCAATAAGTCCAGTCCTTCCAACAACCCCAGCAACTACCGTCTGATATCGTTATTAAACACATTAAGCAAGATACAGGAATGTAAGATATCGAAATCTCCCAATCTAAATGAATCATATGCACGATAAATTCAAACGAAAGTCCATTTGTCGTGCATTGATTCAATTCCCTATAACCATTGAAATTATGAAATGCCTAATTCTAAATGGATTTCATGATTTCTCCTTCAGGGAATTTATTCAAATAAATATATAGACTTCAAATAAATTCCTATAGACTTCCCAGAAACCTATTCCAATTGAAGCACACAAAATCTTGTTTGTGCTTCTTGGAATTTTTAAATACAATTCTAACAAATCTCTGTTGCCACAGAGTATAAAATGGCGGCTCATTTTGGATTCGGGATCCCTCCTCTCAGAAAGCTGGCTTAAACCAAACTCCCGAGTATATATCCCGAACTATAAACGTGTTTCTAATCCACGAACCACTGGACCTCGTGGAGGTACTGGAATTCGAATACACAAGAAATTCCAATTTTCCGAAATTAGGTTCACCAATATAAGTAATATTGAGTACACGGCAATTAAAATCTTTTGTAAAAGCAACAAAGTGCTTGTACTGTCGTCCGTATACATTCACCCTTCTCGGGAACCAAACTTCCCTAGTTCCAACAACTTCCTGCACCTTTCATAATAGGAGGAGACTGGAATGCACGGCATACTTCATTTAACGACACTAAGTGCAATAAATATGGTTGCCAACTTCTAGCACTCCTTCAACTCCATCCATTTATCTATGCGGACAGTCCATTACAGCCAACACGTATGTCCAATACTACTAAATCAACAATCGATTTTTTCCTAAAATCCGTAGACGTCTACTCAGCTAACCTCGCTACAGTATCCTTTGAATTCCCTTCCGATCATGGGTCCGTCCACACCACTGTCCAAATCCCAGCCCTCGAACCATGTTACTCATTCAATCCGATCCCGAATTTCTCCAGGACAAACTGGAAAAGAGTCAATAGGGACATTGCTGCCAGTTTTACAGACTATAATTTGCCAGGGACTTCAAATCTACTCCCTGCTGAAATTGATCAAGCAGCCTTAAGAATAGAGCAAATACTAAAAAAATGCCCTCTTTAGCCACACACCTACATCCATCCCTCATAATCACTTAGGAAAACCTTTATCCAACATCCTTACAAAACTGTTACGCATAAAAAAACAGTTTAGAGGAAAACTACATAGCAGTTACGCCCCTTTTATTAAAAATAAAATCCAGCTCTTGACTACCCTAATAAATGGACAATTAAAACAATTTGCCGACCAGGCTTACACGTCTATACTTAAAAATATTAAACCCAATCGTGATTTATTCAAAAATATCAACAGACTAACGAAAATACAACCCTCGAATCGATTATATTATCAACCCAATTAAAAATCACCCAGTCCAATCAGATATTGACATAGAAACTGTCTAGCTAATCACTTTTATAAAATCTATCAACAAAACGACTCCCTCTCAATCTCCAATTTTCAAGGTACTGTAAACGACTACGGCTCCTCGATAGTATAGTGGTTGGTATACCCGCCTGTCACGCGGGAGACCGGGGTTCGATTCCCCGTCGGGGAGCCTCTGGCGCAAGACTAATGACCTTGCCCGGAAAAAAACAAGTCATTATGGAAAATTTAACAGTCCTCAGGACTTACTAAATAAGGCCAAGACTGGTCCCCGGTTGTAGTGCCGATGATGATGATGATGATGTAAACGACTACATCTCACGCACAATGACCCCATCATTCACCCCTTTCATCGCGGAATTCTATGAAACAAACAAAGCGTCTCATCCTCTGGATAATGGGACCTTCCTAACAGCAGGCGTATTATCTGAATTTATAACATCACACAACAACAAAAAGTCGCAGGCTTAGAAGGAATCCTTAACCCTCTTTACAAAAGACTTCTCCCGTCAAATCTATTCCCTATTCTCGTTCTTTTCAACCACATAATTAACTCATCACATTTTCCAGATATCTGAAAAACCACGGTTATAGTCCCTATCAATAAGTCCAGTTCTTCCAACAACCCCAGCAACTATCGTCCGATATCGTTATTAAAGACATTAAGCAAGATACTGGAATGTAAGATATATCGAAATCTCCTTTCATTTGCTAATGACAACCTTATTATCCCATATTCCCAGTTTGGCTTTCGCTCACAACATTCCACCTGTCATGCTCTGTTAAAACTAACGCACGATGTCACAACTAATCTTCAAAACCAAAGCCCGACGGTCTGTATTTCTCTCGACATATCTAAAGCATTCGACTGTGTTTGGATCTCAGGACTGCTTTACAAGCTGCACTACATATTTGGATTAAACACACACACCACCAAACTTTTCACTTCCTATCTCTCTGGTAGTAAATTCATGGCCAAAATAAATTCTTCTCTCTCCCAATCGTATAATATAACTGCAGGGGTTCCGCAGGGTTCGATTCTTGGACCACTATTATACCTCCTCTATACTTCAGACATACCGAAGCCTCAATTACCCAATACCGTAGTGTTGAATTACGCCGATGACACCATAGTCTACTCCAGTAGCAAGTTTGTAAAAGAGGGAAGAAACCACATTAATAACTTCCTCCCAAACCTATCAACATACTTCAATAAATGGAAAATTCGTCTAAATCCTGATAAAACCCAACTTATAGTGTTTAAGGGTAAAAGTGAGCACTGCACAAACAACACAAGACGCACCCACAACAAAATTAGACTCAAACTAAATAACATCTAGATAAAACCTTCTAAAACTTTAAAATATCTGGGAATAACCTTTTCTAATGACCTTTCATTTTCCACGCACATTGAAAATACTTTACGTAAAGCCACAATACAACTGAATCTCTGTAGAAGAGTGATGTGGAAACCCAACGATCTCTCCCACAAAGTCAAACTGCTCATCTACAAACAAATAATCAGACCCACACTCACATATGCGTGTCCACTGTGGTATTGTGGCGGTTCCGCCAGATCCCACGGCTCGCCTTCCTGAAAAAACCCCCATAACCACAACCCGGTCTGCACCAGCTTTCGCTAATGCAATTCGCATTAGCATCTTAAATGCTTCACGCATCAAACAGATCCAATTATTATAACCCAAAAGTACCTGCAAAAGAATTCTTACCTTTTCAAGCATTCCTTCGCTTACAAATCCCCTGTAAGAGTTCTTAATTTCCTCATCATAAATTTCCTGAAAAGAAAAACCCCAGTTCACATATCATGTAACTATTCCAGCCAGGAATAATTAGCAAATTGCGTCGCCTATTCCCAGCTTCATTCATGTATACGATAAACTTCCTTATGTATACATTTAGCTGGCGACGTTTTTCTTCCAGCAATAAAATTCTCTGACTCGCACAATGTGCAAACCAAACCAAATACGCATCTCGCGTCTTAAACCTATTAGCACCATGTGCATCGGCATTGCGGCTATCGTAACAGCTGCAATGCATACCATAGACAATTCATATCGTTTAGGTTTTCGAATCACATTTTCTATTTAATGAGCGGCTGCTATTTATCTAGCCAACCCTCATTACCGAACAATGCATTAGGTCATATTTCCCTTGTCCTTTGATTCGCCGAATCTTGTCCCTTACGAACTAGATGCATAAACAATACAAAGCCATTAGCATCCGACGAGATGCGATTCGTTTGTTTCAACAAACACACATCTCTTGGATGCCCATTATGCCCCGTCCTTGAGTTTCAGGATTATTCCTATGGCCTTGTGTATGAAAAATAAACCAATGCGATCTTCACTCACACATACACACTCATTGCCAAGTCTGCCTTCCTTGTTTCCACCACAGAGAAACATTTTCGTCTTGGGCAAACTCACCTCAAAACGAGATATTTATCGAGGAGTCGAATTTCATCCAGCGATCGAGACGGTCGCTCCGCCATTCACCGTGCCGGCGCCGGTACGGTGTGACACAAAAGTCGGAGAGTTAGAGTCGAGTGCGTCGAAAATAAAAAAATAATTTTTCTTGTGCCCCCCAGTATAAGGCAGTTTTAAGTTAAATAATTGTGAACCAGTTAAATTACAATATATTAAATAAAATAATAGAACTTTTAGACAGACAACCAAACCGCGTACATTTTATTTGTTTCCTGAGTGTTTATGTGTTCTTCCGTTTTATCGACGAACAGTTTAGTTTACGGCGACGAAATGGACAACGATAATCAGATGTTGGCGGAGGAAGGGAACGGAGTACCCATGCAGGTACATACTTCCTCCCCACAGTATCACATAACACCAGCCCAAATGGAGAAGCTACGCACTTTCGAAAGGAAATGCTTCAGACTGGTCACTGACCTCAACCGACAACCCAGCTCTTAAAAGTATTACAATAACAGCTTGCTATACAATGCTTCCAGTATTGACCATCTCGATAGACGCTTCCTAGAGCTGTCTATTAAATTTATTGAAAACCTCCCAAATAATCCCAATCCCATAATAACTTCACTACTGCCAACTCCTGTAGATAACAGGGCTCACTATCTGAATTGTCTCCACACCAGAACTCTCTTCACCTCTGGAAGATTGGTTAATGATTCCAACGAGGTAGTGTACCATAACACCGAGCTGGCACCCAATCAGTTTAAATACTGTAACACACAACCATTCTCCAACATTCTGCGTTTTAACGAACAACCGGAAAGTGTTACCCCACCCGAGATCACTAACTGACCATATCCCACGCCAACCTACCTCCTTAACCATCAATCCCTATATTCCACAATTCACTTTACATATTTAACTTATTATAATATCAATTAGGTTAAGCTAGATTAAGTTAGAGTTAAGTTAAGTATTAGTTTAGATTAAATTAAAAAAAAAAATCCTGGTTTTCTGACCTTTTCCAGGAAAACTGTCAATATTAAAACCTATAATACTCAAATAGTTATTCACACATTCAGTTATGTTTGAAAAATGTGTAATGTATGCATGTAAACAATTGTATCACTAGAATTATAAGGTAGCTGTAGTACTTAATGTAAACATTGATTATTGGTCAAATAAACACAGTATGTTAAAAAAAAAATAATTCACTGATCCCATGGATAAGGAATTATTTTTCTGGTCGTCCAATCCAAGTGGTTCTTGATGGTGTTAAATCTGTCTCCCATCAAATTAATGCAGGTGTTCCCCAGGGTTCGGTACTTTCACCCATTCTCTTCCTGATCTTTATATATGATCTCTTTTCCATAACCCATAACCGAATTCACTCGTTTGCTGATGATAGCAGGTTGAGTTTCTCATATTCATACGAAAATTCCCGGCCAAACTCTTCGAACCTCATTACGAATCAGCAGATGGTGTTTGATACATTGAATTCCGACTTCAACAAGAGCTTGTGTCTGACCAGCAAAGAGAAGAGACACGCGTTTCCTCTTGCCCGCAATATTAAAATTGCGCCGGTTAACAGTCGAAAGTGCCGCGGGGATTTGTTTTCTTAGTTCTTTCGATATTCTCTAAAAATTCAAATCCATATGTGCTGTGAACGAACAAATTAACAAAAATCATTCTGTGCTACACTCTACCTAAAAGTGTGAAGTGCGAAATAAACTAACCCAAGACAAGTGGAAAGCATTCAGACCGTGAAGCGTACGAACAAAAACAGTGAGTGAAATCCAGTGCTCCAAGTCATTGCTCTTGAGGGCGCTGGAGATGGAGATTTCCTTATCACTAAGGAAATGTATATTCAGGCTATGCAAGTGATTAATGAATATAAAGAAAAAGTGGAACAATTAGCGCTAAAACTATTTGAAAAGTCAGGCAAAAAACAATCATCCGAGCTAAAGAGCAAAAAAAAAAAATACATCAGCCGACCAAAAAACAATAATAAAAATGATAACAACAACACCTTCGGAATATTCGAAGACGACGACACACACCCGATGGATATAGAAAAAACAAGCAACACAGAGCCATGTGCATCTAACTCAGCCAGTGTGCTGATCATCATCATCTTCATCATCGTCATCATCATCATCATCATCGGCACTACAACCGGGATCCGGTCTTGGCCTTATTTAGCAAGTCTCTCCACCGGTCCCGTTTTCGAGCCGATGTCATCCAGTTTGACACTACCAGGCGCTGTCTACGTCATCCAACAAGGTCTGCCGCGCTGTCTCCTTCCATACAACCTGCCACAAAGGACTTTGCGGACAGGCTCATTCGAGCTAGGTGTCCCACCCACCGGAGTCTACCGAACTTGATTTTTCAAACAACTTTAGCTGCAAGGTAGATCGTGTACAACTGATGGTTGTAGCATTTCCGGAATCGTCCTCTCTCACATACGGGGCCAACAATTCTCCTTAAGACCATCCTCTCGAACGCTGTTAAGAGTCCAGGGTGCCTTTTACTGAGCACCCAGGTCTTGGATCCATACTTGAGTACTGATAAGACCATGGTTTTGTACAGTAGTAACTTGGATGTTCTGGATGCATTTTGGGATTTAAAGAGCCTTGATAGACCATAGTAGGCTTTGTTGGATTTGATCAGGCGTTCGTGTATTTCTTCTTCCATATTGTTATCGCCTGATACTATTGACCCAAGGTAGTTAAATGATTGCATTATTTCAAATTCGTGCTGCACTACCCTGATAGTTTGACTAACGTTATGTCTTCTCTTCGTATATGTTGCCACCATGTACTTAGTTTTTCCCTCATTAATGTGCAGTCCCAGGTTTTGTGTCGCCTGCACAATATGGGTGAAGGAGTCCTGTACAGCCGAACCGGATCTACCGATGATGTCGATGTCATCTGCGCAGGAAAGTATCTGGCTGGACTTGGTGATAATAGTCCCTCTAGTTGTAATGTCAGAGTCACAGATTGCTTTCTCCAACGCCAGGTTGAAGAGGAGGCAGGCCAGACTGTCCCCTTGTCGGAGTCTATTAAAGATGTTTATTGGTTTGGACAGCAATCCCGCTATTTTTTTTGACTAGTTACGTTGTTCATGGTCAACCTACAAAGTCGTATCAATTTGTTTGGAATGCCGAACTCTCTCATGACTTTATAGAGTTCTACCCTGGCTATACTGCCGTAGACGGACTTAAAGTCTATAAATAGATGATATAATGGAATCTTAAATTCCAGACATTTGTCCATCACCTGTCTAAGGGTGAATATCTGATCAATCGCTGATTTGCCTGGGATGAAGCCACACTGATATTGACCAATGATGGCTTTAGGTATGGGACTATCCGATCTTGTAGGATAGTGGAGAGAATCTTATAGGCGGTACTCAGCAATGTTATACCCCTATAGTTGCTGCTGAAATCTCCCTTCTTATGTATGGGGCAAATTATTCCACGACGCCAACCTTTCGGCATCTTGCTCCCATACGTTCACCACGATTTCATGAATTGCGTGATGTAACGCTGTGCCTCCTGGTTTGATCAGCTCAGCTGGTATGCCATCAGCACCGGGGGTTTTATTTGATTTCAGCTGTCTTATGGCTTTTGCTGTTTTCTCAATGTTTGGAGCCGGCAGCATTTGGTCTTGATTGTGCATTGATGGAGCCTCCAATTCTTCTGTGAGCTGACCATTTAGCAATTCATTGATGTGCACTTCCCATCTATCCAGAATGCCTTTAGGGTCGGTGATCAGATTGCCTCCTTCATCCTTGCAGTGAGTGCGGCGTGGTGTGTATACTGCGGATTATTTACAAACAAAGATCCGAGGATTCGAAATAAGAAGAACGTATCCAGACAACCGAGAAACCAACAACCAGCGAAGTATAGGATGGGCCATAAATGTTTGCATATTTGCAACATGAATAGAAATAAAACTACAAATGTTATTTTGTTGATTAGTTATTTAACGTAATAAACGTTTATTGAAATTTATTTTTTAAAAATGACATCGCCCAGATGTTGGGTGATTCTGGTTATGGCAAGATGACCAGAAGCCAGAGACAAGATGAAGGATACATTTGTCCTTGTCTCCCTAAAGTCGGCCTCTCGCCACCCATTTTTTTTTTTTTTTTTTTTTTTTTTAATAGTCTCAGTTCTTATACCAAGTACAAAGTGTGCATACATTTTTAGACTCTAAACTTTAGCAAATTATACGAGTAAAAACAATGAAGTAGTTGTAATTCGTTGAAAACGAGTCCTTTCAAAAATTGCACCGAAAGCCATTTTCAAACGTATGCGCTAAAAATATGTTATTCTGATTGTTACACCTTTACTGACATAACCTTCCAAGCATGTTAATGTCAACTAGATAAAAAGACATTGGACTGACGTCCACCGACATATTGTTGCCCTTCTGTTCTCTCAGTGCATTTTAAATGATTCATAAACTCGTTTGTGCTACAAAAAAAATGATTTCACTACGGCATGCAGTTTGATGAAACATCCTTGAAAAACAAAAGAGTTCTCGTAGACACTCCCTCCTCTCAATTTACATATTCCTCTATTTCACGCGCCCGCATTCTGAAAACCAAGCACCATCGTTAATTTCATCCCGCGTTAATTTCACTCAAACGAACACTTGAGATATAAATTGCAAATTTCCATTTCTAAACACATCCTCATACTCCAAACTTTTCCAGTACCACTTTGCAACAGCACTTCCCGCAGGGGGAATTCACGTCAATAGGGTTTTCAACTCAATAAATCGCCTTAGCCACGTCATCCTTGTAACGAAATCAAAATCAATTTCTATACGGGGTTGAACTTCAGAACCCTCTCGTCCGAAGGACAACAATTATTTCTCAAGAACGAGAACATCAAAATGTCCTACGACTCAAATGCCTGAGAAAAATTTTATTTATGTTGTCGTTAACTTTTTCTGCAACAGAGAACTGCCACTGCCTTAATGGTGCTTGTCGTGTCACCCTTTTGCAACAATCCATCCGTTCACTGAGGTCTGGCGAAGACCAAGCACTTCAGGGCTCACTCCGCTCTCAATCTTGGTCGCATATTTGACATTTGATAAAGTAAAACCCTCTAATATTCGATGAGGCGTTTTTTATTTCACGAACAACGTTCAGCCCGTCTGCGAGTCTGTTGCATAGGGGAAGGCTGGTTCACAGCTAAGTCTTAAGCTAATTTCGTCTTTCTTTATGGTTGGTATTTATAACAGAATAAAGAATTACCACGCTTTACAAGAACTAAATACAAATAAACAAATAAATACTTCACGGATCTGTGAATGTGAAGTGAATCAACTAAAAAGTGAATGTATGCCTATTGGTACTCAATTTGCTCATGGATCAGGTAAGGATTTAAAAAATTCTATGATTTTAAAATACTTGACAACCAAATTTGCTTTAACAATTTTTGTAGGAGGCGAAACACTTATTTAGCTGTGAATTATAATAAGAAAATATAACTCTTATGTATTCTTCATCTAGCGACTCATGTTAAGCCACAATCCCTTTCAACCAATTTGTCATGCCCCATGAAAATTTACGACAATTGTATAAATAGAATGAATTTTTAGTTTTCTGTCTAACTTTCTGATACTGACATCACGCAGCTTGTAAGGTCATATCAGGTCAGAATATTTTAAAAATTGTCAGGCCAAGAACTTTGACACATAAATATATTAATGTGAACTAGTAATTTTAATTCTCGTACAGACTCATTTATAAGTTGAACCGACACACCATTGGGCAATAAATAACTATTAAAACCGTTGAATTAAGCACGTCTTAAGTAAAGTTGTGTTTGTAAAGTATGTTGCGACTATCAACATTTTGGCAATTTACATCAATGAATTTTTGAAAGAAATAGCATTCCTGGGCCCCCATCTGACTTCTTTCTAAACTCCTACCTCAAAAATCACTGGAAAGGGTTTCCGAAGAGTGTAACCGACGAATTGAAAGCAGAAGCCACATTTCCCTTGTTCGACTTGTTATATAATTAATTTCAATG
This sequence comes from Microdon myrmicae, assembly GCA_963931805.1. NCBI lineage: Eukaryota > Metazoa > Arthropoda > Insecta > Diptera > Syrphidae > Microdon > Microdon myrmicae. The sequence continues at coordinate 87,991,655 of OZ007497.1, forward strand.
AATTATCACTTCCCCTATGAATAGTTAACATCTCGTGTCTTCACGTGCATATCCTTCCCTTCCCTCCAAATCACCAATTTCCCATTACAATTGAATATCCCCAAACACAATAGTTGAATAATTTAAATAAAGTAAAACCCCTATTTTAAAACCACAATCCTATTGTTCGTAGCCATTTTCTCCCTATTTAGACATAGTCTCCCTACCGTCCATAGCCAAGCCCCCTATTAGTCAATTCCGCTTCCTAGAAATTAGGAGTTTTTGGAACCTAGGGAGAACCCAAGGTAAATTAAGGGAAATCAGAGAAGAACTATTTAAATAACAAAACCAGAAATAAAGCCTCCACACTTTAAACAAACTACATCATGTAATCCCCTGTAGGTTCGAAGTGGTAGACACGTTGCCAGGATTGTCAGAAGACGGTTTGTTGGGTAACGACTTTCTGTCGCGTTATTGCAAAGTTAATGGACCAGGAGGTTGTTTGGAATTCCCCCAAACAATCACAAATCCTCAATGTTTCTCCGTTGACTTTGCAAATAAATGCAAGAAAGTAAGCATGGGAAAGCTTAGACAAAAAGCAGCCAAACGGGAAGCCGGACCACAGGGACCTAACAAGGTCGATACTGCGGTCGGAAAAAACCCGAAAACCCTACCCACGCAGGGGAAGGGCTGCGAAAACTGGCCAGCCGCCAGTTACCCCAACAAACAAGCAATAACCCAAAAGCCAAAAGGTGGCAAGGAAGGGGAAGCTTCGGTAGAACGCCTACCAATAAACCCTTCGGGGGTGGAAATCTTGTTTAGTAGACCGGTCATTGTACCAGGGTGCTCAAGGAAGATGATTGGCTCCCCATAAAGATCCGGGAGGAGGTAATCCTAGTACCTAAAGAAGTACAATCGGAAATTTTACTCCCAAATTGTATTTTGAAAAGGGCGAAGGGTGCCCAAATAGGGGCACTCAATATCTTAGATTACCCCCAGACCATTGAGCAGATAATGGTGGAGTTGCTTCCAACAAAGGACTATGCCTTCTTTCCTTTGGAAAACCGGGAGAATATACAGACCGGTAAGCGAGTCAATACGTGAGCGGGAGTTAACTTGAAAAATAAATCAAGTCATCACGTATCCGAGATAAGCCCTTCGGAGGTAGAAAACCTCCAGTTTATAAGACACCTTTTCTTGGAAGGTGAGTTACCTAAAGCATCAATAAAAGATTCGAGATTGACCCAATTACATGAGGAACTTCACTTAGGGAAAAACCTAAGTTCTGAGGAGCGTCAATCGATAGTGGAAATATGTGAGGAGTTCAATGGCATATTCCACTTAAAAGGCGACTAACTGACGTATACCAATGCGATAACGCATGAATTGTCTATGGTACAGGACCAAGCGCCTATAAACCAAATACCATACCGTCTGCCTGAGTGCAAAAGGGAAGTAATTAACGAGCAAGTTCGGGTAATGCTAGAGAATGACATCATTCAACCTAGCAAAAGTCCGTGGAACTTACCCCTCCTAGTAGTTCCCAAAAAAGCAGGCCCCGATGGAAAAGCCCGATGGAGAGTAGTTGTCGATTTCAGAAAACTGAACGACAAAACCATCGAGGATGCGTACCCTCTCCCTAGAATAGAGGATATTTCAGACCAACTCGGTCACTCACGCTACTTTTCCACGCTTGATTTAGCCAGTGGCTACCATCAGGTCTTAGTCGATCAGATGGATCGCGACAAGACAGCCTTCAGCACTAATTACGGGCATTATGAGTTCAGACGTATGCCATTCGGGTTAAAGGGAACCCCGGCTACGTTCCAGAGACTCATGAACCATGTCCTCACTGGGTTGCAAGGTATCGAATGCTTTGTATATCTGGACGACATTGTCATCTATGGGAAAAACCTAGAGAACCATAATGACAAACTCCAGAAGGTATTCGAACAATTGAGATACCACAATCTCAAATTGCAACCCGAAAAATGTAGATTTTTACAAAAAGAAGTAGTCTACCTCGGACATATTTGTTCTGAAAAGGGGGCAATGCCAAATCCCGACACAACAGCTAGTATCAGAGATTTCCCCATTCCCAAGACGGTAAAGAACGTCCAATCATTTCTAGGACTGGCGAACTATTATCGAAAATTTGTTCCAAATTTCTCGAGGATAGTGCGCCCCTTAACAAACTTGTTAAGGAAGGACGTTAAATTCACCTGGTCAGACAAATGCCAACAAGCATTTGATAAAGTAAAAGGATTATTGATTTCGCCGCCAGTATTAATCTATCCAGATTTCACCAAACCTTTTAATCTGACTACCGATGCGAGCAGCGAAGTACTTGGTGCCGTGCTATCGCAAGGGGAAAAAGGCAAAGATCAGCCTATAGCTTATGCAAGTCGAACCTTGAATAAAGCGGAAAGAAATTACTCCACCATTGAGGGGGAGTTCCTAGCCATTGTGTGGGCGACTAGAAATTTCCGCTGTTATTTACAAGGGCGAAGGTTCACCGTATATACGGAGCATAAGCCACTGAAGGGAGTTTTTAACGTGAAAGACCCCACGTCACATTTAACGAAATTCCATCACAAATTATCGGAGTTTGATTACCAAATAGAGTACAAACCCGGTAAATATAACACCAATGCGGATGCTTTAAGCCGCATCCCGCAAGGTTGTGATGAAACTCCCAAACTACAGAGATGCAATGTAGTAACACGCGCCCAAGCAAAAAAGCTAAGGGAAAGCGAAGGATCCCCGGGAAGTCAAACAAATGACGAGTCTGATTTACCAGATAATCCCATTCCTCCCTGCACGGAAAAAGGAATGGAGATAACAAAACCTGAGGATATCCAGTTACTGCTACGGGATTACCATGATCCTCCTTTGGGCGGACACCAAGGAGTGATAAAAACCTATAACATGATTCGTAGGAACTTTTGGTGGAAGAACATGATGCGCGACATTAAAGTCTACATTAAGAAATGTAAGGATTGTCAAACCATGAAATCTTCCCCAACCCTACCGATGCCCATGGTAATCACCGACATTGCAAAGAGGTCTTTCGACAAGGTATATTTAGATATAGTCGGCCCTCTGGATCGAACTCCAGCAGGCAATACATATATACTAACCTTTCAAGACAATCTGTCTAAGTATATAGATTGCTACGCCTTACCCAATACGGAGGCAGAAACGGTAGCCACGGTCTTCTTTGACCAAATAGTTGCTCGGTATGGTGCTCTGAAGCAATCTTTATTAGAAAAGGGATCAATCATAAAGTAATATATAGTGGAGAAGTGCGCAGGTTCCGGGTGCCTGGAAGCCTGTATCGTCCGCATACCCCTTCAGCAAGGAAGGAGTTTGTATGCGATTGCGGTCTATGCACCTGAGGAGCACCAACATAATCTATTTATAGCAGAGCTCGAGACTCTCTTCCGATGCTTACAATTGCACCTGGGCAAAAATTACTTTATCCTAGGGGGAGATATGAACGCCAAGCATAAAAATTGGGGAAATCACATATCTAATGCCAGAGGAAATCAGTTGGCTAGCTGGTTAGATCAGTTTCATATTGAATATAGAACTGGCCTGCTAGCTACCGAATATCCATCGTTCCCTAGAGGTAGATCGTTCTTAGATATCTTGCTAATCGACTCTCGACTAAAATTACTTAACACCAACAGACGAAACACAAACTGTTTACGGACAATTGAATACAATAGTGACCACTGTGCATTCACGGCAGTAATAGAGCTTCCGAACGAGCTCGCAGATCTGGAGGAATTCGTGATCCCGCAACCCTATAACTACAGGGCAGTGCGATGGCCGCGGTTCACCAGATCATTAACAAGAGAACTGCGTTCGAATGACTTTAATCTAAACAGAAACCTGACAAATGACGAAATCGACAAATACATTCAACAAATGGACGAAACCGTAAAACGAACAATGGACAAAACAATTCCCAAAACAACAGTTACAGATCACATTAACATGTACAGAAACGCAACAATAAACCGCACTCCACAAGAAAAAGAGCAGACTGCTATCGAAATTAAAACAATTACACAGACAGTTTACAGACAGACAAGACCAGGAGATAATATCACTGAAATCTCAATTAAAAAACCTCCAACAATTACTTAAAGCTAATTATAGATTAGCAACAAATTTGTATTGGAACAACAGAATTCGAGCTATAAAAACTAATAACCCGAATATGTTCCCACGAATAAATAAAATATTCAGGAGAAATAATCAAAACGAGATTCAGTGTCTCCAAATTCCACGTACTGAGGTAAACAAGCAGCTGCTAACCAACATTGGCATAGATGCAGAGAACGCTATCTTCAATAGTGAGCTCTTCGTGATCGAAGATCCTTTGGAAAAGGTGAACGCTGTGGGAGCTGTCTTTCAGGAAATGTACAAGGTGAATGAAAGCATTCATCGAAATCATGACCTGGAGGACAGAATTCGACTGAATCACCTGCACCTTCGGAATGAAATTTCACATTGGCAATCGGAGAATCCGGGTTTTACGGAATTCAGTGACGATAATCTGTCAATTGACATTAATGCCAATGGTGGGGCTAATAGCCTTTTAATCACAAGGGAAGGAATCCAGAGTATCTTCGACTCATTAAGAAGCAAAAAGTCAGTGGGAATAGATGGAGTACCTAACATCGTACTCAAGAACCTGCCCCCAAAGGCAATAGACATATACACGGTCCTGTTTAACAACGCGTTGAATAATGCATATTATCCAGCGCGTTGGAAAACGGCTATCATTCAGCCCATCCCAAAAAAGGGCAAAGACTGTACAAACCCAATGAACATGCGTTCGATAAGTTTACTCCCAAGCATCAGTAAAGTATTTGAAAAAATCATTAACAAAGCTCTGCTAAAATGGGTAGACGACAATAGCATTATTCCAAATAACCATTTTGGCTTTAGGGCGGGTCATGAAACCACACATGCCGCAGCTAAACTGGTCTCCGACATACAATGGAATAAATGTAGGAACCAATGCACAGGTGCCTGTCTGATCGACTTGGAAAAAGCCTTTGATACCGTCTGGATCGAAGGGTTGTATTACAAACTGGTCAGACATGGCATACATAAGCCTTTACTATATGTACTTTACGATATGTTAAAGGACAGGAGGTTCGTGGTCAAAAGTGGTAATGTGACCTCTAATAAAACGTATAATATCAAGAATGGCTTGCAACAGGGTGCGGTACTCTCTCCGATTCTTTTTAACATTTACATTAGCGACTTATTAGATGCTCTTCCGCAGGCTATTGCGTACGCAGAAGATCTCATAATTTACAGAACAGCTCCGAAAGTTGAGATCATAAAGAGTTTAATACAGCGAGACTTCAACATAGTGCAGCGCTATTGCGATGACTGGAAGCTTAAGATCAACTTCCAGAAATGTGAAGCCATCCTATTTAGAACTCCATTATATAAAGCCACGTACGACACAAGGAAAAACTGGCGAAAGCTAGTTATCGTGGGACCGCATGGAGATAAACTGGAAACCAAGAGTTTAGTTAAATACCTGGGCATCTGGCTAGACCAATATCTGTATTTCAACAGACATGTAGAGGCTGCTTTGCTCAAAGCGAGGAAAACTTTCGCTATGACAAGGAGGCTATTTCACAGTAGCCAACTTGACAGCAAGGTAAAAGTCATATGCTACATGACACTAATCAGGCCAATGCTCGTATATGGTTGCCCAGTATGGTTTAACATAGGTCCAAATTTGATGGAAAAGATTCGGGTGTTCGAAAGGAAATGTCTGAGAACCTGTCTCAGATTATATCGAACACCGGAATCGGAATACAAAAAGTACTACTCAAATGAGACTTTATATAATGAAGCCTGCATAAATAGGGTGGATAATTTTATGATTAAATTAATCAGAGGACATATTGCGAGAGCAATAAGCTCGTCCAATGACCTAATTTTCGGGGCTTATTATCCAAATACCCTGTACTATGAGAACGTGCGTCGCAACGGTTTTGTTCCACCAGAGGCGTTCCTTGATTTGGACATGAAAGGGCTTATACAGGATATATCCGGAATTCCGCTGATCTATCATGTAAGTAGATCATCCGTAGACGGGCGATTGTGCTACGACCGGGAAGTAACGCGCACCGAAGAAGAGCTCCTGCGCTTCAGTAGGGCTATCTCCCACAGAGACCGGGACGATAGTATTAGACAGCGTCAACAGTTCTGGTGGTTGAATGGCATATAAAGACCTGGATACCAAAGTCGGTATAGAATCACACTATCATCAGCTAGCTTACATAGACTTAGCTTTTCTAGAATTAGGGTAGTATAAGATTTAAGTTAAGTTAAGCTAAGTGATTTTACATAAAATTAAAAAAAAAAAAAAAAAAAAAAAATAGGTAAGTTAAGTAAGTTAAATTTTAAGAAAAAAAAACAAAAAAAATTGACAAAGTTTGTCAAATTTTTCTTTGTCTTTCAAATAATTATAAGTATTGCCACAAAGTTCTGTCGCCGAAAGGCAAATTATACAAATATTAAGTAATGTTTAGCTTAGAGCGTCTGCGAAGGACCAGTAAGTTATTATATAAGATATTTAAGCTAGAATTTAAGCATTTTTTGTCTAGCCTTTAATTTAGAAACTAAGAATATAGAAAGAAAATAAAAAAATGTTTAAAAATGAAAAAAAAAAAGAATGATCTTTGCCTATTTCCCCTTGCGATAGCACGGCACCAAGTGCTTCGCTGCTCGCATCCGTAGTCAGATTAAAGTCTTTGAATAATGAAAGTGAAAGTTATAAAGAAAGGTAGGAACCAAATTGTAATGTAAATTGTCAATTGTAATATAAATGATACAATAAATTGTTATAAATTGTACTATAAATTGTTTGTTAAATGGTGGTTTAAATATAAATGATTTAACAGAAAAATTGTTATAGAATTGTACTATAAATTGTTTGTTATATAATGTTATATAATATAAATGATTTAAAAGAAGTAATATTATAAATAAAGTGTTTGTTTATGTGCCGGGATTTTCTCCCATTAACTTTTAGTTAAACCAGTTCTAAAAAACAACAATCACGTCAATTACGAGGGTCGCCTCTTATGTTTCGGGATTTGGCAACCCTAGTGTTGCAATCCGGCAATTGACAGCTCTGTCGTAAAGTTGGACATTTTTGAGGTTATACCCACTCAGAACGTTTTGACATACGAGCGCTGTTTGTGTTATTTACAGTAACTTAAAAGATTCATCTCGGCCCAAAAATGGAATTAAATCGTCAACATTTTCGTGCGATTATTTTTTACAACTTTCGGCGTGGATTAACTCAGCAACAGTGCATGGATGAACTTAATTCAATTTTTGGCGATGAAGCTCCATCAAGGACCAGTGTTTATCGATGGTATGTGAATTCAATCGTGGTCGTAGTTCACTCCAAGATGAATTTCGTAAAGGTCGTCCAAAATCAGTTGTTGTTCCGAAAACCATTGATGCTGTGCGCGAACTGATATTGGAAGATCGTCATGTGATCTATCGTGAGATTGAGATAACCTTAGGCGTTAGTGGGACCAGCACACATTCAATATTGCATAAACATTTGACTGTCAAAAAAATTTGTTCGCGTTGGATCCCACACAATTTGTCAATCGCCCAAAAAAAGGCTCGTGTCAATTGGTCGAAAGAAATGCTCAAAAAATACGGTCGCGGTGCTTCGAAACACGTCTATGACATCGTGACAGGTGATGAATCGTGGATTTACGCGTATGAGCCCGAAAGTAAACAGCAGTCGACTGTCTGGGTGTTTCAAGATGAGCCAAATCCAACAAAAGTTGTTCGCGCACGAAGCACTTCCAAGCAAATGGTCGCCTGTTTTTTCGGAAAAACTGGACATGTCGCAACTACTAGAACAACGCAGAACAGTCAATTCTGAGTGGTACACAACCATTTGTTTGCCAGTTGTCTTCTAAGAAATCAGGAAAACCAACCGCCGAAGACGGATCACTCTTCACCACGACAATGCGAGCTCTTACACATCGGCTGCGACAACTGCATTTTTGAGCACCCAAAACATCGATTTGATGGGTCATCCGCCGTATAGTCCTGACTTGGCACCGAATGACTTCTTTTTATTCCCGTACGTAAAAAACAAACTGAGAGGTCAACGTTTTTCGACACCTGAAGAATCGGTTGCTGCATTCAGAATGCATGTGTTGGAGATACCTCAAACAGAGTGGCGAAAGTGCTTCGACAATTGGTTCAAACGCATGCAAAAGTGTATAGGTCTTCATGGGGAATATTTTGAAAAACAATAAAGTGATTTTCGATGATCAATATTTGTTTTTGTTCTCTAATCCCGAAATATAAAAGGCAACCCTCGTAAAGAAGACTCGGGGTAAGTTTTGTGACACAAAACAAATAAAATAATTGTTAAAAAACCTTTAACAGACTTAAGAATTCCTCCCCATCATTTAACTATAAATTGAATAGCACGATAATAAACAACTTCTGAATCGTGACGACGAACAATTGTAACTGATAGAGCGTGATTGGGTTATTTTAGGAAGTTTTTTGCTCGGGCAATTGTATAGGATGAATTTTAGTAACAGTGGAAGTTCCATAAAGTTGCTGCAAATGATGTAAGAAAAAATACACATCTGCGAGTGGCATTCTTCCTACTGCTTCCTAGATTTACCCATCATCAGTTGCAAAATAGATAACTTGTTTCACGTAGGGGCCTACATGCCTGAAGTTGAGTACGAGTATCATTAATTTACATAAAATTCACCTACATTAGCAACTGATAACGTAATCACCTAGTAGAATTTATCACACATGAAAAGGCATTCAGGGACAGAATTTTTCCAAGCCAATGATGTAACTGTTAAAAGTTCTCGCAATTTTTTACCATCATTTGCATATCTGTAATCCACAAATCCTGTATAATTGTTTCTTCGCACAGCTGCACACAAAAGTCTATTTATATCATTCTACTGTCAACAACATGTGGGAACTAGGAATGTAAGGTGGAAAACTGTCAACAGCAATCTTGCATGCGTATGTATCTTTACGATACAAAACACCACCTGCAAGAATTTATATTAGAATAAGTGAAATTATTGGCGCAAGGCTTATAACCTTGCCCGTAAAAATAAATTATTATGGAAAATTTAACAGGCCTCGAGACTTGCTAAATAAGACCAAGACCGGATCCCGGTTGTAGTGCCGATGATGATGAAGTGAAATTATAGTAAAGGATATAAATAGATAGTAATATTGATAGCCATGTATGACTTACTTTCTGTCACATATCCTTTTTGTGTTCAGGAATGTATCGTCTTCTGGTTGCTTCGAAGTCATTTCATGTCGAAAGTTCGAAAAACGAGTTCGAATAGCTTTCGAGAAAAATAAATTGACTAAATCGAGAGACTTTTCGACTGTCGATGTTTTAGTCGATTAGTTATAATATAATATAATATATAATATATAATAATATAATTTCACAGATACTTATGAGAACTTGGAGAGCGAACAGAAAAAGGTCAATGCATACACAGGATTAGATGTCTGTCAGCTGGTGTCCCGAGAAGGGATTCTTCTGTCATATGAAGCACGTAAACCAATGTAGAAAAATGTAGAGGCTAGCCACAAAAACATCACCATTAACTAATCCCAAGATGAAGTACTGTAGTGGTCTTTATTTGGCATCAACAAGGATGCGGGTTCAATAAAAACATCACCGTTGAGAAGACAAGAACACTAATTTCACCAGAGAAGATTGTAGAAGCGAAACACGGCATTGAGTTCCTTTATTGGTGATATGTCGCTATCGACACGTGCGATGACCCTTCGAGCTGCGCACAGTCGTCCTACTGCTAACAGCAGCTTTTCGCCATGAAGAAGCAAAGAATAAAACGGTTGGTGTTGGCGTTGAGCATTGTTTTTTTATTGTTCAAATTTTTCTTTCTGTTTTAAAGTTAAGAATGTTAATTGCGATTAAAGGCACATATTATTATTAAAGGAGAGTCAAAGCACTTTGTAAAGTCGAATTGGACTAATCGCGACACTGTTCATTTATTAATTAACCGTTCAATTTGCCATGCGATCAACAGAGCAAGAATTGCCAAAAAAAGGATCTTGTGGCGGTTTCGCCAAACCCCACGGCCCACTTACCTAAAAAACCCCGCATATCCGCAACCCAACTCCCATTGTCCCCCGCCAATGCAATCGCATGGCCACCTGAAAATATTTCCTCTTCCAAGGACAATTAATGCATACAAGCATTACCTAAAATTTCTAAAAAGAATTTTTCCTACATGGGCATTCACACATTATCAATGCATCTCTGCATTAGCGACCCAAAAACCGAATTTCCAATTAGTGTAGATATTCACACTATAGTTCGATCCTGCCGTCGCCATAGATGCCATGCATAATTGAGACAGATGGTATGCACAACCGTCATTGTGTATCCATCTAAATTACTTTTTGAAGACTTGCAACTATTGATTCAGTTGCAAGCACTTCTCGCGGAAATATTTCGTTGTTTGAATCTTCAAACAATTACCGACGTCACGCTTTGCCGTCGGATTGGATTCAATAGCATAAACATATGCAAACAAGAGAATCCGATTTTTCCAGTCGGAAGAGAGACGGACGATCTCTATTGTATAATTTATCGCAATCCCTTTTAGCATCTAATGAGTGGCTGCTATTTAGACAGCTGACCCTCATTATCGAAAGATGCCTTAGGTCGTTTCCCCTTTGCTCTTTTTCCCTCGTCGTAGGTTCCGTTTATCCTTGGTTAAGCGCATCGATGAATACGGTGATGTGTATGAACACACACATACACCACCGCGTCCCAGAGATCGCCTTCTATTGGTGACTGGTCAAAGGAAATTTCATTTCCTTCTCACCACACCACCAGAAACTCACCCCAAACGATTGAATATCGTTGAGTCCTTTACCATCCGCTGACCGCCACGACCATACCGCTCCCACTCTCCGTCCCGCGGCGGAGAGCGTAGATATACAGAAGTCGTGGCTAGTATTGAGTCGAATACGGCAATTTTAATTATAATGATTAGTGTAATTCCAGTCCGTTGCCTGTAATTGTAGAATCGGTCTTCTGTAATCACCAAATTCAATAAATAATAAACTAACTCGAGCGTTTCATTTAACTGTCTTGTGGCGGAGTTTTACTTCTTGTGTTAGTAATATTTTCGGCTGAAGGATCGATGGCGTCTCATTGTTCCGCATTCGTGCGGCCCGCGGATGAAAACAGTTTTCTTTTGGAACATCGGCCAATCTTCTTATAGTGATGATGGAGGAAGAAGGGAATCAGCGCCGTACGCCGGGGCAACATACTTCTTCCCCACAATGTCACTTTACCGGAACGGGAAGCGCACTCCACGGAGGATGAATTTTGACTCACGCAGCGTCCCCGGTACGTGTGCGCGGTTCCAAGGTTACTATCTGACACCGCGACGATTCTAGATGTTGTTTCGCGCGGATATCACTCTTCAAGATGCACACAAACAGGAAGAGGGCCTGTACATCGGAAGGACAGTACTTCATATATCAACTGCAGTCGAATAAGGAAAAGCGACAACAAAAACTGACTAAACGTACAACAGTGATCCGACCCCGGCACCGCGTCACTTCACTAAACGATATTTGAATTCAGCTAGGTCAGCTGTGCAAATAAATGGTCGCTCGTATAGTGGCCGAAAAAGGTTGCTATGTTTAAACTAGCGATTCGTTGATGGAGGATATTATGTCAACAGAAACGCTATTTCGGGGGTCATACGCTACGCGGGACATGATCATTGCTATGATTGTTTAAATAACAATCATGGGTCGTGTGCAACTCGATGATCGTTTATCGCTTGTGCGACCGATCATAAGAAATTTAACTTGCAGATGTGCAAGCATACAACTTACCTAGGGTGGCTATCGACCAACGGAAGGTAGGAAAAAGATAAACACAGTGAAATTACTGTGTGTTTGGTTTAGAAACAGATCGTGGGACACGGCCGTTGATTTGATTGTTTAAACAACAATTATGATCATGTCTACCTCGATGATCATTATCGGCTTAGGCGATCAATCATCGGAAATTTGGATAGCAGATGTGCAAGCAAGCAAGTTGCTTGCGTTTCTTTTTTTGGACCAACGGATTGTTGGGACAAGAACACAGAGGGATTGGCGTGTGTTTGGTGGGCATGTGGCCGCCCATATTAGCCGATCGGTTCATGACCGGTGAGCCGAGATGGTTTAGTTGATGCCATGTGTTTGATGCCACGGCAAGTTGGTAATCTTGCTGTGGGCTTATGTTTCAGGTATGAACCGATTAAAGGTGAGCTTTGAACGGCTCATATTCAGGTAAGAGGCTTTGGTGGGTACGGTATTTGCAGGTTGGGAACGGGGAGTTGGGTAAAACGATGGATGGTTCTTCGGCCGCCTTAAAGAACCCCCACAGTACCCCTACCTTGGAGGCATGTCAAACCGAAAAGCTATAACTGTACCTTTGTCTCAACTTGAACATCAAACTTACCATAAGAGTTATTGCGTGTCTACAGGACCCTCAATAAACTCTTAAAATTCACTTTTCATCATTTACGAAAAAGTTAAATGCCACCTTATACCGGGTGGGACAAAATGAACGTTGTGGTTTGAATTCCTTATACCTTTTTACCAGGTGTACCGGTCTGAAGTGAGCGTCAAGATACAAATGTATCGATAGGGAACGTTTGTTGTGAACGAGCCCTTATATTTTTTTTATTTGATTGCTATGACATCTGTCAAACATATCTAGTATACATCAAGTCATTGTACAAACAACATCATTCTTTTTCGAATTTTGTGCCAGAAAATGATGATTTGCGGAAACCATTAATTTTTTGTTTTCATTTGAAAAAAAGTGCTGTAGAGTCGCATCGAATGCTTGTCGAGGCTTGTGGTGATCATGCTCTATCGGAAGCAACATGCAAAAAATGGTTTAAGCGGTTCAGAGATAATGATTTTGATGTGCGAAATAAAGAACGTGGAAGACCACCAAAGAAGTTTGAAAATGCCGAATTGCAATCAATATTGGATCAAGAGGACACTTTAAGTCAAAAACAAATGGCACATATGTTAAATGTTGCACAATAAACAATTTCTGTCCTTTTAAAAGCTATGGGAAAGATCCAAAAGTGTCGAAACTGGGTGCCACATATTCACCTCATGTGGCCAAACCCAAAAAATCATGGGTACATCCAGGAGAAACGTCAACATCAACTGCAAAGCCTGATCGGTTCGCAAAAAAGACAATGCTCTGTGTTTGGCGGGGCCAGAAGGGGGTGGTGTATCATGAATTTCGAAAACCTGGCGAAACTGTTGATACCGACAACAAATGATCAATTTGAACCATGTATTGATCGAAAAACGACCAGAATGAGCCACAAGACACGGAAAGGTAATTTTGTTGCATGATAATGCTCCGAGTCATACAGCAAAACCCGTCAAAGAAACAATAAACGCTCTCGGCTGGGATGTGTTACCCCGCCCGCCGTATTCACTAGACTTGGCTCCTTCCGACTACCATTTGTTTTCATCGATGGGACACGCATTGGCTGAGCAGCATTTCAATTCCTACGAAGAAGTCAAAAATTGGGTCTCCGAATGGTTTGCCTCAAAAGACGACCGGTTTTATTGGCGTGGTATCCACGAATTGTCAGAAAGGTGGTCGAAATGTATAGAAAGCAATGGCCAATACTTCGAATAAAATGTTTTTTACTATCCCATTTACAATTAGTTTTATTTAAAACATGCTCACTTCATACCGGTACACCTGATATAAAACAAAAAAAATTGAATTTTTGAAATTTTCAAACCACTGTTACGGCCACAACCACCCATCCCATAAAACCTACCTCTTTGGAGCTAAGCTCCATCATTAATCGCGGATACAGGAAATATCGCGGTATCAATTAAATACCAAACAAATTGAATTTGCCCACATTGAATTTAAGTTGAATCCAAGAAGTAAAAGAACGAACCATATGTTCAACAGGCAAAATCCCCTGGATCCAAATCTGTGGACCAGATGACCAACTTTCAAATAAAGTTGTTGAGAATTATAAATTGCACGTCTGCAATTTTATGATCCTTCAAAGGTTTGTTTACCCAAGCCATTTCCCACAATGAACATCCTTCCCCATTCGCCTAGAAGAAATAAACAGGCGCCATAAAATGAACTGCATATTCACCTAGGCGCAATTGAGCCCTTCCTTTGTACCGATTTCCCACGGATGAGATTCTGGACCATGCGGTTAAAGAAAACAACAAACGCAATAAAACGAACTGCACGTTCACCTAGCGCTATTGTTCTTTTCCTGTGTACCGACTTCTCACGGAAGACATCCTGGCCCATGCGGTTAAAGAAAACAACAGGCGCAATAAAACGGACTACACGTTCACCCAAGCAGCTAACAATACAAAAAAAGGGAATCAGAAATGTGCATTAACACGATGCACTATTGATTTTTCTTTTGTGTTTGATATACCGCAAAGTGGATCAGGCGGGAAAAAGGAGATATCCTTTTATCTGCCGGAGGAAACAAAGATTTCGATCCAGGAAAAAGGAAATGAGAAAACCACTAGAGATGGTGGGTTTTGAAGACGTAGGCCGAGAGGGTCAAAGTCGAGTTGGTTTCTGAATATTGACCGTTACGGTAAGGGAGAGTGCGTTGAGTTCGTGTACGAGGAGACTCGTAGAAAAATAATTGGTGAAGTCGTCTCGCTACAGTAATTCAAAATAACCGAAATTCGTGTTATCATATAAGTGAAAAGATTCTTTTTAATTGTGGACCAAATAATTTAATGAGAATGAATTAAAGTAATAAACCACAAATAGTTTAGTGTAATAAGTACAGTAATTTAAAATAAGCGAAAAATGTAACTATTATTGTGAGAGAAAAGTTTGTGCAGTTAAATAAATTTTACTACCAAACAAAAAACAATTACAACCGTGTTTTATTTAAAGTGTGTGTGGTGTACAGCGTGGATGCTGAGGAAAAACTTTACACCACTGTGTTCGCGAATTTATTTTCCGCGAATTCAAACCTCGATCCTGGCCTTTTGGAGCCACCTGTGATCGCGCCGTTACGGTCTTCAATGTGGGATGTGAGATTTCGTCCGCGCATTATTCAACGCATTCTACGTGAACTGGATTGTTGGAAGGCAACCGGGCCGGACGGAATACCGCCAATAGTCCTTAAGAACTGTGCGCCAGAACTGCCGCCGGTTCTTGGCAAACTCTTCCGGTTATCTTATGCACGGAGGACATTTCCTGCCTGCTGGAAAATCGCCCGACTTCAGCCAATCCCAAAGACGGGAAAAAAGTATCTCCCACAAAATTACCGTCCGATAACATTACTGTCTACTTTATCTAAGGTGATGGAAAAGATCACCAATACTGGGTTAGTTAAGTATCTGGAGTGAAACGGACTTCTAAATGATCGTCAATACGGATTCCGTGGCAGGCGATCCACGGGAAACCTTTTGACACTTATAACCGACATATGGACATCTGCGATTGAGCGGCATGGTGAGACAAGGGCGGTCGCATTGGGTATCTCTAAAGCTTTTGACCGCGTCGGGCACGGGGCATTATTGAGCAAACTTCGTTCATATGGACTTTCCCAACAGCTTTGCGATTGGGCGAAGAGCTTCCTCGAAAATCGATCGATCCGGGTTGCTGTGGACGGCGAGTGTTCAGAACAGTGTTCTGTTAATTCGGAGGTGCCCTAAGGTTTCATTATGGCTCCAACCTTGTTCTTGCTTCACACAAATGATTTGTTGGCGACAACGGATAACAAAGTGTTCTGTTTTGCGGATGATAGTACGTTTGTTTCCTCCTTTTCGAGTGTTCGGCCGATTAGTACATCTGCCTCGCATCATCTGAGATGTAGACAGATGGACTCTCTGAATCAGAATCTACATAAGGTCTTGCAGTGGGGAAGGGCCAATCTCGTCGACTTCAATGCAGCGAAGACACAATATACAACATTCACAAAGAAAAGTGGGTCATCGGTTCCACAGCTGATGATGAATGGCCGGGCTCTCAAGACTGAGGAAAGCTTGAAATTGCTCGGCGTCACGGTCTGTTGGAATGTATCATGGCATAAACACGTGTCGAGTATCGTCAGGTCAGCCTCAGGAAAACTGAGTTATCTTTTTAGAGCCAAGAAATATTTTACTCTGGCCCAACTTCTTCTCCTATATAAATCCCAAATTAGACCCACGCTCCAATATTGCTCTCATGTTTGGAGCTTGGCTCCTAAACATACCCTCGACCTACTTGAGAGCATACAGAGACGAGCGATCCGCGTGATGGGGGACTCGGCGCTGACGTCGGGACTACAGCCGCTATCACAACGAAGGCGCGTAGCCGACCTTTGTCTGTTTTACAGATATTATCACGGGTGCTGTTCTTCGGAGATTCGTGGTATTGTAAAAAAAGAAAAATGGGGTAGCGGGAGGCCGGCTTTATGGAGACAAGGACAAATGCGTCCTTCATCTTGTCTCTGGCTTCACATCCGTGAAGATGTTGGGCTCGATCTCAAGATATCTAAAAAGAAAGGGGAAGGAGGTATCTAAGGATAGTGTGGATAGGGTTAGTTCAATTCGTCTCTAACTACTTGGATGGAGGGATGGTGGGAAAGAAATCGTACAAGACCGGTAGGTCTTGAGTGCGGTAGTAAACGCAGATCACGTCTTTGGCGTCTGATAATCTGTGCTTTGGTCGGTGTGTGTGTGCGTGTGTGTGTGTGTGTGTGTGTGTGTGTGTGTTGTCTTGTACTGTGCGTGCGTGTTTGTAGTGTGTCAGCAGTAGACTCTATGGGATGCGCCCAGGAATCCTCTATTATAAAGGAGAATGTTGTTGGGAAGGGGGCTTTCTTCAGTTTTGTACTGAAGAAGAAATTGTGGTGGTCTGATCCGAGGAGATCGAAAGAGAGAGGGGTCAAGAACGCAAGACTCCCGTACAAGTGGGTTCTCGCTGTTCTGAGTGCTTTCGTGGTATTTGTATGATAATTGTAGCAAGTACTCGTCGATAGGGATAATGGAGGCACCTTCGTATAGATGAAAGTTCCGGTAATGGCGACCGTCAGGCCTTCTAAAGTGGTTGATGCATCTTATGAGGAGTTTCCTTTCGAAAACTCGAAGTCTTTCCATGTGGACCGAAGATATGCAGGACCATATGGGAAGGGCGTATGATATTCGAGATCGGATTAACTGCTTATAGAAAATAAGCCTAACTTTGGTGTCAACTTTGTTGCTCCACTTCAAGATGTCGTGCAGTTGCTTAGACCGATCGAGGCCCCTTTGAAGAATGTGGGTCACATGTTTGATGAAATTCATTTTTGGGGTATAGATGACCCCAAGATATTTCATCCTGTCCTGTGGTCTAATCGTAGTACCTCCTATTTGTATTCGAATATCCTGTGAATATCGAGAAGTAGGTTGGGAGTGTTTGCTACGCAGAATTATAGCTACTGCTTTGGATGGGTTAAGTCGAATTTTCCATCGACTGTAATACTGATACAGTTCGTCCAGATGACGCTTGAATCGGTTTGTTGCGAGTTTTGGGCTTTTAGAGGGTTCGTGGTTTTGTTCCGCGCAATTCGGCTTATATGCACTCCACAAGACAATCCGATGGATCGCACCAGTTTGCGGTTCATCTCCCGACGGTGTGAACATTCCTGCATCAGAATTCGTTCCGTTACAGAGCGGGGAAGCTGTGGAACACCCTTCCCACGCGAGTGTTCCCGGAGCGTTACAACCTGCAACTGTTCAAAAAGAACTGCAACAGTTATTTGATGGCATCTCGGGGCGCCCACTCGGCGCTATAGGTCCGCCTCTCCCGGGAGAAGTGTAATAAAAAAAAAGAAAAAAAAAGACAACAACATAATACCACGAAAAGAAGTCCAACGATGGACATTCCATTGGATTTTTTTTTTACTTGAAGTCCGTATTGATTTTAATTCAAAATCAAAATATACATTTTCCTTTATGTACTGGCTTTATGCAAGCAGTCTAATAAAAAATATCTAGTGTTTTGTTATGCCTTTCGACGTACAATGACTTTTGCCATTCGATCGGACTATTTTTCGCGGTTAGACGATTGCCAAACTTCTTCTTTAGTAGGCAAATTGTGTGACTAGCTGGACGACATGTGGCTCCATTTTGTTGGAACGATTACCAACATCATCATCATCATCGGCACTACAACCGGGAACCTTGTTAAATTTTCCATAATGATTTGTTTTTTCCGGGCCAGGTCATTAGTCTTGCGCCAGAATCACCAACATCAATTCCTTCTAATTTTGGCAAAAAATAGTCTTCTAACATGCGGCAATAACAAACTCCATTGATCGTAAATGGCGACCATTTACATCGACGAAAAAATACAGTACAATCGCACTTTTGGCTTGAAATCTCACCTCACCTCACGGTCTTTTTTTGTGGACGCAATACAGTCTCTTGAAGCATATGTGGGTTTGTTCCTATCCACAAATGTATATTTTGCTTATTCACAAAATCATTAAACCAAAAACATTTATCCCTGAAGATGATTTTTCGATGAAAATTGATAGTAGACTTTTTGACACTGCCAGATACTGGAAAAAGTTTAAGGGTGCGTTCGTACTGAAATACGAAGTTGTTATGTCCCTTTTGAACACCATTTTATTTCATCCAAGGTTGTTTGTCTTTTTTTACAATTATAGGTATCGGTAAAGTGGAATTAATAAAGCCAACTTATTCGAGAACGTTTTACTAGACATTTATTTGGCTACATAAAGAACCTATCAACGTAGAAGTCACTTACACTAAAAGCTGTATAACAAATTTCATTGAGATGTCTCATTTTTAGTTATCACCCGTCAAATTCATAAATACCGGCGACACTGAACCCGCTGTACAACGTGAGAGTCAAATGAAAAATTTCCTTATCGACCTAGTCTATATCGACTTATGCACCTTTTTCACACATAGATTACCATCTAAAAACCTCCTCAATTAGATAGTGTATAACTAAAGCCGATAATGAAGAGTATTTATTTTCTAAAGACATCCGGTTGTTAATTAAATGTATGTGCAACTACAGTCTAACTACAAATCATTATTCTTACATTGTAAGCAAACCAATGTCAAATAATAGAGTGCTAACTACCATCTATAGCAAACTTAATTATGGAACTTCCCTAATTCGAAGCCATCTAGACGGCTCTATCCTGAAGCAAGAAAGTAATCAACCAGGCAATTAAGTGCCGAGAGTAAATCAACGAGTGGAACACAAGAACCCACAGGTGCCCTGGTGAAAGTGAGATATCGTAAAGTCGGATGTGGTAGTTTTCACCTCAAACGGAAATGCATTTGCGCCAGGAACGATGTGTTCACCAGTCTTAAAATCGAAATTAAATAGGGTGCAGACCAGCGGAAATTGATAAGATACTAAAGACCTGCACTAAGATTCAATTTGGTTTTAATTGACTGTAGTATGATTGATATTCGAGATTACAGTGATCATCTAGATGTCTTGAAGGCCAAAGCAGAATCAAGAGGGTATCACTCAACGCCACATAAACAGAAATAAATATAATAAATAACAAACTAACGATCTAATAATTATACTTGATTAGTAGTGTCACCACGGTTAAGTTTTCATAAGAAAGTCTGAAGAAAACATTGATAGTCTAAAGACCTATTATCGCTGAGTCGACCTCAGCTATAAGTCTGGGTATGGAAGTAACCTACACCAGACTAGTGCTAATTGACTTCAGAATGACCAGTAGGCATAACACATATAAAACGTATATATAACAACCGCTTATCAAAAAAAGTTAAATGACATTTACATGCGTTTATTCATGACCTATTTAATAAGAACTTCCGCAGATGCGCTTCTATCGTAAGGATACCTACGCATGTAATATTACAATTTACCTTCCTAGTTCGTATGTATTTTTGACAGCAGAATCATATAAATAGATTTTTGTGTGCAGCGTTGAAGAAACGGTATTTGTAGGTTAGGGTTATGCATATGACGTCAAATACTTCCCTTATAAAGTTATATCATTTGTCTCTACAAAAGTGTCTTGGGTTGCCGTCTGGCACCTGATGTCTCACCTGTAAATGTAGGCGATTTTGATATGGGTTTGTCCTACACATGCTTCAATCCTAAGGCAGAGCACCCCCACACCATGTTATACCACCGTGGTTGAAATATTTCTTGACATGAATTAAGAGCTACATGAGCAAACGTTGGAGGCAGTGACACTTGCAGGTGATTTCTTTCTTCGCGATAATAGTGACAACAGCATCGTGAAGTTGTTACCCCTGCTGTGTATCGATACCACATACCGCAACCTGCTAACCTAAAACAATGTTATCAGTTCCAACTAGTTGCATGTGACGGCATCGTTTAAAAAGTTACATCACAAAGGACGTGATGCCATTCCGTAAATGGTTTTCAGAATCGGTTTGACATTTAGCTGACCAGTCAGATGGTCTTCTTCGACCAAGCGATATGAACATTGCTTTTCTTTTACAATACACGCGAACAAAAGGGACTTTTTCATACTCTTTAAGGAGCAAATTCGAGTGCCATGCATGGAGAAATTTTTAGTTTGGATAATTCGTGTGCCGTTTATGAATAATGGGTTGAATGTTCCTTTTGATTATAGAAGGCATTGTGGCGGTTCCGCCAAACCCCACGGTTCGCTTACCTGAAAAACCCCAATAACATCGACCCAACTTATAAGTTTCGCTAATGCAAGCGCAGTAGCACCTTAAGTGCTTTACGCATCTAGGTTATCAAATTCATAATCTAAAAGTCCCTGTAAAAGAAAACTTATCTTTCATGCATCTCTTCGCATACAATTCCCCCTAAGATTTCTTTTCTAACTTTTCAGGATTCCCAAAACCTATTCGGTACCTTCGGTTGCCAGGCAAATTCCAACTTTCCCACACCTGCACCGCAATCTCCACCCAGCATAAATATTTCCTACTACAAGGACATTAATGCTTTCAATGCATTACCTGGAAATGCCTGCAAAGAATTTTTCCTACAAGGGCATTCATACATGTATCAATACGTCTTTGCATAAGCGACCAAAAACCGAATTTCCAATTAGTGTAGATTTTCACACTAGAGTTCGACACTTGCGTCGTACCATTGACACAGGTGGTATATACAAACCGTCATTGTATAATCATCTAATCTGCCTTGCAATGACTTGCAACTGTCGATTCAGCTGCAAGTACTTCTCTCGGAAATATTTCTTTGTTTGAATCTTCAAAAAATCACCGACGTCGCGCTTAGCCGTCGGATTGGATTCAATAGCATAAACATATGGAAACAAAAGAATCCGATTCTCCCAGTCGGCAGAGATACGATATACTATCTCCATTATTTCAATCCCTTTTAGCATCTAATGGGTGGCTGCTATTTACTCAGCCGACCCTCATTACCGGACGATGCATTAGGTCGCTTCTTCCTTTGTCTGTATCCCTTGTCCAGGTTTCGTTTCGCCTTTGACCTGCAAGCGTTATGTAAACAACACAGATCTGAACGATCACACACATACCACCATGATCTCCATTACGAGATCTGATTTCCTATTCCACCAACAGAGACTTTACGTTTCTCTGATGGTAAGTAAATTCATATCCTTAGTGGAGAGGATATCTACCAGCACACCACAAATTCACCCCAAACGAAAGTTGAATCTTTGACTCCATTTTCAGCCGCCGACCGCCGAGGTCGTGTCTCTACCGTTCCCCGTTTCGCGCACGGGGACGTAGATATTCTGAGTCGCGTAGAGTGATTGGGCTATTAATTAAAAAGTAATTTTGTTATACCAGTAGTGTACACTGTCGTATATTTCCGTTTTGTGCATCCGTTCGTCGTCTGTGTAATTTTATCTGTAAACTGTAAACTAATTAAGTGTAGCCCGATTTGTTTTAAATAAAAAGAACCTCTCCAGAATAAACAAAATGGTGTTTTACGTATTTACTTCTGGTGGACAGTGTGTTTAACTTTTCCTCCTTGTGGACGGTATGTCGTGAAGTTCGAGCACCATCGGTGGACAGTGTTTTTCCTTACTCCCGGTTGTGGACAAACGTGGCGGCGTTTCGTCCTTTTCCTTCGGCGTTTTACTTGGTGGAACTTTAGTGGAAGTTGTGGGGACGGAGTAGAACTCTGCGCCCATGTCGGTGCCATGACTTCGCCCCTCAGAGCATCACTGTGTTCTGGTGCTATTGAATTTCACTCGATTATATATTTCGCCATTGCTATAGCGTGGTGAGATCAGAAAAAGGCTATTCTGTTCCAGTCGAGAGCAGGTAGTCTAGTCTAGATTAGTACAGAATGTCCTAACAATCGGTTTCTTTTTTTTTTGCAACCGCCAGAAGACACGCGAAGCATGTGTCAATTACTTAGTCCTGTCACTAGAAATTCACTCGTTAAGTGACGTTTCGCGGAAGTGCAGGGTGTAAGATGTGTGCGTAAGCTTTGCAAAATGATATTCATCATCATCATCGGCACTACAACCGGGATCCAGTCTTGGCCATATTTAGCAAGTCCCGAGGCTTGTTAATGTTCCATAATAATTTGTTTTTCCGGGCAAGGTTATTAGCCTTGCGCCGTTCGATGATATTACGTGGTGAAAAATATTAGACCAGCTCGGTCATTCACCCTCGTTCTAGCCAGCGGCTATCACCAAGTCTTAATGGATCAGAAGGACCCCGATAAGGCAGCTTTCAGCACTAATTATCGACATTATGAGTTCAGAGGTATACCATTCGGTCTAAGGGGAGCACCGGCTACGTTCCAGAGATTAATGAACCAAGTCCTAACTGGGTTGCAAGGTATCGAATGCTTTGCCTATCTGGATGACATTGTCACCTTGGGAAGAACCTACAGAACCATAATGACGAACTCCGGAGGGTATTCGAACAATTGAGACACCACAACCTCAAATGGCAACCAGAGAAATGCAGGCTTCTACAGGAAGAAGTAGTTACCTAGGACATGTTCGTTTTGAAAAAGGGGCAATGCCAAATCCCGAAAAGACTGCTAGTCTAATGTCCAATCATTTCTAGGACTGGCGAAGTACTATTGGAACTTTATTCCAAATTTTTCGAGGATAGTGCGTCCCCTAACAAACTTCAAGGACGTTAAATTCACCTTGTCAGAAAAATGTCAACAAGAATTATTTTTTTACACTAAGGCGCGCACAAAAGGGGATTTTGAAGTACCCTTAACTGTCAGAGTACAGTGCGAGCGTTTGGAGAGGAAGGGGATAAGGAAAGGAAGTGTCGATGTATATAGGTCTTGAATGTCTGGACATCAGAACGGCCAGGAAACACATGATCAGGCAGAACAATCCCCATTCGTGTGGTTCGGCTAAAGAATGACTCTCTATGTTTATTTGTGCGCCTGAAGTCCACATTCAACGTGAACTGATGCGCATTCACGGACTGACAGGTATCGCGGAAAATGTCTGAAGGGGGGAAACACATTCAGTAAGTTCAATTGAACAACGACCGTGGTAATACCTATAGAAAAGAGATAGGCATGATAGGTTGCGCCTGTGTTCTAATGACGGAATTGATCGACTTACGGCTGAGTCCGCAATAAGTTTCACTGCTCGTTTAAATTCTGTCGAGCACGTGTAGTTCAGTTTTGGATGCGCTTGACCAAATATGGGAGTTGAACTCCATTTTTGGACGAATATACGCCTTGTAAATAGTGGCCATTGGCATAAGGCTAATAACCTTGCCCGGAAAAACAAATTATTACGGAAAATTTAACAAGCCTCGGGACTTGCTAAATAAGGCCAAGACCGTGATCCCGGTTGTAGTGCCGATGATGATGTTGATGAAATAGTGGCCAGGTTGGATGGAGTGAAGTGTCTTTTACATCTCTTAAGGAATCCCATACATTTGGCTGCACTTTTCGCAGCTTCAAATATGTGGTCATTCCAGTTAAGAGTCGAATTAATTCGAGGAGGATTGATAGTTCCTTGGCTTCGTCGATGCAAGTACCGCTCATAGACAGTATATTTATTTTGGGGCTCACTTTTGACGACAAGAGGCAGCACTGAGTTTTTTGGGCATTGAATTCTACTCGGTTAGATAATCCTCATTGATATATCTTGTTGAGGTCGGAATTCAGTCGGTTTTTTTTTTTTTTTTTTTTTTTTTTTTTTTTTTTTTTTTTTTATTAAACTTCTCTCGGGAGAGGCGAACTTATGGCGCCGAGCGGGCGCCCCGAGCTGCCATCAAATAACTGTTGCAGTTCTTTTTGAACAGTTGCAGGTTGTAACGTTCCGGGAACACTCGCGTGGGAAGGGAGTTCGACAGCTTTCCCGCTCTGTAACAGAACGAGTTCTGATGCAGGGATGATCGCGCCGTCGGGAGATGAACCACAAACGGGCGCGATCCGTTGGATTGTCTTGTGGAGCGCATATAAACCGAATTGCGCAGAACAATACCAAGAATCTCCGAAGAACAGCACCCGTGATAATATCTGTAAAACAGACAGAGGTCGGCTACGCGCCTTCGATGTGATAGCAACTGTAGTCCCGACGTCAGCGCCGAGTCCCCGATCAGGCGGATCGCTCGTCTCTGTATGCTCTCAAGTAGGTCGAAGGTATGTTTAGGAGCCGAGCTCCAAACATGAGAGCAATATTGGAGCGCGGGTCTAATTTGGGATTTATATAGGAGAAGAAGTTGGGCCGGAGTAAAATATTTCTTGGCTCTAAAAAGATAACTCAGTTTTCCTGAGGCTGACCTGGCGATGTTCGACACGTGTTTATGCCATGATACATTCCCACAGACCGTGACGCCGAGCAATTTCAAACTTTCCCCAGCCTTGAGGGCCCGGCCATTCATCATCAGCTGTGGACCCGATGATCCAGTTTTCTTTGTGAATGTTGTATACTGGGTCTTCGTTGCATTGAAGTCGACAAGATTGGCCTTTCCCCATTGCAGGACTTTATCCAGATCCCGATTCAGAGAGTCAATCTGTCTACATCTCAGCTGGTGTGACATTGATGCACCAGTCGGCCGATCACTCGAAAAGGAGGAAACAAGCGTACTGTCATCCGCAAAACTGAACACTTTGTTATCCGTTGTCTCCAACAAATCATTTATGTGAAGCAAGAAGAAGGTTGGAGCCAAAATAGAACCTTGGGGCACCCCCGAATTAACAGGATACCGATCCGAGAACTCGCCGTCCACCACAACCCGGATCGATCGAATCTCGAGGAAGCTCCTCGTCCAGTCGCAAAGCTGTTGGGAAAGTCCATATGAACGAAGTTTGCTCAGCAATGGCCCGTGCCAGACGCGGTCAAAAGCCTTGGAAATATCCAATGCGACCGCCCTTGACTCACCATGCCGTTCAATCGCAGATGTCCATATACCGGTTATAAGTGTCAAAAGGTCTCCCGTGGACCGCCTGCCACGGAATTCGTATTGACGATCATTCAGGAGTCCGTTGCACTCCAAATACTTAACCAACTCTGTATCGATGACTTTTTCCATTACCTTAGATAAAATAGACAGTAATGCTATCGGACGGTAATTTTGTGGGAGACACTTTTTTCGCGTCTTTGGGATTGGTTGAACTCGAGCGATTTTCCAGCAGGCAGGAAAGGTCCTCCGTGCATAAGATAAGCGGAAGAGTCTGCCAAGAACCGGCGATAGTTCTGGAGCACAGTTCTTAAGGACTATTGCTGGTATTCCGTCCGGGACGGTTGCCTTCCTACAATCCAGTTCACGTAGAATGCGTTGAATAGTGCGCGGACGAAATCTCACATCCCGCATCGAAGACCGTACCGGCGAGATCACAGGTGGCTTCAAAAGGCCAGGATCGAGGTTTGAATTCGCCGAAAATAAATTTGCGAATACATTAGCTTCATCCCTTGAATTCGTGACTAACGTCCCGCTGACTGTCACCAACGGAGGGAAAGAAGAGGATGCAAAGTTACCGCTGACAGCTTTTGCCATTGACCAGAAGGAGCGCGAACCAGTTGGGCACCGAAGGAGCTTATTGATCACCCTGTCGTTGTGAGCCTTCTTCGCGGTATCAATCGCCTGGTTGCACGCGTTTCTTATTCTAAAGATTAGATAATCCACATTGATATATCTTGTTGAGGTCTGAATTCAATATATCAAGCATAAGTTGCTGGTTGGTAATGACGTTCGAAGAGTTTAGATGGGAGTGTTCGTATGAGTATGAAAAACTCAACGTGCTATCATCAGCAAACGAGTGAATTGGGTTGTGAGTAATTGACGAGAGATCACTTGTAAAGATTAGGAAGAAATTGGATGAGAGTACGGAACCTTGGGGAGCACCTGCATTCATTTGATGGGAGACAGATTTGACACCATCAAGAACCACGTGAACTGAACGGCCAGAAAGATAGTCTCTTATCCATTGGATCAGGGAATTGTCCACTCCATAGGAATGCAATTTTGAGAAAAGGTCTGGACGCCTAACGCTGTCGAAGGCTTTTGGAATATCCAATGCGACTACTTTGCTTACACCGAGGTAGTGGATGGAACGGCTCCACTTTTCGGTAAGGTACGCCATCAGATCTCCTGTGAGATGAGGAGGTCATTTGATTCCAGATATTTCGAAAGTTGACGGTTGATAAGAGATTTCATTACCTTGGAGAGAATAAAAGTTAGTGCTATGGCTCGATAAGAAGAAATTGATGATTTGTCGCCCTTTTTGGGAATTGGCTGAATGTTTGATGACTTCCATCTATTTGGGAAACGCCCAGTAGGATAAGACAAATGGAAGAGTTTCTGCAATGGTTTAGCGAGTGAAGAGGAACATCTCTTCAAGAGGATTGGGGGAATTCCATCGGACGACCAGATTTGTTTGCGTTTAGTTCTTTGAGTGCGCGGGCAATAGTACGCGTTCGGAAGCGAATCTGGCTCAACGTGTGCTGCTTATGCTCAAGTTGAGGCGGAACTGATGTGGTATCAGGCAGCATTGAGTTGCCTGCAAAATGTGCAGCAAGTAGATTCGCCTTCTCTATTGCAGTGGTGACTGGTCTGTCATCGATTATAAGCGATGGAATGGATGAAGAGACCGAGTTTTGAATATTTTTCACGAATGCCCAGAAGTTTCTACTACCTGTGGGAGAGTGTAGTATTTTTTGTCCCACTCTCTGGTTTTGCAAGAACGTTGCGCGTTGAATATACTGCATTGCAGACATTTCTAGCTCTCTTAAATCTTTTCCGGTTTTCCTCAGTATTGTTTGATTTATACAACCGGAAGCTCAACTCTTTAGCCTAATGGCTTCTCTGCACCCGGAATTGAACCACATATTTCACTTGTGTTTGATACTCCTTACCCTGTGTGGAGATATAGCTTGAGGAGATTGGCCAACCTGGATGTGAAAAACAAATCATTAATGTCAAAAAGAGAAAAATCTTGTGTCATTCAACTAACCCTAACGGAGTCAAAAACAGAAAGGGAAAAATTAAAATTTGCGCTAACTCATCCTTCATGGCAACAATACAATCGATGTTAATCCTCTTCCCACTGGCTTGGTTATTCTTATCGTGACTGTACTGTGGCGGATTTGAAAATCTCCAGCCAAATTACATTTTTTTCTAGATTTGCATTGTGAAAATCATCATAATCATCATCGGCACTACAACCGGGAACCGGTCTTGGCCTTATTTAGCAACTCCTGAGGCTTGTTAAATTTTCCATAATGATTTGTTTTTTCCGGGCAAGGGCATTAGCCTTGCGCCAGAGGCTCACCGACGGGGAATCGAACCCCGGTCTCGCGTGTGACAGGCGGGTATACTAACCACTATACTATCGAGGAGCCCAGCATTGTGAAAATACCTTTCTTAAAAATGTTTCATAACAAACCGTTGTTCGGTTTCTACATTATTTTTCGTCATTAAAGTTTATCTGCCAAGCGAATATTGTAATCAAAATCATACCCAGAGGCCTACGTTATATCCAGGTAGAACAAAATCCGAAACTTCGCTATCAACAACAGGACGTGTTTCACACTTGGTGAAATAATTGCAGATTTATCGTTAGAAAAACAGGCAGAAATTGCTCCTCAAGCCACATATGTTGCAATGGTGGATACGAAACTCTCGCTCTATTGCAACGACTTAGCACGGCAAACCAACACGGCATCGGACTGGGAAGTAATTTCCAAATTTGGAAATAAACAAACAAATCCAAACCCAGACTTAGAGCCTTAGATCGTTGCAATGCTTCTGATTAGTGTTAATGAATTCATGTATCTATATTAATAACTTATAAACATTGTTCTCAATCTTGCAGTAAAAGAGGCAGCATATGAATCAAGTTTTTCGACTGTAGCGTTAAATGTCTCGTTGGATGCAATATACGCTGCTAATCAAAAAACTTACATTAGGCCTAGAAACTACGGAAGCAAGTCACCTGATGTACCACCATTTATATTCAAATTTTTTCAAAGATCGGAGTTGAATGGAAATATATTTACAGCTGGAAGTGACGGAACAGCATCCACGTGGAAGAATGTCATAGTTCTTCTAAATCCAGTTCACCACTGTTCAACTAAACATCGCACTTTTATTAATTTATACACAATTCCCATTCGTGTCGTCGGTTTGAAGCTTATATTCAAGCATCTGTCTCACAAGATGACCGCAGCGATCCTTTGAAAATATCAAAGTTCACACATGCAGTACACATCGTTAAACAGATGAGCGTAACAACAAAATGTCTAAGCAAATTTACAATCCCGCATTAACCTGCGACACAACGATCAAGAGGCAGACATCATTTATCATATTGTTGTCTAACCATCTCTAGCCTCAGGTGGCTAGCTTACAACCAAAGACTACCGACTAAGTGCCTTAATTAAATTTTACTTTTTAGTATACCACATGGGTTCCATTTATCATTCGATCAGGGTCCACAAGCCAGCTTCACACAATTCCATAAATCAAGAATAAAAAGAATAGTAACAAACAGATTTATACCTATAGATACATTTATATGCAACAAAAATAATATTCAATGAAATTTGGCGGTTTTTAACTCTTTGTTTGCAAATTTACTTTCAAGTATGACCTTCGATCAGACAAGTTGCAAGGAGGGCCTCCAGCTCTCACACCAGGGACCAGTAACTCCAATGCCAGTTTGACATCAGCAACGGCATCGGCTGAAAACATTTGCACACTGGGAACATGGGAGTTGGAGAGTAGGTTGCACAGATGATGCAAGTTATTGGTTTCCGAATGGACAATCTTATAGCTGTCCGTAAGCCCACGATCCGACTAGTTAATCGGCTCGTAAAACTGTGATATTATGCATGAGGTGGTTGGAGTTAGAGCCATCGCAAATACAACTGCAGCAGGTGGGCCGCTATAACTCATTCCGATTTTTCGCAATAAACACTGGGATGTCCTGGGTTAATTGAAAAAGGTGATGTGAATAAAAGTGTGGGAGATTAATGAAGCGATTACATCATTGATAGCGGTAGTTAGAATCAAATATGATGGAAATGCGACAACCGTCCTTATTTTATCTTTGGATCGTGGGAAACTTATAAATTATTAAGTCAGCTGATTTTTGCCTTTTTTTTTGATTATGATAGATGCACCGTCGAAGGGTAAATGCAAAAATGTTAATTAGGAGGGCAACTGCGCACGGTCCAAAGTAAATAGGAAATGTATTTCATTGTGCACATAGTTTGGATCTCAAAATGTCACAAAAGTTGAACAGATGCTATAGTAATATTTAGAATTATGAACGTCTTTCATAGAATTCACTCGACTCCAGCGTCCCTGACAAGTGACGGTTCTCGCGCATGCACTGATGAACTGTTCGGTAGCGACTTCCAACAAATAACTCTCATTTTCTATTTAAAATATCGGATGAAGCAAAAGTACAAGTAAGTAATGTCCTAATGTGTATGTGCCATAATTTTGGCAAATGGCGTCTAATGTCATTGTATTTTGACTTTATGTCTACAAACAGATAGAAAATTATTACTAAGTAGAGAATACACCTTCAACTAAACTCTCTGTGAAAACTGAGTCAAATTTATTTATTTCTAACAAAATTGCAGCCAATGCGCTTTATGACAGTACTTTTGCTCCAACCGACTCGATGTGTGAAAAACACTCCGTTTTTGTTTACAAAACTATCCGACCAAGTCAATGGGCGGATTTCAACTCTTCATAACATTTATAAATCAAAATATGTCGTTCTTCAGAAATGATCACTTCGGTATACGACTTAAGGTGGACGGTTTCACTGCTTTATGTCCGTTTTGGACAATGGTTAAATTCCGAACATTTTTCAAACCTCAATCGGGAAAAAGGCACAATTCAATTCATTTCAATTCAATTTTTATTTGGTAGATAATTACATTTATGGTATATTTTACAACTAGTACTTAAGAGATTTAGGATAGCAATTCCTTTACAACTATAATCTTAAATCTATATAACGACAATAGCACAATTTTAATGAATAACAAATAATAAATTAAGGGGAAACTACAAGACAAGGTAGGTAGCAGTGTTTCCTACATCTCGAAAATCAGACAGCTTGTGTTTTATTACCATTTATTTTTATTTTCCATTTCCTGTAATATACTGCTAGTTTGTCAAGAACTGCTTGCAAAGAGTTGTAGACATTAGTGAATAAGGCACCCGAAGAGAAAATGGCCGTATCATCGGCAAACATAGCTACCTGAATGTTTTCACCTAGACATGGTAAATCAGCGACAAACAATGTGAATAATATGGGACCAAGGACCGAGCCTTGGGGTACACCATAGTGGATTTGGTGAGTAGAGGATATGTCGGTTCCTATACTCACAACATATTTTCTCGAACGAAGAAAGCTCTGGATAATTTTGATAAGCGGCATAGGCAGCTTAAGCTTCAGTAGCTTATAAATCAAGGCATCGTGCCATACCGTATCAAAGGCTTTTTCGATGTCTAGAAGAACCAGTCCCGTTGACTCCTTGTCGATGAATTTACCAGCTATGTGGTTTTTAATGCGCAAGACTTGGTGGATTGTGCTGTGACCACTACGGAAACCGAACTGAAAGTTTGGTAAGATGTTATTGTCTTCCACAAAACGATCAATCCTTTCCTTAATGATTTTTTCTAAGAGCTTACTTAGACAGCTAAGTAGACTAATAGGTCTGTAGCTTTCGGGGCTGTTCTTCGGTTTGCCGGGTTTCGGGATAGGTATTACTTTTGCTGTTTTCCAACAGTCCGGAAAATAACAATTCTTAAGACAAGCGTTGAAAATGAACGTTAAATAGTTACTTGCAGCAGGTGGAAGTGCTTTGATTAATTTGTTGTTAATATTATCGAGACCCGCAGCCTTTTTAGATTTCGATTTTTTTATCAATTCTTTAACTTTGCTGATATTAGTTGTGTAAGTACTTTCAGCTGGTGTTTGAGAAAGTACATGGATAGTGTTAGCAACTTCAGCTTCAGTATACGCGTTGCTTAGATGCATAGATATGGAGTGGTTCTTACTAAACGTGTTAGCAAGTAGGTTCGATTTCTCCACTGAAGAAATAAACAACTTGTCGTGAACTTTAAACGGAGGAATACTGGACCCTCTCTTTTTCATAATTTTTGATATTTTCCAGAACGGTTTGCTTGCTTTGTCAAGAGAGGAAAGGTGTTTATTCCAACACTTGTTCCTATATGTTGAGATTTCGTTTTTAATGATATTATTTAAGACTTTAACATTAACTAGAAAACAATCGATTCTATAACGCAGCCATTTTCTTCTTTCTGAGTTTCGTAGCCTAATCAGATGTAAGATATTTTCAGGAAGCGGTGCCTTATCAACTGGAGCAGTGGAACATTTAGGTATCGCAAGATCGGCCGCTCTATTGATAACAGAAACAAAATTGTTACATAGGATATCAATGTGGTCGCTGCAGGTTATAGAATTTAGGCTGTTATCACCTAGAACCAAGTTCGTGTTTATATATGATTTATAACAATTCCAGTTGGCGGCGGAATAGTTGTGGTATAAACTGGTACGATTTACAACTACTGTATGATTCACTGTGAGGCTGATCGGAAGGTGGTCTGAACTTAACGCATTTAGAGTTAATGGTACTGTGCAGTAATTTAGAATATTAGTGATATATAGATCAAGAGTTGAGGGGTTCTTGTTAGCACTCGCTGGGATATAGGTGGGGAGAAGTGGATAAAGTATGGAAAAACTTGGGCTGGATTCAGCAACATCTAGTAAAATGTTACCCCAGCTGTTTGCCCTAAGACAATTCCATGACTGATGTCTGCAGTTTAGATCACCACCAATAATTACCTTGTTTCGAGTGTTGACTCTATACAATTTTTGCAGATCCCGCTTAAAGTAAGTAGATTTCTCAATGTTTCTATTTCCACCAGGGAAATAGACCGAAAAAAGACTCACCTTGGAGTTGTCATTTAATGTTACATCTATACTAATTTCCTCAATTAACTTAAGGTGCAATGAAGGACGCAAGGAATGTTCTATACATTTTTTCATAACAATGGCGACACCTCCACCACTAGCATGTACCCTGTCTAGGCGATAACTAATGTAATTTTGATGTGAGAAAGAAATGTCTTGTTTGAGCCAGGTTTCTGAAACAAGTGCAATGTCAATATTAAAATTTATCAAGAAACTAAAAAATTCATGCTTTTTGTTTTTGATGCTTCTCGCATTCCAAGTTATGATGTTAAGAGAGTTTCTTAACATGTTTTTTCCGAGTATATGTACTTAATAGCTAATGAAGTAATGACGTTAAATTGGTCAGCTTTAGTTTGACAAGCACTAAGCTTGGTTACAACTTCATTAAGAAGAGAGTTTATCTCGGTAAATGAGAACAAGTTATCATTAGTTAAAATTTCTGACGGATTTTTCTTCGTGTGTGTCGTATCACTGTTGGAAGGTTGCTGGGTTTGATGGAGGCCAGAAGCCCAGGTGGATGAAGGAAGTGAAGGTTGACGCACAGATCGGGGTAGTGGAGGAAAATTATCAATGGATAATCGGTCGGGCACTGGCTGCTGTTTGTCACTCGGAGGCTGTAGGAAGGTTGTATTTCCTGTACCACGTCCGCGTGGGGATAATTTGCGGCGAATGTCTATGTACTGCTTTCGGCTTATGCATTCTGGATCGGTGGATTTATGTGGCCCACTACAATTTGTACACTTGATGACCTCATTCGTTTTGCAGTCGGATGTTTTATGGTTTCCCGAACATATTGCACAGAAGCTATTTATATGACAATGCATCGAGCCGTGACCGTAGAGCTGGCAATTGTGACATTGTGTGACCATACCTGGATTATGTTTTTTAAAGTCCCAGCGAACGATGGTTTTGAACAAGGTGGAGTAGTTCCGTTTTAGTTCGTTTAATTTAACAGTACCGCGTTGAATATAGACGATGTACAAGTAGTGTTTGTACAGGGCTTTTGTTGACGGATTTAATGTGATGGTTTTAACATCTAGGCACTTTATCCCGAGTGCAATTAGTTCATTTTTCACTACATCGTTGCTAATTAAGTCTAGTCCGGATAACACTACCTTTAATGGACGATTTTCCTTTCGCGAGTGGGTGAAAAACTCACATTTTAACCGTAAGAGTTCGGTTCTGATTTTGTTGTATATGTCCATTGTTGGGGCACATATTTTTTGCCCAAGCGAAATGTTTTTGATTAAGTATTTGTCTATCTTAATGTTGCTCAAAATATCACGCACTTTAGCACTAGTTGTTTTTAATACCACAATTGGCGGAACGGTTTCTTTAGGAAGTTCTGCGCACTGTTCGTCATTGGTCGGATCCATTTCAGGAGAGTCTTCCATCAGGCTTTGAAGTGGTTGAAAAAAGTTAGTGTTGAACACATTTTAGATTTTTCTAGAACTGTATTGTTCACTTTTGAAAGTTTATCGGGAGGAGTTTGGCCTCCAATAACGGGGTCGTAACGCAACCGTTTGCGCTTAATTTTATTTAACATACGTGGCCCAGGGGCCATAACTTAACGCTTAACACTTGTTCAAATTTTTGTATGCGGAAAACGAACGAGGCAAAGAAAACAAGATAATGATAATTAAATTGTGAAAATTATTGTGAAAATAACGGTTGATTAAGATAAATAGCACGAGCAAAACTGTGAGACAAGTTGTGTTTGAAAGTCAGCCAGGTACTCAAAAGCCACAATTATTTCATCGCTACCTGTTCTAGTTTTTTTTTTTTTTTTGTAAATGTTTTCGAATGATCTGCAACACAAGGTTTCAAAAAACACGTAAGGGACAAGAAATGTGTTGGCACGTGTTGTACGGTGCAACTAGTTCTGATGAGGGTGAGTAATGTATAACATATTTAAATAACTCTCTACCCTCTACACTAGAGGTGTTAGCTTGGAAAAATCATGAAGTGGATAATTACCGCATGTGATGCTTCTATGCCACGACAAAGACAACCAGCAGGGGCTATGAAACCAGTGTATTGGTGGAACTCAGAAATCGCCCATGTGCGATCGGAGTGCAACAGGTTAAGACGCTTGCAACAAAGAGCAAGAAACCGCAACACCTACCCACAGTTGCATACGGAATTCGTCAACAAACGGAAAGAGTTGAGGAATGTGATCCGCAAAAGTAAATATGCCGCGTTCTGCTCCCTAAGGGATGAATTAAATAACAACCCATGGGGCAGCGCTTACAGGATAGTCATGGAAAGACTACACAACAACAGTAGTCAAATGCAAAAAAGCAAAACTGACATGGCAAGAATCGTTGCTGTTCTCTTCCCACAGTGTGATGAGGTGTTGAGAGTGCAAGAGAAGTGGAGTATCACTAATGGAGAGATACCTCCCGTGACCCCCGAAGAGGTGCTCTTGGCTGCAAGGGTTGTCAAAAAAAAAACAAGACCCTGGGACTGGATGGTATCCCTAAGGCTGTAGTGAAGAGTGCTTTAACAAAAAACCCGGAAGTCTTCAGCAGTCTCAGTTCGTCCCGAACTAAGTTCACTGGTCTCTTGGGTTAACAAAAGTCGCCCGTCGGTCACGATGTACCACTTTCATCTTGGCGTTCGGTTTTCGCTGAATCCTATAGACAACGTCGTTAATTCTTGTGAGAATCTTATACGGTCCTTCCCAATGCTACTGCAACTTCGGAGATCTTCCTTTTTTCCGATGAGGGTTATAAAGCCGCACGTTATCGCCTGCATTAAATCCGGATTGGATCGGACGTCGTACCTTGTTTTCATCCTGTCACTTGAAACCTTGATATGCTTTCGAACCAAATGATGAATCTCATCGAGGCGATTTCTCCATTCGGCTACGTAGTCTTCGGTCTTATCCATGGCGTCTGGAGGTATTCCGAATCGCAGATCGGCTGGTAATCGTATGTCTCGTCTAAATATAATTCGTGCTGGAGAATGGCCTGTCGTATCGTGATTAGCCGATCTATAACTCATGAGAAAGGTTTGTACATATCTGTCCCAATCTCGTTGGTGATCACTAACGACCTTCGATAAGTGCTCTTTCATTGTTCGGTTGAACCTTTCGACCATTCCGTCTGACTGCGGATATAAAGGTGTGGTCCTGGTTTTCCTTACGCCCAGTGCCGCACAGATGCCTTGAAATATCTGTGATTCGAAGTTTCGGCCTTGATCGGAATGAAGCTCACAGGGAACTCCATATCTGCTGATCCAATTATTGATAAGCTGCTCAATGACGGTTGTTGCTTCTTGGTTTGGAATTGGAAGGACTTCCACCCACTTGCTGAAGTAGTCCATGATAACCAACATGTATTTGTTGTTGTCGTTCGTTTTTGGAAATGGTCCTGAGATGTCGATCGCAATTCGCTCGAAAGGGGCACCTAGTTGTACTGCTTCATAGCGCTGCTTGGTTTTGCTGTTGGTCCTTTGGTCGCAGTGCAAGTTGTGCACTTCCTACACCAAGACTCGACGTCATCTCTCATGTGAAGCCAGTAGAATCGAGATCGTAATTTTGAAAGTGTCTTATTAACTCCCAGATGTCCACCGGAGGCCCCGTCGTGCATTTCTGTTAGTATATCCTTCACTTTTGATGGTGGGACTAGAATCTGCATTCGATGGGATTTTCCGTCCGCGGCTTCCCATTTACGCTTAAGAATTCCATCTTCCACCAGCAAGGAATTCCATTGTGTCCAATATGTCTTAAATGTTCCACTCTTGTCGGAAATATTGTTCTAAGTTGGCCGCTCGTTCTTTTCTTTGTGTTCCAGGCTTAGCGACATATCTTTATCCTGAAGTTGAGCTGCGCGTATAGCATCACTCGTCCACCCATCTAGTACTTCTAGTTGTACATTTCGCAGGTCGTACGCCTCTTCTTTCTCTTCCACTCTATGACAATGTTTACAATTTGGCTTACATGGTCTTCTTGATAGAGCATCAGCGTTGTTATGCACCTTCTTTTGACGGTGGGAAATCTGGAAATCGTACGTTTGAAGTCGTTCGATCCATCGAGCTATTTGTCCTTCAGGATTCTTAAAATTTAACAACCATTTCAGGACGGCATGATCCGTCCGAAGGTGGAATCGACGTCCGTAGAGGTACTTATCGAAATTCTTAACGGCTTCTACGACAGCCAGCAGTTCCTTTCTTGTTGGGCAGTAGTTTCTCTCTGGTTTAGATAGAACTAGACTATAATATGCCAAAACTCTCTCTTCACCATCGACTTCCTGTGACAACACTGCTACGACTCCTGTGTTACTTCCATCAGTATCCAATATAAATGGGCGATCCGATCTTGGGAATGCCAATGTTGGAGTCTTACATAACTCGGCCTTCAATGTGTTGAATGCTGCCTCACACTTGTCTGTCCAATTGAATTTCTTGTCTTTACCCATTAGTTCATGTAGGCTTTTAGCCACATTGGCGAAACCTTTAACAAACCGTCGGTAATATGTGGCTAATCCCATAAAGCTTCTTAACTGTTGCTTATCTAACTCTTTCTTTACCATCGACTTCCTGTGACAACACTGCTCCGACTCCTGTGTTACTTCCATCAGTATTCAATATAAATGGGCGATCCGATCTTGGGAATGCCAATGTTGGAGTCTTACATAACTCGGCCTTCAATGTGTTCAATGCTGCCTCACACTTTTCAGTTCATAAATTTAACATCTATACAAGAGCCGATCTACTAGCAACTAACCAAAACAAACAAACAAAAACAATTCGAATGAATTGGGATACTTATCCCCAAACCTATAAAAACGTAAGCCCATTCAAATATCACCCCCTCTATCCAAAGAATTTAAGTAAATCTAAAATCACAAACTTCGTGAGATTGCGATTAGGTCATACGTCCGCTACGAATCTCTACCTGGTCAACAAAGACACACCCCCAATCTGCTAAAAATGCAACACAACACTTACAGTCTTTTTTATACTAAAAGACTGTCCTCACCGGAAACTTTTAAGAGACAGTCTATTTCGTAATATAGATATTTATAAAATTCTCGAAGATCCTAACCCCGACGACATAGAAAATATAGATAAGTTTATAAAAATTCTAAAAATCAAATTATAATTTAAAAGTACAGAGCCAATAGTCTCACAGCTGCTAGGCTTATTATGTTAATTTATTGATATGAAATTTTGAATTACTTAACAGTAATAAATAAATAAATAAATAATAATAAATAAATAAATATTAATAAATAAATAAATAAATAATAATAAATAAATAAATAATAATAAATAAATAAATAATAATAAATAAATAAATAAATAATAATAAATAAATAAATAATGATAAATAAATAAATAAATAATAATAAATAAATAAATAATAATAAATAAACAAATAAATAAATAAATAAATAAATAAATAATAATAAATAAATAATAATAAATAAATAAATAATAAATAAATAAATAATAATAAATAAATAATAATAAATAAATAAATATTAATAAATAAATAAATAATAAATAAATATAAAAATCACACTATTCCAACTACCGATTATAGATATGAAAAATGCCACCACTGGAGATTATTAACAAATTATATAAACGAGTGATATTTTTCAAACCCCACAGGAAGTTGCTCAATTTTAACAGGATACAGTTCATATGTTGTTTCGAACTTAATCGAAACTGATATTCCATTCAAGCCTCCCGTGCTGGTCTTGTGTCAGTATATCTCACAGTTTAATCTGCTCTCAGGCACAATCTTAATTTCTATACAATTTTTTTCTCATTCTATCCTTTATATCTTTTCTGCATTCCGAACAAAAAGCAATTAAGCCTGATGTAGAGAGATACGAACTATGCACGTCGTCATTAGGAAATGGCACAGAAAAACCTTGAACAATGAAAAGCGACAGGCATTTTGCAAAAAGGAAAAGCAAAGGCAAAAGGCAAAAGGCAAAATGTGAAAAACGAAAAGCACAACGCTTTCTGGGGAGACTGTAAAACACCATTTTAGAAGGGGACTTAGTCATGAAGTGCAGCCACATTAATCTTAGATACGAACATATCGGACATGGCGGGGTGCCGCTGCAAGCCTAACCTGAAAAAGCTGTTTCGGAAACAATGCACAGATGTGAGCAGACAAATGCGAATTTACCCACAAATAAGACTGCTAAATGGCAGCTAAGTCCGCCAAGTGAGCTGAACATGCTGAAAGAAA
This sequence comes from Microdon myrmicae, assembly GCA_963931805.1. NCBI lineage: Eukaryota > Metazoa > Arthropoda > Insecta > Diptera > Syrphidae > Microdon > Microdon myrmicae. The sequence goes on from OZ007497.1 coordinate 88,030,390, forward strand.
AATAGGTTTCGTTTCAGTTGCACCGCGAAGTTATGTAAGCGGATTTTTCTACCACCCGAGTTAGCTAGTAGTATTCGGATGTTCTGTGTAAAAAGCAGCTTTACTTTTGAAAAAGAGGTCAATTGTAGTCGAGTACTTATACAACACCTAAATAGTTGGAAACGAAGACAATGACAAGAATAAGCTCATTAAAATAGAACTTATTATACTGAACGGGAGCATCCAAGTAAAACGTGAACACGACAGTGCTCTTTTAATATCTACTTAAGTCCTCGTGGATTCACAACAAGTCACCCAAAACCGAATAGATTTGGTAGACATTAGGCTTTGTGCATTTAACATTCGATATCATAAAGTGGAATCCACGTTTAATAACCTTCAGATCGAGGGTATTACCCAATCTCGCTAATCAATGAAAACACATCGGGGACTGTGTAAAGTCGGTTTGTTAAGCATCTGCAGCTGGGTATAGCCTAATACAATGGTTTCAGCTCTTGAGTTAAGCATTAATATAACAGGTAGAGTTTCCATTCGCACGACCAAGAGAGGCTGAAAACTACAATATATGAGTGTGATATCGATTAAGAAAAGGAATACGACTAGAACTTATCCATGAATACAGCAGAATAGGGTTTCAACGAAACAATGAGTTGGTACATGGCCACGTAATGAAGGCCACACTTGTGACATTCGACTAAAGAACAAATCCAGTTGTTAGTTGAAGACACCAAACTATTGTTTCAATTGACATATCATGCCCCTATGGAAAATGTAAGGCGAACGACTGTTCTCAATGTGAAGATGGATGAGAAAGCTGTTTAGTTCGTGACAATAGAACGCTGCACAGTGCTAATATCATTACCACATTCAAGTAAGGGACACATCTTTGGATATATATCACTACCGGAATTATTGCGTAGATGTCCTTACGAATTATTTCTTATGTATCATTCCAAGGATTAAAATTTATTCGCGCCCAACAATATCCCACAAAATTTGCAATTCACCTCCCATAGAGGTGTACAACAAACTAGTTTTTAATAACACACGTGCAAAAAAGGGATCGTACTTCTATATGTCACACTACGATTCAATGACTAGGCAAATATTTACAATAAGATAGCAGATAATGGAGTCCACAGTTTAGAGGTGAGCGGCCCTGGTACATCAAAGCCAGTGTGAGCAGAAAAAGAGGGAGAGGAAAAGGAAAGGAGATACCAATGTATATTGGCCATGAATGGCTGAATGTTATAACGACGAGAAAACACATGACCAAACAGAGTATTCCACATTCGTGTGGTTCGGCCAAAGAACAAACATCTTTTTTTTTTTTTTTTTTTTTTTTTTTTATTTTTTTTTTATTAGACTTCTCTCGGGAGAGGCGAACCTATAGCGCCGAGTGGGCGCCCCGAGATGCCATCAAATAACTGTTGCAGTTCTTTTTGAATAGTTGCAGGTTGTAACGTTCCGGGAACACTTGCGTGGGAAGGGAGTTCCACAGCTTCCCCGCTCTGTAGCGGAACGAGTTCTGATGTAGGGATGTTCGCGCCGTCCTGAGATGAACCACAAACGGGTGCGATCCGTCGGATTGTCTTGTGGAGCGCATATAAGCCGAATTGCGTGGAACAATACCACGAATCTCCGAAGAACAGCACCCGTGATAATATCTGTAAAACAGACAGAGGTCGGCTACGCGCCTTCGATGTGATAGCGACTGTAGTCCCGACGTCAGCGCCGAGTCCGCGATTAGGCGGATCGCTCGTCTCTGTATGCTCTCAAGTAGGTCGAGGGTATGTTTAGGAGCCGAGCTCCAAACATGAGAGCAATATTCGAGCGCGGGTCTAATTTGCGATTTATATAGGAGGAGAAGTTGGGCCGGGGTAAAATATTTCTTGGCTCTAAAAAGATAACTCAGTTTTACTGAGGCTGACCTGGCGATGTTCGACACGTGTTTATGCCATGATACATTCCCACAGACCGTGACGCCGAGCAATTTCAAACTTTCCCCAGCCTCGAGGGCCCGGCCATTCATCATCAGCTGTGGAACCGATGATCCAGTTTTCTTTGTGAATGTTGTATACTGAGTCTTCGTTGCATTGAAGTCGACAAGATTGACCTTTCCCCACTGCAGGACTTTATCCAGATCCCGATTCAGAGAATCAATCTGTCTACATCTCAGCTGGTGTGACGCAGATGCGCCAATCGGCCGATCACTCGAAAAGGAGGAAACAAGCGTACTATCATCCGCAAAACTGAACACTTTGTTATCCGTTGTCTCCAACAAATCATTTATGTGAAGCAAGAACAAGGTTGGAGCCAAAATAGAACCTTGGGGCACCCCCGAATTAACAGAATACAGTTCCGAACACTCGCCGTCCACAACAACCCGGATCGATCGATTTTCAAGGAAACTCCTCGTCCAGTCACAAAGCTGTTGGGAAAGTCCATATGAACGAAGTTTGCTCAGCAATGCCCCGTGCCAGACGCGGTCAAAAGCCTTGGAAATATCCAATGCGACCGCCCTTGACTCACCATGCCGTTCAATCGCAGATGTCCATATATCGGTTATAAGTGTCAAAAGGTCTCCTGTGGACCGCCTGCCACGGAATCCGTATTGACGATCATTCAGGAGTCCGTTGCACTCCAAATACTTAACCAACTCAGCATTGATGACTTTTTCCATCACCTTAGATAAAATAGAGAGTAATGCTATCGGACGGTAATTTTGTGGGAGACACTTTTTTCCCGTCTTTGGGATTGGCTGAACTCGAGCGATTTTCCAGCAGGCAGGAAAGATCCTCCGTGCATAAGATAAGCGGAAGAGTCTGCCAAGAACCGGCGATAGTTCTGGAGCACTGTTCTTAAGGACTATTGCTGGTATTCCGTCCGGGCCGGTTGCCTTCCTACAATCCAGTTCACGTAGAATGCGTTGAATAGTGCGCGGACGAAATCTCACATCCCGCATGGAAGACTGTACCGGCGAGATCACAGGTGGGTCCAAAAGGCCAGGATCGAGGTTTGAATTCGCCGAAAATAAATTTGCGAATACATTAGCTTTATCTCTTGAATTCGGGACTAACGTCCCGCTGTCTGTCACCAACCGAGGGAAAGAGGAGGATGCAAAGTTACCGCTGACAGCCTTTGCCATTGACCAGAAGGAGCGTGAGCCAGTTGGGCACCGAAGGAGCTTATTGATCACCCTGTCGTTGTGAGCCTTCTTCGCGGTATCAATCGTCTGGTTGCACGCGTTTCTGATTCTAACAAAATTCGTTCTGTTAACATCGGTGGGATTGGAGCGCCATTGCTTAAAAGCTCTATTTTTTGCCGCTGTAATCAGCTCGCACTTTTTGTCAAACCAAGGTTTATCAGACGAACTTCGTTTGATGGAATGTGGAATATACATCTCCATCCCCAGAAGAATAATCTCTGATACCGACTCCGCACATACGTTAACATCGGAGTTTCCGAAGCACACCTCGGACCACGGAAAGGATGCGAAGAAGTCTCGCAAATCGTCCCAGTTAGCGGCCCCATACTTCCATACATGACGAAGCTGCCTGGGCCGGTTGCTTGCTTGGTATGCAAGTGCTTGCGCGACAGATACCAAGCAGTGATCTGAGTTTCCCAGTGGCGCAGAAACCTCTACGGTATAAATACTCGGTTCGGATGTCAAAAACAGATCCAGGGTGTTCGCATAATCGGCCCGGGCATCCGGCACCCGCGTTGGCTCCCCCACGAGTTGAGTCAAGTTGTGGCTTACAGCAAACATCTCCGCTAGCCTCCCAGCCTCGTCGGTTCTGTTAGAATGTAACAACCAGCCGGAATTATGCACATTAAAATCACCAAGGACAACAATTTCAGAAGCTGGGTGGTTGATCTGTATCCAGTCGACGGTATGTGAAAGATGTTCGAAAAATGTCCCCGGTCGATCGTCATTCGGGGAGCGGTAAAGACAACAAAGAAATTTTACGGAATTTCTCAGCACGACCCTCAACCATATGATGTCCATATTATTGGGTTCCAACGCCTCCATCCTCTGGCAAACCAGATTGGACCGCGCGAAGACGCAGACTCCGCCCTTAAAACGGAATCTCGAATGTAAGTCGTATCCTGAGCAACGAAGATATGTCGAATCAGTTGACGAATCGACCTGGGTCTCAGTTAGGGCAAGGATATCAGGTTTCGTTGTTTGTAAATATTGGTGGACGGCGTTTACATTGGTATTGGTGAAACCGATGCCCCTGATGTTACAAAATGCCGTCACCAGTCGAGCGTGGGCCGAGCCTCGAGAGCGAGACCGGTTATGCGATGACGAACCTCTTAAAGTTCCATTATTTATCATGATATCTGCATGATGTTCCCCCTGACATAGTTTGTGTTTATTTGTACATCTAAAGTTGACTTTCAACGTGAACTGATACCCACTCGCTGCTTGATGGCTATCACGAGACAGTTGTATTGGATGTGTGGCTCTGTTTGGGTTGTGTCTGGTAAATAAGGGAATTGAATTCCAATTTAGGAGAAATTGTGGTGAAATTGAAGGGAGTGAAGAATTTATATAAGGTGATGGTACTGTGGGGGACGCGTCTTGGCACCAGGCAAGGGTGCGAGTTCTACGTCGTCCTCATCCGTCACGAATGTTCCACCGTAGATTTACAGGAACACAAACCGTGAGAGCGAAACAAAACAAAACCTCCGCAACACAATGTCCACCATAGGAGAGCGGAAACAGACACTGGAGGAAAAGTTAAACGCTCTGCTTTAAAAGTAAATGATCTTTATTTTCTTTCGCGTTCGTTATAAATTTGAGAATTTTAATACTTCACTTAGACTACGTTTACAAATTACAAAGCAAAATTTCGTAAATCGGACTTTTATCTACTTTTTAATAAAAGCGCTTTCTCGACTCGACATTACGTGTACGCGTCTCCGTAGCTACGCAGAGCGGAAGTCGCATGACCGTGGTGGTCAATGGATGGAAATGGACTCAGCGATATTAATTCGCTGACAAGGGAATTCGGTCAGTGAAACTGGCTCTCTTAATAAAGGGGTGCGTTTTCCTATACCAAGAGAGGGGTAAAGTCTCTCTTTGGAGTAACCAAACCGATCTCATAGAGGAGATCTTCACGATACACAAGTGTGTTTGTACGTCGCCTCTTTTCATAGATCAAAGCCATGATGAAGAATCTAAAACTCAAAGAAAGGGAAAAGGATCGTGGAGATCTTTGTTTATGTGAGAAGGTTACTGGGAACGGATCCAGAACTATGTAGGATAAAAGCGATGTATGACCTGTGAGTTCAACTGAGTAATCAAGTTGCAACTCATTAAATGGTAGATGTATTTGGGATCCGTTTTGGTGATTGGATTGTTTGTGTATCGCCAGAATGCCTGCTGGTAGACAGCGTTCTTTAGTTTGAACTTAGTGCATTGGTAAAGCATCAGTCTCAACGCAGATGGTGCTAATTACATGCATCTTCGTTGGACCGTTTATCGCTGGCTAAAAGGGGTTACCAGCTGATGTGTGTGTAGATAGTTTTTTGTACACACATCGAGGCTGGGAAAGTAGACGGCGCAAGATTTATGATCCCTTTCATAAGGGTTACATTGTATGTAAAGCGAATCATTTGTTTACAGGAATTCGTCTAGGGGAATTTGTCTGGCAACGTAGATGCCGAAATTCGTTTGGAATTCCTGATAAGCTAATAAAGAAATCTTACAGAGAATTGGTATGCAAAGAGAATGCATGAAAGGTAAGTTTTCATTACAGGGACTTAACGATCATAGATTTGATCTCTTTAATGCGTGAAGCATTTTCAGGTGCCTAATGCGATTGCATTGGCGAAAACTTATGGGGATGAGGTAATGGGGGTTTTTAGGTAAGTGTACCGTGGGGTTTGGCGGCACCGCCACAGTACCTTCTAAGGGTATTAGAAGGTCCAATGGGATGCGCACACATGTTGTATGTGTTAAAATATATAATGAACGGCTTTCTGACATCATTAAAGGGAACCCATACATTTCGTCACAATGTTCGCAGCTTCAAAATGTTCTGAATCCAATTTAAGGTCGAATAAATTCCTTCGCTTTTATGAGGAACGTGCCGGTCATCGACAGTGCATTTAACACATCGTCAATAATTTCCGAGCCTAACTGTAGAGATAGCGACCTTACCGACAAGTAGAAACGTCGACCTTACCGACAAGTAGAACTATCGCGTTTCGTTACCACCAAGCCAATGGCGGGAGACAGAGTAATGAGTTAGTTGCATAGCACCATCCATACAGAACAGACGTTTATTATACATACTCTACATTTGTAATAAGACAATATATATATCCTCGTGTTTTAACCGTTGTTCTTAATTATTGACTTGCCACCCACTTCCAACAATGGTTATGGGCCCAGTGATACGCAAGTAAAGTGAACAGTTACACGCGTGGCAATCAATAGACGAATCGTTTTTTGGTGATAGTGAGTGAAAGGTTCCAGCGCTTCGTAATACAATCGAAAAGGTATCGAGGAGAATATTATGAGCAAGATGGGAACGGACCAGAAGTCTTCGATCGATAAATTAAATGGATCGAATTATGCCACCTGGTCATATCAGATGCAGATGACACTGATGGAAGCTGATTTATGGTCCGTTATAGAACGAGGAGAAGACTCACCAGCGGACAATGCAACCGAAGCTCAAAAGAAGATGTCATAGACGACAGCGACATCGCGATGATAATACTGTGCGGCTTATCCACCGATTACGACAACGTAGCGTCGAATTTGTGTAATCTTCCCGCAGATGAGTTCAAAAGTGCAACTGTAAAAATGAGGCTACTTGCTGACGAAGCAAGGCGCCGAGAAAATTGTGCAAATAAGGAAACGGTATTAATGGCCTTTAACAAAAAGAAACATAGGAAGGCAGAACCGAAACGCGGGGCCAAGCCTGAGAAGAATAAGGAACCGTTTGATAAGAAGAGAGCCAACCCGAAAACTGTATGTTATGCGTGCCAGAAACCTGGACATATCGCTAGATTCTGTCCAGAACGAAAGAAAAAGCAAAACGAGCCTGCAAACTCGAACATAGTGGTATTAAGAACGTCATGCGGCCCAATGGGGATAGGGCGAGGCAGCTGGATCATTGACTCCGGCGCGACGCACCACATGACACCGAACGAGAATTATTTCTCAAAAGTAAGTAAGAGTGACGATGATGAAATCACAATGGCAGACGGGAGTACAATGCCAACTTTGGGTCGAGGAACTGCGAGCGTAAGGATACAAATGCTCCCACTGAGATCACTGAGTTCGAGGCTAGAAACACAATTTTAGCTCCGGGACTGGACTATGGTGTCCTGTCAGTGAAAAGTCTAATCGAAAATGAGAAGAAAGTCATCTTCAACGAAGACGGATGTTCCATTCCAAGGCAAGTCACTGATCAGGGCACGACTACAGGGAAGGCTGTACACAGTGGACACTGAACCAGGACGAAAAAGCGCATCGTTGAATGTCATATCAAAGGAGTCAACGTGAAAACCTTAGCACTTGACAAATGGCACCGGAGAATGATGCACGTGAGCAAAAACAAAATCCTGGAGATGGCCAAGAAAGAAGTGGTGATCGGTATGAAAGTAAGCAATGAGATTCCGACGCAATGCGATGATTGTTTAGCCGGCAAATCGACCAGACAACCATTCCCGAAACGCAATTTGGCAAGGGACGAAAATGGCAAGACAAACCTCATACTCGACCTGGTACATGCAGATTTGAAGGGGACCAGTGGATGAGGCAAGTTGGGGAGGAAACAGATACATGATGAGCATCATAGACGATGCAAGCAGATACGCATACGTGAGTTTCCTACAATACAAAAGCCAAGCTTTTGTGAAATTCAAGAAATGGTTAACTGAAGAGGAAAACCAGACGAACAAGAAGTTAAAGCGACTTAGAACTGACAATAGTCTAGAGTTTTGTTCAAACATTTGGAAACAATATTGTCAGGAAAAGGGTATCATCCATGAGACAACGATGATACATACACCACAGCAAAACGGAGTAGCAGAGAGGCTGAATAGGACGATACTTGACCTATTACGAGCAACGCTACACGACACAGGATTGCCAAAGGCGGCATGGGCTGAACTGGCGGACACAGCTGTATACATAAGAACAGAGTTACAAATTCTCACGACATCCAGAGGACGCCCTACGAAATTTGGACTGGAAAGAAGCCGAACGTGAGTTACTTCCGTGAGATTGGATGTGAGGTATTCGTGCACATACCCAAAGCAAAGAGAAAATCCAAACTCAGCCCCAGAGCGAAGAGAGGAAGACTCATTGGTTACGCTAAGAGAGGACGTGGATACCGCGTGTGGCTAGAAGACGAACAACGGATCGAGGAATCGAGAGACTGCGTCTTCAAGGAAGCACAATACCACGACGAGTCCAAAGTAGCTAACCCGGACGAGGTAACAAAAGAAAATTGGCCAGAAACAGCCCAAACCGAGGAGTCAAGAGAAAATGAGAGTGAAGGAGAGCTCGACGGAGATGAGGAGGACACAGTCGCGGAATCATCTACAACGGAGGTAATACAGCTGGACGAAGACGATAATGAACCAGTACCGTCAACACCGAACGTGATCGAAATCGATACCGAGGGGCGAGCGACACGAACAAGGCGAGGAAAACCAAGGAAAGGTCCCGAACACGAAAAAGAACGAGTATCGCACAAAATGAATTTGAGGCCACGAATAAGGGACCAAAACTATTCAGAAATCGAGATTGCTGATAATGCAGAGGAAACGGACGGAGCGGAAACCGTACGCCCAGCATTACATCTTGATCCGGGAAAATTTCGGAAACAGATAAGGACAAAGCTGAACAGAGAAACCCCAGACTATAAAGCGAACTTATCAACCGTCAACGGAAAGGAGATACCATCGTCTTATCTAGAAGCAATTGAATCTCCAGAATCAGCACACTGGCAGGAAGCGATGAACGGTGAATATGACTCACTGATAAAATACAATTCTTGGAAACTCGTGGATCCGCCAAGCGGAGTGACACCGATAAAGTGCAGATGGGTTTACGCAAAGAAAACAATGGGTGACGCACTGAGGTGGAAAGCGAGAACCGTGGCTAAAGGATGTTCGCAAAGAAAAGGCATCGATTACGCGAAGTATACGTATCAAACTTCGAGACAATTCGCTTGCTGATAGCGGCTGGAGTTGAAAAGCGCTGGATTATTGACCAATACGGCGTAAAGAGCGCTTATCTCCACAGCAAGCTGGAACGAGATGTATACATGTTACAACCAGAGGGCTTCGTCAAAAAGGGTGACAAAAACAAAGTGTGTTGGTTGAAGAAATCAATCTACGGACTGAAACAAAGTGGAAGGTGCTGGAATGAGCACATGAACGAAACACTGATTGAAAAGGGATTCATCAGAAACAAGGTAGACCCGTGCGTTTACGAACTAAAGACTACCAAAGGACGAGCATTGCTGACAGTTTACGTCGACGATATGGTGACAATTGTCGAAAACGAGGCTACCAGGAAACACGTAGGAGACTTGTTAAACAAATGCTTTGATGTCAAACACTTGGGGAAGTTGAAAAACCTATTGGGAGTAGATTTCCACGAAAATCGAGAGGGAAGCATATCACTTTCGCAGGAAAACTACATTGATAAATTAGTAGAGCGGTTTGGACTACAGAACGCCAAAGGATTCCAAACACCTATGGAAGTGAGACCAACATTCCTGGAGGAACAGGATGAGGAAAGTGAAAGCGATCGGCCGTACCGAGAACTCATCGGAGGACTTCTGTACATTTCTCAACGAACACGACCGGACGTAGCATTTCACGTAGCTGAATTGGCTCAGTTTTGTACTCGACACAACGAACAACATTGGAGCGCTGCGATGCGAGTACTGAGATACCTGAAAGAAACCAAAAAGTTGGAATTGATTTACAAAACCACAGGAAAGGAGTTGATGGCGCACAGTGACGCAGATTGGGCCACATCAACATTGGACAGGAAGAGTATCGGTGGATACGTGGTGATATTGGCAGGAGCACCAATACTTTGGAGAAGCTCGAAACAAACTTTAGTCGGTTTGAGCACAATGGAGGCAGAATATACGGCTTTAGCGGATTGTGCAAGGGAAGTCATATGGATGAGAAATTTGCTGAACTCAGTTGGACTGAACGAACTCGCCAGGGATCAGACGATCATTCTGAGCGATAGTCAATCTGCGATAGCACACGCAGAGAGTTACATCAGCAAGAGCCGACCGAAGCATATTGCAATCAAACACCACAACGTGAGGGAAAATGTTGCAAATGGAAGAATTAAACTGAAATACGTGACTACGGATCAAAATATGGCAGATATTTTGACAAAATCACTCGGAAGGAACCAACATGAGATTCACCGGTCCAAGATGCTTCAAGGGCGATCCATGCGAAAAGATCCAAGCTCGGGAGGAGATCTTTCCGAGGGGGAGATTGTAGAGATAGCGACCTTACCGACAAGTAGAACTATCGCGTTTCGTTACCACCAAGCCAATGGCGGGAGACAGAGGAATAAGTTAGTTGCATAGCACCATCCATACAGAACAGACGTTTATTATACATACTCTACATTTGTAATAAGGCAATATATATATCCTCGTGTTTTAACCGTTGTTCTTAATTATTGACTTGTCACCCACTTCCAACACTAACTCAGAGATAGCGCCTGTCTGAAAAATCTTTACGACCTTTAGGAAATACTAACCTTCAAACGATAGGTGTCAACATTTCATGATAATCGAACCATAACATACTGAGTTAGTTATAATAATTTAAGTGACGCTTTTTTTACAATATTGAAAACAATGAAAAAAAAACCGTGTATTGATAAAACATTGTTTCCTAATAGAAAAAATACCGTTCAAGATCGGCAATGGCTTAAAAAGTGTTATCCGGACCCTATTCCTTAGAAACCAACCTATTGTCGGTGGTAGGCTGATTTAAAACGTGGTTGTACCGACATAGGGGGAATGGGAGCAAACACACAGGGCAAAGTTGCTGATTGCTTTCAACCCGGCGAAGGTCAGGACGATCCTTGTCCCTGTTCAATCCAAGTTGTCATGCAGTCTCCACGTGACACCCCCGGATAGCTACTTTGGCACCCGCAAAGTAGTGCACCAATGCATGCAGCGACATCCTGAGAAAGGTTGGCGCAAGGCTTATGGCGTTTGCGACGATGGTGAAGAACGTGTGATTCGAACTGAGGCTATGACGGTTAGAATCACTAAAAATGGAATCAATGCTAAGTTTCGCTAAGTGCAAAAATTGTTGGTTTGTGGTTGTGCAAACATGGACAGACACAGAGGAGAAATTGTCTCCTAGGCCGCGGATGTTACACAGATCGACGCGAACGTCCCGTTCCATTGAAATGGCCCGACATAAAAAACCAATACCGCCTCAGAAAAGGATACAAACCAGGAACAGCGATAAATGAACGAAAGCAACCGGTACAGGCGTTATGGCCTTGTAGTAGGCACCCTACTAGATTCATCCCGAAATCCAGGTCACATCCTTTCCATTACGAATATTACGCCATTCAAACGCCAAAAACGCTCTAAACATTATAAATCCATCGAGAGTCTCGATTCCTGAGGAACGTAACAGAATGCTTAAAAGACAAAGCGTAAAAGAGGAAAAATAGACGAAAGGAAAAGAAAGGGTATGAGGTTTTCCCGCACTGTACACTTCCACACATTTATCACGCTAAGGCACGTGTGTGGAGATCCGTTTGATTACTTCGGATACCACAGATAACATTGCACTGGTGTGGGGTTCTTTAACCTTTACGCAAGAACCACCCACAATTCCAACCCCAACCCCCTTTGCAAACCTGCAAACATTTCCTTCTTCAAGGACATTTAATGCACCTAGTGCATTAACTAAAATTCCCTGAAAAGAATTCTTTACAGGCACATGCATCCCTAAAGCAGAAAAACCTTATCGACGGGCCTGTTTGGAAAGCAATTCCGCTGCACATGTGCACACCACATGTCCCTGGGAATTCCACGGCCTCGGCAGCCATCTAGCGTCTAGTGTCATAAATCGAATTCTTTCGCATATAAACATGCATACAAAAATTCGCTCCTTTATCCAACCGACAAGCCATCGTCGCTTCTCGCGCTTAGCCGCCAAAAATTGAATTCTTCAGCACACTCAATATGCAAACAAAAGAATTCGATTTTTCCCGTCTGCAGAGATACTATACACAATTCCCATTGTATAAGTATCTATGATTCCGTTTTAGCACTCAATGCTTCCCTAATGAGATACAGCCTGTTTACTCAGCTGCACTCCCATCGCTGACGATACCCTTGGTCCATTCTCCCTTTTGTTCGATTTCATTTATCCTTGGCCGCAAAGCATGGGTAAACAATGTGATCTACACGAACAACCCACCACACACCACTAGGATCTACACTGAGAGATCCGGTTCCCTATTCCACAAAGAGAGACTTCACGTTTCTCTTGTGATAGGCAAAACTCACCCTTAGCTGGGAGAGTATTCACCACCGAGCCGAATTTCAACCACCAGCGAATGCACGTCGCTAAGTCGAAATCCATCCACCGTACCGTGCGCATGGTACGGTGCTTACACACAAAGTCTCCGCGCGAGTTCTACTTACTAGTTAAATCCCTATTTCCACGTCAATCCTGTAAACATGCATCAAATTAAAAGACAAATATAAACAGTGTCGTGAATATATCTAATTAACAACAGAAATGCTTTCAGTGAGCTATTCAATTTCGTAAATGTGGGAAACATCATTTTAAGTTAAATTCTGTTTTTTTAAAGTTTTTATTAATTACCAATGTTACTTTTCGTGCGGAACTATGAACAGTTAAAAATGTTATATAAAAACATTATACAAGGAACTAAAAATAAAAAGAACATTTGTTACAACATCCCGCCTGTGTGTTTCATTTTCCTTTTTTTCTGGTGATCGATTAGTGGCGGAGCTTTTCGTATTTGGTGGACAGTGTTCGGCGGAACAATCGGAGACGCGTTGGGGATGGGAGTGAATCAGTTTCCGTGCCGACACACATACTTCTTCCCCCCACACTGGATTCGGACGCGTTGGTGGAGATCCGTTTGTTTATTTCGTACTATTGCGCTGTATGGTTGCCCGTTGAAGAACTTCTAGCGTTTGCGACCATGGCGAAGAACGTGTGAACGGTCCCTCAATGCCTGACCAAGATACGATGTGAAAATCGTTCTTGGTGATTTGAATGCACAAATAGGACAGGAGCCGGTTTTCAGGAACTACGCAGGTTCACATAGTTTGCATGAGAACACTAATGACTATGGACTAAGAGTCATCGAACTGGCAGCATCAACGAATTTGGTCGTTGTGAGTATCAGGTTTCCGCGTAAAGATATCCACAAAGCCACCTGGGTATCACCTGATGGAGCCACTCGCAACCAAATTGACCACGTACTGATAGATTGCCCCCACTCTTCGAACCTGATGACGGTACGAACGTACCGAGGTGCCAACGTCGACTCGGATCACTATCTTGTTGGTACAGTTTTCCGAGCGCGGATTGCCTTACGGAGACGTATTGCATCCACGGATCAGGTTCGAATCAACACGGCTGCCTTACGCAATGAGAACACCAGCAACACCTTTGGTCATGCGTTAAGACTCGCCCTCGAAGAGCTCGATGGAGGGAGAGTAAGTCCTGGGGCCAGAATGCCGGGCGTAGAAGAGAAATGGACACGCCTTAAGAATACTGTCATTAGTACTGCCAACTCCATCTTAGGCAGTAGTCGTAGAGATCGGAACGACTGGTTTGATGATGAGTGCAAACTAGCGACTGAACGTAAGAATGCTGCATACCGGGCAATGCAGCAGTCTCATAGGACGCGGGTACGCGAGGAGAAATACAAAGAGCTCAGAAGATCTGAAAAAAGACTTCACAGACAAAAGAAAAGTGCCTGGGAAAAAAACCTTGTCTGTGAAATAGAGAAAAGTAGAGAGCGAGGTCCGCACCAGGCGCGGAAGTTCTACCAAATAATCCGCAGTATGACGCAGTATACACCACTCTGCACTTACTGCAAGGATAAAGAGGGTAATCTGATCACCGAACCTGAAGGCATTCTGGACGGATGGGAAGTGCACTTCAATTAATTGCTAAATAGTCAGCTCACAGAAGAATTAGAGGCTCCATCAATGCAATATCGAGACCAAATGCTCCCGAGACCAAGTATTGAGGAAACATGAAAAGCCAAAAGATAGCTTAAATCAAATAAAGCCTCTGGAACCCATGGCATACCAGATGAGCAGATCAAACAAGGACGGACAGCGTTACATCACGCAATTCATGAGATCGTGCCGCACGTATGGGAGCAAGAGGAGATGCCGGAGGATTGGCTTCGTGGTATAATTTGCCACATATATAAGAATGGAGATATCACACTGTGCGGCAATTATAGGGGTGTAACACTGCTGAGTACCGCTTATAAGATACTCTCCACTATCCTTCAAGATCGGATAGCCCCATAGGCTAAAGTCATTATTGGTCAATATCAGTGTGGCTTCATCCCAGGCAAATCAGCGATTGATCAGATATTCACCCTTAGGCAGGCGATCTATTATAGGCTTTAAGCCCGCCTACGACAGCATAGCCAAGGTAGATCTATATAATGCCATGAGTGAGTTCAGCATTCCAAACAAATTCATACGACTTTGTAGGTTGACCAAACCAAGGTAACTAGTCTAGTAAAAATAGCGGGATTGCTGTCCAAACCAATAAACATAAAGACAAGGGGACGGTCTGGCCTGCCTCCTCTTCAACCTGGCGTTGGAGAACGCAATCATTGACTCTGGCGTTACAACTAGAGCGACTATTGTCACCAAGTCCAGCCAGATACTTGCCTACGAAGATGATATCGACATCATCTGTAGATACGATTCGGCTATACACGACTCCTTCACCCAGATCGAGTAGACGGCACAAAAACTGGGACTGCACATTAATGAGGGAAAAACTAAGTACATGGTGGCAACATCTGCGAAGAGAAGATTGGTCAAACTATCAGGGTAGTGGAGCACGAATTTGAAGTAGTGCAATCCTTTAACTACCTTGGGTCAATAGTATCGGCCGATAACAATATGGAAGAAGAAATACCCGAACGGCTGATCAAATCCAACAAAGCCGACTATTGTCTATCAAGGCTCTTTAAATCCCAAAATTTATCCAGAACATCCAAGCTACTATTGTACAAGACCATGGTCTTACCAGTACTCATGCATGGATCCGAGACCTGGCTGCTCAATAAAAGGCACTCTGAATTCATAGCCGCGTTCGAGAGGAAGGTCTTAAGGAAAATTGTTGGCCCCGTATGTGAGGGAGGACAATTCCGGAGACATTACAACCATGAGTTGTACGCGATCTACATTGAAGCCAATGTTATAAACCAAATCAAGCTCGGCAGACTCTGATGGGCGGGACATCTAGCTCGAATAATCGAAAAGGAGCCTGCACGGAAAGTCTTTTGCGGTAGGATGTATGGAAGGAGACAGCGCGGCTAACCTTTTCTGCGATGGAGGGATGGCGCAGACCATGACGCCCAGAGCCTGGGAGTGCCAAACTGGATGACATCGGCTCGAAATCGGAACCGGTGGAGAGATTTGTTAAATAAGGCCAAGACCGGATCCCGGTTGTAGTGCCGATGATGATGATAATGTTGTACTAATACAAATGATATTGAACGCTCTTGTCGTCAAAAGTGCAGGACCAGTGACTCAAGAGATCATTAAGAAAGTTCTGAAAATCGTGATGGGAAATCAAAAGTGTAAAGATGAAAAATGAAAAGGTAGCTGAGATCATGAAGATCTCAATTGGTAGTGTTTTCACTACTTTCCATCAAAATTTGGCCAGCAAAAGCTTTTTGCTCACAACCGACCAAAAATAATTCAGAGCACTCTTTGGCAATGTGTACTCGGAATAAAAAGTATTCTTAGCGTCGCTATATGACACTGGCCATTGGCGCAAGACTAATGACCTTGCCCGGAAAAACAAATTATCATGGAAAATTTAACAAGCCTCAGGACTTGCTAAATAAGGCCAAGACCGGTTCCCGGTTGTAGTGCCGATGATGATGATATGACACTGCATGAAACACGGATACACCATTTCATTCCGGAATCAAACCGGCGGTCAACTGAATGGAGAGCAGCTCTTACAAACTGCCCGAAACGTCCGAAGACACAATAGTCTGCCGGCAAGGTTATGGCATCTGTATTTTGGGATGCGCAGAGTATAATATTCAATCACAATTTCTATATGTTACCGATGATAACGATCATTGAGAATATCCCACCCATTGATAATAAGTTTCAAAGAGATTGTTCAGGAATATTCGGATGAGTATTAGAATTATTTTTTTTACACAAGCGCACGCACAGAAGGGGATTTTGGAGTACCTTAAATGTCAGAGCACACTGCGAGCAGACCGAGAAGACGTGGATAAGACAAGGAAATATCCATATACATTGACCTCAGATGCCCGAACATTACAACGACGATGAAACACTTGATCAGGGAGAACATTCCGCATTCGTGTGGTTCGGGTAAAGAATAATTCTCTATGTTTGTTTGTGCACCTGAAGTTGACCTTCAATGTTAACTGATGCGCACTCTCAGATTGACGAGTATCGGAGGAAAATGTCGGAGGAGGCGGAACACATTGAGCAAGTCCAGTTGAATAACGACCATTGTAAAATAGACAGGCATGATACGTTGCGCCTATGTTCTAACGAAGAATTGAGTTACGGCTGGGTCCCAATAAGTGTCACTGCTCATTTTGGAATCCTATCGAGCTCGTGTAAGCGCAGTTTTGCAGCGCTTGCATAAGTATGTTGCAGGCGATTGGGACAACTTTTGAGGGGGAAATATCAATCTTCTTGAGTGAACATGTATTTCGGATTTTCTGGAAGTTTTGGAAGCTTTTTGGTCCAGGTGGTATTTTCAAGATTTCAGGATACATAATATTTTACAGGAGTAAACCAATTACTGGCCTCTGCGCAAATTACGCTGAAATGTAAAATTATCCTCAATCCTCTGTGTCGTACCTCAAATTTCTCAAGATTGCTTCGCTAATAACGATTTTTAGGACTTAGAGCAAGATGAATAGCCAGTTAACCAACTTAAGAACGTTTTCAACGTCAAGCGTTTCCAGGAGGATGCAGGTTGTTCCTCCTTGGCATATTTTTTCTCCTTTTGATGGGTTGGGCTACAATATACAGGGAGCGTCATCTTTTATGTCGGTATTTGAATATTAAATAACTTAAAATAAGCCACCGATTTCCATACATGGTGTATTTTTATTTAATTCAGTCTTTTACTATTTATTTGGACTACCTTTTGAATACAGCATCGATCCAGTGACCGCCACTATTGACCAAAGCTAAATGTGCCTTATTTGCTGAGTTTTCTATCATTTTTCGAGCATCTCGGGAGGTATAGTGATGATTTCGGCAGGAATGTTTGCCTTGAGATCGTCAACGGTATGAGGCTTGCTGGCGTGCACTTTGCTTTTCAAATAACCCCACAAAAAGAAGTCGGGATGGGTCAAATCTGGAGATCTGGGTGGCCAGTTAATATCGCCGGTTTTTGACAGCACTATTTCTATTGTTTCTTTTGCAGTGTGGAATGGCGCTCCACCTTGTTGAAAACAGTAACCACCCAGAACTTTTTCACACATTTGTGACAGACATAATGAGCCACTATCCAGCGATATCGACCCATTGATGGCTTTGGCGCAAACGCCGACCCAAACAGTCACTTTTTGGTCATGCAATAGTGTTTCATGGATCTCGTGTGGATTTTCCGTTCCCCAAACGCGACAATTTTGTTGTTAACGCCGCCCGAGAGTGTGAAATGGGCCTTGTCGGTCATCAAAATATGATTCCAAAAATTAGGTTCAGTGTCAACCATTCGAACGACTATTTGGCCGCATTCCAAGCGACATGAACGGTCTGTCGGCAATATTCTTTGAGTCAGTTGCACTTTATACGGAAACAAATGCAAATCATCCTCCAAAATGCGCCGCAAGGTGGTACTATAGCGTTTGGAATGATAGTGAAGAACGTGTGAGTGAACTGACGCTATGACAGTTAGAATCACCAAAAATTGAACCTAAGCGTAACACATCAGGCTACTGGCCGTGTTTAGATTTCAATTTTTAAACTTAAGTATATTCCACCGATGTGAATTGTTATATTATCGCTATGGTATACGGCTCTGATGCAGTTTCTTATTCGATTTTCGTTCGGTGTTCTTCACAATTGCTTGTGTATTAGATGTGTATCTGTTAGAGACGTTACAGTACCACTGACGCCAAAATGCTGAGCGCGATGACGAAAGGACACATGTGGGTTCTCGGCAACACTCTGTCTTACCGCTTCAACCAGTTTATTGGACCGTCTTGGGCGTTGATGAACGGCATGTCGACAATCTCCCATTGCCCCGTGGTCAACAAAATTTGACACCAAACGACAAATAGTGTTGTCAAGGCTTGTTGGCCATTATATTTGCGACGATATGCGCATTGAGTTAACACAACTCAACGATTATTTTCAATGTACAGCGCCACTATTTCGGCGCGTTGTTTCAATGTTAGACGATCATGGATTATCAATTGTACTGAACTGACGACACAAAAATATGTCTACTCAAATTGATCAGTTGATAAATGTCAAAGTTATTCAATGTTTACGTACAGACATAAAAGATGGCGCACCCCGTAGACTATGATTTTAATTGCGTAGATAGATGATCCAAAAATTCGTCAAATTAGCAGCTAACACCAAACTTTGGTTAATTCGCAACTTTGTATTTGAAACTCACCAGTGATTTCTGGAAACCTGTAACAGGTTAACTTGTAATAGGTTATGAAACTTGTTTTACGCTTTCGGATTTTTTGGACCTATATCAGACGCAAATCCGTTGGAAAAACGACGGAATCACACACTTCTTTCATAAAGAGATGAACCAAGTTGAAACTTAGGGTATTGTTTGAAACTCGAAGTGCACTAGACTTATTCTCGAAGGCACATAAAGTCAGTCAAACGAGATCTGTGTGCTCCGCGTGTACTATTGTGTATAAATTATTCCAGCGCATGGAAACTTTACAGACAAACCTCAGCAGTTTACTAACAAGTATAAATTCATTAAACACCATGCCACACGATAAATATATTGTAGCGAGCTTAGGGTTCGCTGGATTAATTATTTTAAAATAAATAAGAGCCGTTAAATCGATTGTGACATTTTATTAATCCGTAATAACAATTATTACTTTTTACCGTACACTTAACGTTTTCTTTGTAAACACTTTCTTAATTATCGCGTATTTTACTGCTTGCTTCTCGCTCGAGACTTATCGCTTGTTTCACGTTCTACTTCTTACTCATGACTCATCACTATGCTCTGTGTGCGGCGTATTTATACTGTTTCAGCGTTTCGTTTCCTTCCGTTCCATTGCCTTGAATGTTCTACTGTTCCTAGTCTCCAGTTTTCCATTACTTTATAGAATATTCTAGTACTCTGTTTCGGACTCTCTAGAATATTCTAGTACTGATTGTCATATGCGTCACACTACCCTCCGCCTAGATTAGTTCGTCCCGAACTAAGTTCACTGGTCTCCCGGGCCAACAAAAGCCACCAGTCGATCGTGATGCACCACTTTCATCCTGGCGTTCGGCGGTGGAAGTTCTTGACCTTCTTCCAAATTTTCTACTGCTCTCCTTTTCGCGTCAGCTCTAGCCTGCCGCCATTTTTCCTTTTCCTGACGACGGAATTCCTCTTGCATTTTAGGGATTTCATGCGAATAGTATAAGAGATAATGCATGTGCACCCCCTTAAGCTCTTCTGGAGTTTGCACTTCACGTAAGTGGTCTAGATCTTCATCTTTACTTACAAGCGTATCATCTGGTATTGAAGCATCTGTCGATTTCATAACCGTATCCAACTGGTAGTTCCGCATCTTTTCAAATAACTGGAGCAGTTTGTTCTTTGGAGCTGACAGTAAACACCAGCGTGCGTCGTAGTAATAGACTTTCCATAGATCGTAGCACGTTAATTCTGGTTTCACGTGTTCTTCTCTATAGAACGCAATGAACTGCACTTCTAGCTGTTGATTACGCCTACAAGCTAGGGCTTGCTTGATCTTTCCCCCCGTATGTGGTGGCTTACAATAGCGGTCTCGACCTCCAGCATCCGTTGATCTCTCTTGTTCGGAAACAGTTGATTTACAAAACGCATGTTTGTAAATCCATTCAGCTTCATCTTGTAGTTCATTGGGTCCCTCTGGAACAGGCGTAACCGGAACTTCGCGCAATTGCATTCGCTCAGGAATATCTGTTTTACGGATTTCATTGTCCAAATCAGTAAAGTGATCCCTTTCCAATTCATCATTGAAATGTTTTGCCGGCTCAGTTTCCCTGTGACTACGTTCAAAGCGGCGTTCAACATCATCTTCGTCGTCGAATAGCTGTTCGTCTATAGCCTCACGTGCAGAACCTTCATCGACGTGCGTTTCCTCTCCATCACTTTCCTTATCCTGTGTACGACGCAGACACTTGGAACGCTTTCTGCCTTCGACTTTCAAACCAAGATTCTCTTCAATAAGATCACAGTCGTCGTCTTCCTCTCCATCACTTTCTTCGCCCTGTGTACGACGCAGACGCTTGGAACGCTTTCTGCCTTCGACTTTCAAACCAAGATTTTCTTCAATAAGGTCACAGTCGTCGTCTTCCAGTCGGTCGTCCAACTCGTCATCATCATTGTAAATCCGTTTCAGGGAACGGCCTGAAGCATCAGTGTCTTCATCATCACTGCCGTCCTCTTCAATCGGGTTATCATCGATGAAATCCTTCAGTTCTTCACGTAACACATCATCGTCATTTTCCTTCTCTTTCTCACTGCTGTCGGCCATAGCTTTGCTCTTCCTGAGTTTCTTCATTTCCTGTGGCTCCAATTCCTCCTCATCCTCAGATTCTTCCGCTTCCGAGTCCCAGAATTCTTTCATACACTGCCTTTGGGCATCCAACTTTGCATTGACATCTGCAGCTTGCGCGTCCAATTTTGAATTTACGGCGTCGAATTTTGAATTTTGGGCGTCGAATTTTGAATTTTGGACATCAAACTTTGCCTTAACATCTGCAGCTTGTGCGTCGAATTTTGTCATCATCATCCGGAACATCTCCGAAATGTCTAACAGTGGCGAACTCTTCTCCGTTACATTGCAACCATCTTGACTCGCTGTTTCTTCTCCAAACGGACAGTCTGGACCAATCGTAAAAACATATGTGTTGACATCAATACCCTCTTCCTCCATAGCTGCTTGCAGACGTTGTCGAAGAATTTGCTTCTGTCCTCTGCTATCCAGATTCCGGTCGTCAAGTTCCTTCTTCAACTCAGGAACGCGAAGATCCTCCAAATGTCGATCTGACATCGCCACAACACACTTTCACACACTTATTCACTTAAACAATAATTAATCCCACTTCTGACACCAATTGTAGCGAGCTTAGGGTTCGCTGGATTAATTATTTTAAAATAAATAAGAGCCGTTAAATCGATTGTGACATTTTATTAATCCGTAATAACAATTATTACTTTTTACCGTACACTTAACGTTTTCTTTGTAAACACTTTCTTAATTATCGCGTATTTTACTGCTTGCTTCTCGCTCGAGACTTATCGCTTGTTTCACGTTCTACTTCTTACTCATGACTCATCACTATGCTCTGTGTGCGGCGTATTTATACTGTTTCAGCGTTTCGTTTCCTTCCGTTCCATTGCCTTGAATGTTCTACTGTTCCTAGTCTCCAGTTTTCCATTACTTTATAGAATATTCTAGTACTCTGTTTCGGACTCTCTAGAATATTCTAGTACTGATTGTCATATGCGTCACAATATAATGGCCAACACATACGAAGCTTGTAAATTGAATTACGGATGTAACAAGATACAGCCGTAGTTGGAGGACAGGAGAAATAAATGTAGACAGAACTGCAACATACTGCCTTCTCCAAAGCCATTGACTGGCCCTTAGCTTTTTGAACTTTCGTAGGTTTCATCTGCTCACTGAAATAAAATGTGCCTTATTTTCCTCTGCTCGAATCTCATAAAAACATGGTGATTGTTTGAAAGGCAATTTCAATAAAAATGTTTGAAGGCATGTCAGAAATCAGTCACTTCCAGCTACTGAATGGAAACCGTATTTCAAAATAGGATCATAACACCTGCACACATATCCGACTGTTCGACCTAAAAACCAAAATGTCATATGTGACTCATGCTCTTAACTAGCGCTGTGCATAGTGACGAAAACAGAAAGCGTCCGGGACGGGAAGGCGAACGCACAGAAGAGCGTTTTGCATATTGACAGTGCTAGGCAAACATCATACGGTTGTGGCTAGGTGTCAGGTTCATTTGCATTCATTTCTGTAGGTGTTCTCAGATGGTGGAAATCGATTGTGGGAGGACACAGATAGGGGACATGAGGTGCAGCTTCGAGCTCCTGCTCATCTGTTATTGATTGAAATACGGTGGTAAAAAATTGCGGGTGAATATGAACATGGCGATGTTTGACTAATAATGGCATTGAACATATCAGCAACGCTAAGTGGGCCATCTAATTGTGACGGAAGTGACACAAAATGTACATAGTTTCTTCAAGTCCCATGGTTCTCAGAATAACCGTGGACAAACAAACAACAGGCATATTATGAGTGGCACTTAAAATGCCATATTCACGATGAAATCGTGCACCACCTACCTTCAGTTGATTTTCTGTTTTCTCTTTTATAGTTACAGTATGAAGGGGTATCAATAGGTCGCGTAAGTTTTTCATTTTTTATAATTCGCCTGCACTCAGGAGCAGTAAAAGAGTCTTGTATTATCTCGGGGCACAACTTGGGCGGTGGGGAATAAATTATACTGTTAAAAAAATCGGTTGCCTATTCACATCTCAAGGCAATACAGCTCGCCTTTCTTGGGCGAAACATACAGTTAAATGTCAGGCTGCACTAAATGTAGCTACATTTTACCCGCGTTCTCGAAACAGGTGTTTCAATTTCGCACCTCTGTTACGTCCCTAAATCATCCACAATTTAGAGTAACATTTTATCATTAGGGGGGTTTTGTTGGGAGAGTGCTGTATCATACTCCGCGATAAACTTCACGGATTAGTGATGACCTCAGTTCTTGCATCTGTTATAAGCGTACAGCACCTATAGCGGTTAGTATATAATTGTATTACAGGTTTAATACTTAAGTTTTAGTTAAATGATAAATCTAACTTATATCACTAAGCTAAATCATTCTTTTTTTGGTAAAATTATTTATTACTATTATTTATTCATAAAATTATTTATTACTATTCTAACTATTAACCTCACCCTAAATCTTGAAGACATCAGCCTATGTAAGCAAAGTAAATATACTGTCGATGAAGGGCACTTGCATCGACGGAGCCAAGGAACTATTAATCCTCGGCACTCGAATTAATTTCACTCTTAATTAGAATGAACACATATTTGAAGCTGCGAAAAGTGCGGCCAAATGTATGGGGTTCCTCAAGAGATGCAAAAGGTACTTCACTCCATCCAACCTGGGCACTATTTATCGGGTTTTCCAATAGGGACTTGACAACTTTGAATTTAATGTGTGAACGCACCCTTTCACTAATCATCGAACTGTTACTGTCAATTTATTCAGTAAACTCAACATTTACATCATGGTTAAGTACACGAACGAACAACGTCTGCAAATTATAAAAATTTATTACCGAAAAAAAGTTGTCGTCCCTATTGGAAAACCCTATACAAAAATGGAGTTCAACTCCCATATTTGGTCAGGCGCATCCAAAACTGCACTACACGTGCTCGACAGGATGCAAAAACGAGGAGTGAAACTTATTGGGGACTCAGCAGTAAGTCGATCAATTCCATCCTCAGAACACAGGTGCAACGTATAATGCCTACCTCTTTTCTATAGGTATTATCACGGTCGTTGCTCAACTGAACTTGCTGAATGTGTTCCGCCCCTTCAGACATTTTCCCGCGATACCCGTCAATCTGTGAATGCGTATCAGTTCACATTGAAAGTGACCTTCAGGCCCACAAATAAACATAGAGAGTCATTCTTTAGCCAAACCACACTGTGGAATGTTCTAGCTGATGATGTGTTTCCTCGTCATTGTGATGTCTAGGTATTCTGGACCAATATACATCGACACCCCCTTTCCTTATCCGCTTCCTCTCCATCCGCCCGCACTATGCTCTGACATTTAAGGGTACTTCAAAATCACCCTTTGTGCGCGCGTTAGTGTAAAAAAAAGAAGAAAAAAAAGAAAAAAAACGGTGAATTGATGATACGAAGGTTGCCTTTTATATTTCGGGATTAGAGAACAAAAACAAATATTGATCATCGAAAATCACTTTATTGTTTTTCAAAATATTCCCCATGAAGATCTATACACTTTTGCATGCGTTTGAACCAATTGTCGAAGCACTTTTGCCACTCTGATTGAGGTATCTCCAACACATGCATTCTGAATGCAGCAACCGCTTCTTCAGGTGTCGAAAAACGTTGACCTCTCAGTTTGTTTTTTACGTACGGGAATAAAAAGAAGTCATTCGGTGCCAAGTCAGGACTATACGGCGGATGACCCATCAAATCGATGTTTTGGGTGCTCAAAAATGCAGTTGTCGCAGCCGATGTGTGAGAGCTCGCATTGTCGTGGTGAAGAGTGATCCGTCTTCGGCGGTTGGTTTTCCTGATTTCTTGGAAGACAACTGGCAAACAAATGGTTGTGTACAACTCAGAATTGATTGTTCTGCGTTGTTCTAGTGGTACGGTTGCGACATGTCCAGTTTTTCCGAAAAAAACAGGCGACCATTTGCTTGGAAGTGCTTCGTGCGCGAACAACTTTTGTTGGATTTGGGTCATCTGGAAACACCCAGACAGTCGACTGCTGTTCACTTTCGGGCTCATACGCGTAAATCCACGATTCATCACCTGTCACGATGTCATAGACGTGTTTCGAAGCACCGCGACCGTATTTTTTGAGCATTTCCTTCGACCAATTGACACGAGCCTTTTTTTGGGCGATTGACAAATTGTGTGGGATCCAACGCGAACAAATTTTTTTGGTTTTCGGAACAACAACTGATTTTGGACGACCTTCACGAAATTCATCTTGGAGTGAACTACGACCACGTTCTGTCGCCGAAAGGCAAATTATACAAATATTAAGTAATGTTTAGCTTAGAGCGTCTGCGAAGGACCAGTAAGTTATTATATAAGCTATTTAAGCTAGAATTTAAGCATTTTTTGTCTAGCCTTTAATTTAGAAACTAAGAATATAGAAAGAAAATAAAAAAATGTTTAAAAATGGAAATGGAACTACGACCACGATTGAATTCACCATACCATCGATAAACACTGGTCCTTGATGGAGCTTCATCGCCAAAAATTGAATTAAGTTCATCCATGCACTGTTGCTAAGTTAATCCACGCCGAAAGTTGTAAAACATAATCGCACGAAAATGTTGATTTAATTCCATTTTTGGGCCGAGATGAATCTTTTAAGTTACTGTAAACAACACAAATAGCGCTCGTATGTCAAAACGTTCTGAGTGCG
This sequence comes from Microdon myrmicae, assembly GCA_963931805.1. NCBI lineage: Eukaryota > Metazoa > Arthropoda > Insecta > Diptera > Syrphidae > Microdon > Microdon myrmicae. The sequence continues at coordinate 88,056,116 of OZ007497.1, forward strand.
TATAACCTCAAAAATGTCCAACTTTATGACAGAGCTGTCAATTGCCGGATTGCAACACTAGGGTTGCCAAATCCCGAAACATAAGAGGCAACCCTCGTATCTCAAAAACGTTTGCTATGAATGCGCTATCAAACCCTTCTTACATTTGCTACCATTATTGTTCCTAAAGGTAAGTACTGGGCGTATTTGTTCTTTTTCTGTATTACCTTGGGGAAAAAGAAATCCATTACTCTTCGCCAGATTGTTCTAACAGAAATAATGCGGAATATGCGAGCTGCCAGATATCAGATTGTGCCAGTTCTAAAGTGCACCGCGGTTGAAAAACAATTATCTCGATTACCAACAACGGTACTTTCAAAGTTTCGTATCAAGCGAAAGTGAAAAGAAAAATAGAATCACTTCATACAAACTTTATATCGAGTTTTCCGATAGGGACTTGACAACTTTGAATTTAATTTGTGAACGCACCCTTTCACTAATTATCAAACGGTCACTGCCAATTTATTCAGTAAATTCAACATTTCCATGGTTAAGTACACGAACGAACAACAACGTCTGCAAATTATAAAAATTTACTACCGAAATTTGGAGTCGGTGACCGCAACTTTAAGAGCGTTAACTCCAATTTTCGGTCGTAATTCTCGCCCTAGTAGACAGGCAATAACAAGTTTAGTGCAAAAATTTGAGTCTACTTATTCGTTTTGTGAAGTTGCCGTGCCAGTGAGACAACGGGTTGGTCGAAGTGTCGAAAATATCGCTGCCGTTCAGGCGTCCGTAGCAAACGATCCAAATCAGTCAATTCCACGGCGTTCTCAAGAATTGGGCATCGCCCAAACCACTTTATGGCGAATTTTGCGTAAGGATCTTGGTTTACACCCATACAAGATCAAGCTGGCTCAAGAATTGAAGCCGATGGACCTTTTGAAGCGACGTACCTTCTCCGATTGGGCTCTGGAAAATATGCGCCAAGATGATGAATTTCATCGCAAAATCATCTTCAGTGACGAAGGTCATTTTTGACTCAATGGGTTCGTCAATAAGCAAAACATGCATTATTGGTCGGGTGAAAATCCACATGTGCTTCATGAATCACCACTTCATCCACAAAAAATAACTCTTTGGTGCGGTTTGCATGTCGGCGGCGTCATTGGGCAATATTTTTTCGTCGACGATAACGATCGTCACGTTACTGTAATCGCGTCATGATTACCGATTATTTTATGCCCGAATTGGAAGATATGGACTTGGGTTTCAACAAGACGGTGCCACAAGCCACACAGCACACGATAAAATCGATTTATTGAAGAGTAATTTTGATGAGCGTATTATCTCAAGAAATGGGCCAGTCGTTAGTGCGATTTAACACCTCTACACTATTTTCTTTGGGGCTACGTCAAGTCATAGGTCTATGCCAACAAGCCGACGACGTTGAAAGAGCTCAGAGCCAACATTGAACTCAAAATAGCGGCCGAAATGGTTGGCTGAGTCATCGAAAATTGGGTCCAACGAATCGACCGCTGTAAACGTGCCCGTGGTGGCCATATGAACGAAATCGAGTTATATCCATAAATGTTTTGATTGTACTTCAAGCCGATAATAAAGTTTCTGAATTATCTCAAATGGTTTGCGTTTTATTTTAAAAAAAAGTTGTCAAGTCCCTATTGGAAAACCCAAAAAAAAAAAAAAAAAATTGCCTGTTTGAGATATAGTCAATCGTATTTTGTTCAACATTTCTGTTAAACTATTGATCAAAGAAGTTCAGACTGATGTTCGTTGGAAAACTGACATTATGTACTACACATAATTCCTTGGCGTGTTTTTGATTGTGTGATCCAATTGTCATTTATTGAAAGTAAGAAATTAATTTAAAAATTTGCTTTGATACAGACGAAAATGCAAGCCAAGCGCGGATGAAATTGTAAACGTTATTTATGATTCCGATTATGTTACAGCCAATTTTTCGTACTGGTATTTTCGATATTTTTATATATCGAAAAGTGGAGCCATTCGATCCATTAGTTCGGCGAAAGCAACATTGTCTTATTGGATATTTCAAAAGTCTTTGACAGAGATTGATATCCAGGCCTTTTGTCAAAACTGCATTCCTATGTGGGACAATTCCCCGATCCAGTGGATAAGAGACTATCATTCTTTTAGCACTAACTTCTATGCTCTCGAAGGTAATGGAATCACTGATTAACCACCATCTTTCAAAATATCTGGAATCAAATGAGCTCATCAATGAACGTCAATATGGATTTCGTAACAGCGGGTCCACAAGAGATTTGATGGCATCATCATCATCGGCACTACAACCGGGAGCCGGTCTTGGCCTTATTTAGCAAGTCCTGAGGCTTGTTAAATTTTCCATCATGATTTGTTTTTTCTGGGCAAGGTCATTAGTCTTGCGCCAGAGGCTCCCCGACGGGGAATCGAACCCCGGTCTCCCACGTGACAGGCGGGTATACTAACCACTATACTATCGAGGAGCCCTACTAAATAATACCCAGATAAAACCTTGCATAATTTTAAAATATCTGGGAATAACCTTTTCCAAAGACCTTGTGTCCCGAACAATTTTCCTACGTCTACACAGCGATCGAAGGACATGACCCAGCACAGAAATTGTGTATCGATCCATCAACTGGATATACACAAACGGTTGGCACAGCTGCACCAGATGTCGACAAACATCACATCCGCGACGATAAGCGAATTGCCGGAAAACCAATCCGTCGACAAAACCTTTGTCCCTAACGCAATGCACTTCGCCTAAACAAAGGCCATTGCAGAGCAACAGGAATACACGAAAATGCTGTTTCCATAGGGCTAAGTAAACAATGATAATTACCATTATCCCATGAACGCCTAATGTAAACCACACACTCGATTGTGTGCATAACCGATGCAACAGAAGTGTGAAAATTCTGACGATCACAGAATGTTCTACAGCAAGCAGACAATAACCCCCGCGTCTGTATGTATGAGCGCGATCTTCCCGGGTGAAGAGATTCTCGATTGAGAGAAAGCCACCACCCAGGGAAAGCGAAAAGAGAAAGTTACCACCTAGGAGAAAGAAAACTATGGGGTGAATAGATTCATCTCCAGAGAAGTACGACAGTCGAAATCGAGAATCTGTGAGAGGAAGTTCAATTTCGTTTACGGTGGTGTTAAGACTGAGTTCCCTGGAGGTTTACATTGTATCGTACCGCCGCGAATTTGTTGTTTGGTTTCGTTGAAAAGTAACGTCGAGTAACTAACGAGCTTGTGATTTGGCGAAGCGATTCGAAAGTGTGGACAAATTATAAAAAGGTTTTAATTTGCAGAAGTTTTCTGAGTGGCAACGCACCACCAGAATCGCGAGAACGCTCGTTTGGTGAATTGTAGTTCGAATTGTGTTTTGTACAAGTGGCAACATTGAAGTAGTTCTTAGAGACTAGCAACGGGTGTCTGAATGTATTAAAAACCCGTGAGATATTGTAACAATTTTTTAAAAACAAAAAAAAAACAAAATTTCAAATAAAACAAAATTATAAAAGAAAAACATTTCCTGGTTTCATTGGTAACCGTATTCGCTTCGTTGTGTTTTCCTTGTGAAGTGTTCGGCGAAACACACTGTGGGGAAGAAGTCGTGGTGCCGGCGTACAGCACGGAGTTCCACTTCGTCCCACTAACTGTTCACTGGACACACACTGAGCAACGCCGCTACAAGGTTCACCAAGAAAAACATTTGGACCATCATACGAACACTCAGGAAACGGCAGCACGGGGAGGAAAACACAAATGATTGCTTGTAGGGGAAAAGGTCTTTTATTCGCTCTTTGTGATTTGATATTTTTAAAACATAGGTTAACACAGAAAAAAAAACTTTAATTTAGTGTTCTTTATTTGTTCTTACATATTGTTGTTTAACACTTTGAGGTTACATTGGTAATTGTCCATGATCGGGTTCCCTTTAGTGACATTATATATTAGGCCTAAATGATCGCTCTGCTCGTTAACTTTTGGTGATAATGCGAATGATTGTATTTTAAAACGCGACACAATAAAATGACCAAGCGCTCGGACCCTCTCGACTTCGAATTTTAACGCATCTCCGCAGCGCTAAGAAGAGCGAGAGGCGAACGGACCGTATCGGTCGGCAGTTGAAAAGCGACTCCCCGAGTATAGAACTCTCACTTGAATTCAATCCTCGGTTAAGGGTAAGATACGGAGGAGAAAGAGACAAATTTTTTCTTTGTAAAGTGGTGTGTATGTGTGGACATTGGTTCTTTCATGGGACACGGCCATGAGGACGAATCTGAAAATTCAAAAAAAGGAATGGGTATCAATGCAATGTGAGTAAGTAAGTAAACAAGCCGTATCTCATTGGTTAGTGATGGGTTTCTGTTTGCTCATGCCGCGAGGTCATGAGAAGCAGATTCAAAAATATTGGAAGACAAAGAGATCGTGTAGATCATTGTATATGATATGCATTGCAGCTGTATTGATAGACCGCAATGCATCGTGGCTATGGTGCTCATTGGTTTTAGCATATCCTCTGAGAATTGGTGTTTATGGCATCGCTGCCAAGGGTAAGTACACAATTCCTATTTGCATTTGCTTATGCTATAGGATTTGGTTTATGCCTTTAGACGCAAGATGCGTGTATTTGATTTTGTCCCTTGGACAAAGGTCGCCAGCCACTGTGTATGTAAGGGAATTTATCGAACATATGGTGAGACTGGCAATAGGCGACACAATGTTTATTATCCCTAGAGATGATGGTTACATTATGTGTGAACCAAATGGTTTCTTTACAGGAATTCCTCTAGGGAAAATGCTTATGGTAAGATTGGGATTTGGATTTATGATCCGATAAGGTATTGTGACAATCAGTACTAGAATATTCTAGAAAGTCCGAAACAAAGTACTCGAATATTTTAGAAAGTACTGGAAAACTGGAGACTAGGAGCAATAGACAATTCGAGGCTATGGAACGGGCGGAAACGAAACACCAAATCAGAATGAGGAAAAACGGTATAAATACGCCGCACGCAGATCGGGAACTAGAAAGAAGTAAGGAGTAAGCAGTGAAGTAAGCAGTGATGTAAGCAGTAAGCAGTCAAAGACGCGATAAGTACGGAAGCGATAAGTCAAGAAATCGTTAAGTATACGGTAAAAGTAACGGTTGTTATTAACGGACTAATAAACTGTTACATTAGTTGAAAATCGATTTAACGGCTCTTATTTATTAAAAATAATTAATCCAGTGAAGCTTAAGCTCGCAAGAATTGGTGTCAGAAGTGGGATGGGACAACTAGCTTTGGGTCGACTACCGCCGGTTAAACGACGTTACGAAGAACGACAGTTCTTCCACCCACTTCCTCGAATCGACGACACACTAGATACCCTTTCTGGAGCTCAGTGGTTTTCAACATTGGACCTAAAAAGCGGTTAGTGGCAAGTGGAAGTGAAGGAGGAGGACAGGGGGAAGACAGCGTTTACTAGCGGAAACGGACTTTATCAATTCAACGTGATGCCTTTTGGATTGTGTAATGCTCCAGCAACATTTGAACGATTAATGGAAAGTGTTCTACGGGGACTTACATGGAAGACGTGTCTTGTATACTTGGACGATATCATCGTTGTTGGAAGGAATTTACCAGAACACATCAATAATCTGTGCTCCGTCTTCCAACGACTAAGACAGGCCAACTTAAAGCTCAATTCGAAGAAATGTGAACTCTTCCAAAGGAGAGTAAAATTCCTAGGACACATCGTTTCATCTGCAGGAGTTCAAACAGATCCTCATAAGATAGCAACTGTCCAAGAGTGGCCTACTCCAGAAGATAAGCAACAGTTGAGAAGCTTTATGGGATTAGCCACATATTACCGACGGTTTGTTAAAAGTTTCGCCAATGTGACTAAAACCCTACACGAACTAACGAGTAAAGACAAGAAATTCAATTGGACAGAAAACTGTGAGGCAACATTCAACACATTGAAGGCCGAGTTATGTAAGACTCCAACATTGGCATTCCCAAGAGCGGATCGCCCATTTATATTGGATACTGATGGAAGTTACACAGGAATCGGAGAAGTGTTGTCACAGGAAGTCGATGGTAAAGAGAGAGTTGTTGCATATTACAGTCGAGTTCTATCTAAACCAGAGAGAAATTATTGCGCAACAAAAAAGGAACTGCTGGCTGTCGTAGAAGCCGTTAAGAATTTCCATTAGTACTTCTACGGACGTCAATTCCACCTTCGGACGGATCATGCTGCCCTGAAATGGTTGTTAAATTTTAAGAATCCGGAAGAGCAAATAGCTCGATGGATCGAACGACTTCAAACGTACGATTTCCAAATTTCCCACCGTCAAGGGAAGGTGCATAATAACGCTGATGCTCTATCAAGAAGACCATGTAAGCCAAATTGTAAACATTGCCATAGAGCGGAAGAGAAAGAAGAGGCGTACGACCTGCGAAATGTACAAGTAGGAGTATTAGATGCGTGGACGAGTGATGCTATACGCGCAGCTCAACTTCAGGATGAAGATATGTCCTAATCCTGGAATACAGAAAAAAGAACGAGCGGCCAACTTGGAACAATATTTCCGACAAGAGTGGAACATTTAAGACATATTGGGCACAATGGAATTCCTTGCTGGTGGAAGATGGAATTCTAAAGCGTAAATGGGAAACCGCGGACGGAAAATCCCATCGAATGCAGATTCTAGTCCCACCATCAAAAGTGAAGAATGTACTAACAGAAATGCACGACGGGGCCTCCGGTGGAGATCTGGGAGTTAATAAGACACTTTCAAAATTACGATCTCGATTCTACTGGCTTCACATGAGAGATGACGTCGAGTCTTGGTGTAGGAAGTGCACAACTTGCACTGCGACCAAAGGACCTACAGCAAAACCAAGGAGCGCTATGAAGCAGTACAACGTGGGTGCCCCTTTCGAGCGAATTGCGATCGACATCTCAGGACCATTTCCAAAAACGAACGACAACAACAAATACATGTTGGTTATCATGGACTACTTCAGCAAGTGGGTGGAAGTCCTTCCAATTCCAAACCAAGAAGCAACAACCGTCATTGAGCAGCTTATCAATAATTGGATCAGCAGATATGGAGTTCCCTGTGAGCTTCATTCCGATCAAGGCCGAAACTTCGAATCACAGATATTTCAAGGCATCTGTGCGGCACTGGGCGTAAGGAAAACCAGGACCACACCCTTATATCCGTAGTCAGACGGAATGGTCGAAAGGTTCAACCGAACAATGAAAGAGCACTTATCGAAGGTCGTTAGTGATCACCAACGAGATTAGGACAGATATGTACAAACCTTTCTCATGAGCGGTGATTTCGGCTAATCACGATACGACAGGCCATTCTCCAGCACGAATTATATTTAGACGAGAGATACGATTACCAGCCGATCTGCGATTCGGAATACCTCCAGACGCCATAGATAAGACCGAAGACTACGTAGCCGAATGCAGAAATCGAGGGTAGTGTGACGCATATGACAATCAGTACTAGAATATTCTAGAAAGTCCAAAACAAAGTACTAGAATAGTTTAGAAAGTACTGGAAAACTGGAGACTAGGAGCAATAGACAATTCGAGGCTATGGAACGGACGGAAACGAAACACCAAATCAGAATGAGGAAACGGTATAAATACGTCGCACGCAGATCGAGAAGTAATAAGTAACAAGTAAGAAGTAAGCAGTAAAAGACGCGATAAGTACGGAAACGATAAGTCAAGAAATCGTTAAGTGTAATAAAGTTCAAAATCGATTTAAGGGCTCTTATTTATTAAAAGTAATTAACCCAGCGAACCCTAAGCTCACTACAGTATAATTTAGAGTGCTTACGAAGAGCCAGTAAGTTAATGTAAGAATAATATTTATAAAATAGAATTTAACATTTAGTCTTAAGTAAAATCTGTAATTGAGTTGTCAATAAATGTGGAGATAAACCAGAAAAATCATGTTTTATTTTTCTGACAGGTTACGAGGCCCTTACAAAGCTGGTACGCTGTCTATGGGACACCTACAGGTTCTTTATAAGCATGAACCACGTAAACCAGACTCAAATACGTTTTACTACTCTACTACTTAAATAACGTTTTAGTAGCTTTTACGACACCTTCCCGTTAAGTGGAAAACATCGCTACAGATGAAAATTATTCAGATAATGCACTACTAAGATGACGGAATAACTTACCGAAAATCAGAATTTAAAAGGCAAAAATAGTGCAGCACCAACAGTAGAAAAACTTTCCTACTACTACAGTAGAAAAGTGTTTTTCCCATTTGCATTCGAACGATTAAACGTCCACCTCCTGCCATCATTCAATTTGTTTACATTATAATTATGTTTGTTGCTGGTTTCCAACAAATGGAAGGCAAAATATATCACCCCTGCATTCCTTACCTCATTCAAGTTTCTCACAAAATAATAATCATAGAATGCCTCAGCAACACAGTTGCGTGTTAAAGATTACAGGTGCATTAAGTGGTACGAACTTAATACCTGGTGTCATTCATAGTGAACAAAGCAAAATTCTCAGCTGACTGCCGCCATTAAGTAGGTGTGTGAGCCAGGTGGGGCGACTTCTCTTACCTGAAAAAAAGAAGAAAGGGCATAGTTTTAAAATTGGTACTTGTACACGTTTAAAGTTATATATTGGAGTGATATTAGAATGCACAATGAAAATCACGGTCAAAAAAGGTTCTGTGTGGGATGATTTTATTGCCTACTACTTAAAGCAAATGATACAACTCGTTTGACAGAGATACACTGGAAAAAAATGTAAATATCTCGTGGGACGGTGAATAGCATGTGTTTCCTAAATAACCGCAAGGTAATATTGAATACAATATTCTGTTGTTCTTATTCTTGAATACCCTGCTTATCACCTGTTTGGAACAGAACACATTTCTTTCGCTAGAATCTTTTTGTTTTCCATTTAAGTCTCAGTCAAGATACCGTTTTCGATCTTATATACCGATTTCAACTTTCTCTGAGGATTGTCTTTTACTTATGATAGTAACGTTAAAGAGTCACTATAATAAATAATATTTAGTTGATGTTTTACTGCCTTTATTCCAAACGATCTTGAAACGAAAGTTTAGATAAACTTGAAGGCTAACATAATGTTTGTTAGTAAAAAGGCGGTAAAACTATAAAAGTCGGTGTTAAATCATATCGCACTATGTGGGAATTACATTACAAATCAACTTGTTTACGTATACATTATAATCTCTTAGCACAATCAGTTCGGTCTTTCATTTGATCGCGCTATAACTTATCCTTTCTTTAAATATTAACACACAAACTTCTGTTCGCAAATCTTCAAATATATCAATACTAACCTCGTACTAAAAACCCAATCAGAGACGTGTATCTACAACACAACACGTCCGACGTGTTTTGATAACAAAACGAAGCAGACTCAAAATTTACATCGAAAAAAAAAACCAAAAAAAAAAACAACTTCAAACCAGATTTGGTTCACACAAGACTGGCTCTATTCCAGCCTCACTGTCCCACGAGGCTGGCTAGAGTACATGTGTATAAAAAGTTTAAGCCTGTAGAAAGGAGAGTTGTGGTTAGTTATGACGATGCGAGGGAATGGTGCACAGCACAGGTTCCTCTCAAGTCAACATGTGCCAAGGGATCCAGATATGTTAGAAATTTATTTGAATGCCCATGTGTGCCCACTAAGTCGGGGAGGACGGATAAAAAACTCTACTGGATTGTTTTTATTTTCATTTGTACGTCTTTTACTTATTGGCTCTCGATATAAGATTAGCTTATTATTTCTGGATCTAGAACTAAATCATTTGCGAATGATGAGCTTAAAAGGATTTTGCTAAACCTAAAAGTGATATGAGAATGGTGAGTTGATGAAATTGATAATTAAGAGTTCTCGCTAGACAAATAAAACTCCCTCACGAGGGAAAAACTCGTGTCAAGCGCTGTCCTTTTCGGGTGAAACGTCCAGAACGTAGTCTAGCTGTAGCTAGTTAATACTTGACTACACAATTTAAAACAAAAAAATATTTTCTAGGGACCTGTGGCGGTTTCCCCCAACGCCACCGCCCGCCTCACATTTCCAGCGGAAACAACAAAAGCCTGGTCGTCGCAGAGCATCAAATTCTATAGGAAAAAGAGTAAAATTTCCTGCAAGGATAAATGGTTTGTTTGTGCGTAGCACAACATGAATATCCGATAGAGTTTGCTCAACATGCGGCACACACCGGGGAATTTCAACCGGCGCCAACGGTCCACGGAAAATATTCCAATATTGGTTTCCGCCAACATGCACCCTTTCTCGAGTGGAGAAAAACGGTCGCATCATCAACCAACGGAGCAATCGAGATATTCGGACAAGAATATCTGCGATCTACCACCGACACGCACAGGCAAGCTGCCCCTTTTTCATCAGCGAACACGGCGGGCAATTCGGTAGCAAAAAACCAACCTACAGGCAAGCAACACCATGCTTGCCTACAAGAGAAGCAAACACAGGGAATAGCCACCTGCACCTTTTGCACGACGATCGATATGCGATCGGCGGCGATCTTGGTTGTAGTCGCGATCGTATGAATGTCCGTCGTGCCTAGGGAAGATACACTGGCAAAGTTTGCACGATCAACAATAATGCTTCAAGCAGTAGTGATCGTGTAAACAATTCAACCCCTGTGCAAACCTGCAAATCAATCATGTCTACATGCTAGGGGATATACACGTAAGCGGCAGACGCGATTGCCGTGTGTATGTTTCACCCTTTCCTTTTTTTGTTCGCCCGACTAAAAGCCAAAAGGCGCACCGTACATGGTAGTCGAGGCAGTGGTCTGTTTTGGATCCTGGTGCTGTGTGTGCAAAAAAAGAAATGAAACCAAGCAAAAGAAAGAAAAAGGGGTTGCATATGAGGCAACCCTAGTGACCAGGATGAATTAACTAGTTAGTCTGTGAGAAGAATTATACGGTGACGGTCGTGGAGAAAAAATCGTACGGTGTTTTAACAATTGTGCAGCAAGAGTGCTAGAATTAACTTTTATGTAAATTATATTTTAACAATTGTGCAGCAAGAGTGCTAGAATTAACTTTTATGTAAATTATATTTTAACAATTGTGCAGCAAGAGTGCTAGTGCGTATACCAAAACAAGAAGTAACTTTTACGTAAATTATATTTTAACAATTGTGCAGCAAGAGTGCTAGAATTAACTTTTATGTAAATTATATTTTAACGGTTGTGCAGCAAGAGTGCTAGTGCGTATACCAGAACAAGAAGTAACTTTTACGTAAATTATATTTTAACAATTGTGCAGCAAGAGTGCTAGAATTAACCTTTATGTAAATTATATTTTAACAATTGTGCAGCAAGAGTGCTAGAATTAACTTTTATGTAAATTATATTTTAACAATTGTGCAGCAAGAGTGCTAGTGCGTATACCAAAACAAGAAGTAACTTTTACGTAAATTATATTTTAACAATTGTGCAGCAAGAGTGCTAGAATTAACTTTTATGTAAATTATATTTTAACAATTGTGCAGCAAGAGTGCTAGAATTAACTTTTATGTAAATTATATTTTAACGATCGTGCATCAAGAGCGCTAGCACTGCGCGCCAAACCAAAATTGTAAATAGAAAACCGGATTCATTTAAAAAAAACAAAAAAAATAATAAATATTTAAAGTATTGCGAACTGAATCGCGCAGAACTAAGTGAGTGTTTTATTTGACGATTAAGCTGCGAAGAAAAAGGTGTTCGTATCAAAAGAAAGGAGTCAGATTAGGAAGAAACTAGTGGGGTTACGCGGTTAACCTGTGCCCTGTAGCACCCTGAGCGACGCGCCGCGTAATACTAAATATAAAACTACCCATAGACCTATGGTCCTTCATTAATTTAGTGAATACATTTCTTAAGTTCTACTGTGACAAAGGGTGATTCTTATTATTCTATGAATATTCTAGATAAGAATTCACGCTGACTCAAAAAAAAAACAAAAAAAAAGGAGTGGCGGGATGCCGACTTAAGTGAGACAAGGACAAATGTGTCCTTCATCTTGTCTATGGTTTCTGGTCATCTTACGATAAGCAGAATCAGCCACATCCCTGAGGATGTTGGGCTCGGTCTCAAGATGTCTGAAAAAGAAAGGGGAGGTGGGGTCTAAGGATAATGTGGACAGGGTTAATTCAAGAGTTCACTAACTACTTGGATGGAGGGATGGTGGGAAAGAAATCATACAAGATCGGTGGGTCTTGAGTGCGATAGTAAACGCAGATCACGTCTTTGGCGTCTGATAATCTGCGCTTTGGTCGGTATTCTTTTTTTTTTTTTGGTTTCGGTAGAAAGGTGGAAATCTTCAAAAGATACCTCTGGACCGATGCCGGTTGTTCTCCTTTCTCTGCCGTTCTCTTATCCCCTGGTGTCCTCTCTTTACCAAGAGATTTCTCCTTTCCAGGAGTTCGCACCCTCTTTTGTCCTACGATTTCGTATTGTTCGTAGGAATACTGTGTGGATGCACCCACACACGCAAAGACGCGAACGTTGCTCTCCGTGTGGTCGGAGACATGCCGAGAATCGTCAGGATTTTCACACATCTGCGGTATCCCTTTGTGTACATTGTCCGTGTGCGGTTTATGGCCCTGGTGATTTCCTCGCCTCCTCGATAGCATAGTGGTTAGTATACTCGCCTGTCACGCGGGAGACCGGGGTTCGATTCCCCGTCGGGGAGCCTTTGGCGCAAGACTAATTACCTTGCCCGGAAAAACAAATCATTATGGAAAATTTAACAAGCCTCAGGACTTGCTAAATAAGGCCAAGACTGGTTCCCGGTTGTAGTGCCGATGATGATGATGATGATGATGATTTCCTCGCCCGAAGCCATTATTTTTGGCTACGATATTTACATTGTTTTTATTTCCTTGTAGGAACAGTGTCGGTTGTTTGGTTTAGCGTTTAACCTTTGTTCCCACAATAGTCCTTTCGATAATCATACATCTGTGTATTCCTTGGCCACATATTTATCTCCTGGGGTGTTTCTGCCTGTCGGCATCTGGCGCTACCGCGCCGGCCACTTGTGTTTAACCAGCTAATGGTTCGTCAAACAATTTCTTTTCTGGGTGGTGTCTTTCGATAGCCGTGCAGCCCTGAGGAATCGGTCGAGAAATTGGGCCCACGTGTCTGTTGAGGAGACGGTATGTATGTCCCCTTTAGCCAGGCAAAAGGTATTCGTGCGGTTCGCAGCACCGCCACAGTGCTTTCTTCAGTTTTGTACTGAAGAAGAAATTGTGGTGGTCTGATCCGAAGAGATCAAAAGAGAGAAGGGTCAAGAACGCAAGACTCCCATACAAGTAGGCTCTTGCTGTTTTGAATGTTTTCGAGGTACTCGTATGCTAATTGTAGCAAGTACTCGTCGATAGGGGTAATGGAGGCACCTTCGTATAGGTGAGAGTTGGGGTAAAAGCGGCCGTCAGGCCTTCTAGAGTGGTTAGTGTATCTTCTAAAGAGTTTCCTTTCGAAAACTGGAAGCGTTTCCATTTGGGCCGAAATTATGCAGGACCATATGGGAAAGGCGTACAATATTCCAAATCGGATTAGCTGCTTATAGCAGAGAAGTTCAACTTTGGCTTCAACTTTGTTGCTCCACTTCAAAATGTTGTGCAGTTGCTTAGACCGGCCGGGCCCCTTTGAAGAATGTGGGTCACATGTTTGATGAAATTCATTTTTGGGGTATAAATGACCCCACAATATTTCACCTTGTCCTGTAGTCTAATCGTAGTATCTCCTATTTGTATTCGAATATTCTGTCAATATCGAGAAGTAGGTTGGGAGTGTTTACTCCTCAGAATTATAGCTACTGCTTTGGATGGATTAAGTCTAATTTTCCATCGACTGTAATACTGATACAGTTCGTCCCGGTGACGGTTGAGTCGATTTGTTGCGAGTTTAGGGCTTTTGGATGACGTGTACACTAGGACGTCATCCGCATAGCATATCTGGTTTATTCTTCCGTCCACAGGAGGTATATCTGATGTGTAGATATTAAATAGGATGGGACCTATAATGGAGCCTTGTGGTACACCTGCAGCGGCGTTAAAAGTTCGAGATAGCTTTCCATCCACTCAAACTTGAAAGGTTCTGTTTTGAACAGAGTGATAGATGATATGACACAGCGTCCTACTAAGACCAGTGTTTAATAATTTAAAGACGAGACCTACGATCCACGTCGTGTCAAAAGCCTTTGCAATGTCCAGATTCACTGCAATAGTGGGTTCCTTATTAAAGAGGCGCACACAGACGTGGTTTTGAAATATGTTGAGAGCCATAGTGGGCTCCTCGATAGTATAGTGGTTAGTATACCCGCCTGTCACGCGGGAGACCGGGGTTCGATTCCCCGTCGAGGAGCCTCTGGCGCAAGACTAATGACCTTGCTCGGAAAAAAAAACAAATCATTATGGAAAATTTAACAAGCCTCAGGGCTTGCTAAATAAGGCCAAGACCAACTCCCGGTTGTAGTGCCGATGATGATGATGATGATGATGAGAGCCATAGTGGTGCTGTGCGCTCTTCTAAATCCAAATTTGGTAATCAGGTATTAGGTTCCTGGCACTGATAAAGTTATTTAGCTTCTCGTATATGAATTTTTCATATATTTTTCTGAAGCAAGTGAGGAGCGAGATGGTGCGGATGCTTGAAGGGTGATACGTTGGTTTCCCAACTTTTGGGAAAGTACCCCAAGTTGTAGCCATGGTAGAACAGAATTGAGAGCTTTATAAAAAATAAAGCAGAAAGCTTTCACAATGAGTGGTATGACATGTTGTCGATACCGGTGACTTTTTAGGGTTTCGAGATTTAACTAGATTCTGTAGAGTATTTGGTGTGATGAATCCGTGATCATTATGACGTGTGTCGTCGAAGTATGCACTGTTAGCTGAGTTGCAGATAACTATTGGCTCGTTAAAGTTGTCTAATTTGTTGTGAACCTCTCAAGTAATTATTGCATTAGTGTCCGGGTCACCATCCTCGAGAGTGAGCTTGTGATTATTTTCAAAGGTCTCTCCGATAATGTTTGCTTTATTGGTTTCATTGTTGACAACAACACCGTTGTGAATGATTGGGCCAGTGATATGAAAAGTGCCATATATCTTTTTAACATTTTAATAAACGTTCTGGTCCTTCTGAACACCCTTCAGGTTGTCTTTCAGTTGTCGGGTACGATTGTTTTGGAATCTCCGTTTTATTAATGTGCCAATATTGTTAATAATGGATCGCAATAATGACTCCCTTTGCGTAAAGCGGTGACGATATCTCATTCTGCAGAGCTTTTTACGCTCCCGGATGAGATGAAGAATGATGTCGTCATGGGGAATTTGATAAGTCTTTTCAAGTTTGTACTTCGGGACATGAGTCTCCGAAGTTCCAACTAGAATCTCATGAAGTCGAGCTGCAGCGTTATTTATCTCAACTGTCGTTAGGTTTGGAAGAGAGAGTTGGTGAAGTTTTTCGACATTACTAAAAGCAAGGAAGAGGAACTGAATCTATTCGTTGAAGAAGAGCGCTGCATTCGATTAACATTTTTTATTAAAGCAAGGTATATCAGAAAAATTTCGTTTGATGGACTGCGGATCGTGAAGTTTCATTCTCAGAGGAATAATTTCCCTCGTTAACCCTATACAGGCGTTAATATTAGAGGTTCTAAGGCAAGACTTTAGAGCACAGAAAGTATGCGAAGGAATTTCATAATTCCATCGTTCCAGTGGGTAGCACTTACTTCCATATTTAATGAGGCTGCCTAGATTTGTTTGCATGTACCTCAAAAACATTAAATTACAGATACTTTACTCTGATCGCAATGGGTTGTAAAACAAAAGGAAAAGGAGAATTGAAAATAACACATCGACCTTCACGGTCAAGGATAACAAACAGTCTACATTAAACCTTCAGTGAAGACTGTAAGTTTACAAAAGGGTCGCGTTCCGAAGTATGTCGTATGTTTCGACTCTTGCGAGTCTATCAACGTGTAGACTGAGTGAAATAATAAAAAAAGGTTAACAAAGACAATGTTCTCCCAACACAGTCCTCGGAGGGCAAAATGCAAGAACCGTCGTTGAATGCTTTCAATTCTGCGGATATGGGATACTTGATATGGGGAGCAAACCTGGCTACCGTATTCAATAAGAGGGCGAACGAAAGTAATGTAGAGCGATCGGATCATCGGAACATTTTTTAGACCAGCGTTTCACAAAACCGAGGGCTGAATTGGCCTTGAGAATCATGTCGTCAATATGTGTAAGGAAGTTTAGCTGACTATCACATAAGATGCCGAGATCTTGAATCGAGTTAACAGAGCATAAAGGTTGGTTGAATAGGAGATAGGAGCGTGGAGAGGGGGGGGTGCGCTTCAGTGAAAACGTAATTGATTGACATTTGTCGACATGAAGCTCCAGACAATTCTTTTGGCACCATAACGAAAAGTTGTCAAGGTCTGTCTGGAGAAGGAAAGAATCAAGCGGAGAACAAATAGTTTTGTTAAAATTGGTATCGTCGGCATAGAGGGAGATGTAGGAATGCTTGATAATCATATCGATGTCATTTATCGCTAACATGAACAAAAGGGGCCCTAAAAGACTGCCCTGGGGGACTCCAGAGGTAGCATGGAAAGGATTTGAGAGAACGGATCGGAAACGCACTCTATAGAGGCGGTTACTCAAGTATGACGAAATCCACCTTTTTAATACGGGTTCGAAGCCCAAGCTGGATAATTTGAAAAGTATCAGTCTGTGCGAAATTTTATAGAAGGCTTTAGTAAAATCCGTAGTAACAACGTCCACCTCGTTGCCGTTCTCTAGGGCTAGGAGGGTTTGGGAAGTAAATTCGACTAAGTTAGTGGTGGTAGATCTCCCACCAAAAAAAGCCGTGTTGCCTGGGTGAAATTTGGGATTTGCAGTGGAAGCGTAATCTTTGGTAGAGAATGCTTTCAAACACTGTGGGGATGCGGAAGAGTTTGCCGATGGGACGATAATTTGAGATATCGCCTTTGGGTACCTTTTTATGCACTGGCGTGTTAAACGATGTTTTCCAAATATTAGGAAACTCACATTGAGAGAGCGACAGATTGAGAATAGTCAAAAGGGGGGAAGAGAGAATGGAGGAGCATTTTGTTAGGAATATAGGGGAAGACCATCAGGCCCGGGGGTGAATTCGTCTTTCAGCTTGGTTAGTTTGTTTTCTATCGTGGGTGGATTTATAAATTGCGAAAGAAATGGACCATGGGAGAAATTTGGTAAGTAATTGAAATAGATGAGGTCAGGAACGAAAGAGTCGTCAGTAAAGGATTGTCTGAAAATGAGGCGAAGAGGTTCGCAATTTCGTATGAATCCGCTGAGGTTTCCAAGTTATAAGAAAGGGAGGTGGGATAATCATCGAATTTACGTTTGTGTTTATAAATTGGAAAAACGTGTTTGGGTCATTTATTAGGTTAGTCTGAGTTCTTGTTAGGTATTTGTGGTAAAGGTCATCGTAGAGTGCATTGAATTAAAAATAAGTGCCATGGTAGTTGGAGTAGTGGCAGGCGGAGCGATTACGGAGGAAGGTAGCCCACAGCTTATTCTGTTTATTACGTAACGTACGAAGCTTGCGATTAAACCAAGGAGGTGAGGTGGTAGGATTTTTGCGCATGGAATAGGGAACGTAAAGGGAAATAGATTTAAAGATTTCGATATAAAGATAGGTGGTAGCATCTTCTACCGTCAGATGATCGAAATTTAATGAAATTTTGTTGAGGTAGTCGATAATGAGGTGATAGTTCGCTTTGTGGAAGTCCTGTGAGTAAATGTCACGGGCTGGAGTGGGCCGCGCTGAAGAATTATGAAAAAAAGAGCGGTTAATGGGGGGGGGGGGGGGGGGGGGGGGTAGAGAGAACACGGCGAGAGGGGGCTACCGAGGAATTAGTAGGGTCCATCGTGTAAATAAGGTCTAGTTGTCTGTCTAGGTGGTTTACGACATTACTAACTTGATATAGGCCTGGATCAGTTAGGTGGTCAATGAAGAGGCTTTCCCTGGCGCTGGGTGGGGTGGTGATGTAGAAGGAATAATCCTCTCGCCGTGCGATCAACTTTAAGGCTGTTTTGACACTTTTCCGTTAACGCGTTTCTGTATCGATACATAACTATGGACGAAACATCGACGCACTGCTACACTGCAGAGATAAAATAATAATCGAAACAATGGGTTTTTGAAAGCGGACGGGCTTCGAAGAAAAAGACAGTGAAATTGATCGACAAGATGATGGGTCGACTGTTGGTCCATCCGCCTTTGTTAAACTGGATTGTTGGTTCGCCTTTATTCTACGGGATGTCGTTTTACCTGGGTTCTTTGTGGATTTGGGTTGCTGTGGATTGGAGTATGGTACTCTTCTTGTGTTCCTTTCATAGGTACTGAATCTGGATCCACGTCGACGGCCACCGTGACCATACGGGTTTGTGGATTTGACCGTGTTATGCATCTTGGTATGGTATGGTATGGTATGGTAGGACCTGCATGCTCCCATTTTAATTTGTGACGACATACAACATACATGTGTCCGCGTCGGCCACAAAATTCGCAACAACTTCTTACACTGTATATTTGCCACCTCAATGGCTCAGTTGGTAAGGAGGTTGTGTCTTGCATTTGATTGTGCAAACCTAGGTTCAACTGAAGACTCTTGGTGTTGTGCAGTTCGGCACAATTACTGAGTGTTAAGTAGGGCCCCAAAGCTCGGCCGCCCGATTAATCATCATCATCATCATCACCACTGGCACTACAACCCGGAACCGATCTTGGCCTTATTTAGCAAGTCCTAAGGCTTGTTAAATTTTCCATAATGTTTTGTTTTTCCGGGCAAGGTCATTAGTCTTGAGCCAGAGTCTCCCCGACGGGGAATCGAATCCCGGTCTCCCGCGGAACTGGCGGGTATACTAACCACTATACTATCGAGGAGCCCCGATTAATACTACCCCATTAAGCTCTATAGGTTTTTTGAAATGGTTGGGAGAAATCCTTGGACATCCTTCGGAGCTTGGCTGATGGACCCGGTCGAGAAAGAAAAAGCAGGGGGCGCTGACTCAGCGCTAAAGGTTCGCCTTTCCTGGGAGAAGTAAAATAAAAACAAAATAAAAAATAATAATAAAAAATTGTGTGCTTTGGAGCAGACCCTGCTTGATGGGCTGTGGGTGTCTTTTCCTGAGGGTGCAGCGTATTTCTCTGTCGCCATCCATCTCCTGCTGACCGAGAGTTGCGATTATTCGCTGCCCGGGCAAGTGTACGGCAATACCGAATGCGATGTTCATATTGATGACAGTTGTTGTAGAAGAGTGTATTCCTTCTTTTGCGGCACTCGTCATAGAAATGACCTCTCTTTTGGCAAAAACTGTAAGTAATTAGTAGCACAGAAGGGTGAGTGCGTGAGTAACATGTCGAACTCCCCCGACATACTTATTTGCGTGAGTGCCCAACTAATACTTGAGTTTCCTTTATTTTCTTGAAAAGAGTTTCGCGGATTTTCTATTGAAGTTTGTCATCTTGTAGTTTTAGTCTTCGAATTACTTTTTTTTCTTTTTTTTTTTTTTAATACAAAAATGCGCGTACAAAGGGGAATTTTGGAGTACCCTTAAATGTAAGAGCACAGTGCGTGCGGAAGAAAAGGAAGTGGATAAGGAGAGGAGGTATCGATGTACATTGGTCTTAAATGCCTGGACATTACACCGACGAGGGAACACATAATCAGGTAGAGTATTCGTGTGGTTCGGCTAAAGAATAGTTCTCTATGTTTATTTGTGCGCCTGAAGTTGACTTTCAACGTGAATTGATGCGCATTCACAGATTGACGGGTATCGTGGGCAAATGTCTGAGGAAGCGGGAAACATCCAACCAGTTCAGTTGAGCAACGACCGTGATAATACCTATAGGAGAGAGATAGGCACGATATGCTGCGTTTATGTTCTAGCGACGGAATTGATCGGCTCACCGCTGAGTCCCCAATAAGTTTCACTGCTCGGTTTTGCATCCTATCGAGCACGTGGAGTGCAGTTTTGGATGCGTCTGACCAAATAATGGAGTTGAACTCCATTTTGGCATGAATATACGCCTTGTAAATAGTGGCCAGGTTGGATGGAGTGAAGTATTTTTTGCACCTCTTAAGGAACCCCATGTATTTGGCCGCACTTTTCGCAGCTTCAAAAATGTGGTCGCTCCAATTAAGAGTCGAATTAATTCGAGTGCCGAGGATTGATAGTTCTTTCGCTCCGTCGATGGAAGTACCATCCATCGACAGTATATGTACTTTGGGGTTCGCCTTTGACGACAGGAGACGCCACTGAGTTTTTGAGCCATTGAATTCTACTCGGTTAGATAATCCCCATTGATATATCTTGTTGAGGTCGGAATTCAGTGTACTAAGCATAACCTGCTGATTGGTAGTGACGTTCGAAGAGTTTGGCCGGGAATGTTCGTATAAGTATAAGAAACTCAATGTGCCATCATCGGCCAACGAGTGGATTGGGTTGTGGGTAATTGACAAGAGATCATTTATAAAGATGAGGAAGAGAGTGGGTCAGAGTACCGAACCTTGGGGAACACCTGCATTCATTTGATGGGAGGCAGATTTGACACCATCAAAAACACTTGGATTGAACGATGTTGAGAGCGATGGATAGAAAATGAGGTACCTGGGGTACAGAAAGTCGTGTAATTTCAGTGGTTCGTTGTCTGGAATTGGACTCATTCATTACAGTGGAGTAATGCATTCGCAGCATTTCCTGTTGCCATTTTTCCATCTGTAATGCCTTTTGATAAAGATTGTCTGGTGTCCTAGCTCCGATGAGTTTATTATTTTATATTTTATATTTATATATTGGCCTATAAGAACCCAAGAGTTCATTAGCTCACTGACTCGTCTACGTCTCTTTTTGCCGAGTCAGTGTTTTCTTGATGAATTCCTTCCTTATGGTAGTGTCGGCTCATCACACCTACGTCTACCAGATTGCTATAC
Source organism: Microdon myrmicae (assembly GCA_963931805.1). Taxonomy (NCBI): domain Eukaryota; kingdom Metazoa; phylum Arthropoda; class Insecta; order Diptera; family Syrphidae; genus Microdon; species Microdon myrmicae. The sequence goes on from OZ007497.1 coordinate 88,077,157, forward strand.
GGTGAATACCTTTAAATCATGTTAAATGATCCCGCAAACAAATGAACTCAACTGCTAGCTCCGAAAAGTAAGAGAAATTGTCAGAGATGAGGATCAGTTGTACCACTTTTAGGACTGACTTTGTATCGCGTCTCTACGCTATGCTGCTTCTCGGAATCGTACCATAGCTTGTCTTATCCGAGAGACGAGCTATTGATATTCTCCGCAGGAAGCTACCGAATCGCGAGAAGCTATATCAACGGTTTCTCATATGACTCCTGTGGCGTGTAAACACTTTTTGGGAGAAGGTGTTCGATGTCCTCTCATGAATTTGACGATGCTTCTTTAATTACACGATAAGCATCACTGCTCAATTGTGAACGCGACAGTCTTAGAAAATCCAGTTTCTCTTCCTCCGCCAGGCTGTCAGATACCCTCTAGCAGCAGTTTATGAACGTTTCAAGTTCTTTCAAACTGCTGTGACCCGAGTCACAGTTGCACCATTAAGTTTAACACCCTTCCCCGATTCATTACTTTTCCCTGGTAAGATTCGAAAACGCGAGTGGATGCGATTGGGGTACATGGGGTGGCCTTTTCTTAGCTGATGAGGGAGAGTTAGGTCTGTGCTTGGGTGTAGATTCGGGTGAAACAGCTGATTTGCTTTAGACTTCGTTTTTTTCATATTTTGTGAAAAAAAGCAAACGTACAAAAGAAAAATTATACAAAAGATAGTTTTTGAAACTGAGAGAAACTAGATTATATTCCACAAAGGAGAAAATGGTTTTTGCTTTGGGGAATTTTCTGTTTTTCGTTTATCAATATTTATCATCATCATCATCATCATCATTGGCACTACAACCGGGGACCGGTCTTGGCCTTATTTAGCAAGTCCTGAGGCTTGTTAAATTTTCCATAATGATTTGTTTTTTCCGGGCAAGGTCATTAGTCTTGCGCCAGAGGCTCCCCGACGGGGAATCGGACCCCAGTCTCCCACGTGACAGGCGAGTATACTAACCACTATACTATCGAGGAGGCTTATCAATTATTTATGCCCAAATAAATTAGAAGTGAATCGAACCCACGAACAATCTGGTAAGGGGCGAATCATTACGCCAACACCCGAATATATTGTTGAGGTCCGGCGCCGTGCTTCCTCGGTTGAGGGAAGAGCGGGGACCTTTTATTATTCCTTTTCTTCTTGAAAAATGCTGGTCCTGTTCTACATTTCGTCTTCTGGTTGAAACTTATCACGGGAATATTATGCAGATGGCTATGTCGAACTGTCACTAAAGATATATTACTTAACTCTCGCTTGGTGCCTTTCCTTCTTCTTAGATTTTTATTTGCAGCCGGCTATTTAAAAATGTCCATATCAGTTTTATTTTATGTCGGGCTTTTATTTGATCTCGTTGCAAAATATTTTTATAAACACAAATCTCTGGTTATTGTATCTTGGAGTGAATATTCTATTAAAAATTATTATTAAATCTATTTTCTCTAGAGTAGAAGTAAACGCCTCGAAGTATTCAAGGCAAATAGAAGTTATCAACTGAATTTTTTTTCTATGACTTTTCACATTCAATTCGGACGAAAATCCAAGTTGCTATGTTTTCAATAAATAAAAAGGTGCAGGTTATTAAGTGTGCTGTAACTGGTAATATTGTGAATGTTTATGAATGGTATGTATTAAGTGAGAATGTAATATATGTTAAGTGAAGTTTTTAAGGATGTGTTAGGAGATTCAGTGTTAAATTTAATAAGGGTAGTATTCTGGAATGCAACAATATCACAATAAGGTTAATATAATAGTAGAATATTAAGTAATTTAATATTTATTCGGACAGACGTAACACATAGTTACGTGTTTTGCTCGGTGTTTTATTCTAACATAAGTGAGCTTATCAAGTTGTTATAATAGAATATTAAGTAACATTGAAAATTTTTGTAAATAAATTGCGTAAAAGTAAAAAATCGGGAGGCAGGATATGATTTTGATTTTCGAAATTGTTTGTGTTTGCGATTCATGCGGAGTCATCATCGATCAATTGATAAAAGAAAACAGCAACTGGAGGGTAATATGCATCATTATTGTGCCGGTTAAGTGAAGATATGAACAAAAAACATATCCTTAAATGTTTTTCTAAGGACTTATTGAACAGCCCCTGTAGAGACATGGAGTACTCAACTTATTACAACGTTAGTATAGAACTTTAAGAAGAATGGTTCGAGAATGGAAAAAAACACGAACGGAATGACCCAGGAAATCAAGTAATGAGAAAAACGTAAAAAAACATGCAGCAGTCAGATTGGAAGACTCCCAGTATTTCCATTCGCGAAACGGTAAGTGTCACATCGGAACGATATGTGGCGATGATTGCCAAGTTTTTTACATCAACTTTAGATGATTTTGCTGGTTTAATGGTAACAAGAACAATATTTCAGATGTCCGACATTTCTTCACTGTACGTGATGTTTTTTTTTAGAAAATTTGTATACGGACTGAATGACATAAATTGGCCTTTCAAGTGGACTGCAGTGGACTTTTTCCATTAAAGCTATGAATGAATGCATGAATGAATTAATGAATGAATGAATGAATGAATTAGTGAATGGATGAATGAATCAATGAATGAATGAACGAATGAATGAAGGAATGAATGAATGATTGAATAAGTCAATGAATGAATAAATAAGCCAATTAAAATCCAAGGTATACAGCACCAAACCTTTTGGTTTATCAAAAACAAATATTCGAGCAGAAAAGGCAACGATATTGAAGTTAGGACGGTACCAGCAAAATTGCGGGATATATTTGTGGGGTAGATAGTCGTGTCGCCAGCATGGACGCGAGTTCTACTACGTACGCACCACTTTCACTGTCACAAACGATTGGTCCGCTGCCTGCAAACGAACGATCACCAGGAAACAAAAGTAAATAAAAACTCACTGTTTTAATGTTATTGAGGTCTTTATTTATTTAAAAACGATTAGTGAAAAAACAACAACAAAACAAACGAAAAAAGGTACAATTATATTATAACTGACGCGAATGGCATGGAGCAGAGCAGCTCTTTACACACATATTCCGGACACTCGCGACTCTGTGATGAACGCATACTCGGCGCGCGACAAGGAGCGGAAGCCGAATCGACCAGCGGTGTCGGCAGATGGAATTAGACTCGGCGATAATCATCTCGTGCAGATCTGATTCGCCAACGAGGGAAATTTTAGGTGCATTTTCCCTGAGAGAGAAAGTGTTCCCCCTACTAGGGGAAAGATTTACCTACCACCAGAGAAATGTAAAGTCTCTCTTGTGGGAACAAGAAAACCAGATCTCGTAATGGAGATCATGGTGGTGTGTATGCGATCGTTCAGATCCGATGTTGTTTAAACGTGCTCGAAGGCAATGGAACAACGAAGCAGGCATGCGGCAAAGACAAAGGAAGAATCGACCAAATGCTTCGTTCGGTAATGAGGGTCATGTTTACGCTGTGCATCATAGCTATAATAGACGTTGGGAAAAACGTGCTAATAGGATTGGTGGCAGAAACGAATCCCTTGCCTGCATTTGTATATGCAGGGTAATTAGTTGCGGCTGAAAAAGGAATTGATCGTTTTTTAGTGGGAAAACAAACGATGAGTTGGATCTTATGCATGTTTACATGCGTGGGAATATGGTTTATGGCATCTCCGACTGGTATAGGAACCGGGTTCTTGTTTATACTAGAAAATGCTAGAGGATTCGGTTCCGATGATAATGATTGGCATGAGGGAATTATTTGTCGATTGGACAAACGAATTGCGGGTCGGTTTATTGCAGCTGTAAAAACAAGCTGTCCGACATAGCATTTTAAATGATAACAAAGGGTGCCGAATGATTTGGTATTCGTGGTGCATATGCACATTAAAGCATTATTTTTAGAAATTTTAGCTAATGCGTTGTATGCATTAAATGTCCTTGTAAAAGGAAATGTTTCAGGTATGCTGGGTGGAGATTGCGGTGCAGGTGTGGGAAAGTTGAAATTTGCCTGGGAACCGAATAGGTTTTGGGATTCCTGAAAAGGTAGAAAAGAAATCTTACAGGAAATTATATGCGAAGAGATGCATGATAGGTAAGTTTTCTTTTACAGGGACTTTTAGATTATAAATTTGATAACGAAGATGCGTAACACACTTAAGGTGCTAATGCGCTTGCATTAGCGAAAAATTATGCCAATTGGAATGTAGTTATGGGGGTTTTTCAGGAAAGCGAATCGTGAGGCTTGGTGGAACCGCCACATATTTATATGACATAATTTCTATGAAATAAATGCACAAGGATCATACATTAATAAAATGTAACTCTTAATTCATTAACACCCATCCATTACAACCTTTTTTTAAATTAAGTTGGAAACTAAATTAAAATTATATATAAAAATATATGTAGGTTTTTTAAACCATTGACTTATTATTTAACACGATGGTCTTTCATCAAATTTTATAAATTATTCAACGTCAGAAAATGGATAATCCATAAATAACATATATCGCCGACGGGTGACATTAAAAAACCAGTATGTATTTCATTACGTTTTTTCAGTTTTTTTAAAGATTGAAGTAAAAACATTTGAAAATTCTATTCTCGATGGGGCCATAAAAAACAAAACTAACAAACATACTAAAATAATAACGAATACGTATTTCAGTTTCCTTCAACGTTGTTGCACGAAGTGCCCATAAACTCGTGTCTTCCATCAATCAACCTGATAACAATGTGTTTGTACATTATGCAGTCACTTCCTTCTTCTTCCTGTGAAATCAGCAAACAAAAGCTAAGCAAGTGCGAAGCGAAATATCACAACTAAAGTACATCATCCTCAACAAGCAATCTAACAGAATTCTGAGATGTATGAATGAAAGACTGACAATACTAAACACGCAGAAATAAACACAAAATTATAAGGCAAGCACATAAGACCATATCCAATTGGACTCGCTGGTATGGGGATCCCGGAATATCATCATAATCCTAACTCCAGGAATTTTGTCCCGCTCTGGTGCATTCGCAAAAACCACATGCGACCAATTTTCGTGCAATCCCTCTCACCCGATCGCATGTCGAATGCCAATTTCCACACGCAAACTGGCTCTAATGTTTTATATGTTCCATAAAGGAAGCAAAAACAAAAACTCAGCGGGAAAATATTTGTAATTTAAAAATAAATATAGGTACACAGTCAGTGGAGCCTTCTCAAGCTCAACGCAGAGCAGAGACAGGCCATGCACTTACATACTACGCCAGCAACTCCAACTGACTGTATACCCATTTAGTGTGGAGGTCACTGACCAAGCGCTAGGAGTGTGTTTCCTCTTCTTATCGCTGCTGCGGCAACAGATACCTACATATTAAAAAGAGAAGAAAAAAAATGAATATATATATATATATATATATATATATATATATATATAAATTTATATAAAATAAAAACAAAGCAGTACAGAAACCAAATAACAAAAACCCTACAATCTATATATAATTATACTTATTGAACCAAACCGACAAGTGGAGACTGGGGAGCCGGATCGAGTACGCATGACGTACGCTTAGCCACTGGCTGTTTAGTAAGTTATTCCTAATGAATGCCACGGCAGAGGTGTACAAGTATCTTAGCTACCTGCCCACCTATCTACGTATTGAGCACGACGATACGAGCGGGAATGCCAATGCAAAACTCACATGAAGATTTGTTAATGAATTAGTCATAAAAATTATTTCCTTTTGTTTTTATTATTTCGGCCCCACCTTGGGCTGTTAGGTGACATGAGGACTAGACAAACCAACTGAGTGTTGACTTAAGCGGATGCAATAAAATCTCAAGCCCCTTAGATTGTGGCACATCTTTACCAAAAGACATTTATTCAATTGATGTCCCGCTGGGATCCATCGCTATAATTCCCTTACAATACTCGTATACTCACTGTCGACATATTGCTTTGTGTGCATTGGCCCCCATCTCATGGCCCATGTGTTCGTGTGAGAGATTCGATAATCACGATTAGGGAAGCATTGCTACTAAGTAGGCGAACTACGCCGGACCCGAACCAGTCCGAGTACCGGTGCATGGCGCGTAAAATAATCGCTTTTGTACGCCGCTTGTCCCCCATGCTCGTCACGACTAGTAATCTTTGTTCACACAACCGGTTTATAATTACTTTTATTGGATACTTTAATGCATTAGTGAAACATTTTTTATTACAGTTGTTGGTCTAGGGGACAGCCAACTTGTGAGGCTGCTCTACTAAGTCAACTCATACATTCCCTTGTGCATGTACTATACATAAATATAGACGACCCTTATCAGATTCGGTGTCTTATGGGAAATCCAAGGTAAGCAGTTTTCTAGCAGCAAAAGGACAATGAATAATCATTTCTACATAATCCGGGCCATATAGTTTTCGTAGAGTAATGAGGTTAACAGCTCATTCTCCTGATCTGATGTCACATCACAATTACACTTAGTTATTCTCACAATAATACTACGTGAGCGACATGCTATTATTTGACCTAAATCAGCAGCTCTCTTCTTCTTAGATCGTTCTCTGCCTAGCGATCTTTTCACACGTCAAGATGTGTTAAGGCACCTTTCACGTTAGTGAGTCGCATGACAGCCTCTGACATCCTGCCAGGTAGAAACCGAAGGATCGTTGAACTAGAGAACTGATATCCACACACTGTATATGATCGTGTCATATCATCTTAGACATCTAATTCGAATGTTCTTCGTCAGATAGATACCGCTCTAACTTTTATTCTAAAATCCCACAACGAAACATTACTTTCCAAAAGGATGGGATCACCTCGAAGAGGTAATGCCTCAGCAGACAGGACAGTTATGGCTCGTCTTACATGGTATGGCCAAATATAGACCCTTTAAAGCCAGTCTATATTCTAGCAATGGACAATAATGTTACCATATGACGAGGCTGTTATCCATAATTCGCCCGAATCATGACTCCGATTCCAATGTTAGTCGCATCCTGGTTAATAATAGATCGAACTAGCTAAAGACCCACATGACCAAAACTACCGAATGGGGAATGTACGGCGCTACGAACCGAAAAATGTAATAGAATGAAGAGATAAATCCGGAAAGGGATAGAAAGCAGTCCCAGTTCACATGAGTCCAGGGCTGTTGGAACAAATGTATAAAAAGTCAAACTTGAAAGTCCTTCGGGCAACTTCCCGTGATCTGATTTAAAAAATCCTACGTGGGTGATTGCACTTCAGATGACTTATTGACCACAACGCTAATGCTTTTCAATACTTGCTTTTATACTGACAGGGTTGTGGCGTTTCTGACAGATACACACACAATACACAAGCAAATAGTGAAGAACACCGAACGAAAATCGAATAAGAAAATGCATCAGAGCCGTATACCATAGCGATAACATAACAATTCACATCAGTTGAATATTTTTGAGCTTAAAAATCGAATTGAAAACACGGCCGGTAGTCTGATATGTTACGCACAGGTTCAATTTTTTGTGATTCTAACTGTCATTGTGTCAGTTCGAATCACACGTTCTTCACTATCATCCCAAACGCTATAGGGTATCTCGATAAGTTGAAAGATATCCAACAGGAGTTCAGTCATGGAAATTACTCTTTTAGAATCACCAATGAAATCTTAGTTCGATTAAAGAATAATATGAACTAGCTATCGTAAATTAGAATACTATGTATTTGAAAAATTGTATTAAATTTTCATTTACACCTTTGTTTCGTGTTGTTGATCTAGTGTGGCACTGTGCGGTTGCGATATGGTTAGTTGTGTCCAAAAATGTGTGCAAAATGTATGTGCTGGCAATGCATGCCGTCGTACCGAATTCCCAGGAAAGGCAAGAGAAGCTCCAGCGCATAAGTTCCTGGGAAACAACGATCAGCGGCGCATCGGTTCCAAGAAGCCACTAAGAAGAACAGCACCCCGGAAACGAGCGAGCGAGAGGACGGCTGCGGGCCTATATAAGGCGGGCACACCGGCAGAGCAGTGGGAGTCCCCATCTTATTTAATATCTACACCTCAGATATTCCTCGCCCCGTGGACGGGAGAGTAAACCAGATATGCTATGCGGATGACGTCCTAGTGTATACGTCATCTAAAAGCCCAAAACTCGCAACAAACCGACTCAACCGTCATCTAGAGGAACTGTATCAGTACAACAGTCGATGGAAAATTCGACTTAACCCATCCAAAGCAGTAGCTATAATTCTGAGTAGTAAACACTCCCAACCTACTTCTCGATATTCACAGAATATACGAATACAAATAGGAGGTACTGTGAGGTTTTAAGTTATGTACCAGCCACGGGCACTGTTTCACTTCATTCCCCAACGAAAGAGTTCTCTAGATAACACACCGGAGCAGACAATACGACAGTTGATTCCAACGATAGAGCGGACACAGAACAGCAAAGACATGCACTCTGATATAGTTTGTTTTTTTAGTTTGGTTTTATTTTATTGTTCCTTTTTATTTTTTTAATTAAAACCCCAATAGATTTTATTTACACATCAATTTTATATTGCATTGGTCGAGTAACATTTGGTACTTTACAAAAACTTATAACTTCCCTAATTTCATCTTACAAAAACGTTTTTCTTATTGTTTTTAATTTGGATAGATACGATTGACTTTGGTAACATTAATTGTAATAGGTCAAGCCGTTTTACACTATTTAATCGGGTTGAGACTTTCATTTGAAATGTACTTGATGATTTAACACAACTGAGCACTCGTTCGCGCAAGCGCAGAGGCTTTAATTGACTCCCTAGTGGGATTTACTGGTTTCACTTTACCAGCTCACAGAAATTACTCGACCCTCGGCGCGTGTGCTCTCTACGGGGATGCAAACTGACTCCTCGATGCAATCCACATGCGTCAGATTCAACGGTGGTGGATCACATCGATGTAGGAGGAGCGAACCGGATCAACTAGGCGACGGCCAATGGCGATCGAGAAAGGGGTTAAATGGGAGGATTTCCCATATGCCGCATATGGCAAATACGATGCCCCTTTGCCTGCAATGCCGACAACGATCGTTCCTGTACCCGTTCAAACAAATGGACGAGCAAAAGGGGCTGCAGGCATTGTGGTCATGAATCCGTCGATGCTGCACGCCTGAGAACGAAATAGGTTTCTGCATCTTAAGTAAACAGAAACGCTATTTCAAGGGTCAAACGATGAGATGCACATCGTTCGTGGTTTTGCCGATGTTACATTGGGTCGTCACCGTGTTTACTCAGGCGTTCATGGTAATGCCGTTGTAGGCCATACATTCTTCGGTGACGATAGGTCAACCGAAGATTTGGGTTTTGTTTACATGACAGTGCCGGTACATGAGTACAATGGCGAGGAATTAGCCTTGCAGATGTGCAAGCATACGTCTCGCCCTGGGTGGCCATGGACCAGCGGTTGGTAAATAGCATAAACACAGTGATACTACTGTGTGTTTGTTTGGTTTACAGGCCGGAGCATCATAAGGCATGATCATGGGTATGAATGTCTAAACGTCAATCATACTCGTGCCCAAATCCCATGATCGGTAGATAGCCGATAATAGGGAATTGGCCGCAACTGTTGCGAACCTAAGGGTATAGAAGCAATGCTTCAATTATGGACCGTAGGAAGAATATCGGCTGCAGCTCTGTCCACAATACGCTGGCCAGCGTGTGTTTATCGTTTATTGGTGACGAGGTGAGCCGATAGGGGATATGAAATGGTTCATGTATTATGCCATCGGTGAGGTTGTACTTTCAGGTGCAAGCTACTGAAACATAGCTTACGCTGCTCGATTGCAGGTAAGTATAGTGGCTTGTGGAGCGAGGGAAAGGCAGATTGATTTAGGGAAGTGGGTGGTTCTTAGGGAAGGCTTTAAAGAACCCCCACAGTACAACGATTAGACCACAGGACAGGATGAAATATCTTGGGATCTATACCCCAAAAATGATCTTTATCAAACATGTGACACACATTCTTCAAAGGGGTCTCGGTCGGAGTAAGCAACTGCACAACTTCTTAAAGTGGCGCAACAAAGTTGACGTCAAAGTTAGGCTTTTCTGCTATAAGCAGCTAATCCGATCCGGAATATCATACGCCCTTCCCATATGGTCCTGCATATCTTCGGCCCAAATCGAAAGACTGCGAGTTTTCAAAAGAAAACTCCTCAGAAGATGCACCAACCACTTTAGAAGGCCTCACGGCCGCCATTACCCAAACTCTCACCTATAGGAAGGTACCTCCATTACCTCTATTCAGGAGTACTTGCTACAATTAGCATACAAGTACCTCGAAAGCATTCAGAACAGCGAAAACCCACTCGTACCGGAGTGTTGCGTTCTTGACCCTTCTCTCTCTCGATATCTTCGGATCAGACCACCACAATTTCTTCTTCAGTACAAAACTGAAGAAAACACCCTTCCCAACAACATTCTCCTCTATAATAGAGGATTTCTGGACGCATGAACCGGGTTTAATGCTGAGACACTACAAACACGCACGCACAGTATAAGACAGCACACACACACACACACACACACACACACACACACACACACACACACACACACACACACACACACACACACACACACACACACACACACACACACACACACACACACACACACACATTCCGAAAAGTATCCGAAGAAGCTATAAATATTCTGGCCGAAAGGACGCCACCCGACATTGCAGCTAAAGAAAACGCTGCATTGCATAAGGTCTCTCAAGAGAATCGTCGGAGAATGCGGTCACAATTAGAACTCTCAAGCCTAAGAAAATGGCAAGGAAGGTGGGATTCTTCCATCAAAGGAAGATGGACCCACACCATGATACCCGATATAGAAACATGGGTGAAGAGAAAACATGGCGAGCTGAATTGCTACCTGACTCAGCTAATATCAGGACATGGATGCTTTCGGCAATACTTGCACAAGTATAAGCATGTGAATCAGCCATACTGCTTGTATTGCGAAGGCAAAATAGAAAATGCGGAACACGTACTCACAGAGTGCGTGAGATTCAAGACCGCACGAACGATTTTGGAGAGACATATGAGACGGACAGTTACTCTGGGAGGAGTAATGGAATACATGCTTAGTTCAAAACATGCATGGTCCGTAACAAATGGTATTCTCTGTGAAATGATGCAGCAGATGCGACGCGATGAGCGGAGTAACAGGTAAACTCCGTATCTTTTGAAGATTTCCACCTTCCTACCGAAACCAAAAAAAAAAAACACTCAGGCACACTCACACACACACCGATCAAAGCGCAGATTATCAGAAACCAAAGACGTGATCTGCGTTTAATTACGATTTGTTTACCACCATCCCCCCATCCAAATAGTTAGAGAACACCTGAACTAACCCTGTCCATACTATCCTTAGATACCTCCCCCCCTTTCTTTTTCAGATACCTTGAGGCCGAGCCCAACATCCTCATGGACGTGGTGATTCTGGTTATCGCAAGATGAAGGACACATTTGTCCTTGTCTCCCTAAAGTCGGCCGCTCGCCACTCATTTTTATTTTTAGAGCAGTGGGAGTGGCCCCAGGAACTCCTCGCCGCACGGTCGTAAAGAAACCGCTTGGCTTTGCATAGAGATCTAACAGCGTATGCAAAAGATAGTAAATAAATAAAGATTAGGTTAAGCGATTATAGCAGTGGTGTTTTATTTAGAGGAAATCGTACTGGACAAGACAATGACGCCCTTCGTCCAGAGCAGAGCCCGGTTCTAGAAGTATGATACGCTACTCGAATAAATCGTTTGCCCGGCCCGCGCCGAAATACAGTCCACAAAGGAGGTGGGGAAGCTGAGAGGTCACCGGAGAAGGCGCCGTCCCCAGAGCTGTAACAACATATTAAAATCTATATTCGAAATCTATTTTCTAAAGCAATATGTTTCATTCAAAAAACCAAGTAATTTGGCATTCCCATCCTTTTTTTTTCTTGTTTTGTTACTTTAACTTTTTTTCCTGACCGCTCTGAATCTGTTAGTACTAGGCACTATAAACAACTGGTGCTCAAAATAACACATTATGATATATAGGGTTATAGCGTTTGGGATAATAGTGAAAAACGTGTGATTCGAACTGACGCTATGACAGTTAGAATCACCAAAAATTGAACCTAAGCGTCACACATCAGGCTACTGGCCGTTTTTAGAATTCGATTATTAAACTCAACTATACTCCACTGATGTGAATTGTTATGTTATCGCTATGGTATACGGCTCTGGTGTATTTTCTTATTCGATTTTCGTTCGGTGTTCTTCACTATTTTGCTTGTGTATTGTGTGTGTATCTGTTAGAGACGCTACACTACTCCCTCCTCAGTAACTTCGTTGCGATCAGCTTGTGTGCAAACGACGGACCGAACGAGAGAACGGCGGAGCAGGCGAGTGTGCCTGTTGCTCTATGCGGAAGTCATGATCGTGTGTGAAGTTCTGTTTACTACGGGAAAGTGTGTGCTGTGTGTACAGATCACGTCGGGGTCGCCGCTTTGAGGGATGTTGTTGTCGTTGTTGGCTGCGGTGCTCCGCCGAATACTGCTAAGACAAGGAACACTAAGGAGAGAAACAGCAAACTAAACTGAAACACGAAATGTTTTTTTTTTTATTTATTTGGCTTTATTTCCTTCTTCTCTATAGCACAAGGATTTACTCCACTTACGCCCGTGGCGATTTATTAAAAGCTATTTCCAATGTCACACACAGACTTTACGCAAAATGACCGAGGATGCAGTTTCGATGTTCATAGTTCTTTATCATGTGCACACGAAAACTTTAAGATTTAGTTGTCACGCAATAACTGAGGATGCAGTTTCAATGTTCCTCGTTCTGCGTAATATTCAAACACAACTTTAAGATTTAGTTGTCGCGAAACTACACTCGCGGGCCGTTCAAGAATTACATTAAGGCGCGACGCGGATCGACCTCCTCGGTGGGGTTCTCAGACTGTTCTCCTTGGATTCTCAATATAGACTAACTAATCAAATTCTAATTCCCCATCCGAAAAGGGAATTTTTCCCAAAGTATTTCTGCACAGTATTTCCCACAGTATCTGTTAAGCAGAATTTGCCTTAGTATCTGTAATAGGAGAATTTTCCATTATGATAATAATCATCATCATCACCATTGTGGTGTTGATCGAAATCCTGCCCTCCTTTGTCCTTTGATCGGATGCCGCCGATTATTCTCCGATACTCGAACTCGCTGGTTTTGTTTATCCAACATATCTGGCATGACGAAAAGGGTCCCATGCAATTCGGATGGGATAGGAACCATGGAATGTAATGCTTTGTTTGCCTTTCACTCATAAACATCTATCTGCGATAATGTTTAGAGTTTATGGCTCTATGGCTGCTAACCAGCTGCGCAACGATAAGTTTTGTTTGAACAAGTGTGCCTTAGTATTAGATCATGCGAGGGATTTAGGTGCTAATTGCATTTAGCTACCCGAGAATGTATCCCTTGTTCGGTTTACTTACCGACATGGTATTTCATGGAAACATCGTGCAGATGTTCAGGATTGAAGATTGTGCACTGCTGGGCTGCGATGCATTTCTGCATTTTCAATTGTTTTGCATTTGATGGATGAATGGGTTGCAATCCTCACCTAACCTTTGTTTCAGGTATGAAACGTTGAACTGGATATTGGAAGCTTTTGGAACGTTAAGTTCCTTGCTTTTTGGTATCGGGTTCAACGTTGTTGCTTGTTTCAGGAATGGCCATGACTCTTGGGACACGTGTCTGTGGGCACGTGTAATGAATAAAGGTATGTTCCTTGGCGGAAAGGACATCTCAACCTATAGTTGGTTGTGCGGTTCGTAGAACCGCTACAGGTTCATCCAGAAAAAGCGTCTACATCCAAATCTAGCTAGCTCAAAGTTGGCGCTGCCAGTACCTAAGAAATGACATTTTTCGTTAACATTATCTCTCACAATGGTACGTTTATGATTTTGTGATGCCATGGCCAGATACTTATAATCTAGCCCACTTTCCTTACGAGAATCTTACGTATTCCACAAATTAAATACTAGCAGCGCCTTCTCTGGCCCAGGGCACATATTGTGTTGTGCCACATGAAATATCCGATTCAATCAAGCCAATCTAGGTACATCACAGCTGGTGTGACGTTGATGCATTAATCACACAGATCGCGACGCTATGCAAACTTGTGCTTTCCTTAGATTCAAGGTCCGATACATTTTTCCTTGTGAAGGTTGAATATTGCGCCTTGATTGCATGGAATTCGACGAGATTGGCATTTCTCCACTGTAGGATTTTATCCAAATCCGATTCATGGAGCCAATCTAGCTACATCATAACTGGTGCGACGTTGATGCATTAAAAGGTCGATCATTAGAAAATGAGAAAGTGAAAATGTACAATCACCGCAGAACTCAGAATTTTGTCAGCCGTTGATTCTAATAAATCATTAAAATGAAGCAAAAACAAGGTCGGAGCCAAAATAGAACACTGAGGCACCCCGGAATTAATAGAATAGAGATCTCAAGACTCAAGCTCGGTAGAGTCCGGTGGACACCGAGCTCGAATGAGCGAAGAGGAGCCTGCCCGGAAAGTCCTTTGTGGCAGGATGTATGGAAGAAGACAGCGCGGCAGACCTTGTCTGCGAAGGAGGGATGGCGTAGACCAGGTCGCCCAGCGCCTGGGAGTGTCAAACTGGATGACATCGGCTGGAAATCGGGACCGGTGGAGAGATTTGTTAAATAAGGCCAAGACCGGATCCCGGTTGTAGTGCCGATGATGATGATGATGATGATGATGATCTCAAGACTCGCTGCCTACAACAGCCCGGATCGATCAATTCTCGAGGAGGCAAAGTTGTTGGGAATGTTCGTAAGACCGAACCTTACTTAGTAACCCTCTGTGCTAGAGGCGGTCAAAAGCTTTGGGGATATTCAATGCGACAGCTCTTGATACACCATGTTTTTTCAATTGTAGATCTCCACATGTCAGTTACAAAGGTCAGAATGTCTTCCGTTGATAGCACAGAATACATATTGGCGATCATATAGAAGTCCGATGGATTCCAAGTATTTAATCAACTTGGCATTGACGACCTTTTACAAGACCCTGGAAAACATAGGCAGTAATATTGCGCTAACCTCTCTCCTCTTTCTTTGAGATTGGTCGAATTCGAGTGGTTTTCCAGTAGGTAGGAAAAGTCCTCTGTGTATACGATAAACGATACTTTTATTTTTTTTATTTTACTTCTTCCAGGAAAGGCGAACCAACAGATCTGAGTCAGGGCCCTGAGATGCTATTTTTTCTCGGCTAGGTCCATCAGCCGATCTCCGAAAGATGCTTAAGGATTTCTCCCAACCATTTCAGGAACCTTATAGCTTAATGGAGTGGTATTTCGCCGGGCGGCTGGGCTTTGGGACCCTACCTGCCACTCAGTAATTGTGTCGAAATGCACAATAGCAAGAGTCGTGAGTTGAACCTAGGTTTGCGCAATCAAACGCAAGACACAACCTACTTATCAACTCACCCATTAAGGTGGCGTACATACATACAAACTATAAGTCGTATTCGTATTTTTACAAGTGTACTTGATTGCGTTCACACAAGACTATTTATGTTTCCGTCGCCTCACTTAGTATGTTTACAGCAAATTCTTCCCTCCTTCAGATCCGTATCACAAGATGGTATAAATTAGACTACAACGAGTGTAATACCAGTCTTTATTGAACGCCCCTCGTATCTTAGGTCGAGCTCAACAATAGCAAGAGTCGTCCGTTGAAGCTAGGTTTGCACAATGAAACACAACACACAACCTCCTTACCACCTCAGGCATTGAGGCGGCGTTCAGCCAGTTCAAGAGCCTTTGAGACATCGTTATTATTATTATAATTGGTCCTAGAAAGATATACTACAGCACACGTCGGAAGAACACAAAAAATGTTCGCAGATTTTGATAATGTCTTGTTCTTTCCAATAAATATAAGACACCGGAGAAGACTCCCCAGAGGAATGATAATCAGAAATATATATAAGTTGGCTGATACTCGTAGTATGTTGGTTTTTGTTCGAAAAAAGGAAAATACTATGTTTAAAGTTACATAGAGCCACAAATATGTTTCGAGTTTCGAACCATATCTAGGTATCGTTATCTATGTGTTCAGCGGCGTCATCCGCATAATCTATTGGCGTATGGCAATAATACAAAGATGTCAGTTGGTATTTGTGTCTATTTTTCTAACTCGTTGTACCAAAATCACAAACAATGATCTTTACGGTCCCTTTGCCCTTACCGTCTTTTGCTTTGTTTGTCCATGGCCTTGTTTCATGAGAAAACCAACGTGATCTTCACGACCACACATACACCCATACACCATGATCTTCATTACGAGATCTAGTTTTCTATTCCACAAAGAGAGACTTTATGTTTTTCTTGTGGTAAGTAAACATATCCTTAGCCGAGAGGATATTCACCACACCATTAATTGAGGATTGAATTCAAGCCAGAGTTCTCTCCTCGGGAAGTCTGATTCCATCCGCCGACCGAGCAGGTCGTGTTCGCCCCCGCTCCCCGGCGCGGCGGGGACGCGTACGTCCCGGAGTTGTTTATCATCAGTTCTTTAACTAAGCGCTTTCCTAGTTTTTATTCAATTATGCTTAAAAAGATTATCAGTGCTGAGATATGCTCTATTTCATTCAACTCCTTTGTAACACAATAAGTAAAAAAGCAAGAATCATAAATAATAAAGAACAATTTATCATTACATAGTAAACAGTGTGTATTTTTTTTTCTGCCTTCTCGTGAATGACTTGTGGTGGAGTTTGCTTTTGGTGAGCAATGTTCAGCAGCGGAACAATTAGTGAACAATTGATTTGGAACCAGTTTTGATTTTCTTTCGGCGGAATAGTTGATCTTCGTGATAGCGATGACGTGGGTTGGTAGTGGAATCCAGCGTCTATGCCGGCGCACAGACTACCTACCCTACAATTCTACATCTACTCCTTTGAGAACAACTGTTTATCCGTGGTATAATGAATTTAAAATGGGCTGTACAAGCACCGAAGACGCACCTCGCTCTGGAAGGTAAAAATATGGTACGAATGAGGAAATCGTAAAGGAAGTACATCGACTTGTTTTGAGTGATCGTAAAATGAAGTTGCACGAGTTAGCTGAGGCCGTGGCCATCTCAGAAGAACAGGCGGGATACATTTTGCGCGATCTTTTGGAGATAAAAAAACTATCCGCGCAAGGGGTGCCGCGTTTGGTGACCGCGGACCAAAAATAGCAGCGCGTTGATGATTCAAAGGCCAGATTAGAGTTGTTGCAGCGTAATCGAGTGGACTCAGTTTGACGTTTTATGACGACGGCTGATACGTGGGTGCATTACCATAAGCCTAAATCCAATAGGTAGTCTGCAGAGTGGTTGGAAAACCAGAAAGCCGACCAAAGCGGCGAAAAAGCCAACACTCGGCCGAGAAGGTTATGGCCTTTGGGGAGGTAGTATTATGCCAAACACGGACACTCCATTCATCTTCCTCTCCATTATAATGTTCCACCAAGTAAAACACCGAACCAAAAGGACGAAACGCCGCCACGTTTGTCCACAACCGGGAGTCTACCGTAGACCGAAAGAAAAACACAAATCAGATTCCACAATGCAACGTCCACAACAGGAAAAGGAAACACACTGATTTAGTTTATTCCGTTTTATTCTCTTTAAAATTGTGAAGGATAATTCTCTTTGTTCTCAGCCATTATTAAATATGTTAGTGTTTTATACTTCACTTAGAACTTGGTATTAATATTAAATTGATTTTTATAAATTTAAAACTAGAGGAAACACTTCTTTCTCGACACGACCTACGCTTCTCCGCCGCGCGACGGAGATCGGGAGCGGCACGACCGCGGTGGTCAGCGGATGTAATAAAACTCGGCGATAAACGGCCCGCGCAAAGCCGACTCGCTAATTGGGGTGAGTTTGTGATGTGGTGGTAGATATGTGGGGATAGAAAGTATTAATGCCAACGTATGGCACGCGGTTCACTTAAATTCCCATCAATGTTTCGTCGAATATCCACAAAATACAGGAAAAAAGCTATGAATGAAATGCACTTGGTGTGTTGTAATTTAGTTTTTATTGTTCTCATTTATTATTACTTGCCGTGGGCTTTAATAAATAAATAATTCGCAATTAGTCTATTTTGAAGGGCGACGCGTTTCTCTTTCTCGATTAACTACCGGAACACTACGTTCGTCTGAGAACACAACAACACTTCTCCTGTTCTGACTGGAGGGTGTGCCCCAGTGTGCACACGCTGCGGTAGATGAATAACTACTTACTTGGTTGATGGTTGTAAATGGACACTACGTTCGTCTGACATGATTTACTGGTGGAATAGCTTATAAGGGGAATGGGTAGAAATGCCGCGCTGAAAGCGGTCGAAATAAGGTATGGAATTGTGGGTTGGTTTCCATGTGGTATAGAGAACCCCCACAGATATCCTCTCCACTAAGGATATGTTTTTACCTACCACCAGAGAAACGTAAAGTCTCTCTTGGTGGAATATAAAACCAGATCTCGTAATGGAGCTCATGGTGGGATGTGTATCAGATCTGTGTTGTTTACTCATGCGCGAAGGCAATGGAAAAACAAAGCAGACAGGCAGCAAAGACAAAGGAATCGGGGCGATCATGGTTTATAATGTGCATCGCGGCTAAAATAGACGACGATGCATATAAGATCTAATGTGGGACGAGGGCAACATAAAAATCTTAGATGAGTGATGCCCTTGTGTAAATAGGCGAATAGCCATTGGGAAAAGGTGCTAATGAGTTGGTGGATGAAACGAATCCCTTGCTTGCATTTGTATATGCAGGGAAATTCAATTGTGGGAAACGGATTCTATATTTGCATTGTTTATGCTTTGAATCCAATCCGGCGGCTATGCGCGAAGTCGATGATTGTTTCGGAGATTCAAACAAAGGAGCATTTCTGGGTAAAGGGCTTGCAGCTGTATCGATAGTTGCAAGTCATTGCAAAGCAGATGAGATGGTTCTACAATGACGCTTTGTATATACCATCTGTGTCAATTGTACATGGCATCTATGGCGACGCCAGGATCGAACTCTAGTGTGAATATCTACACTAATTGGAAATTCGGTTCTGGGTCGCTAATGCAGAGATGATATTGTATGAATGCCCTTGTTGGAAAAATTCTTTGCAGGCATTTCCAGATAATGCATTAAAAACAATTACTATCCTTGAGAAGGAAATGTTTTTGCTGCCGGGAGATTGCGGTGCAGGTGTGGGAAGGTTGGAATTTGCCTGGCAACCGAAGGTACGGAATAGGTTTTGTTTTATGCTCCCGTATAATGGAAAGGATTCTTGTAGGGAATTTGTATGCGAAGAGATGCATGAAAAGGTAGGAATTCTTTAACAGGGACTTTTAGATTATGGAATTTGATAATCTAGATGCGTAAAACACTTAAGGTGCTAATGCGATTGCATTCGGGAATACTTATGCCGATTGGGATGTAGTTATGGGGGTTTTTCAGGTAAGTGGGCCGTGGGGTTTGGCGGAACCGCCACAAGCCTCTGTTTTTTTTTTGGATGCTCATGGCATAAACTTTATTGGCTACCTGTAGACGGGAAGAATAGTCACAGGAGAGTATTACGCAGAGTTATTGGACAAACTGAACGTTGAAATAAAGAAACAAGGACGCCATATGGCGAAGAAAACGATAACGCACCGTCACACAAGTCCTTGAAATCCAATGGCCAAATCGAGTTAGCTGAGGCCGTGGGCATCTCGAAGCAACGAACGGGGTACATTTTGCACGATCTTTTGGAGATCTTACGGTTTGAATTGGTTGCTCACCTACCATATTCTCCAGACTTGACCTCGAGTGACTATTATCTATTCTCAAACCTCAAGCGGTGGCTCCAGGAAAAGGGATTCCGATCGAACGAGGAAGTCGTAGCGAAAAGCGAGGCGTATTTCAAAGGATTGGACGTTTCGTACTACAGAAACGACATCGACATGTTGGAAAATCGCTATACCAAGTGTATCGCCCTCGAAGGCAACTATGTTGAGGAATAAATATAACTTTGCTCAAAAAACGCTTGTTTCCATTAAAAATCCCAGGACCTTTCATCCTATGAAGTACTTATTCGGATAAATTGCATGACTAATTGATGATTGTATTGCTAAATTTCAGGAAGAATTCAGCTAAGCCGTTAGTGGTATCATCATCATCATCATCATCAGCACTACAACCGGGATCCGGTATTGGCCTTATTTAACAAGTCTGAGGCTTGTTAAATTTTCCATAATAATATGTTTTTCGGGGCAAGGTTATTAGCCCTGCGCCAACCGTTAGTGGTATGCAGAGTACGAAATAAGGAACGAAAAATTGTTGGACCGTTAATGAAGTTGCCAGATTAATTTTTTATTAGTTTATGCTTACGTGACTATTATTTTACACACAGGTAAGTAGGTATATCTAACTACTATTGCATACCTTCATGGTATTACTTACGCTGGTGGGCAAATAAAGTAAGTATGAATAGATTTACACATGTATTAACAATCAATAGATTTGTGCAGAGATTTTAAAATTTCTGTCGATTTGTCTTATTTTGCATTTGCCATGTTGTGCTCAGGTTTTCCTCCTTCTTATGAATTCTTATTCTAATTCCAAAGTTGTAACATGTCAAATGTATATCCATGACAACTTAACTGCCTCGGTTATGCGAATACAAATGACGATTTTTAAACCTTATGTCCACGACGCTACCATAAAAACATTTTTCTCTAGAAGACACGAAAACCATCCGACGGTATCGCTTCAGCTATCCAACCCAATTCCAGAAGTTAACGAAGAAAACCATCGCCACACGGTTTATTTTATGTTCCTTATAACGACGACTCTGGCAGTTGTGCGCTATCATGTTACCACATAAATTATTTTATAAACGGGGATGAGTCAGTTGAATAATTTCCGGGTACATTTCGTGAGCAACCTGCCGTTCCTGTTCCTGGACACATGTGGTTACATATCAGAACAACTTGATGTTTAATGGCGGTGCACAGCACAAAGTCAACTTGGCTTTTACTTACTTTTATTGTGAAATAGAAACTTAGTTATTAACCCTGATGATTATCATCGCGTCTTCCTTTGAGCTACTTATTGTGTTTGCTGATTGAGGGATACAACTTTTTTTATATTAACAATAATTACATTTAAGTCATATCAAACATTTTTTCTTCCCCAGAAATATTAGCAAATATGACCATGGATATGATTACAAATTGTTGGGAAACATATGAACTTGTACATGCGCATTTGTTACTATTATTATATTTTACTATATCATCATCATCATCATAATCAGCACTACAACCTGGATCCGGTCTTGGCCTTATTTAACAACTTTGAGGTTTGTCAAATTTTTCATAATAATTTATTTTTCCGGGCGAGGTTATTAGCCTTGCGCCAGTATTTTACTATATACCCTACTAAATAAGTTTAGGAGGATCTTATAACACAATTTGGAATAAATATATACTAGGAAAATATTAGTAATAATTGAGAATCATAAGGCACATTCGCCAATACTCTTTTACTGATATTATCAGCACCATCTACATTCAAAATTTACTGCAACGATGATCTTAATCAAGCTAATGAAGATCCCACTCTCGCGGAGCGCCAGCGATCTAGTATGCCTTGATTCATCGTTGGCTTCTATCTCTACTTCTTCTATGGTCAATTACGAATCAATCAAAATATAATTAGGAAAATCATTCCGGGCACCGTTTTTTATTTCCCCTTTCGAACATTTTTTATCTATCCCTTTCACAAGGCCAATCCCCTAACATTTGGGGAAACCTGTGTCTAATTATCGTGTCATTGGCAAACTTTCCCACATATATACGAGGGCAGTTTGATAACTCAGTGACTTTTTTCTGCTCAACCATGCCTACAACATGGGGTATTTTCCCCAAGCTTGGAAGCATGCTGTTGTCTGCCCAATAGCAAAAGTTGGGAAACCAAATTACCACCCCTCAAGCTTTCGTCCTATTTCGCTCCTCACCTGCATCAGCAAAATATATGAACAGTTCATATACGAGAAGCTAAATAAATTTATCAGTGTCAGGAACCTAATACCTGACTTCCAATTTGGATTTAGAAGAGCGCACAGCACCACTATGGCTCTCAACATATTTCAAAACCACGTTTGCGTGCGCCTCTTTAATAAGGAACCCACCATTGCGGTGAGCTTGGACATTGAAAAGGCTTTTGACACAACCTGGATCGAAGGTCTCGTTTTTAAATTACTGAATACTGGCCTCACTAAAACGCTGTGTAATATAATCTACCAGTTCGTTTTAAACAGAACCTTCCAAGTTCGAGTGAATGGAAAGCTTTCCCGAACTTTCAACGCCGCCGCAGGCGTACCACAGGGCTCCATTCTAGGCCCCATCTTATTTAATATCTACACCTCAGATATTCCTCACCCTGTGGATGGTAGAGTAAACCAGATTTGCTATGCGGATGACGTCCTAGTGTACACGTCATCTAAAAGCCCACAACTCGCAACAAACCGACTCAACCGTCATCTGGACGAACTGTATCAGTATTACAGTCGGTGGAAAATTCGACTTAACCCATCTAAAGCAGTAGCTATAATTCTGAGTAGTAAACACTCCCAACCTACTTCTCGATATTCAAAGAATATTCGAATAAAAATGGGAGATACTACGATTAGACCACAGGACAGGATGAAATATCTTGGGGTCATTTATACCCCAAAAATGAATTTCATCAAACATGTGACCCACATTCTCCAAAGGGGCCTCGGTCGGTCTAAGCAACTGCACAACATCTTGAAGTGGAGCAACAAAGTTGACACCAAAGTTAAGCTTCTCTGCTATAAGCAGCTAATCCGATCTGGAATATCGTACGCCTTTCCCATATGGTCCTGCATATCTTCGGCCCAAATGGAAAGACTTCGGGTTTTCGACAGGAAACTCCTCAGAAGATGCACCAATCATTCTAGAAGGCCTGACGGTCGTCATTACCCCAACTCTCACCTATGCGCCTCCATTACCCCTATCGACGAGTACTTGCTTCAATTAGCATATAAGTACCTCGAAAACATTCAGAACAGCGAGAACCTACTTGTACGGGACTCCTGCGTTCTTGACCCTTCTCTCTCTCGATCTCTTCGGATCAAACCCCCCCCAATTTCTTCTTCAGTACAAAACTGAAGAAAGCACCCTTCCCAACAACATTCCCCTCTATAATAGAGGATTCCTGGACCCATCCCATAGGGTATACTATTAACAAACCACACACACGAACGCACAGTACAAGACGGCACAAACACAAACATACACACCGACCAAAGCGCAGATTATCAGACGCCAAAGACGTGATCTGCGTTCACTACCGCACCCAAGACCTACCGGTCTTGTACGATTTCTTTCCCACCATCCCTCTATAAAAGTAGTTAGAGAACACCCGGACTAACACTGTCCACACTATCCTTGGATACCCCCCCTTTTTCTCTTTTCTTTTCAGAGATCGCGAGACCGAGCCCAACATCCTCATGGATGTGGGTGATTCTGGTTATCGCAAGATGACCAGAAGTCAGAGACAAGATGAAGGACACATATGTCCTTGTCTCGCTAAATTCGGCCTTCTCGCCACAATTTTTTTTTACTCAGTGACTTTTTGAACAAAAGGTTTTTTTTTTCGTCAGATGTGCATTTTATTTTTCGACATAGTCGATGCATTTAGTGCAGCATTTTTCCAATGTTTTTATTCTTTCCAAATAATAGATTTCCACAGAACCCTCAAATAGGGAATTCGACCCAAATCTCTTACCGCCCAGCCGTTTCTTCAGGTTTGGAAACAGGAAACAGTCCAACTAAATTTGGAGGCTATGCTGGATGGGGTAGCAGTTCGTAGCCCAAGTTATGGATTTTGTTTGATTATGATTAATCAACACACGAGGTTCATTGTTTTCCACTTTCGTTCAAATTCACGAGTTGTCTGCTCTCAATGGCTGTCAAACACAAACTAAATGACCCAACTTGCAAACTGTGACAGTGGTCTATAGATGGCAGTTCACTGGAGCAGTGCTGCATTTAAAATTACTGCTGGAAATTCGAAATTCACTCAGTTATCAAACTGCCTCGTAACATAATACGACGGTGGCAATTAAAATTAAATTTTTGGAACACAGGTAGCCCTTTTAAAACACGGTCGATATATTCTTGGGGAGATGGGGGCGAACATACAGGGCAAAGTCTCCGATTACTTTCAACCCGGCAAAGGCCAAGACGATCCTTGTCCCTGTTCAATCCAAGTTGACATGCAGTCTCCACGTGACACCCCTGGATAGCTCCTTTGGAACCCACAAAGTAGTGAACCACTGCATGCAGCGGCATCCTGAGAAAGGATGGCGCAAGGCTAATAACCTTGCCCGGAAAAACAAACTAGTATGGTAAATTTAACAAGCCTCGGATATGGACCGGATACACCACGACGACCACGGAAACGAAAATGGCTGAACGATTTGAAAATTTTCTCATGGAACGTCCGCTCACTGTACAGAGCTCCAGGTGCGCAGCAGCTAGCCGATGCCCTGACCGAATATACGGCTGACATAACAGCATTACAAGATATAATATGGGCGGGGAGTGGTGTTATTCAAAGAAACGAGTGTGACATTTATTACAACTGTAGCGATTCTAAATCGCCACTCCCATCCAAATCCCCAACATTACCAATAATCCCATCCAAATCCCCAATGCCTCCCATAACTTACATCGAAATTCCATATTGAATCATAAACCCAAAATTAATTCGTCGCACATTGCTTCAATTCCTAAAATCCTGACATCATGAAATGCTTAATTCAAAACGCATTTCATGATTTCCCTTCCAGGAACCTCTCCAACTAAACCTTTAATCAATTCTTAGAACACAATTCCAATTGAAGCACACAAAATCTTGTGTGTGCTTCTTGGAATTTTTACATTAAAAAAGTTGACAATTCTCAACGTGAAAAAGAATAAAGGGGCGATAATTTTCAATTTCGTGATCAGTCTAATTCCGAAGGGCGAACCGCCGACCAGCTACCCAAACAACAATAAAGCTAAATCAATGAGTCGGAATCCAGAGGCCAAGGCAATGGCCAATTAAATAAATAAATAAAGTAAATAAATACAAATTAATTAAAAACACGAATCTCTTCTTGGATACGAGCCAAAAGACCCGGAAGCTAAGTCACCGAGGTAAGAACAAAAGGTAACAATAAAATTATAACCTTTACACAGCTGTCATGCAAAACACCATGTGCTCGGCGTAGGCTTTCTAGTCAGCCATAAACTGAAGCCTGCCATTATCGGCTTTAATGCAATAAACGAAAGTGTATACACTTTTCGCATGCGAGAGAAGTTTAAAAACATAAACCCCATAAACGTACACGCGCCTACAGAGGACTCCCCTGACGAGAAAAAAGAACAATTCTACGAGAACGTCGAACGGCTCCTCAATACCCGCCCAAGATACGATGTTAAAATCGTTCTTGTTGATTTTTATGCGAAAATAGGTCGGGAGCCGGTTTTCAGGAACTACCTAGCTTCGCATAGTTTGCATGAGAACACTAATGGCAATGGACTACGAGTCATCGAACTGGCAGCATCAAAGAGCTCGGTCGTTGCGAGGACCAGGTTTCCGCGTAAAGATATCCACAAAGCCACCTGGATATCACCTGACGAAGTCAGTCGCAACCAAATTGACCACGTGTTGATAGATCATCGCCACCCCTCGAGCCTGGTGACGGTACGAACGCACCGGGGTGCCAACGTCGACTCGGATCACTATCTTGTTGGTATAGTTTTCCGAGCGCGGATTGCCTTACGGAGACGTATTGCATCCGCTGATCAGGTTCGAATCAACACGGCTGCCTTAGGAAATGAGAATACCAGTGACACATTTGGCCATGCGCTAAGACTCGCCCTCAAAGAGCTCGACGGAGGGAGAGTAGGTCCTGGGCCAGAATGCCGGGCGTAGAAGAGAAATAGACACGCCTTAAGAATACTGCCATTAGTACTGCCAACTCCATCTTAGGCAGTAGTCGTAGAGATCGGAGCGACTGGTTTGATGATGAGTGCAAACTAGCGACTGAACGTAAGAATGCTGCATACCGGGCAATGTAGCAGTCTCAGAGGACGCGGGTGCGCGAGGAGTAATACAAAGAGCTCAGAAGATAGGAAAAAAGGCTTCACAGACAAAAGAAAAGTGCCTGCGAATAAAACCATGTCTGTGAAATACAGAAAAGTAGAGAGCGAGGTCCGCACCAGGCGCGGAAGTTCTATCAAATAATCCGCAGTATGACGCGGATAAATATCATACGCATAGACGGATATGATAAATGGTTAGATCACAGAAGATGTGGAGGCTCCACCAATGCAAGATCAAGACCAAATGCTGCCGTCACCATGTATTGAGGAAACATCAAAAGCCATAAGACAGCTCGAATCAAATAAAGCCCCCGGAGCTGATGGCATACCAGCTGAGCTGATCAAACAGGGAGGGACAGGGTTACATCACGCAATTCATGAGATCGTGGTGCACGTATGGGAGCAAGAGGAGATGCCAGAAGATTGGCGCCGTGGAATAATTTGCCCCATACATAAGACGGGAGATATCACACTGTGCAGCAACTATAGGGGTATAACATTGCTGAGTATCGCCTATAAGATACTCTCCACTATCCTACAGGATCGGATAGCCCCATACGCTAAAGTCACCATTGGTTAATATCAGTGTGGCTTCATCCCAGGCAAATCCGCCATTGGTCAGATATTCACCCTTAAGCTGGCGATGGAAAATGTCTGGAATTTAATATGCCATTATATCATATATTTATAGACATTAAGGTCGCCTACGACATCTTAGCCAGGGTAGAACTGTATAATGCCATGAGAGAGTTCGGCATTCGGAACAAATTGATACGACTTTGTAGGTTGACCATGACCAACGTAATTAGACAAGTAAAAATAGCGGGATTACTGTCCAAACCAATAAGCATCTTTAATGGGCTCCGACAAGGGTCTGCCTTCACTTCAACCTGGCGTTGGAGAAAGCAATCTGTGACTCTGACATTATAACTAGAGGGACTATTGTCACCAAGTCCAGCCGGATACTTTCCTAGTCAGATGACATCGACATCATCGGTAGATTCGATTCGGTTGTACAGGACTCCTTCACCCAGATCGGCGGCACAAAAACTGGGACTGCACATTAATGAAGGGAAAACTAAGACATGGTGGCAACTTCTTCAAAGGCAAGACCTAACGTTGGTCAAACTATCAGGGTAGTGGAGCACGAATGTGAAGTAGTGCAATCCTTTAACTACCTTGGCTCAATAATATCAGCCGACACCAATATGGAAGAAGAAATACGCGAACGCCTGATCAAATGCAACAAAGCTTACTACGGTCTATCAAGGCTCTTTAAATCCCGAAATTTATCCAGAACATCCAAACTACTACTGTACAAGACCATGGTCTTACCAGTACTCATGAATGGATCCGAGACCTGGGTGCTCAATAAAAGGCACTCTGAACTCTTGGCCGCGTTCGAGATCGAAGGTCTTAAGGATAATTGTTCGACCCGTATGTGAGGGAGAACGATTCCGGAGACACTACAATCATGAGTTGTGCGCGATCTGCCTTGAAGCCAATTTTGCAAGAAAAATCAAGCTCGGTAGACTCCGTTGGGAGGGACACCTAGTTCGATTGAGCGAAGAGAAGTCTGCCCGGAAAGTTCTTTGGGGCAGGATGTATGGAAGGATACAGAGCGGCAGACCTTATCCGCGATGGAGGGATTGCGTAGGACGCCCAGAGCCTGGGAGTGCCAAACTGGATGACATCGGCTCGAAATCGGGACCGGTGGAGAGATTTGTTAAAAAAAGTCAAGACCGAGTCCCGGTTGTAGGGCCGATGAGATATATTCTTTTTTTACAAAAAATATGGGAAAAATCAAAAAGGACGCACATCTGAAGCAACAACATCACGAGAAAAGCGGTTGGTTCTACGGCTTACCTCAAATTCTACTCTACCAGCGACTAAAGTAAGGGCCAAAAGTGGGGTATCAGCCAGCATAGCAACGGTCCGAAGGATAATAAGAACAAGTGATACTATCAAGAGAAAAACATTTAAAAAGAAACCTGTTTTGAAGCAAGTACCCAAGGAACATCGAATGAATTTTGCAAGAGAACATGTCGCTTGGACCAGTGAGTGGAAACGCGTTGTCTTTTCGGATGAAAACAAGTTTAACCTTGACGGTCCCGATGGTTTAAACTTCCATTTCCATGATCTGAAAAAGGAGGAGCTTATTTTGGCAAGACATCACAGCCGTACATCAGGTGTCATGGTGTGGGGAGCTATTACCTACTATGGCACAAACGAGTTGGAGTTTCTGTTCACAATGTTATGGCCACAACCACCCATCCCATAAAAGCTACCTCTTTGGAGCTAAGCTCCATCATTAATCGCGCATACAGTAAATATCGCGATATCAAGTCAATATCAAACAAATTGAACTGCACTTTCAATTTGCCCATATTGAATTTAAGTTGAATCCAAGACGTGAAAGAACGAACAATATGTCCAACACACAGAATCCCCTGGATCCAAATCCGTGAACCAGATGACCAACTTTCAAGTAAAGTTGTTGAGAATCATAAATTACACGTCTGCCATTTTATGATCCTTCAAAGGTTTGTTTACCCAAACCATTTCCCACAAGGAACATCCTTGCCCATTCGCCTAGAACAAATAACAGGCACCATAAAATGAAATGCACGTTCGCCTAAACAATAACAACATAGAGAATCACAAAGGTGCATTAGCACGATTCACTATCGATTTTCCTCTTTGTATTTCTTATCGATTCCCCACGGAAGAGATCATTGCTCATTCGGCTAAAGAAAACAACAGGCACCATAAAATGAACTGCACGTTCGCCTAAACCATAACAACACAAAAAAAGGGAATCAGAAATGTGCATTAACACGATGCACTATTGATTTTTCTTTTGTGTTTGATATACCGAAAAGTAGATCAGGCGGGAAAAAGGAGATATCCTTTTATCTGCCGGAGGAAACAAAGATTTCGATCCAAAGAAAAAGAAATGAGAAAACCACTAGAGATGATTGGATTTTGAATCTCGACCGAGACGGTGAGATAACGGAGTTGATTTCTGATTTTTGGCCGAGACGGTCGGGATGCGGTTCGAGTTAAAGTGGTACAATGTGTCGACTTAGAAAATTAAAAGGACATGACTAGTATATGTTATACAATAAGTTAAAAGAAGTTCGAGTTAAAGTGGTACAGTGTGTCGACTTAGAAAATTAAAAGGACATGATTAGTATATGTTATACAATAAGTTAAAATAAATATTAATGTTGTTCTAGTGGGGTACAGTGTGTCATTTGAGTATATTCAAACAATGAGTAATATATGTTCTAGTTAAGTAAAAATAAAGATTAATAAAGGAAGAAATAAAGAACAAACAGTGTTATTTAAAGTGTGTGTGATGTACAAAGTAAAGTGGACAAAAAATATATTAACAACAACAATGAACGGAAACAACTATAAATGTTTGCTGGAACGATCATTTCCAAAAATTAAAAACATTTTCGGGCCCCTATCTTGGATTTTCCAACAAAACAACCCATCTACACTTCCAGGGTTGTTAGAAGTTGGATTCAATCAGAAGGCGTGGAACTTTTGCTATGGCCGCTCTATTCGCCGGACTTAAGCACAATCGAAAACGTTTGGTCATGGCTATCTCGTAAAGTTTATGAAGGGGGCAGACAATTTGAAGACAAGGACACCTTAATCGAAGCTATTCCCGATTGCTGGGACCAAATTTCCCTAGACTATTTAAAAAAAAACCTCTATGATTCTTATTTCTCTTCCTTCGTGAACTTTGTGGCGACCATCGCAAACATAATTGTAAATCCATTTAAATATAAAGAAACCGATAAAATAAAGAAAGTTGTATGAACCGAAATTCAATACGTTTCATTAAGGAATCCTGGACGAGGCGTCAGTTGCAGGAATTAAAGGTATTTCGGTTCTATTTGTCAGTTTAAATATCAATTAGTTTCAGCCAACGGCAACAACATCGTTACACATCAGGAGACAGCATGGTTCCCGACCCAGCCCACAACAAATCAAGAACCCTTGTTTGTGGAAGGTGTGTTCAACGCTTGTTGAGCACGCATTATTTAATCCTTCGAGCCGGATCCAGTCTGTGAATCCATTTCACTGCTGCCAGCTCGCAGCATAACAGCAGTGCAGACCGCCGCCAAACCCGTTGGCCACTGCAAAGATTGTAGATACAATCTACCGCCGTCTCCATACACGTTTACGAAGCAACAGCCGTGCAGTCCGCCGTCCAGTTCGGGGCCACTGCCAGGGATCGATCGGTGGATCACACCGATTGTGGATCCAACATCGCCATCCAGTTCGCGGCACCGCCTGCCGGAACCTGAGATTAGTATCATCATCAAGCTGCCCAGTGCAGCTATAGACAGCCGCCAGATTAGTGGCGCATCAGCAATATGCGCCCAGTGCAGCTATATACCGCCGCCAGTTCAGAGCGCAACATGAGCTGCCCACATGGGAGGCATAATACTGCCCAGTAACCAGCTGCACACGACAGCTACAACTACCGCTGCTCAGAACGCAGCCTAAGGACCCACGCTGCCAAATTTGTGGCGCACGCTGTCTCAAGCGCAGATAACTAACAACTAACCACACCGAGACCAGTTCGCGGCACAGCCTGCTGGAACCAGACTGTGTAACCAACTACCGCTGCTCAGAACGCAGCCCTCACCCAATGCAGATACCTACAACCGCCCAGGTTCTCAGGTAAGACCACAATTTTCAATTACAACCAAATTATCGCCGCCAAGTTCGTGGCCCCCATAGAAACTGCCCCCAGCAGTTACTTACCACCACACCATGACTAGTTCGCGGCGCAATTGAGGTCCAGATCTGTGGAACGGGTACCATTGCCAGGTCGAGGTCCAGTCTAGGATTCAGATCTGTGGATCGGTTACCACAGCCAAGTTCGCGGTGCCACTGCAAAGGATCCAGACATACGGATCAATCGCCGCCAAGTTCGCGGACTACTACAAGGTCCAGACTTAAGGACCGACCGACGTCAAGGTCTGGCGCAAGGCCAATAACTTTGCCCAGAAAAACAAATTATTATGAACAATTTAACAAGTCTCGGATAAGGGCCGGATGGCGGTGGAGAGACTTGCTAAATAAGGCCAAGACCGGATCCCGGTTGTAGTGCCGCTGATGATGATGATGATGACGTAAGGTCGCGGAACACTAGTGTCCAGACGCAAAGACCAACTGTCGCCAAGGTCGATCCATCTAAATTACAAGGAGATGTCGGCCCTAATGCAAGAGAAGTCGAAGACGACAAAGGCTACATTGGCGGAACAGCTAATCAGCGCCCAATTTGCTTCCCAGGAGCGGATGTCCTGTGCTTTTCTCAATCTTGAGAAGAGAGGGCCGCCAACGTTGTTCTCGGTGGGCATACGCCAGCACAACCTCCAGATCACATGGGAGGACATCCAAAAGAACCATGATGAGATAAAACACCTGGCCACTCCAGAGATGAC
Organism: Microdon myrmicae; assembly: GCA_963931805.1. Classification (NCBI taxonomy): domain Eukaryota; kingdom Metazoa; phylum Arthropoda; class Insecta; order Diptera; family Syrphidae; genus Microdon; species Microdon myrmicae. The sequence goes on from OZ007497.1 coordinate 88,108,898, forward strand.
CAGCGGCCATCGCTACTTCGTGGACAGATTTATCGGCCAAGCCGAGAAGATCTATCTGGAAGAGGTCAACAAGTTTGATGAGACAAGGAACGTCCCCACCACTGACCGTCCGACCGCATCCAAGACTGCGAGGGATATCGTCATTCAACCACCCAGTCTTTCGCCGCCATTTGTGTCGCAACCACCTTGGTGGCCAGGAACTCCGTTCACACCTGGCATGCGTATGCCACCTGGCCACCCATCCAGACTCCCATAACGGATGATGTCCCCGGGACCCACAAGCCATCTGACCAACCATGATGTGCCGACAGACACCAAAAGCCCAGCCAAGGCAGGTGCTGTCGAAAGTAAGACAGCCAAAGAAGTACAAACTGCTGCAGCACCCCTAGCCGCTAAAGCAACGGCTGATTTCAGCAAGAAGGCACCAGCAGCTGCCATTGCACCAGCACTAGCTAATAAAGATGCCAAGAATTCTGAGGCACCTAGCCCAGGAAAAGAGCCTGCTGCAGAGAAACCCGCCGACCAAGGCGAGGATACCAAATCAACGAGACTGCTCGAGGCTCAGTTCGCGCTCGACCCAGTCTCCCCCAAGAAGGCAAGCGACGCCCACCAAGGCAATGATGCCCAACTCCCGAGATTGCTCGAGGCTCAGTTCGCGCTCGACCCAGTCTCCCACATTAAGGCAAACGACGCCGACCAAGGCAATGATGCCCAACTCCCGCGACTGCTCGAGGCTCAGTTCGCGCTCGACTCAGTCTCCACACTTAAGGTGAACCGCGCCAATCACAAAGCCAGCATCAACCACGCGATTACGGAACCACACACACTTCCATTGAGTATGGACCAGCAGGCCGCCAACCAGAGTGCCTACTGCGAGATCAAATCGGCTCATGTCCCGATGTTCGAACCAACGCTGAAATACATGGCCATTCCTCGTGGGTTGCAAATTTACTCCAACCCAGAGGAACTGGTCCACCCGGAACAATGTGCACCGAAAATCGGATGCACGCATCAAGAGAGTAATGCCCCCCTTGGCGGGCGGCGCTCCCCATCATCCAGGAATTAACCGCATCCCAGCAACCAATCACGCCTTCTAATCCAGAAGAGGCGGGACTTTATTCAGCCCAGTAGGCACCTGTCATTCCGCCAGGACCCCCGGACGGTGCCATGGAAGAAGCTATTATACATCAAACTCAACGTTGCGGCCTCACATGCCATAGGCCGCATCCCATCGGTAGATACCTTCCAGAGACGGAACACTCGTCATCATCAATTGAAGGCGGACGGCTCCCTCCCGACCTCCGCATCACCACTAGTTGTCTCGACGGAGTGAGCTTAATCGACCCTCATCGACTTGAGGGTGGACTGCAGCGGACCGCTACCAGCCCACTCACGAGATCCTTCCACTGGGCTCCGGACGATCATCGCTGGGGCCAAATGATTCGCCAATGATTGGCGAAGGCGGGCGGAATGTTGCGGATTCGCTGGATGCACCCAGTGAATTCGCAATTGAACGCAGCCACAACAATTGGCTGACGTTAGTTTGATTTTGATTTTCTGGTTGTCATGGTGACACCGTAAACAAACTTGTTTATGGTGTTCCTTCTACGTTAATCTCTTGGCAACACAAGTCGCAAATTAATTCGATCTGTCAAACAATCCAATTCCAAACCGTCTTATAGAGGTCATATTCAAACACGGTGGGCATACTCATTATTAATGTAGAAAAACGTTATAAATAAATGTTTTCAAACCATAAAATGAAAACATTTCATTAATGTTTTACTTCTTTGCTAAAATTTTGCATGTGGCCTCATCCTAGTGACGCACTTTTTTATACCCTTTTTAAGTAGTTTATTATTTGATCTTGGGAATTTCCAACGGTCGTTTCTTAATTCCCTTTAATTTTATGAATTTCTTTTGGGAAATTACGTACCTATTATTCACAGGTAGTACATGTTTCCGGGTACAACATTTCCAACAGGTATACAGAGCGAAAATAAATTGCAAAATTTGTGGCCTCATCCTAGTGATTGGGAGTGTTTTTATCAACATATTCATTAAAACTGTACTTGAAATATGAGTACCTGGCTGACTTTCAAACAGACAACTTGTCTCACAGTTTTGCTCGTGCTATTTATCTTAATCAACCGTTATTTTCACAATTTAATTATCATTATCTTATTTTCTTTGCCTCGTTCGTTTTCCGCATACAAAAATTTGAACAAGTGTTATAACCGTTAAGTTATGGGCCCTGGGCCACGTGTGTTAAATAAAATTAAGCGCAAACGGTTGCGTTACGACCCCGTTATTGGAGGCCAAACTCCTCCGGATAAACTTTCAAAAGTGAACAATACAGTTCTAGAAAAATCTAAAATGTGTTCAACACTAACTTTTTTCAACCACTTCAAAGTCTGATGGAAGACTCTCCTGAAATGGATCCGACCAATGACGAACAGTGCACAGAGCTTCCTAAAGAAACCGTTCCGCCAATTGTGGTGTTAAAAACAACTAGTGCTAAAGTGCGTGATATTTTGAGCAACATTAAGATAGACAAATACTTAATTAAAAACATTTCGCTTGGACAAAAAATATGTGTGCCAACAATGGACATATATAACAAAATAAGAACCGAACTCTTACGGTTAAAATGTGAGTTTTTCACCCACTCGCGTAAGGAAAATCGTCCATTAAAGGTAGTGTTATCCGGATTAGACCTGATTAGCAACGATTAGTGAAAAATGAACTAATTGCACTCGGGATAAAGTGCCTAGATGTTAAAACCATCACATTAAATCCGTCAACAAAAGCCCTGTACAAACACTATTTGTACATCGTCTATATTCAACGCGGTACTGTTAAATTAAACGAACTAAAACGGAACTACTCCACCTTGTTCAAAACCATCGTCCGCTGGGACTTTAAAAAACATAATCCAGGTAAAGTCACACAATGTCACAATTGCCAGGTTTACGGTCACGGCTCGATGCATTGTCACATAAATAGCTTCTGTGCAATCTGTTCGGGAAACCATAAAACATCCGACTGCAAAACGAATGAGGTCATCAAGTGTGCAAATTGTAGTGGGCCACATAAATCCACCGATCCAGAATGCATAAGCCGAAAGCAGTACATAGACATTGGCCGCAAATTATCCCCACGCGGACGTGGTACAGGAAATACAACGTTCCTACAGCCTCCGAGTGACAAACAGCAGCCAGTGCCCGACCGATTATCCATTGATAATTTTCCTCCACTACCCCGATCTGTGCGTCAACCTTCACTTCCTTCATCCACCTGGGCTTCTGGCCTCCATCAAACCCAGCAACCTTCCAACAGTGATACGACACACACGAAGAAAAATCCGTCTGAAACTATAACTAATGATAACTTGTTCTCATTTACCGAGACAATCTCTCTTCTTAATGAAGATGTAACCAACCTTAGTGCTTGTCAAACTAAAGCTGACCAATTTAACGTCATTACTTCATTAGCTATTAAGTACATATACTCGGAAAAAACATGTTAAGAAACTCTCTTAACATCATAACTTGGAATGCGAGAAGCATCAAAAACAAAAAGCATGCATTTTTTAGTTTCTTGATAAATTTTAATACGAGGGTTGCCTTTTATATTTCGGGATTAGAGAACAAAAACAAATATTGATCATCGAAAGTCACTTTATTGTTTTTCAAAATATTCCCCATGAAGATCTATTCACTTTTGCATGCGTTTGAACCAATTGTCGAAGCACTTTTGCCACTCTGATTGAGGTATCTCCAACACATGCATTCTGAATGCCGCAACCGCTTCTTCAGGTGTCGAAAAACGTTGACCTCTCAGTTTGTTTTTTACGCACGGGAATAAAAAGAAGTCATTCGGTGCCAAGTCAGGACTATACAGCGGATGACCCATCAAATCGATGTTTTGGATGCTCAAAAATGCAGTTGTCGCAGCCGATGTGTGAGAGCTCGCATTGTCGTGGTGAAGAGTGATCCGTCGTCGGCTGTTGGTTTTCCTGATTTCTTGGAAGACAACTGGCAAACAAATGGTTGTGCACCACTCAGAATTGACTATTCTGCGTTGTTCTAGTGGTACGATTGCGACATGTCCAGTTTTTCCGAAAAAATAGGCGACCATTTGCTTGGAAATGCTTCGTGCGCGAACAACTTTTGTTGGATTTGGCTCATCTTGAAACACCCAGACAGTCGACTGCTGTTTACTTTCGGGCTCATACGCGTAAATCCACGATTCATCACCTGTCACGATGTCATAGACGTGTTTCGAAGCACCGCGACCGTATTTTTTGAGCATTTCTTTCGACCTATTGACACGAGCCTTTTTTTGGGCGATTGACAAATTGTGTGGGATCCAACGCGAACAATTTTTTTGACAGTCAAATCTTTATGCAATATTGAATGTATACTGGTCCCACTAACGCCTAAGGTTGTCTCAATCTCACGATAGGTCACATGACGATCTTCCAATATCAGTTCGCGCACAGCATCAATGGTTTTCGGAACAACAACTGATTTTGGACGACCTTCACGAAATTCATCTTGGAGTGAACTACGACCACGATTGAATTCACCATACCATCGATAAACACTGGTCCTTGATGGAGTTTCATCGCCAAAAATTGAATTAAGTTCATCCATGCACTGTTGCTGAGTTAATCCACGCCGAAAGTTGTAAAAAATAATCGCACGCAAATGTTGACGATTTCATTCCATTTTTGGGCCGAGATGAATCTTTTAAGTTACTGTAAACAACACAAATAGCGCTCGTATGTCAAAACGTTCTGAGTGCGTATAACCTCAAAAATGTCCAACTTTACGACAGAGCTGTCAATTGCCGGATTGCAACACTAGGGTTGCCAAATCCCGAAACATAAGAGGCAACCCTCGTATTGACATTGCACTTGTTTCAGAAACCTGGCTTAACCAAGACATTTCTTTCTCACATCAAAATTACATTTGTTATCGCCTAGACAGGGTACATGCTAGTGGTGGAGGTGTCGCCATTGTTGTGAAAAAATGTATAGAACATTCCTTGCGTCCTTCATTGCACCTTAAGTTAATTGAGGAAATTAGTATAGATCTAACATTAAGTGATAACTCCAAGGTGAGTCTTTTTTCGGTCTATTTCCCTGGTGGAAATAGAAACATTGAGAAATCTACTTACTTTAAGCGGGATCTGCAAAAATTGTATAGAGTCAACACTCGAAACAAGGTAATTATTGGTGGTGATCTAAACTGCAGACATCAGTCATGGAATTGTCTTAGGGCAAACAGCTGCGGTAACATTTTACTAGATGTTGCTGAATCCAGCCCAAGTTTTTCCATACTTTATCCACTTCTCCCCACCTATATCCCAGCGAGTGCTAACAAGAACCCCTCAACTCTTGATCTATATATCACTAATATTCCAAATTACTGCACAGTACCATTAACTCTAAATGCGTTAAGTTCAGACCACCTTCCGATCAGCCTCACAGTGAATCATACAGTAGCTGTAAATCGTACCAGTTTATACCACAACTATTCCGCCGCCAACTGGAATTGTTATAAATCATATATAAACACGAACTTGGTTCTAGGTGATAACAGTCTAAATTCTATAACCTGCAGCGAGCACATTGATATCCTATGTAACAATTTTGTTTCTGTTATCAATAGAGTGGCCGATCTTGCGATACCTAAATGTTCCACTGCTCCAGTTAATAAGGCACCGCTTCCTGAAAATATCTTACATCTGATTAGGCTACGAAACTCTGAAAGAAGAAAATGGCTGCGTTATACAATCGATTGTTTTCTAGTTAATGTTAAAGTCTTAAATAATATCATTAAAAACGAAATCTCAACATATAGGAACAAGTGTTGGAATAAACACCTTTCCTCTCTTGACAAAGCTAGCAACCCGTTCTGGAAAATATCAAAAATTATGAAAAAGAGAGGGTCAAGTATTCCTCCGCTTAAAGTACACGACAAGTTGTTTATTTCTTCAGTGGAGAAATCGAACCTACTTGCTAACACGTTTAGTAAGAACCACTCCATATCTATGCATCTAAGCGACGCGTATACTGAAGCTGAAGTTGCTAACACTATCCATGTACTTTCTCAAACACCAGCTGAAAGTACTTACAGAACTAATATCAGCAAAGTTAAAGAATTTATAAAAAAAATCGAAATCTAAAAAGGCTGCGGGTCTCGATAATATTAACAACAAATTAATCAAAGCACTTCCACCTGCTGCAAGTAACTATTTAACGTTCATTTTCAACACTTGTCTTAAGAATTGTTATTTTCCGGACTGTTGGAAAACAGCAAAAGTAATACCTATCCCGAAACCCGGCAAACCGAAAAACAGCCCCGAAAGCTACAGACCTATTAGTCTACTTAGCTGTCTAAGTAAGCTCTTAGAAAAAATCATTAAGGAAAGGATTGATCGTTTTGTGGAAGACAATAACATCTTACCAAATTTTCAGTTCTGTTTCCGTAGTGGTCACAGCACAATCCACCAAGTCTTGCGCATTAAAAACCACATAGCTGGTAAATTCATCGACAATGAGTCAACGGGACTGGTTCTTCTAGACATCGAAAAAGCTTTTGATACGGTATGGCACGATACCTTGATTTATAAGCTACTAAAACTTAAGCTGCCAATACCGCTTATCAAAATTATCCAGAGCTTTCTTCGTTCGAGAAAATATGTTGTGAGTATAGGAACCGACATATCCTCTACTCATCAAATCCACTATGGTGTACCCCAAGGCTCGGTTCTTGGTCCCATATTATTCACATTGTTTGTCGCAGATTTACCATGTCTAGGTGAAAACATTCAGGTAGCTATGTTTGCCGATGATACGGCCATTTTCTCTTCGGGTGCCTTATTCACTAATGTCTACAACTCTTTGCAAGTAGCTCTTGACAAACTAGCAGTATATTACAGGAAATGGAAAATAAAAATAAATGGTAGTAAAACACAAGCTGTCTGATTTTCGAAATGTAGGAAACACTGCTACCTACCAAATGGCACTAAACTCAGTATCTGTGCAGTTGATATTGATTGGTCCGAAGACTGTAGGTATCTAGGTATTATTCTATATAAAAAACTTATCTTTCAAAAACACATCACTACCACAATTGACAAAATAAATAAAGTCGTAAGAGTTATGTATCCATTAGTGTGTAGAAAGTCAAAGCTTAGCATCGAAAATAAAATTATAATATTTAAAACCATTTTTCAAGCGATACTCCTGTATGGTGTAATTGTGCTCGCACACACAAAATAAAATTGCAAAAGTGTCAAAATAATATATTGAAAATGTTGCTGAATTTGCCATGGCATTATTCGACACATGAACTACATGAAAACGCTAACGTTAAACCGGTAGAGTTCCTTATTGACGAAATCAATCGAAACTTCTTCGTCAATTGTTCTTTTTCTGACAATGTTCTCGTTTCCCGTCTTGCGTTATCCTAAATCACTACATATGTACTCTGTCTATGAAAATTATATCGAGGTCATTACTATATAAAATAACCGGAAGCTCGTGCAATATTAGTCTTAAGATTCAAATAAGGGCTTTTTCTTGTAGTTTTCCCTTAATTTATTATTTGTTATTCATTAAAATTGTGCTATTGTCGTTATATAGATTTAAGATTATAGTTGTAAAGGAAATCTCTTAAGTACTAGTTGTAAAATATACCATAAATGTAATTATCTACCAAATAAAATTGAATTGAATTGAATACTTGAAATATTTTGCTATTACGCCACTCACAGTGATGTGTGAATACACTGACCAAACTCCGAACTTGTATCGGTCAAACTGCCTCACTCTCGAGTTCTAGATCGATTGGTCACTTATATTATGACTGGCATGATTTTTATCTCCAATGTTCGAGAATGGCGTTTTTTTTGTCAACGAACGAGATAGAAACACATAACATAATGACATTTGAAAAATTGGAAAAAAATGTTGCCAAACATTTTATTCTTCATTAGTCGGTAAATTGATAATTGCTATTTGTAAGGTCGTCTTTATCGCCATTAGTTCTATTCGTGCTACACTTTATATTCTCTTCTGTCGAAAACGTGGATTTGATTTCATTTTATACCAAATAAAGTTTAATTAGTAATCCAATTATCAAAATTTCATCTTCATTAGTTTATTTCTACTGTATTACCTTATCTTCTTAAAACAAAAATAACGTTGAAATCTGCTTAAGTACTATTATCCTACTCCCTCTAAGAACACATTAGGTTTACTTCCAACATAGTTTGTAATATAACCCCATCCAAGATATAATAAATTGCCTCTTCAACTGATGCTCCTTTTGTACTCTTCCGCTTTGCAAACAAAAATGCCTCCGCTATTAACATTGGGATTTTAAAGTCGAATAATTATGATAAGTAAAAATTAATTCAAATAGATGCCCACTTTGTTGTAGCCCTAGAATTGAGAACGGCTACGGAGGAAAAGACATAAGATTAACCTGCCCTATGTTCAGGCAATCCAGTCACATATTGATACAAAACCTTCACTTATCCGAACAAATTATCGACGCCAATTTGATTATGGATACATCTGGAGGCTGGTCACAAAAGGTGATAAATACCTCACTATAGTAGGTCGATCATTCTCTATTCTTATCAATTTATTTGTCGTATCTTATTTCAGCTTCTAACAAATTTGTCTTCTTTTGTTATTTCGAATAGGGAAATATGGTGTGCCACCTGATTGGCATTAAACAGTGGGGACGTGTTGATATCCAGCACAGTGTGGGGGGATGAAACGAATTGATTAGTTTGCGTATAATTTTGCAAACGAAGAAATGAGGCAATGAACTCATATAAATTTCACAGATTATAACAAGATACGTTAAGTCAGACTTGATATTTTAGCAGGTCTAAAATATGATTCCACTAAATGCTATCATTAATTAGTGGTGGCGAGCAAATGGCCACCAATTTGAGTAAGGAGACGAGACGAGTCGACCAGGGAGATGGCTTCTTCACAATTAAAGATTCTTCTGGCAGCTGTCCTTGAACTTCCGTTGCCGATAAATGCTTCCCGTAAATGAATCCGATTTATTTGATATTCAAAATGGGGATCTAAGTCGTATGGTGTTCTCTTTGTAAGTTTATTTTATTTTACTTATTGGTTAACAAAGTTACATTCAAATTTAACTGGGTAACTAACTCTTAAAAGTTCAGTGCTAATTAGTTTAAACAAAAGGCGAATATTCTTCAAACTTTGCTTTTGATATCTGAATCAAGTTGCAACCCCTGTTGGTCAGCAGAATGACTGTAGCTGATGGACGCTGATGATCAACTGACTGAAAAAGAGTTAGTCATATTCAAATCTGTATGACAGTTCGCTGGCGCCCCCTGGCGATGACGCATTGTCAGCTGGTGGTTGACAGGCGTGGTGAGTATGGTGGTCGGGGAGTGTGTGGGGGGCGAGATCGTGACGCCAGCATGGGCGAGGGTTCTACCTCGTCCCCACAACTCTTTAACACTGTTCCGCTGCTGATCGTTCTCCCAGAGCAAGCAACACAAACGAAAGACAACGCACTGATCACCCGAAAGAAAAGAAACGCAACCAGGCATCCCAACTCAGCGTCCGCGGGCAACAAGTTAAATAAAACACTCGATTGCTGGTCGTTGATGTTTCTTTATTTTAATGTAATAAATTTCAATGAATTCAATGGTGGTCGCAGTTCACTCCAAGATGAATTTCGGGAAGGTCGTCCAAAATCAGTTGTTGTTCCGAAAACCATTGATGCTGTGCGCGAACTGATATTGGAAGATCGTCATGTGACCTATCGTGAGATTGAGACAACCTTAGGCGTTAGTGGGACCAGCACACATTCAATATTGCATAAACATTTGACTGTCAAAAAAATTTGTTCGCGTTGGATCCCACACAATTTGTCAATCGCCCAAAAAAAGGCTCGTGTCAATTGGTCGAAAGAAATGCTCAAAAAATACGGTCGCGGTGCTTCGAAACACGTCTATGACATCGTGACAGGTGATGAATCGTGGATTTACGCGTATGAGCCCGAAAGTAAACAGCAGTCGACTGTCTGGGTGTTTCAAGATGAGCCAAATCCAACAAAAGTTGTTCGCGCACGAAGCACTTCCAAGCAAATGGTCGCCTGTTTTTTCGGAAAAACTGGACATGTCGCAACCGTACCACTAGAACAACGCAGAGCAGTCAATTCTGAGTGGTACACAACCATTTATTTGCCAGTTGTCTTCCAAGAAATCAGGAAAACCAACCGCCGAAGACGGATCACTCTTCACCACGACAATGCGAGCTCTCACACATCGGCTGCGACAACTGCATTTTTGACCACCCAAAACATCGATTTGATGGGTCATCCGCCGTATAGTCCTGACTTGGCACCGAATGACTTCTTTTTATTTCCGTGCGTAAAACACAAACTTAGAGGTCAACGTTTTTCGACACCTGAAGAAGCGGTTGCTGTATTCAGAATGCATGTGTTGGAGATACCTCAATCAGAGTGGCAAAAGTGCTTCGACAATTGGTTCAAACGCATGCAAAAGTGTATAGATCTTCATGGGGAATAATTTTAAAAACAATAAAGTGATTTTCGATGATCAATATTTGTTTTTGTTCTCTAATCCCGAAATATAAAAGGCAACCCTCGTATATAATAAATTCACCATATGGTGCTATTTAATAAAAAAAAAAAATTTATTTATTAAAACTTTGAAATCATCATCATCATCGGCACTACAACCGGGAACCGGCCTTGACCTTATTTAGCAAATCCTGAGGCTTGTTAAATTTTCCATAATGATTTATTTTTTCCGGGCAAGGTCATTAGTCTTGCGCCAGAAAACTTTGAAATAGATTCTTAAATTTTGTGAGTTATTGAAATTTGTCCGCTTTTCAATAATATTTGTGAAGAAATAAAAAGTTACAGCATTTTGAAATGTCGCCAGTTTAATTGGGCGACCCCTTCATTTTGATCTATACACGTGTCCCAAATAGACTGGCAACTTTTCAAAAAGCTGTAAGTTCTTTATTTCTTGACAAATAGTACTGAACTAAGCGGAACATTTTTAAGAAATGCACACAACTTAAGAATCTATTTTAAAGTTTTAATAGGGCCTCCTTTGAAATGGACAATTCTCTGTCGAATTCGGAAATTTTGGAGAAACGAACTTTTATCAGGGCCGTGTTTTATTTTTCTGATAAGTTATGATATAATTAACCCCCTCCCCCCACCGTAGCACGTTATTTACGGGACGACTCCCCCTTTAAATACCAACCATCCATAACACTTCTGTTTTTAGAAAATATCATTAATTTAGCCTCGCTTTAAAATGGGACGACAGATCTCTAACATACACGTATTACCAAACTCCCTGTTATAAAACAAAAGGCTTTGAGGTATATAGTTGGAAACTGAGCCTTACTGACACCAATAGGATTGAAACATATTTAAACGTCCAAGTAAAAAGTAATCCATGCTTTGCCACAGTTGTCTGGGAATAGGATTATGCTACACTTCGAAAGAAAATACCAAAAACTAAATTGGAAATTAGTCTGCACTAATTAGGAATAACTATCATGTCAGAAACAAGTATACGCAATTGAATAAATTCCTCAGTTTTAGATCAACATTCAGAAGGGTCACTTACATGTTTGGATGTCACTGACCGATAGCATATTTTCCTATGCCTTGGTGAATATTATGTAATATTTATTAATCTAAACATAGGTGTGTATCAATAGAACAATATCTGTACTTCAGAATCAACTGCATCACCCTTTTTCAGTCGAGGAAATTCCAATATTCGATTATTTAAACTATTAATCGAATTCAGTCGCATGTCACGTTTTTCGAAAGCTTATCGGACGCAGGGTGTCATTGAAAACTTGTTGCGTTAGTAAAGTGAAGAAAAAGGCCAAAACGACCGAATGTGGAGATCGAAACTAAAAAGTAAAAATAAAAAATGCTAAATATTTCGTAACAAAAACTTCAACAGCATTCCGGGCAAACGAAACACATGTGAGCATTATCAATTTCATTGGAACCGGTTCTAAAACCTTTTTCTGTTTCCCAACTGCGATTGTTGGATTCAATGAAGAGTGAGTCAATGCAGACGTGCAACTTGTATCGTGCCTTTTAGCTATCTTGTATATGTTTTTTTCTTAGTTTCGTTTTTCCTCTTTTTATTTCGTCTCCTTTTCTGTGTTTACTTTGGCATGGAATAAAGGTCCCTGAACATTGTAACGAATGTGTCGTAATTTTTGTTCGTTGTTTATATTCTACCAAAGCATTTCGATTAGAATATTTTTTAAACTTTAAATACGTTTTTGTCCCCCCTGTGTGGATTCTACATATGATTTGAAAGAATGAATGAGGTTTTAAAGCGAAGGATGGATCACTGGATTATAAGCTAACTTTGAATTTAGGTGGAACAAAACTCTTAAAATTTATTTACAACTAACAAACAAAAATGTGCGCCGTTTGAACTATCTTATCCCGTCTCAACCTCTAGTAATCACCTCCTTCACAGATTCCGATCCTTAGTTGCCATCGAGTTCGTTTACACTTAAATAACGGGCCGACATTGTCCTGCCAATATAGGTGAGGTCTTCCCCTGTATCGATCGATCCCAATGAAAAGTACTCTTATCTTATACGAGCTCAACTAACAACTACAATACTAATAGATCTCATCATATATACTCGTACACATATGGGGCCAAGGATTATACCCAAAACTTTCGACTTAAATACGGCTAAGGAGTCGTCCATAACTACAATGCGTTACGTGGTGGGGGAGGTTACAACGTAACAACGACCCATAAACAATTAGAATTTCTTTTAGTAAAGCACGCAAGGCTCGGATCCATATATAAATACTGTTAGAACTAAAATCCTATACGTGAGCTTGTGGGGGTACAAAGTCGAGACGCCGCACGGGCGAGAGTTCTACCTCGTCGACACAATTTCCTCTAAATGTTCAGTACGACCCGAGGGAAAGGCAAACACCAACACAGAACACGTAAAAATATAACATACTTTTCCTCTATTATTAAGGGTTCCTTTATTGTTGTTTTATTTTCTTATTGGATACTAACATTTTACGGTAGCACTGCGTGAAAGTTACATTATGAAGTCAATAAAGAAAACACAATCTTCGAAGACTGCCGCAAATATAATATTTGACATGGAGGTTGCAAACACTTCGACACGACCACGAGGTATATTACGCATCTCCGCAGCCGGCGGAGAGCAGAAGATCGCGTGACCATGATGGTCAGCGGATGGAATTTGACTCCTCGAGGATAGAACTCTGACATGAATTCCATCCTAGGTTAGGGTTAAGAAAAGGGAAGAGAGAGAAAAACTTTTCTCTTAAGGGTGTGGCCGCCACAGAAATGCACTCTTTCAGTGCAGTGGTGTGTGTGCGTGGTTCTTTCATGGATGAGAACGAACCTAGAACAAAGAAAGGGCATAAAGTGCATTCATGGGATACGATTTCGGTAAAGCAAATAAAACCGAACTCGTCGGATGCTTGTGGCATCTCTAACAGATACACACAATTCACAAGCAAAAATAGTGAAGGACACCGAACGAAAATCGAATAAGAAAATACATCAGAACCGTATACCTAGCGATAACATAACAATTCACTTCAGTGGAGTATAGTCGAGTTTAAAAATCAAATTCTAAACACGGTCAGTAGCCTGATGGGTTCAATTTTTTTCGTGATTCAAACTGTCATAGCGTCAGTTCGAGTCACACGATATTCTTCACTATTATTTCAAACGCTATATGCTAATGGCATCTTTGTTGGACATGTGTGTCGCGGCTAAACAAAGAGACGACGATGCGATGTGGAAATGTGCCAATTGGTTTTAGATAGGTTACTGGGAAATGGTTGATATGGCATCGCTAGTAAGGGTAGGTATTGAATTCCTATTTGCATTTGTTTATGCTGTAGGATTTAATTGATGCCAAGAGACGCGGAATGCGTATTTGCTTTGGTCCCTTGGGTGTAAGTCGCCAGCCAATGTGTATGTAGGGAACATTGTTGTACACATGGCGCGGCTGGGAAAATAGATGGCGCAATATTTATGGTCCCTGTCATGGCGGTTACATTGTATGCAAACCGACACATTTTGTTTACAGGAATTGGTTTGGAATTCCAGATAATTAAATCAAGAAATCTTCAGGTACTAATGCGATTGCATTAGTGAAGTTAAGAAATTGGCCGAATGTTATGGGGGTTTTACGGTAAGTAGACAGTGGGGTTTGGCGGAACCGCCACAAGCTGATGAGATTTCATTGGCAGATTGCGGACTTTGAACAGCTCTGGCATATCATAGAAGGATTTATCAGCCTTTAGCATCCTTGTACGCATTTGCAATTGCATGGTTTTGCTGGTTCCCCAGCTTGGTAGAAACCTTGACGTGGTGCTGGGTCTTAAACTACAATGAATCACTTATACTATGCTGACGAAAGCATATACTTCCAGCGGGGCCACTCATGTCAGACAGGCTAGCGAGGAGTAACACACAAAGATCTACCACCTGGATGTCGCATGACCTTAAAAAATGAATAGAAAGTTGGGTGTTAATTGTAATAGTGTATATGGGAACAAGTACTTTGTCGTGTGTGTTAACAAGTTTTTGTTTACTATAATAACTGTTGATTCCCAAAGCCATTTCCACCTCTTTGTAGAGCATTACAAAAATGTTCACACCCTCCGTCTGCAAAATAAAATTATCAGTTAATTGCTGCTATTACAATTGCTTCTAATTTAATTATATAATTCTCAACTTGATAAGAAAAAACTTGTATTTTTTAGAGTGTATTCTATTAGGCCCTCCCGCTTGGTAGAAACCTTGCCTGGTGCGAGGACTTAAACTACAATGAACCACTTAGGCTATGATGACGGAAGCATACGTTTCCAGTAGGCCACCCATGTCAAACAGGCTAATGAGGAGTAACACACAAAGATCTATCACCCTTAATCCAGGGTTTTACGCGCCATCGTCCCCATCGGATGGATTATAGCCAGGGGTATACCGGCTGTATTATAACGGCGCCTGTCTGACACCGGGTCGAATCAGAGCAGTAAGCAGACCTTACTTATATCAAAGAGGTGCTCTGATATCGCGGACTATTTGAAACCCCAGAGTGTTCCTACGAAATGAATGATCAATATACAAAAATCAATCTCACGAAAAACCCGGTAGGCGTAGGTGTGATGAGCCGACACTACCATAAGGGAACAAATCATCAAGAAAACACCGACTCGGCAAAAAGAAGACGTAAGGAAAAACAGAAAAAGCGGGATAAACGCGTTGGGATGTAGAAGGTTCGAACGTTATATAAATCAGGCGCGTTAGAGACGGTCGTAGAAAACGCAAACCAATATAAAATGGATATCGTCGCGCTTCAGGAAGTCCGACTCCCACATCAAGTAATCCAAACCAACGAGTTTACACTGGTGTGTGGAGTTACTGACACACATAACCTCGGAATCGGCTTCATCCTAAGCAAGAAGATTTCGCCCCATGTAAAAGATGTGAAATTTATTCATGACCGAATGTCGGTGCTAAAAATACAGGGCCCATGGTACAATTATGTACATATAAACCTACACGCCCCAACGGAATCTATCGAGGAAAAAAACGAAGGACACGTCCTACGAGACCCTAGAGGAGGTATTTGATGGGATCTCATCATTCGATGTTAAGCTCCTCCTCGGGGAACTCAATGCGAAAATTGGAAATCTTTCAACCAACTATAGGTAAAGAAAGCCTACACGACGTTTCAAGTGATAATGGAATTCGGATTATCAAGTTCTCAGCGTCAAAAGATCTGGTAGTAAAAAGCACGATGTTCAACCACAAGCAAATTTATAAGGCCACATGGATATCACTCGATGGTGTAACGTGTAACCAAATAGACCACTTCCTCATAGACAAAAGACACCACTCGAATATCCTTGCGGTAAGATCATATAGAGGGAGATGGGAGCGAACATACAGGGTAAAGTCACTGCTTTCAACCCGGCGAAGGCGAGGACGATCTTTGTCCCTGTTCAATCCAAGTTGAGATGCAGTCTCCACGTGACACCGCTGGATAGGTACTTTGGCACCCGCCAAATAGTGAACCAATGCATGCAGCGACATCCAGAGAAAGGTTGGCACAGAGCTAATAACCTTGCTCGGAAAAACAAATTATTATGGACAATTGAACAAGGCTCGGATAAGGACCGGACACTGGTGGCGAGACTTGCTAAATAAGGCCAAGACCGGATCCCGCCCGTAGTGCCGATGATGATGATGAAGATCATATAGAGGAGCAGATTGCGACTCCGACCACCTCCGAGTAACGGGAAAAATTAGGATTCGGCTCGCAGCAAACCTACATGGGCACTAACGGGAGACGAGCAAAAAGTTCGACACTGATAAACTAAAAGACCTGCACAAAACGACTGAATATCAAGACGAACTAACGAATAGATTTAGTATCCTAGAGAATGGGAGTAGTTAGGAAGGGGAAGCCAAAACTGTGGACACTAAATGAAGACACAATCAAAAAAACAGCTCAAAAGGTAACAAGATTTAAGAAAACAATTAAGTCCAAATCTTGGTTTAACGATGAGTGCAGGGTGAAAATCGAAGAACGTAAACGCCTCAGAGTGATCCACTTATAAAGATAGATGAAGTCAACGCAGAAAAATACGCGACAATTCGGAAAGAGACAATGAGACTTTTCGAACGCAAAAAAAAACGCGAATGGGTATAGACTCGGATCGAAAAAATCCTAGAAAATGTCAGAGCAAAGAACTTCGGAGGCATGTATGCCGACATAAACTCAATTAGAAACGGGTGCCGGAGAGAGCCAAAATAATTCGAAACACAAACGGTTGTCTGGTCACAACAACAAACAATATCGTGACAAGATAGAAGCAGTACTTTGAAAACCTGCTCAATGTGCGCACCCATCAACCACAAATAAACGTACCATACGTACACACAGCTGAGCCTCAGATCCCAGAGCCATCGGTCGTAGCTCAACTGAGCTTGCTGAATGTGTTCCGCCCCTTCAGACATTCTCCCGCGATACTCGTCAATCTGTGAATGGTAATCAGTTCACATTGAAAGTGGACTTCAGGCGCACAAATAAACATAGAGAGTCATTCTTTAGCCAAACCACACGAATGTGGAATGTTCTGCCTCATCATGTGTTTCCTGGTGGTTGTGATGTCCAGACATTCAAGAGCAATATACATCGACACCTTTCCTTATCCACTTCCTCGCCACCTGCTCGCACTGTGCTCTGACATTTAAGGGTACTTCAAAATCCCCTTTCGTGCACGCGTTAGTGAAAAAAAAAATCCGTGGGTATACTTTTAGACATTGCTGCGTCACATGTTGCGTTAATCATCTTTGCTAACTAACAATTTTCGTTGCCCTTCCTTCGACTGTTGGGTTGCAGAACCTCATATCGAGTTCAAATGGACCATCCTTCTACATTCAGGACCTCTTTTTACGGTAAGGTGACTCCCATTTCTTCCTCCAAGTTTCACTATTATGGCTTGGCGGTTACTGTGGGTATATTTTTCAGGGAACTGCATTTATCTGTCCTTATGATTCATTTGCAGATGAGGGTAATGCCTATTAATGACCCTTTCTTGCTTTGCGGTATGAGTTTTTTCTAGTGTTACGTGCGTCCGCCACCCCATCAATTAATCATTTTTGTAATTTTAATATAACTTGTTTTAAGGTGGTATGATGGTAAGGTGGTGGAGGAAATGCACGATCCAGAAGTGAGTTTTCGAACACGCCCCGATTCGGGTGTGGATCGTGCAGTTCTTCGAGTTCGAATTCGGTTTTCGAAGTGGACGTGAATGGGGAGCGAAAGAGAGAAATGGTTAATGTTTTTTTTTTATGTACGGGTTTTTTGTTGACGTTCCGTTGTCGACGGGTTTTTTGGAGACAGATAAAGAAACGGTTGTTAACGGGAGCAAGGAAAAAAAGGCAGAAGTAAAAAGAAATTGTCCGGTGTGTGTTAATCCTTTTTTGTAAAGAAACAGAATAAAAAAAATAAAAATTGCAGAAAGGCAAACTTTGACGTTAAAGTGATTGCGGTCTTTTCCTGTGAAATTGTGTGGCCTCAGTCGTTGCTTTCTGGGTGTAATAAGCACAAATTCACTTAACAGCGGTTGTTCGGCAAGCTAAAAGTAACTAATCAGTGCCGCATCGGGAGAACATCCAGAGGAGCCGACACTGGATAATCTACAAACTACATTGCTGGATTTGAACTAGAAGACATTTAACGTTGTGTTACCTACTGGGCGATCTTAGTGGATATACAACTCAGTGTTTACGAGATTGTGCTGCAAATGGTGTTGCAGATTCAACAAAGGGGAAACTGGAACACATTTCGGAAATAAAGGACGGCACATAAGGATCCCTCTACAGCAAAAGCAAGAGCCCTCTGAACCGGTTGGAGCCGTGGCTCGGCATCGGGACGTCGAGATGAATAGCGAGGTAAAAAGATCTAACATTTTCACACTAAATCCCCACAGCGGAAGTGC
This sequence comes from Microdon myrmicae, assembly GCA_963931805.1. Classification (NCBI taxonomy): domain Eukaryota; kingdom Metazoa; phylum Arthropoda; class Insecta; order Diptera; family Syrphidae; genus Microdon; species Microdon myrmicae. Next base: position 88,127,509 of record OZ007497.1, read on the forward strand.
AAGACACGTACTATAATATTACACACTGGCTTTTAACAAATTATCATACTACACTAGCCAGTTTTTGTGAAGGTGGTTTAAAACGGTGCAAATGTTTCCAATATCCGACATCCCCTCGTGTTGGAACATTTGTTGCTCCAATCGGTCGCAAATACATTATCGTCACTGGCAATGACAATGGACATTCTGCCTCTAGCATCTACTATAAGATTGTCTACCATAGTTTGGTATTCGTGTGTGGTCCATCTAGACCGTGCGTAAAAACTGTAGAAGTTGATTTCATTAAATTTAGCTCTTTGATGCTCCTCTGTTAATCACCGATGTCTTGAAAATACTATGACAGCTGTCAGACAAAAAGTAATACATTTATAATGTTGTCCAATGCATTCGCTTCAGTTGGGCCACCTTATACGGCCTAGCCTATTTACTTATGACCTTTTTTCGATCTTCTAACATACTATTCATTTTTAGATGATGTGCCGCGTTATCATATTTATGAGATCACCATACTTTATGCAGCTCCTCAATAGTATACTGGTTAGTATACCCGCCTGTCACGCGGGAGACCGGGGTTCGATTCCTCGTCGGGGAGCCTCTGGCGCAAGACTAATGACCTTGCCCGGAAAAAAACAAATCATTATGGAAAATTTAACAAGCCTCAGGACTTGCTAAATAAGGCCAAGACCGGTTCTAGGTTGTAGTGCCGATGATGATGATACTTTATGAAGACCACGGAAGCAACATTTGATCCTGGAATTTTATCACTTTTTAACAGTTCCACTAGCTAACCTCAGCCTAATGACATTTGTCATTAATTTACTCTGCATTTCATTCATTATCAAGCTGTTTAGTAATTAATGAAAACTCTTGTCGTTATTTTTCCTTGTATATCCTTCTGTTATGTAAAATAATTTTCTCCGGGCGACTGCATAATTTTCGTACTGCGCTTGAAGAACTGATAGCTCATTGCATGTGAAGATGGCAAAGAATTCCTACCAGTATATAAGACACTTTTTATCAACTAATTTTAAGTTATATATCCAGAATAAAAACACCTATATACCGATCATACGGATATGGAAGCAATCAAGACTGGCGGAGTGTGTAGAAACAAAAGGGGGGGCTGAGCATAGCTATGATGCAACTTCTATTAATTTAATTAAATCAAGAGTTTGGTTTAGAACTTATAAAGTTCAGGTAATGATTATAAAAGATGAAATAGAATTGATATTTGTTTAAGAAATACATTAAACCCCAGTCAGTTGTCAGATCATTTGAGCCACGTTGTCAGCGAGAGCGTTTTGATCACTATATAAGTCCCAATTTAATAGACAATTTTTCAAAACACTATAGTCTTTTATTTCTTTGTGGTCGAGAACAATAAGTCACTTCCTACACGCTGCAATGTGTTGAGGCTTTGGTTCTATCTTTTGCTATGTTAAGCTGCACAATACGAGGTTTGCCTTTTATATTTCGGGATTAGAGAACAAAAACAAATATTGATCATCGAAAATCACTTTATTGTTTTTCAAAATATTCCCCATGAAGATCTATTCACTTTTGCATGCGTTTGAACCAATTGTCGAAGCACTTTTGCCACTCTGATTGGGGTATCTCCAACACATGCAATCTGAATGCAGCAACCGCTTCTTCAGGTGTCGAAAAACGTTGACCTCTCAGTTTGTTTTTTACGTACGGGAATAAAAAGAAGTAATTCGGTGCCAAGTCAGGACTATACGGCGGATGACCCATCAAATCGATGTTTTGGGTGCTCAAAAATGCAGTTGTCGCAGCCGATGTGTGAGAGCTCGCATTGTCGTGGTGAAGAGTGATCCGTCGTCGGCGGTTGGTTTTCCTGATTTCTTGGAAGATAACTGGCAAACAAATGGTTGTGTACCACTCAGAATTGACTGTTCTGCGTTGTTCTAGTGGTACGGTTGCGACATGTCCAGTTTTACCTAAAAAAACAGGCGACCATTTGCTTGGAAGTGCTTCGTGCGAGAACAACTTTTGTTGGATTTGGCTCATCTTGAAACACCCAGACAGTCGACTGCTGTTTACTTTCGGGCTCATACGCGTAAATCCACGATTCATCACCTGTCACGATGTCATAGACGTGTTTCGAAGCACCGCGACCGTATTTTTTGAGCATTTCTTTCGACCAATTGACACAAGCCTTTTTTTGGGTGATTGACAAATTGTGTGGGATCCGACGCGAACAAATTTTTTTGACAGTCAAATGTTTATGCAATATTGAATGTATGCTGGTCCCACTAACGCCTAAGGTTGTCTCAATCTCACGATAGGTCACATGATGATCTTCCAATATCAGTTCGCGCACAGCATCAATGGTTTTCGGAACAACAACTGATTTTGGACGACCTTCACGAAATTGTTCTTGGAGTGAACTACGACCACGATTGAATTCACCATACCATCGATAAACACTGGTCCTTGATGGAGCTTCATCGCCAAAAATTGAATTAAGTTCATCCATGCACTGTTGCTGAGTTAATCCACGCCGAAAGTTGTAAAAAATAATCGCACGAAAATGTTGACGATTTAATTCCATTTTTGGGCCGAGATCTTTTAAGTTACTGTAAACAGCACAAATAGCACTCGTATGTCAAAACGTTCTGAGTGCGTATAACCTCAAAAATATCCAACTTTACGACAGAGCTGTCAATTGCCGGATTGCAACTGTTGTATTCCAGAATACTACCCTTTATTAAATTTAACACTGAATCTCCTTACACATCCTTAAAAACTTCCTTTAACATATAATACATTCTCACTTAATACATTCCATTCATAAACATTCACAATATTCTATATCATTTAATAACATGCACATTTAATAACCTGCAACTTTTTATTCATTCAAAACATAGCAACTTGGATTTTCGTCCAAATTGATTCATGTGAAAAGTCACACAAGAAAAAATAGAAATAGAAAAAATTCAGTTCATAAAGTTCGTTCGGATTAAGTTGAACGTTTTAAACAAATCTTAGAAATGTATAAGAAATCAATATACATATATATAAAGTATACTTCGTCTTGACCTGTGAAAATAAATGGGTTTTCCAGTTAGTAAATTTCTGGTTGCAACCATCGAAAAAACATACGTATGAAAAAGATACAGAGAGAAAAGGAATAGAAGAAATAGAGAAGAATCGAAATAAAGAATAGTGAATAAAGAAAAGAATAAAGTTAAATTATTCAATTCGAAAAGAAGAGTAAAAGAAAAAGTTTTAATAAATGGAAAAAAAATAAAAGGTCCCCGCTCTTCCCTCGAAAGAGGAAGCACGGCGACGGACCTCAACACAACACTAGGGTTGCCAAATCCCGAAACATAAGAGGCAACCCTCGTAACAACCCACTGTTATTTCATGTATTATTCCATTGCACGAATACGCCTGGATTGACGCTTCGAACACGGGCTGTCATAAACCGATTTGAAAACAGATGTAAGTGCCACAGGGTTGCCAAATGTACACCTTCGGCAGTGGCCCACCCTGTATGCAAATGGTATCCATATATTATTCTATTTAGCTTGTGTGGCCGAGGTGAAGTCAAAATCTGGAAAATCAAGATTTCAGTAAGGCGGAATCAGACTTGCTGCTTGATTGGTGGTCAAATTGTGACTAACCGCATCAATCAGATAATGCATACGAGTTCTCTTTAAATATTTGCATACTAAAAGAATAGATTTTCGGTCAAACCACAAAATGTAGGAATGCTCTACATGATTATGTATTTCCTCATCAAGATAAGCATCAGGCAGTAACGAAACTCCCTTTATTGTCCTCGCTCTGAGCGTTTAAGGATATCACAAAATGCCTTTTGTAATGGACAGTATAACCCAAAAAACATCAAAACTTTCGAAATCTGGAAAACTTTTTCCAATGGATATTCTAATGTATGCTGGTTGAGTTTCATTACTTAATAAAGACCTTAATCATAAGGTCAGTTATCATAAGTCTTCTTCTTAGGCTATTAAGTAAGGTGATCTTTTGTACATCTTCTAGCTCCCCATCGTTTATAAAATCTCGAAACGGTATATCTTTCAGTTGTATTTCAAGAACACCTACCTGGGCATTAACTAGATAGAATTACAACATGAAATACACATTCAAGCATCATTCCTGTACGAACATTCTGGGAAACGACGGAAAACCTGAAAGCACGAAGTCAAACCAACGTAACAAGGAAGGTACAAAAAAATCGTTTATGCCAGCAGCAGCTTGTTATTGCAAAACTTGTTCGCCACCATTAGCCAACGAGTGCTGCGTCCCCAGCTGTTCATTTAATTTCACCTAGGAACCGCAGCCGCGAGAATTAAGGATAGAATGTGACTTTTCATGTCGAGCAGCAATATTAGGACTTCCACTTAGATGACACAAAAATTCACAACAGTCTTTGCTAATAGTTTGATACTCTTTACCTGAGGCTCTACTATAAAATAACGTTTAACAGAATTTATAACAAAAGAGAGGAGCACGAACTTAAGTCGAACCGAGGTAAAACGAAAATAAAAAATATGTTCCCCGATGTAAAGTGATAGCAGAACCCCCAGGGAATAGGAGAGGTTGTATTATGCCCAAGACGGAAGGCGATTGCTGATTACCTGGAATTTTGTTGACACGAACGAAGTACGCCATAAAATCCGATGCACATGCGAATATCATGCTCACCGATTCGATTTGATTGTCTAAAAAAAAGTTGTCCCATTATGTGATGGTCTTCGTTTTTACTATTGCTAAGTGCAAGAGGGAACTAATAAATGGGAGATGTTATAATACGAAGATAATTAAAATGTGATTTAGTCATGGATACCATTTCAGAGAGTTTTAAATAATGACAGGTGCTTCCTCAATATCGTCGCTACCATGCAAACTCATGAGGACAGCATTAGATAGAAACGTTGTTATTCATTCAATAAAAAGATTAAGATAAACTAAGGCAGCATCTCAGTTAATGTAAGTCGTACCCGTTGAGATTGAATGAATAGGGGGAACATCATGCAAAATTAAGATAAATAACCGAACTTTAAGAGGTTCGTCATCGCATAATCGGGCTCGCTTTCGACGTTCTGCCCAAGCTCAACTGGTAATGGCATTTTGTAACATCAGGGGCATCGGTTTCACCAATACGAATGTAAACGCCGTCCGCCAATATTTGCAAACAGCGAAACCTGATATCCTTGCCCTAACTGAGACACAGGTCGATTCGTCAACTGATTCGACATATATTCGTTGGTCAGGATACGACTTACATTCGAGATTCCATTTTAAGGGTGGCGTCTGGGTCTTCGCGCGGTCCGATCTAGCTTGCAAGAGGATAGAGGCGATGGAGCCCAATAACATGGACATCCTATGGTTGGGGGTCGTGGTGAGGAATGTTCTTAAATTTCTTTGTTTTCTTTAACGCTCCCTGAATGACGGTCGACCGACGGCATTTTTCGAACATCTTTCACATACCGTCGACTGGATACAGATCAACCACCCAGCTTCTGAAATTGTTGTCCTTGGCGATTTTAGTGTAGACAATTCCGCCTGGTTGGTACATTCTAACAGAACCGACGAGGCCGAGAGGCTGGCGGAGATGCTTGCTGTTAGCCACAACTTGACTCAACTCGTGGAGGAACCAACACGAGTTCGGGATGCCCGAGGGGATTATGCGAACACCTTGGATTTATTTTTGACATCCGAACCGAGTATTTATACCGTAGAGGGTTCTGCGCCACTGGGAAATTCAGATCGCTTCTTGGTATTTGTGGCGCAAGCACTTGCATTTCAAGCGAATAACCGGCCTAGGCAGCTTCGCCATGTATGGAAGTATGGGGCTGCTAACTGGGACGATTTGCATCCTTTCCATGGTCGGAGGTGTGCTTCGGAGACTCCGATGTTAACGCTTGCGCGGAGACAGTCACAGAGATTATTTTTCTCTGGATGGAGATCTACATTCCACATTCCGTCAAACGGAGTTCATCTGATAAGCCTTGGTTTGATAAAAAATACGAGCAGAACACAGTGGCAAAAATAGAGCTTTTAAGCAATGGCGCTCCAATCCCACCGATGTTAACAGAACGAATGTTGTTAGAATCAGAGACGCGTGCAACCAGGCGATTGATACCGCGAAGAAAGCTCACAACGACAGAGTGACCAATAAACTCCTTCGGTGCCCAACTGGTTCGCGTTCCCTCGGGTCAATGGCAAGAGCTGTCAGCAGTAACTTCGCTTCCTCCTCTTTCCCTCCGGTGGTGACATACAGCGGGACGCTAGTCACAAATTCAAAGGATAAAGCTGATGTGTTCACGAATTTATTTTCCGCGAATTCAAACTTCGATGCCGGACTTTTGGAGCCACCTGTGATCGCGCCGGTACGGTCTTACATGCGGGATGTGAGATTTCGCCCGCGTACTATTCAACACATTCTACGTTGACTGGACTGTAGGAAGACAATAGGCCCGGACGGAATACCAGCAATAGTCCTTAAAAACCTGTGCTCTAGAACTATCGCCGGTTCTTGGCAGACTCCTCCGCTTATCTTATACACGGAGGGCCTTTCCTACTTGCTAGAAGGTGCCTGGAGTTCAGCCAATCCCAAAGAGGGGAAAAAAGTGTCTCCTACCAAATTACCGTGTGATAGCATTACTGACTATGTTATCTAAGGTGATGGAAAAAATCATCAATACTGAGTTAATTAAATATTTGGAGTACAGCAGACTTCTGAATGATCGACAATATGGGTTCTGTGGCAGGCGATCCACGGGAGACCTTTTGACACTTATAACCGATATATGGACATCTGCGATTGAGCGGCATGGTGAGTCAAGGGCGGTCGCATTGGATATCTCCAGGGCTTTTGACCGCGTCTGGCACGGGGCATTGCTGAGCAAACTTCGTTAAAATGGACTGTCCCAGCAGCTATGCGACTGGACGAGGAGCTTCGTCGAGAAGCGAACGATCCGGGTTGTTGTGGACGGCGAGTGTTCGGATCTGTATCCTGTTAATTCGGGTGTGGCCCAAGGTTCTATTTTGGCTCCAACCTTGTTTTTACTTCACTTAAATGATTTGTTGGAGACAACGGATAACAAAGTGTTCAGTTTCGCGGATGATAGTATGCTTGTTTCCTCTTTTGTGTGTGATCGACCGATTAGTGCATCAATGTCGCACCACCTGAGATGTAGACAGATCGACTCTCTGAATCGGGATCAAGATAAAGTCCTGCAGTCGGGAAGGGCCAATGTCGTCGACACAATGAATGAATGAGCGAAGACACAATATACAACATTCACAAAGAAAAGTGGATCATCGGTTTCACAGCTCATGATGAATGGCCAGGGCCACTAATGTGGGGAAAGCTTGAAATTGCTCGACGTCACGGTCTGTGGGAATGTATCATGGCGTAAACACGTGTCGAGCATCACCAGGTCAGCCTCAGGAACAATGAACTATCTTTTTAGAGCCAAGAAATATTTTACTCCGGCCCAACATCTGCTTCTTTATAAATCCCAAATTAGACCCGCGCTCGAATATTGCTCTCATGTTTGGAGCTCGGCTCCTAAACATACCCTCCACCTACTTGAGAGCATACAGAGACGAGCGATTCGCCTGATCGGGGACTCGGCGCTGACGTCGGGACTACAGTTGCTATCACATCGAAGGTGCGGAGCCGACCTCTGTCTGTTTTACAGATATTAGCACGGGTACTGTTCTTCGAAAATGCGTGGTATTGCTCCGCGTAATTCAGTTTTTATGCACTCTACGAGACAATCCGACCGATCGCACCATTTCGCGGTATATTTCCCAACGGCGCGAATATCCCTGTATCAGAACTCGTTTCAGTATAGAGCGGGGAAGCTGTGGAATTCTCCCTCCCTCCGTGACAACCTGCAACTGTTTAAAAAGAACTGCAACAGTTATTTGGCGCCATCTCGGGGGGCCATGTCGGCGCTATAGGTTCTCCTTTCCCGAAAGAAGTATATTTATAACAAAAAAAAAAAAAAAAAAAAAAAAAAAAAAAAAAAAAAAAAAAAAAAAAAAAAACGATATTAGTTCCATCGCAAAACTGCTCGAAAGTATTATTTACAACGCATTATCTTTTCGGTGTAAATCCATTATTTCACCCAATCAACATGGTTTCTTTTCGGGTAGGTCGACCACCACCAATCAGGTTGAGTTTTCATCTCATACTTTCCTTGCCTTAGAGAATGGCAGCGAAGTCGATATGATAACAACCGCCTTCAGCAAAACCTTCGACAAAATCTCTCATAATCTCATCCTCTTAAAGTTATCCTCCATTGGGTTTGAACCCCCATTGATTAAATTGATGTCGTCCTATCTTAACGTTCGAACCTATCCTGTCAGATTCCGATCCTCCCTTTCAAATCGTGTTCTACTTACGCCAGGGCTTCCCCAAGGCAGTCACCTGTGACCCCTTCTGTTTATCTTTATCATTGAGAACATACTTACATCTTTGTAGATCCCCGCTGTGTCAAGTGGTCACCATATATTTATTACCCTCTTAGCTTTTTGTCCTCCGCCACCTTGTGTTCCTTCGGCGCCCTGGTGTTCCTTCGGGCCGTCTGATTCTCCAGTTCAGGGGGAGGTTTGAGAGGTTTTTTTTTTAAGGAGTGTGACCAACCGCTCTGATGCTAGCCCCGATGAGCCGCTAGTCTTTCAATTAAAAGGACTCTCTCTTGGTTTTTTCTTTTGTGTTTATTATTAATTTATTAATATTAAGTGCACCTTTTGGCTCTCTGATTCTTATTGAATTTTACCTCCAACGGAACTCCCCATTTATACCCAAATTCAAATCAAAATGTTCATACCTTCCCACGGTTCATTGCTGACTTCCAGACAGCCACCTGATGCTAGTCCCAGTCGAAGACCATGCCAACGACGGTGGGAACTGCAACGTCACAATTTTGTCGCCAGTCACCCTAAGGTGGCAACCTTACGCCTACTCTGGCTGTATTTCCACCCCAAGACTATGGAAAAATTTCGATTCACGGTGATGCGAATCTGATTTGCCCATAGCAAATAGCATGCATGTGCCTGGGTGAAATTACCTTGAAGGTGATGGGGTGTTAGGTGATCATCAAGGTTATTCGAATTTTAGGATTTGCGTAGCTGCAATTTGGGACGTGAGAATTGCAGAATTGCAATTTTAGTTATGAGAATGGGAAATGCATGCATCTCAAGGTGATGGGAATTTGATTTGCCCATGGCAAATAGCGTGCAACTTTAGATGCGTTGCACTTATAGATATGTTTCAAGTTGCATTGTGAGAATTTTGCGTACAACAATTTGCACGCGAATATTAGAGTCTGGGAGTTTTTGAATATTAGAGTATTGGATGTGATATCAGGGAATTGGAATTCTGCGTGTAGCAGATTCCTTTCTCCTAATAATAAGAGAATTCTCAGAATGCGAATTTTGCGTACAGCAATTTGTATGGAATGGTATATGTTTGAACACATGCGTACAAAATTAGGATTTACCGGATTAAGTTGACAAAAATATGTTTACCGGTTTAGGGTTAACGTTCCCAAATGTCACTTTATATCGTTCTCCCAGAAACGTCATCCTTCTCCTCCACGTTCCTATTTCTTACTCAACCAACAGATATCGTCTGTACCTTCGATTCGTGGCCTTGGTATCTTATGTGATAGGGAGATTCACTTCATCCCACATATTGACGACATTATCCGTAAGGCCAACTCCGGCCTTGGATTTGTGAAACGCTGGTCGAAGGACTTTTCTAATCCCCACAAACTCTTCACTTTTCGGTGCACTCAGTCAATGGCAAACAAACAAAACTTTCACAGGATGGCGGTCGAAATGTAACTTCGGATGGAATTGCAATAAGTGCTGAGGCACACCGCGCATACCAGGATAGTGTTTCTACTACGCGCACACAGTTGATTACGAATTCAATTGTCTTTATTAATTGATTTATATGAACATGAACAGTGCGCGGCAAACCTCAATCCTTACATACTGCGATGCATTCCGTAGTCCTATTGCTTAATGCAACCATTCGCCAAGAGACAAATAAAACACGATTTTCACTAATTAAAACTTTTATTTTTATGTACGCTATTGTTATTGTAATTTCACAAATTTCATTATAATGTTACTGCATGCTTACTCATTAACAACACAACTCGACAGCTCAACTTATTAGAACACAAGCATTTAACAAACGCTAGTTTTAAACACATTCGTAAAATGAGATAACGCTAGCTCGAACTCGACTTGGTAATGTATACGCGTCCCCGGCACGCCACGGGGAGCGGGAGAAGAACCGACCGGCTCGGTCAGTGGATGGAATAAGACTTCTCGAGGATAGAATTCTGACTTGAATTCAATCCTCGATTAATGGTGTGGTGAATATCCTCTCGGCTAAGGATATGTTTACTTACCACAAGAGAAACGTAAAGTCTCTCTTTGTGGAATAGAAAACCAGATCTCGTAATGAAGATCATGGTGTATGGGTGTATGTGTGATAGTGAAGATCACATTGGTTTTCTCATGAAACAAGACCATGGACAAACAAAACAAAAAAACGGTAAGGACAAAGGCATCGTGAAGATCATTGTTTGTGATGTGCATTACGGCTAAATAAATAGACGGCAATGCATCGTGGAAATGGTGCTAAAAGGAAAGATGGGACAAGGGCATCATAAAAGTCTTGGATGAGTGATGCCTTTGCGTAAATAGACGCATAGTCATTAGAAAAAGGTGCTAATGGATTGGGATACTTTATACAATGAAAATTGTATATCCTATCTTGGGTCCGTGGAAGACCCGAATCCCTTGTCTGCATTTGTATATGTAGGGTAAATCGTTTGTGGCAAAGCACGAAATTGGTGATTGTTTGTATTTAGGAAATGCTGGAGATGCGGTAATTGTTTGTCGATTGAACAAACGAATCGCTGGTCGGTTTGTTGCAGCTGTAAAAACAAGCTGTCCGACATAGCATTTTAATGATGGCAACGGGTGCCGAATGGTTTGGGATTTATGATGCATATGCACATTAAAGAATTCTTTTTAGGAATTTTAGATAATGCGTTGTATGCATTAAATGGCCTTGGAAAAAACAATGGGAGTTGGGTTGCAATTATGGGGGGTTCTTTGGGTAAGTTTAAAAGAACCCCCACAACTTCCCCACATACACGAGCCGTATCCATTTAATAAACCTCAACACACTTGAGGAGCGCAGTCGTCGCGCTGCTACCCTCTTCATCCACCGTCTTCTCACTGGTCCAGCCAACTGCCCAAGCTTGCTCTCTTCCGTCACTCTCCACACTAACCCCCGTAACCTCCGAAACCTTTGTCTCTTCGATCTGTCGCCCGTCACACTTCTTACGGTTCTATCGAACCCCACGAATGGTGCGACGGGTAAATTCGTACCCTTCCTCCTTCGACTTTAATCTCATTTCTCCTGCTCTCAGACTTCGTCTCCTCTTTGCCCCCCGCTGATCGCACTTCACCCGCCGCCCACTCTTACTACCCGCACACGTTCCAGCCCCCGACCCCCCCATCCCACTACTTACATTTTCGTCTATTCAGTTTACCCAAATACCCCCCACTAGCCCAGCATTCTCTTTCTCTTTGTTAACTTAGATATCAAACTAGCTTGTAACTCATTGGAATAGCTAAGTAAATTAATTCAGAAACCAAACCTACTTACTTTCTTCGAATGAAAGAAGAAAATCAACACTTCCCGCAAATGACGATTATTTAGCACAAAATCAGACATTTTCACGCAACCAAAAGTATATGACGCCAAAACCAAATAACTACAGTGTGAACGCAGTCTAAGATTGGTTCATGACGTTTTGGATATGTCGAAATCGACAAACACTTATTGCTGGAGCCATCTATTGACAAACAGCGGGAACTTAGTTGCGCACCTAATAATTGAAATCGTTTATACATAGCATATACACAAACAAAACAATATAACAAAACTACATAACCACACACACATTAATATGTGTGTTGTACGAGGGTTGCCTTTTATATTTCGGGATTAGAGAACAAAAACAAATATTGATCATCGAAAATCACTTTATTGTTTTTCAAAATATTCCCCATGAAGATCTATACACTTTTTCATGGGTTTGAACCAATTGTCGAAGCACTGATTGAGGTATCTCCAACACATGCATTCTGAATGCAGCAACCGCTTCTTCAGGTGTCGAAAGACGTTGACCTCTCAGTTTGTTTTTTACGTACAGGAATAAAAAGAAGTCATTCGGTGCCAAGTTAGGACTATACGGCGGATGACCCATCAAATCGATGTTTTGGGTGCTCAAAAATGCAGTTGTCGCAGCCGATGTGTGAGAGCTCGCATTGTCGTGGTGAAGAGTGATCCATCTTCGGCGGTTGGTTTTCCTGATTTCTTGGAAGACAACTGGCAAACAAATGGTTGTGTACCACTCAGAATTGACTGTTCTGCGTTGTTCTAGTGGTACGATTGCGACATGTCCAGTTTTTCCGAAAAAACAGGCGACCATTTGCTTGGAAGTGCTTTGCGCGCGAACAACTTTTGTTGGATTTGGCTCATCTTGAAACACCCAGACAGTCGACTGCTGTTTACTTTCGGGCTCATACGCGTAAATCCACGATTCATCACCTGTCACGATGTCATAGACGTGTTTCGAAGCACCGCGACCGTATTTTTTGAGCATTTCTTTCGACCAATTGACACAAGCCTTTTTTTGGGTGATTGACAAATTGTGTGGGATCCAACGCGAACAAATTTTTTTAACAGAAATGTTTATGCAATATTGAATGTATGCTGGTCCCACTAACGCCTAAGGTTGTCTCAATCTCACGATAGGTCACATGACGATCTTCCAATATCAGTTCGCGCACAGCATCAATGGTTTTCGGAACAACAACTGATTTTGGACGACCTTCACGAAATTCATCTTGGAGTGAACTACGACCACGATTGAATTCACCATACCATCGATAAACACTGGTCCTTGATGGAGCTTCATCGCCAAAAATTGAATTAAGTTCATCCATGCACTGTTGCTGAGTTAATCCACGCCGAAAGTTGTAAAAAATAATCGCACGAAAATGTTGACGATTTAATTCCATTTTTGGGCCGAGATGAATCTTTTAAGTTACTGTAAACAACACAAATAGCGCTCGTATGTCAAAACGTTCTGAGTGCGTATAACCTCAAAAATGTCCAACTTTACGACAGAGCTGTCAATTGCCGGATTGCAACACTAGGGTTGCCAAATCCCGAAACATAAGAGGCAACCCTCGTAATATGTCCTATAAATATGAAGTGAATTGTCACCGACATTGCAGTCGTAATAAACCTTGGTCATTAAGGATATAATTAGTTAGACTTTTATTCGTTTTTTTTCCCAACATATATTATATACTCATATAGTATATGATATATAGGCAGGCACAGAAGAAAAATTAGAAAAAAAAGTGTATTAATTCAAGTATAGTTAATACACGACACCCTCAGATCAAATCTAAGACGAAAATTGCCTCTAATCTTGCCATCTATACGATCAAGTAAATCAGTCAGTTAAACGACCACCGACAATGATTTATTTTCCCTCGTTTGCGTACCATTACAAGGCCAGTGGACTAAAAGTTTAAATGTTTAATTTAACAGAAATGGTCTGTAGATTCCCACATTTTTGTAGTGATTGACACTCGAACTTACTTCAAGTCTTTGCAATACAAAAACTAGCGAATAGGTCGAATCATTCCGTCAATTGTTCTCTGTTGGCCAACTCGACCGCATACCAATACTCGTATTTTCTTTTGAATATTTATTTTAAACTGCTGATTTGTTGAGTTGTCCTACGGCGACGGTTTTGTTTAACAGAACCATATACAGTGGGTTTCAAACATTTCAAACAACTGCTCTAGTTCCTTATACAGAGAAATGGATGTTATTTTCAATAATATGTTATAACTGGCTTTAATACATTTATTGTAATCTTTTCTTTTTGATTCCCTGTCCTGAAGTTTCATTATTGTCCCCTTACATCTTCCACATATCCACACGCAAACATTTTTTATGTTCTCTCTCAGATACTACCTGCACGAACCTTACCATTAAGGCGTTTAAGCGCACAAAAATGCTATACCTGGAAATATTAACATTTAACGTAACCATCTCGAAATGTCTAGCTCCGTAGAAAGACAGATTTTCAGTAAAGAACATAATTAACGCATCGTCGTTTAAGAGCCCTGGGTGACGGAAAACAAACCCACCTTTTTAAGTTAAAGGCTCTACCCTCTGGTGCTTAAGCAAATACAAGTATTTATATATAAACGGTCGACTACAAGCGTTTATAATACCACTCATTCGTAATTATGCAAATATGCATATGAGTACGAGTTAAACACTATGGCTAATGTGATTTCTTCATGTAACAAGCGCATCCTTAGAAGGCTTTAGCTATGCTCAGATGGTTATTAGTGTGCTGACGGCTCACGTCTTAGGCGCAAGCTGTTTGCCGTTGACAGGCTATGAAAACTGAATTATTCACGGTGTGTTACTCGTAAAACGTCGTAAGACGAATCACCAAAAGACTGTGTTAAAGTTAATTATTTACGTAAAAAGGTTACGAAATAAATTTAATGAGATTTAAAGGGAATCGTATGTTATGGACAGCTCCAACAGGAACTGAAGTAAAATCACAGTGTTACAGACAGCCATAATATTCGACGAGAATAAATGCTTGCAAAATCCGCTGCGGATGGGATTCAATTAGTTCATGTCCATGACGTACCTAGAAAAAGAAAGCAGAATATACAGGTCCTCAGATTTGTAATAATTCCATTCAGCTTGTCTCTACAAAATCAACGTTTGATAGCAGTCATGCATAAGGGTTTGTTAAACATATTGTTCTTGACTCGTTGTTCGAAGCGAATGCGTCTGGGCCCACAACCTGTGGTAATGGAATGATATTTTGATGGGAACAAACTGTACCTTTAAAATTCTTTATCTATTCCCGAACTGAATATACATCTACAAGTTCTTGAACTAGATGACGGCCAACATTATTTTGATACAAGTGTAGTGCTTTGTAAAGCTCTACTACTCCCATCCCCCCATATATGGGTGGTCTGATAAGTCTCCGACCTCAACGTGAAAATAGCAGCACTCGTCAACAAAAGTGAATGTGATTGTGCGTCTTTTGACAGTTACTCACCAAAATTTCAGCCATTTTTGAAGGGTAGTTTTTGTTTGAGTGAGTCGATGTGAGTGTTTTTGTGAAAATGGACAAAATTGAGGTTTTTTTTTTTTGTTACACTAACGCGCGCATAAAAGGAGATTTTGAAGTACCCTTAAATGTCAGAGGACTTGCTAAATAAGGCCAAGACCGGTTCCCGGTTGTAACGCCGATGATGATGATTAAATGTCAGAGCGCAGTGCCAGCGGATGGAGAGGAAGTGGACAAGGAAAATAGGTGTCGATGTATATTGGTCTTGAATGTCTGGACATCACAACGGCCAGGAAATACATGATCAGGCAGAAGATACCATATTCGTGTGGTTCGGCTAAAGAATGACTCTATGTTTATTTGTGCACCTAAAGTCCACTTTCAAAGTGAGCTGATGAGCATTCGCAGATTGACGGGTATCGCAGAGTATCGAGCTGTCATTAAATTTTTGTTTTTGAAGGGCAATACGCCTACGCAAATGAAAGATGAGTTGGACTCTGTGTATGGGGACACTGCACCATCATTTACCGCAAGGAAATTTTGAGCAGCTGAATTTAAACGTGGCCGTGACTGCAACAACTGACGACAACATCGCTAAAGTTCACCAAATGATGGTAGCCGACCGTCGAATTAAAGTGAGAGAGATAGCAGAGGGTATGGAAATGTTCAAAGACCGTGTTTGTCACATATTAGATCCAGATTTAGGTATGAGAAAGCTGTCTGCGCGTTTGCTCACGTTAGACCAAAAACGTGTTCGAATGAATATTTCCAACGCTCTGTTGGCGCAGTTTAAGCGCAATAAATCTGACTTTTGGCGCCGATTCATAGTTTTTACTTACAGTTTCTAGATTATCGCCCAAAACAGCGATGCCAACTATGAAATTGTCATGCAGGCGGCAGAAGAGGTGGGCCTAGAAGTAAATGAAGACAAAACAAAATACATGATTACGGCGAGAGCAGGCGGACCTCGGGGAACACATGTAAACGTCAGAGGCAAGATATTTGAAAAAGTTAAAGAATTTAAATATCTGGGAACGATACTGACCATTAAGTCCAAACCTTGGTTTGATGATGAGTGCAGGGCGAAGATCGAAGAACGTAAACGCCTCAGAGTGATCCTCTTAGAAATATATCATGAAGTCAACGCAGAAAGATACGCGACAATTCGGAAAGAGACAACAAGACTTTTCAAACGCAAAAAAACACGAATGGGAGAAGACTAGGATCGAAAAAATCCTAGAAAATGGCAGAGCAAAGAATATCAGAGGTATGTATACCGGCATAAATTCAATTATAAATGGCTACCGAGGGAGAGCCAAAACAATCCGAGACACAAACGGGTGTCTGGTGACAGAAACAAACAATATCGTGACAAGGTAGAAGCAGTACTTTGAAAACCTGCTCAATGTGCGCACCCATCAACCACAAATAAATGCACCAGACGTACGCTTTCAGCCAGCGATAAATAGTCCAACACCAGCTGCGTGTAATTAGCACCGTCCACGTTGAGACTATTTCCCTAACTCATAATCATCATCATCATCATCGGCACTACAACCGGGAACCGGTCTTGGCCTTATTTAGCAATTCCTGAGGCTTGTTAAATTTTCCATAATGATTTGTTTTTTCCGGGCAAGGTCATTCGTCTTGCGCCAGAGGCCCTCCGACGGGGAATCGAACCCCGGTCACCTGCGTGACAGGCGGGTATACTAACCACTATACTATCGAGGAGCCCTTTCCCTAACTCACACCATGAGTAAACAAAAGACCGCTGTCCTTCAGCAGGCATTCTGGCGATACGCAAACAATTCAATCATCCTAGTATCCCAAATGCACCTACCATCTAATGCTTACGCAGTTGAACTCTCAGACAATAAATTCCTTTTATCCTACATAGTTCTGGATTCGTTTCCCACTAGCCTCTCACATAAACAAAGAACTCCACGATCCCTTTTTCCTTTCTTTGTTTCAGGTTCATTCCCATGGCCTTGTGTATGAAAAAAACCAATGTGATCTTCACTAACACATACACATACATTGCCAAGTTACATGGGAGGAAGACAGCAGCGAAACAGCGGCCATCAGGAAATTCCCCCATGGAATGCAGAAGTGTCCAGCAGTTGGAAGGAATTGCCTATGCTAAGATCAGCGGAATTCATTTCTACTGTTGTTACGCCCAGGTGGGAAATAGAATATTTCAAATGCTTTTTGGACAGAATAACACAAGAGCTATAGATAAGAGCCCTCTTATAGT
Source organism: Microdon myrmicae (assembly GCA_963931805.1). NCBI lineage: Eukaryota > Metazoa > Arthropoda > Insecta > Diptera > Syrphidae > Microdon > Microdon myrmicae. The sequence continues at coordinate 88,144,993 of OZ007497.1, forward strand.
TGCTGGAGATTTCAACGCTTGGGCAGTAGAATGGGGAAGCACAAAGATCAACAGTAGAGGCCAGGTACTAGATGTGGTGTTACTTAATGATGGTATCGATGACACCTTCATAAACGAGAGAGGCCGGTCCAAAATCGACATCACATTTGCCAGCTCCATATTGGCAAGAAGTATGGAGTGGCGAGTTTCGGACACCTACACCCATAGTGACCACCAAGCCGCGATGTACGAAATATTACCGCACAGGGGATTCATCACTGGCAAATTGTTCTTCTTTGTTTTTACCACGAGAGAAACACCTTCTCTCTCGGGAAAACTCACCCCAAAACGATTGAATATCGTTGAGTCCTTTACCACCCGCTGACCACCACGGTCATGCCGCTCGCGCTCTCCATGCGCGGTGGAGAAGTGCAGATATACGGAGTCAGTGTTGAATAATAAAAGTAGTTGTACTTGAATAAATTAAAACCAACTTGTGTGTTCTTGATTCCGGTGAAGCTGTAACAATGATTATGTTAAAAAAATGATCTCTAACTAAATTAAATAAACAGTGCTCCTGAACATTAATAATAACAAATCTGTGTGTCAGTGTTTTATTTGTTCGTGTGATGACTTTCCGGGTGGACGGATTTCTGACAGTGTTTGGCGGAACATTGTCGAAACTTTTAGTGACAGACGGATGGGGATAGGAGTGAACCGAGTGTCCGTGTTTGGCACAATACTCCCAATCCCCACAGGCTGAGTAAGAAAAAAGAACGCCGGGGGGCAGGGGAGCGTTTACGGAAGAAGGCGATTGAGTGACATTTGACAATATTTAGTTCGAGGTAATTTTTAGGCACATATTGAAAAACTATGGAGATCCACTTGGAGAAGTGACGTGTCGAGAGGAGAGCGGATCGTCTTGAAGAGTTTAGTGACATGACAATATACAAAATAAGTACCATTTTCAAAACCAGATAAACTAAATGTAACCCCATTTTAAAGTGTGAAACGAAAAGCAAACTGTGAAACAAATCCCAGTGCCAACATTTGTAAAACGGAACTTCTCCTGTGGCCGCCCAGTACCAAAGCCCACCTCGTTATAGACTATTTTCTGAGAATTATTCCTCTTCTAAGAATAATTCTCTTATTAGTAGGAGGAAGGAATCTGTTACATGCAGAATTCCAATACCCTGATATAACATCCAATACTATAATATTCAAAAACTCCCAGACTCTAATATTCGCATACACATGACATGTATACGCATGCATGCTGTACGCAAAATTCCAATAATCAATAATATTTGCATACATGTAACCTGTATCATATACGCATATGTTCAAAGATATAGCATTCCAAGCAAATTGCTGTACGCAAAATTCTCACAATGCAACTTGAAACATATCTAAAATTGCAACGCATCTAATGTTGCACGCTATTTGCCATAGGCAAATCAAATCCCCATCACCTTGTGATGCATGCATTTCCCATTCTCATACCTAAAATTACCATTCTGGAATTCCCACGTCCCAGCCATGCCCATACCCATGTTCTAACATGCAAATTGCTGCTACGCAAATCCTAAAATTCTAATAACCTTGATAATCATCTAACACCCCATCATCTTCAAGGTAATTTCACCCAGGAACATGCATGCTATTTGCTATGGGCAATTCAGATTCGCATCACCGTGAATCGAAATTTCCCCATAGCCTTGGGGTGGAACTACAGCCGCTTTAGGATGACTGGCGGCAAAATTACGACGTTGCAGTTCCCATCGTCGTTGGCATGGCCTTCGAATGGAACTAGCATCGGGTAGGTGTCTGGCAGTCAGCAATGACCCGTGGGAAGGTATGAAAATCTTGATTTGGATTTTGGGTGTAAATAGGGAGTTCCGTTGGAGGTAAATTTCAATTAGAATCCGACGGCACCAAGGGGTGCATCAACAATTAGAATTGGAATTAGAAGCAAGCAGTGCGCAAGCTATTATTAAATTTTAATAAAACCAAGGAAAACCAAAACACAAAAGGCTTCTCATTTGTTAAACAGACTTCTCATCGGAGACACTGCTAAAAGGTTGCAAGAGGCCAGGTCCTAAACATAACACGCGTATAGAGAGATGGAGGAGTGCTTGATTCTGGAGTCTATATCGTTAATGGTAAGAATAAATAGAGAGATCAATGCAATAACTGCCCTGGGAAACCCCTGAAGTGGGGGAGAAAGGATTGGAGATGGTGGTGTTCCATAATTACTAAGTAAGTTTCGTTCTTACGAACATTCCCAACAACGTTGTCTCCTCGAGAATTGATTGAACCGGGCTGTTGTAGACAGCGAGTCTTGAGATCATCATCGGCACTACAACCGGAATCCGGTCTTGGCCTTATTTAGCAGGTCTCTCCACCGGTATCCGACCCTTATCTGAGACTTGTTAAATTGAATGTAAAATGAAAATGTGCTATCGAGGCGTGGGAAATGTTGTTTTTGATATGGAATGTGTGTAATTACGGGATAAGGACGCGAATTTGTGTAATTAAATAGATGGAAAGGGGGTGAAAATTATCATTGTTAATTATGTAACCGGTGAGATAAGAGCCTTGCGGTGAAAGGATAACTCTTCATACACAATGCTTTCAAAAACAGTAGGAATGTAGGAAAGCTTGGCGACAAGGCGATAGTACGAGACATCGCCTATGAGTTCCTTTTTATGTATATGCAGACATAAAGGAAGATTTCCATATGTTACGGAATACGCTCTGAAAAAGTGACAGACTGAAGATTAACCAAAGGGGCATGAAAGAACGGACGCACATTTTTTGAAGGAACATAGCAGGGAGACAATCTAGGCCAGTAGTGAATTCGTCTTCAATTTAAATTAGTTTCTTTTCAATTGAGGGTGCAATAAAATGGACCAAGGGAGAAATTAGGTAAGTATTAGAAATAGCAGCAGTCGGGAACAAAAGATTCGTCAGTGAAGGATTGCTTGAAGGAGGAGGCAAAGAAGTTTGGATGACATCTGGATCCGATGAGATTTCTGAATTAAAGGAAAGGGAAGTGGGAAAACCATCGGATTTACGTTTGTGATTAATAAACTGGAAAAAAGTCCTTCGGGTCGTTCATTAGCTTGGCTTGTGTTTTTATTAAGTAGTTTTGGTAGAGGGAATTGTAAAGTTTGGTAAAGTGAAGATAGGTCTGTGGTGTTTCTAACAGATACACATCAAATAGTGAAGAAGAACACAGAAAGAAAATCGAATAAGCAAAAAGCATCAGGCGTATACCATAGAAATAACATCATTTCTACATTAGTTGAAGTGTACTTGAGTTTAGAAATCGAATTCGTACACGCGGCAGTGGTCTGATGCGTTGACTTTTGGTTCTATCTGTTACTGATTCTCACCGTCGGTTCGAATCACACGCTTTTCACTATCGTCGCAAACGCTATATATCGACAACTCCATTAAAATGCAATTTCGATAAAAGAGCTGGAAGCCAAATTATCCAATTCCCTTAAGGTATTTTCTGATAATAACAAGAAGATTAAGGATCACCCTTTTTAGGAATTCCATTCGCAGACATTTATCTAATTGGGAATAGGTAGAAAAACATTGCCCGGGTGATAGTAGGAGTGAATGTGATGCAAGGGGTGACCCTTATATTCGTCGGAGGGAGCTAGATACACGAGCATGGAATTTTAAAAATTCGCCAACATCAATTGTTTGCAAACACAACACAGTCTTCACCAACTTTCAACAACACTTTTAATTAGTGATTATTTCTTTTTGAGTTAGTTAAATCCACCAAAGGAAGGAATCGTTTTGTTTTTAAATAGCAGAGAGAAGGCTAGAAACGATCAGACAGAAAATAATAATCAATCAAGATCAGAAAACATCGAAGGCTATTTTCATTAGTTCGTGGTGGAAATCCGTTCAAGATTAATAGTTTAAGTGTCCTCTAAAACAAAGAAAAATTAACAGGAAGGAAAGAATCTGGCCTGCACTACATCAAGGACAATTCAGAATCCAAGTATAATTTAGTCCTTATTTTTGGTATCATGCCACACTGTTGGCTTTAGAGTACCATGTTAAAACAGTAATAACTCTCGTATTTGTACAAATTAAAAGAAAATAAATAATTCGTATTACATGTTATTGACTTGAATTCGTACAGTGATATTGAATTTCCTAATCGCCGCAACCATTTTATACCAGAAAATATTCATTAAAATAGATAATGGAATTCTCTCTGCAGAGCTTATTGAAGTCTTAGAAATATAAGCATTTTACGATACACTTTACGATATATTATACACAATGTATTTTTATATATAGACATTTACATCAACTGACCTAGTTTTTCATAGAAGCGCCCAAAACAACTAATGTACACCAAATCAGCTTACACCACTTCAAAGCAACGATCAAATCCCCCTTGGGCTGACATCTAGCATAGCAGTCTAATCATAAAGCTTCTATTTTGTCACTCGAACTTAAGTTTAAAAAAAGACGAAAAGAAGAAAGAAAAACGCAGAAAACAAACGCAACCGGAAACCTCTTCGCCCCATTGATTTTGAGGTCTTTTGATAGCAATAAAAAACTAGATAAACGTCTCGCAGGAGGCAATACGCTGAATGCCTTTAAATCATTTTAAATGATCCCGCAAACAAATGAACTGATGAAAAGAACCCGAAGAGAATTGTTAAGTAATTTAGATAAGGAATGAATCTGATGGCACGCCTTATGAGTTTTGTATCCTAAGAAAAAATCATTGTTATCCTTTGAAACCAGATTGGAGTTTCGCATAATTCATCTGTTATCATGGTTAATGTTCGTATCACTTAGTGGCGATAATGACTGAAAATTGAGTAATATATGTTACATTACATTGCACCTGGAATGTTTTGTAACAATTTTGAACATGGTCTTGCTGCCATGGGTTTACAACTCCTTTTCTGTTCAATATATTTCTATGGAACGATGTCACATTTTGCTTCCGGAGTCGATTTTGAAATCGTAACCAAGGAGATTCCCCTGCGGTGCAATTATTGCTAGTTGAAAACTATTTAAGTACTCCTAATATTTTTAGAAATCTTTAGTAATCACATCTTCAAATCAAAAGAGCTGAGGCAAGAGATGACTCTCGGTGCCATTCAAGAGATGGGTTCATTGGAGCCATAGGAGGTGTGATAAGCGGGCAGTTAAAATAGACGGAGGTTCCATAAATTACGGGGGTCGATTGTAATGGTGGGTAGGATCGACACGATCGACCGAACCTGACAGTAAACGGTGGATGAAGTTGTTAGCGTGAATTCTATGCCCTGCAAGCGTGGTTAAATTGATTAGTTTGAAATGCCTTGTGTTTAATTCCGGTTCGTTTACCGGAAGCGAACGACCACGACATCAAATAAAACGTAAACGAATCGATAAACGAAAACGAAATCCTTTAATGAACGAAAAAACGATTGAATTCAATACAAGGAAAAAACGAATCATTTGCATAATGCAAAAATGACAACAACACCATGACAACAAAAACTGAATAACAAACTGGCAATAACAAAAATGAAAAGTGCTGCCAAACATGCAGTTAATTACAAATTATAACAATTAATAACAAAGATAATAAGAATTAATACTAGGAATTAATGTAAACTACTAAAATAATTAATAACAAAAAGTAATTCAAATAGCTTGAACTAATTAGTTCAAGCACGACGCGACACCTTGTATGGGGGCACAGGATCAGATGCTTTTTCCAACTCAATTCACGGAGGGCGAAACGTAAGAACCGACGTTGAATGCTTTCGATTCTACCAATGTGGGACGTATGAAGAGGCGAACAGACCTGGCTGGCATATTCTAGTAGAGGACGGGCAAAGGTAACGTGGGGTTAGAAAATTCCACAGAAAACCGTTTTATAAATTCGAAAAACGATTCGAGCTTAAGGGTTATGTCGTCAATATCTAAGAGGAAATTAATCAGATAATATGCCCAAGTCGCGCATTAAGTGAACAAAGGAGAACTGATCGAAGGGAAAATAGTGCTTTTCCGTGAAAACGTGAATGATTGGCATTTGTCAACACTATGTCCCAAGCATCATTACGATGGAAATAAACAATGGGAGTTTTATGACACCGTTTTAGAGTAAACAAGTGATTTGCAATTCGGGGTAATTGTGGTTTATACGAATTTGCAATCCGGGGTAATTGTGGTGAACAATGAGCTCAACAAGACGATGCAACCGCACACACAGCACGAGCCACAATGGGTATTGTGAAGGAAGCGTTTCCTGGTCGCGTAATCTCCCGTTTTGGCGATTTATCATGGCCAGCAAGATCGCCCGAGTTAACGACCCCAGACTTCTTTCTTTAGGGCTGCTTGAATTCGCGGGTTTATGCCAACAAGCCTCAGACAATCGCAGCCCTTAAGGAGAATATTCGACAGGAATGCTGTTACGTGCGTCCGCCACCCCATCAATTAATAGTTTGTAATTAGAATATAATTTGTTTTAAAGTGGTGTGATGGTAAGGTGGTGGAGGAGTTGCACGATCCACAAGTGAGTTTTCAAACACGCCCCGATTCGGGTGTGGATCGTGCAGTTCTTCGAGTTCGAATTCGGTTTTCGAAGTGGACGTGAGTGGGGAGCGAAAGAGAGAACGGGTTAATGTTTTTGGGATACGGTTTTAAAAAAGATTCCGTTTGTTGAAGTTAAAAAAGAAGAACAAGAAAGGAGAAGAACAGCTTACGGTGGTCAAGAGAAAGAACTAAGGAAAAAATTGGAAAAAAGTAAACTCGGAAAGTGACTATGTTCGTCCCTTTGTTAAATTAAAAAAATTAAAAGTAAACGAAAGTCGAAAGGTTGCGTTTTTTGTTTGTTTTGCTTAATAAGGAGGAGGTGTTTTCCTGGAAGTGCTGATAAGTTTTGGTCCGGCGGAGTACTTATAGATAACGCTGGGAGTCACGCTGGGTGTCGGAAGATGTCTATTTAATAGTTCAACTTCACCAATCACTTGCGCAGGTGCGGGAGGATATGCCACTGGATTCTACACAAGGAAGGGATTCATAAAGAGGCTTCCGACTCACAAGGCTGGGAGCGTTGCGGAAATAGTCAGCCCGAATCCAGGTAACCCTTTTTATTGTACGTTAATTTTGCGTGGCTGTAAACGTCACAATTGGCGCTGCGGATAAACGCACCGGGGAAACCTCAGCAATTGTAGAGACGAATCATATCAATCATAGAGAAACGTTACAGTGGCAGATCGGCGTTGCAGTAAAATCAGGGAAATACGTTACAGTGCCAGGAGGGGGATTTCTGGAAGGTGTTCGGCAAGATAGCAATCAACGGAGCGAAGACTAGAGGTAGTGCACTGTGGATAGAATTTGTTATCAGCAGGAGAGCGGCGAAAGTATTTTTTATTTTTGTATTTTTTGTTTTGTTCTTCAAAAATCTATTGTCAATAATTGTAGAATTGTTTTGCCGAGAGTTTTGGTTGGAGTTAATTGTTGTTGAAGAATATTTATTGTAATTGCATGTTTTAATTTTATGTAATTTTTATTGTAACTGAGGACTATTGAGTTTCCTCAGATCTTCGTCCGGACTGTTTTTTCTCTTTTTTTGGTAAATTTCAAACTTTTGTATTTTCCTTTTCATATTAATTTATTGAGGCAAACAATTTTTTTTTTACTATTAAGCTTTTTCAGAATTCCATTCAAAATTTTGGTGCGCTTTCAGTTTTTCTTTTCCTTTCAAAAAATTTCGTTTATTGTAGTGTTAATGTAATTTCAGACTGTTAAGTTTTCTGAATTATCTTCAAACGTTGGTTTGGTCTCGTGTCGTGGAACTTTTATTGCGATTTCGTTTGGATTTGCGTTTAATTAATCAAACTTTGCTCGATTCTCTCTCTCCATTTCTCGCCCACTGAGGACGGCGTTTGTTGGTTGAGTTGTGGTTTTTCGTTTTGACTGACGGGTGCGGTGTGTATTTTTCCCTTATTTTTCCTTCTCTTCCCCTTTGAGAGTGTTTGTTTGGTCTGGCGGAAAACTGTCACAAAACTTTTGTGAGCTTATTTGTTTGGTGCTTTTGTGATTGTGTGAATCCGTTGGCAGCCCATCCTGTGTTCCTGCTGAATATTGGTGAATTGTTTTCTTGGTGTTTCGACTGTCGTTTTGTTTTCGAAGTGTTGTTTGCGGGTTGATCTTCTCTGTTGTTCCGGGTCTCCTTGTTGCGTATTAGGCCCATATAGTATTTGCGAGAGGGGAGAGCTCGTCGGACGGCGTCCTGTTGTATCTTGGGAACGTGTTTGTTTTTGTTTTCGCGCCCTTTCTGTTAGTTGGTTCTGTCGGCGACGGAGTTGCTCGCTCTTCGCGGAATCCCGGGTGTCGTTTTGTATCGGGAAGTGTAGGTTAGATTAGACGGCCTGCAGATGCAGACAAGGCAACGTCAAAGAGATGTCCGAGAGGGCACCCCTGCCCGGGCACGGCCCGAGGCATTTCCCGAGCCGCCGGTTGACGAGGTGGATCCGGAGGCATTCCACGATTCGCGGGATGAATTTGTGGACGAGCGATCGCCAACGAGGCCCCCTTCCACCATCAGCAAACAGCCTGTTGGGAGCATGGAGGACACGCCGATGCCCTCATATTTTAAACTGGGCCCGCAACCATGTCCTGTACGGACCATGTTGGGCACGGATAGGGTTTTCGACCTCGTGTCGAAGGCGGTCCCCATGTTTTCGGGACAGGAGGGCCCGGATACAGCCGAGAGACTCTCTTCGTTTCTCAAAGGCTGTAGAAGGACCTTGGATGGGCTGGCGGTGGAAGAGGAACATACCTTCCCCCGGTGGCTGTCCTCTAGGCTGAGCGGCGAGGCATATCGAATGTTCGAGGAGAGACCACCCACGACCTTCCTCGAAGCGGAACAGCGTCTCAGAGAGGCCTACGAAACCCGAGTGTCGTATGACGAGTTGTGTGCACAACTCTCCAAAATGCGACAACTTCCTTCCGAGGACGCCACAAGTTTCGTTTCCCGAGTGAAGCGGGCCGTGGTACGGTGCGAGGAGGCAGCTGAGCGCTTTTATGGCCGCCAGGGTAGGTCCGTCTTCGCGAGCCAGCTTGAGGGCATGGCCAAACCGGTGTTGGTAAGGGGCCTGAGGGAGGAAGGACTAAAGCACTTCCTCCTCACGCTGGGTAATGTTCCTTTTCGAAGCCTGGTGGACCACCTGACCGGATTTGAACGAGCTCGTAGGAAAATGCTGAGGCAGGACGACCTGTTTGTGGATGCGCGGCACGGAATCGCCGAGCGAGCGTCGGAGACATTAGATGTAGGACCAGGAAGTTGCTCGACCCTTTTAGAAAATCCATCCCCCACTTTTAGGGATTGCACCGCGGCGCCGGCGCCGGTTTTATCGAATTTAAATCCCCGGACGGTGTCATTCCTGTTGCCGGCCGAAGAGTCTGATAGTCGTCGGCGGGGGGAGGATAGTTTCGTTCGGGAGCGGTCGTACGGACCTCTCAATTATCGACGGGATGCTGGTGCCTATGCTCCGGCCTCCTTTGGCGATGGAGCGTGGTCAAATACCGTGCCTTCCTTGAGCCGGAGTGGAGAGTCGCAGAGCTTGGCTCAGGGGACGTATGTGCCTCAGGATCGATCGGGTCGCGACAATCTGTTCAGGGATCCAGTTGGTCGATCGGCGCACCCCCTGGAATCCCAGACCATATGCAATTTTTGCAATCTGAGGGGTCACGTATACGACGAGTGTCTACAAAGACGAAACACTCCCTTCTGTCGCGAGTGTTGGCGGTATGGCCACGACATGGTGGGCTGCCCGGATCGTCCGACGAGGACGCGCGGTCCCCAGACTACATACAGGGGTAGAGGTCAGCAGGGCGGTTTCGCACGGCAAGAACCGCCTTATCAGCGACCACAGTTTCAGCGGAGAGCCCTACCAGAGCCGCAGCCCCCGCCTACGGGTGGTGGGACGGCGACATCAGTCCCCAGAGTATTCAGCGTCCGGTGCTGTTGCGAGTTTTGTGGCCGGCAAGGTCTCAGCTTGCGCGGGTGCGAATATAGGCAAAGGTGGGAACAACAACAGAGTTCCCAGGGTTCTCCCCATAAGCGGCACGCCGGAACGGCATCTGTTGCGAGCCGAGAGCAAGACACCCGTGTGGAGACTGGGGCAAGCGCGAGAAATAGGCGCAGAGGGCGTCGGAGGCAGCGTCGGCGAAATCGGAAAGCCGGCAATAGTAGCGCGGAGAGTAAGGATTCCCGGGAAGTAGGTGGTGAGGATGGGCGACGATCGTCCGTGTCGAGCGGTGCGGCGAGCGACCCGACTCCATGGACTCGAAGTCCTCAAAAACGGATGCGAGGCATGACGCCGCATCAGGCAGCGCGGGGAGCCGGGAATGGCAGCCTCGGCGCATTGGGCTCAAAGTGGGTAGAAAGAATAGCTCCAGTTTCGCTAGTTCGGAGTCCAGTGGGACTCCCGAGCGGAATATTCCTGAACGGAGGAGCGGAACATTGTGCGAGTTTTGCGGTCCACACACTCACAAGGCGGCAGAGTGTCGACATAAGGCAAAATGGGAGAGTTCGGGAAACTCTCCAAGGTCGGGCCGGCAAGATCCTACCCAGCCCTTAAGGAGAATATTCGACAGGAATGCTGTTACGTGGGTCCGCCACCCCATCAATTAATAGTTTGTAATTAGAATATAATTTGTTTTAAAGTGGTGTGATGGTAAGGTGGTGGAGGAGTTGCACGATCCACAAGTGAGTTTTCAAACACGCCCCGATTCGGGTGTGGATCGTGCAGTTCTTCGAGTTCGAATTCGGTTTTCGAAGTGGACGTGAGTGGGGAGCGAAAGAGAGAACGGGTTAATGTTTTTGGGGTACGGTTTTAAAAAAGATTCCGTTTGTTGAAGTTAAAAAAGAAGAACAAGAAAGGAGAAGAACAGCTTACGGTGGTCAAGAGAAAGAACTAAGGAAAAAATTGGAAAAAAGTAAACTCGGAAAGTGACCATGTTCGTCCCTTTGTTAAATTAAAAAAATTAAAAGTAAACGAAAGTCGAAAGGTTGGGTTTTTTGTTTGTTTTGATTAATAAGGAGGAGGTGTTTTCCTGGAAGTGCTGATAAGTTTTGGTCCGGCGGAGTACTTATAGATAACGCTGGGAGTCACGCTGGGTGTCGGAAGATGTCTAGTTAATAGTTCAACTTCACCAATCACTTGCGCAGGTGCGGGAGGATATGCCACTGGATTCTACACAAGGAAGGGATTCATGAAGAGGCTTCCGACTTACAAGGCTGGGAGCGTTGCGGAAATAGTCAGCCCGAATCCAGGTAACCCTTTTTATTGTACGTTAATTTTGTGTGGCTGTAAACGTCACAATGCGAACAGTTATCACCGGAAATCTTGCGGAAAGTCATGGAAAATACGATAAAACGGGTACAAATGCGTATCAACACTGGCGGCAGCCCCTTGACGGATATCATATTTTCCACTTAACAGAAAAAATTGTAAAGGTCCAAATAAAGATTTCCATCACTCAAAACCATTTTTTGTATTTAGTAAAAAAGTAATTCAAAAACAAAATTGAATGATTAATTTTGCGCCACCTTGTATATACTACATACCCAATCGCGTTCTCCTACCACATGTGTTTATGTATGGAACCTGTCAGTCAATATATGTTCATCACTACAACAAAAAGAAAAGTATGCACAGTAAGTTGTTTTGCTGTCGAACGACACATATATGGAACGAGGTGGAAAATACGTTACGTAATTTTTCAACATTCATTTTCCACATAACTAATGTTCCCCGACATTTCTTTTTCCGCTTCTCTTTCTTCTTCTATTCAAAGAAGAGGAGCAACTCATCAGAAATTTCAGGAATAATTGTTGTGAAAGATGTCTAAAATAAAAAAGCCTACAATATTTGAGATTGAATCTGTGTCAGAATGAAGGGCACTGTTGATAAAATTAGAAAGAAATAAGAGAAAAGGGAAAATAACAAAAAACAGAACTGAAAACCATTTCAAGGACTCGAACATTTTTTCTTATGGATTGTGAAATGGAAATCGTTATTTTTGAAACAAACATCCACACTGTCGACAAAAGTAATTTTTTACATATTTCAAAAACCTCAAATTTGTTTCAAAATCATTTTCTCATCAGATTTCGAGCGTGAGCTAGTCATCAATTTAAACTTTGAAAATTTATGAGAGCGTCTATTGACGAGCGATTAGAAGCTACCTACCTGATAACGTGCTATTATCGCTGGCAACGTATACGTAATCGATTTATGCCGACACTGTTTACTGAGACTAAACGCGTCTATTGTCAAGTCGTACGGTATCGATCTTGGAAAGAAAAAGAGTTTATAATAAAAAGGTAGCTGGCAGGTTTTAGGTGCAGGGTTTCTGATAGTTATGTTTACTCTCGTTATCATCCGTCTGTTAGGTGAGGCAGTTATGATTGATATTTTCCAATTTGTTATTCTATTGATTCCGAAAGGCTTTACTTTAGTTATCACGGTGGAAATAAACAATGGGAGTTTTATGACACAGTTTTAGAGTAAACAAGTGATTTGTAATTCGGGGTAATTGTGGTTTATACTATTTTTGGATGATTACTAATAATTTTTAATGTATTTTGCTAAATTTGTTTTTCTTTTGGCAGGCCTATACGTTTATTAGTAACCATCGTTTCTAGAGGTAGATATGCCGAATGCGAAGGATAAATTGGATTGAATAAGATAATAAATAAAACACTTATGATGATCACAATGTTAATTCATCTTAACTCAAATCTCAAATATTTTTATATATTTGAAAAGACAAAAATTCAGTGATTCTTGGTTGAACGTGCGTTTTTATTTCTGTTAATTATCTGTTCTGTTCATGTCTACCCGGAATTTCTCAATAAAACAACATATTTGAATTAATCATTCTAAATTTATGTTATCGCTTTCAAAGTAGGCCTCTTTCGAGGCAATACACCTATGCCAGTGATTAATCCAATCAGCCATACACATTTTATAAACCACGGCCGGGATCGATTTTAACTCCGTCTTCCATTTGTCTTTTATGGCTTCAATCGGCTCGAAACTTGTTCATCGAAGTGGCAATTTGAGTTTGAAAAACAGGAAAAAGTCACAGGGGCCACATCTGGTGAATACGGTGCTTGTTCGATCGCACTGTTGAGTTTTTGGTCAAAAACTCGCTCACAATGGTAGCTTTGTTCGATAGTCTATCATCGTTGTGCAAAATCCAAGATTTCTCCTTCCACAAATCCGGCCTCTTTTGAAGAACATTCTCTCAAATGCTTCACAACGCCTAAGTAGTACTCCTTATTCAGTGTTTGATATTTTGGAAGGAATTCATAGTCTACCACACCACGATAATCGAAGAAAACAGTTAGCATGACCTTAATTTCTGATCGACTTTGTCGTGGTATTGTCGGTTTCGGATCGTTTTGGTAGCGCCATTCGGATGATTGTTGACTTGTTTGCATGTCATACTCGTAGATCCATGTCTCCTCTCCACTTATGATGCGACCCAAGGAAGCATGTCCTCCTCAATCGCTTTCCGATGCTCTTTTCGCAGAAAAATCAGCTCTTTTGAAACAAGCCTTGCTGCGACGCGTCTCATCTACAACATTTTTTTTTTAATAACATCCTTTATTGGATATGAATACTACAATATTAACAATTTAATATTTGAAGTGTACTTAATTTAGTTGAATTAGGTAAAACGTGTAAGGGTTTACTGGACCAGTGTTCCGCTCCCAAGTCGATTTTAGTATGTTAGATTTTAACATGTTGAATCGTAAGGTTTCGTCCGTTCTAGCCTTCTCAATTCGTGGGTGATATCCAAGAGCTGAATAGCCTCTACGTTGGAGAGATTATGTAGGCATTTTTGTGTTTGATAGCATACTATTGGATAACTTCATAAATAAATTTGATCACTAGATCATCATGTATTTCCTGATTTGTCACAAAACGGCGCGCATTAGTGATAATGCGAAGGAATTTGTTCTGACTTTGTTGAATTATTTCTCTATTGGATTGCTTTGTACAGCCTCATAATTCAATTCCGTACATCCAGATCATCGTCATCATCATCATCATCATCGGCACTACAACCGGGATCCGGTATTGGCCTTATTTAACAAATCTCTCCACCGGTCCCGATTTCGTGCCGATGTCATCCAGTTTGGCACTCCCAGACTATGGGCGTCCCGGTGTACGCCATCCCTCCATCGCAGATAAGGTCTGCCGTGCTGTATCCTTCCATACATCCTACCACAAAGGTCTTTCCGGACAGGCTTCTCTTCGCTTATTCGAGCTAGGTGTCCCCGCACCGGAGTCTACCGAGCTTGATTTTTCTTACAACATTAGCTTCAAGGTAGATTGCGTACAACTCATGGTTGTAGCGTCTCCGGAATCGTTCTCCCTCACATACTGAGCCAACAATTTTCCTTAAGACCTTCCTCTCGCACGCGGCTAAGAGTTCAGAGTGCCTTTTATTGAGCGCTCAGTTCTCGGATTCATACTTGAGTACTGGTAAGACCATGGTGTTGTACAGTAGTAGCTTGGATGTTGTGGATAAATTTCGGGATTTAAAGAGGTTTGATAGACCTAGTAGGCTTTGTTGGATTTGATCAGCGCTTCGCGTATTTCTTCTTCCATATAGTTATCGGCTGCTACTATTGACTTAAGGTAGTTAAAGGATTGCACTACTTCAAATTCGTGCTCCACTACCCTGATAGTCTTCTCTTCGCAGAAGTTGCCACCATGTACTTAGTTTTTCCATCATTAATGTGCAGTTCCAGTTTTTTGTGCCACCTGTTCGATCTGGGTGAAGGATTTCTGTACGGCCGATTCGATTCTACCGATGATGTCGATGTCATCTGCGTAGGGAAGTATCTGGCTGGACTTGGTGATAATAGTCCCTCTAGTTGTAACGCCAGAGTCACGGATTGCTTTCTCCAACGCCAGGTTGAAGAGGAGGCAGGCCAGACCCTCCCCTTGTCGGAGTCCATTATAAATGTTTACTGGTTTGGACAGCAATCCCTCTATTTTTACTTGACTAGTTACGTTGGTCATGGACAACCTACAAAGTCGTATCAATTTGTTTGAAATGCCGAACTCTCTCATAGTATTATATAGTTCTACCCCGGCTATGCTGTCGTAGGCGGCCTTAAAGTCTATAAATATATGATATAATGGAATCTTAAATTCCTGACATTTTTCCATCGCCTGCCTAACGGTGAATATCTGATCAATCGCTGATTTGCCTGGGATGAAGCCACACTGATATTGACCAATGATGGCTTTAGCGTATGGGGCTATCCGATCTTGTAGGATAGAGGAGAGTATCTTATAGGCGGTACTCAGCAATGTTATACCCCTATAGTTGCTGTACAGTGTGATATCTCCTTTCTCATGCATGGGACAAATTATTCCACGACGCCAATCTTCCGGCATCTCCTCTTGCTCCCATACGTGTAGCACGGTCTCATGAACTGCGTGACGTAAAGCTGCCCCTCCTTGTTTGATCAGCCCAGTTGGTATGCCATCAGCTCCGGGGGCTTTATTTGATTTTAGCTGTCTAATGGGTTTTATGTTTCCTCAATGCTTGGTGGCGGCAGCATTTGGTCTTGATCTTGCATTGGTGGAGCCTCCAATTCTTCTGTGAGCTGACCATTTCGCAATTCATTGAAGTGCACTTCCCACCGCTTCAGAATGGCTTCAGGATCGGTGATCAGATTACCCTCTTTATCCTTGCAGCAAGTGCAGCGTGGTATGTACCGCGTCATTCTGCGGATTATTTGGTAGAACTTTCACACCTCTCTACTTTTCTCTATTTCACAGACAGGGTTTTTTTTTCCCAGGCACTTGTCTCTTGTCTGTGAAGCCTTTTTTCATATCTTCTGAGCTCTTTGTATTCCTCCTCGCGCACCCTCGTCCTATGAGACTGCTGCATTGCACGGTATGCAGTATTCTTACGTTCAGTCGCTAGTTTGCACCCATCATCAAACCAGTTGGTCCGATCTCTATGACTACTGCCTAAGATATAGTTAGCAGAACTTATGACAGTATTCTTAAGGCGTGTCCATTTCTCTTCTACGCCCGGCATTCTGGCCCCAGGACTTACTCCCCCTCCGTCGAGTTCTCCGAGGGCGAGTCATAGCACATGACCAAGGGTGTTACTGGTATTCTCATTGCGTAAGGCAGCCGTGTTGATTCAAACTTGATCCGCGGATGCAATACCTCTTCGTAAGGCAATCCGCTCTCGGAAAACTGTACCAACAAGATAGTGATCCGAGTCGACGTTGGCACCTCGGTACGTTCGTGCCGTCATCAGGCTCGAGGAGGGGCAGCGATTTATCAACACTTGGTCAATTTGGTTACGAGTGGCTCCATCATGCGATATCTTTGTGGATATCTTTACGCGGAAACCTGGTACTTGCAACAACCAAATTTGTTGCCAGTTCGATGACTCGTAGTCCATTGTCATTAGTGTTCTTATGCAAACTATGGGAACCTGTGTAGTGCCTGAAAACAGGCTGCCGACCTATTTTGACATTCAAATCATCAAGAACGATTTTCACATCAAATTGGAAGCGAACATACAGGGCAAAGTCTCTGATTGCTTTCAACCCGGCGTGGATGTTTCCAGAGTGTTACAACCTGCAACTGTTCAGGAAGAATTGCAACGGTTATTTGGTAGCATCTCGGGGTGCCGTGTCGGCACTATAGGATGGCCTCTCTTGAGAGAAGTATATTATAAGAGCGGGGAAGCTGTGGATGGGAGGAAGTTCCCCGCGTGAGTGTTTCCAGAGCGTTACAACCAGCAACTGTTCAAGAAGAACTGCAACAGTTATTTGGTATCTGAGAGAAGTGTATTAAAAAAAAAAAATAATAATAAAAAAAAACCAGTAGGGTGTATGTTAATGCGTTCGTTTTAATTTTAGTTGTGATTATATTCGTGATAGCGTTGGTTCGAATCACATTCTTCACATCGCACTAATAATCCCCAGAGATAGGGGTATATCGTTATGGGATGATAGAGAAGAACGTGTGATTCGAACTGACGCTACGACAGTTAGAATCACCAACAATTGAACCAATGTGTAACACATCAGGCTACTGGCCGTGTTTACGAATTCGATTTCTAAACTCAAGTACATTCGACTGATGTGGATTTGTTATGTTATCGCTATGGTATACGGCTCTGATGCATTTTCCTATTCGATTTTCGTTCGGTGTTCTTCACTATTTGCTTGTGTATTGTGTGTGTATCTGTTAGAAACGCCACAGTGGCAATACACTTCCGGAATTCTTTATCTCTGACGTTTTCCCAACTTTACTCGTGGACATCCACCAAGGTCCAAAAGGATTTGTTAATGTCATATTATGGTATATCACCGCGTAGCTAGAGTTGGGACCGAACTACCACCTGTTTCAACCTTTCCTATCGGTCCATCAACCGTTCCGAAATATGTCTAAGGATTTATACTGAACGTTTCACAGCACATGGGGTAGTATTTCCTCGGGTCGCTACCTAACCATCAGCGTTTACTCGCCTTTTACGACCATTTGACGTAGCTGTGAAAAATGATTTTTTCTAACTTCCTGGTCGTGTCACAATTTTGAGTGTTGAATATGCGCATTATAATCATTCCCAGCTGTCTTGAATCTTCTCCTGTTTCCCCCTGTAGTGTTCGATTTATCCAACCGAATGTTTTGTGTAATAGCCTCTCTAAACCCAGGATCGATCAATTTATTCGACTTGGGGTTCATGCTCATTACTCTGTAGTGAATATTGGCCCAGTTGGAAGTAAAATCATACAAGTCAGTTGCGGATTCGC
This sequence comes from Microdon myrmicae, assembly GCA_963931805.1. Taxonomy (NCBI): domain Eukaryota; kingdom Metazoa; phylum Arthropoda; class Insecta; order Diptera; family Syrphidae; genus Microdon; species Microdon myrmicae. The sequence goes on from OZ007497.1 coordinate 88,162,832, forward strand.
ACTGGACACAACCAGCGAATTCGCAACTGAAGGCTGCCCTTGGCAACACAATAACAAATGTCAGCAACTAGCTGACATAAGCGAATTAGGTTGTCAAGGAAACATAACAAACTTTCATTCTACGTTAAATGCTGAAACTACACAGGTCACAGAAATTGAAATCGAGTAAATGTACTAGTAATCGTAATAAATAAAAGCAAACTTTAAAACACATTGAATCGTTCAAGAGTTGTTATTTAAAGCTGGAGGATTATTTCTTGGGATTGCGACAGGATTTGGGATTGCGGCAGTCACTCAACATAAGTATTCTTTTCCCTTTTCAACCATTTTGCATTTATCGGTGTTTCAGAAGAACAATCCGCTGGACGACAGGAGACACCACATTGAACGGTGTAAGAAATCTTCCCCGACGACATTCCTCGGTCGGCGGAAATTATCGAGATCTTTTCCGACGACATTCCTCGGTCGGCAGAGATCTAACCAAGTGTTGGCCGTTCAATTGCCAACACAAAGTCTTTGCGCCGGGTAACATCGTTAGCCTGCGGTGGTTACCGATCAATTGAACTTGAAAAGTCGTTCAGGCCATTATAGTTGACTTTGCCATAGCGCCATACTCTTCTTTTGGCAGTTTTGCCGATGAAATTTAACTGCCCAAAATAACGCTTCAAAATGAGCGAGGATTAACATTTTCTAAGATGGTCACGGATATACGTCTGCCGTCGGCAAACGGCGGTTTGCTCATAAGGTTCCTTGCACCATTTCATGATTAGGACGCCCACCGCTGTGATTTTAGTTCCACTCATGATTGCACGTAATCGTATTCATCATCCCTGTAACACTACGGCAGTATTTTTTACAGCAAGTTCTGATTCTGTTAGTTTTTAGCCTGTCATACGAAATGCATCGGAAGCCTGTTGCTGGAAGTTGCAATTCTCCTGCCAATTAACATTAATAAAAAGTAAGCTCTTGCTGGTTGTTTGCATCCATTAGATGATTTGCCTTCTGCACTTTGCTGCAGCACGAAATACATGCATACGCACAGGCTATTGGCGCAAACACAAAGAAGCCCAACAAACAATCCCAAGCCTACTCAACCAACACTAACGAACTGCCTAGCCCCTTGACAAGTCCCGTCTATTGATCACTTCACAAAAACTAACTGCAGAGTGAGTGTCTGCCTTACGTCTCTCGTGATACGTAAGAATACGTTACACGCGAACGCGGGACCACAGATGATAATAACATACCCCGGAATGGATTCGCAAAACACAGTTCTCGGCCACACGACAAAAGCATAAGCGCGAACAAAGCCCCAAACAGGCAAGCAGCAGCAACACCACACACTACATACAGCACAACCAACACAGCGCAACGTAAACAGAAGAACAATCAAAAAGAAAAGAGGAAAAGTAATCAAGCGCACGAAACAAAGCTCCCTCTCATCTTCACGATGCTTCGAGTGAAGTCAGCTTCGTCCAACCGGCTCATGGCTCATTTGAGAGGAGAGCGACGACAGCGCCGTTTTCTTTTTTCATCTGGCTCATATTTTCAAAACCAAAAACACAAACAAAAAAGAAAAGCATTATTATGTTAGTTGCTCTCATTGTTTTTACACTCACTCGCAGTTACGGCTGCAACCCCAACCCCCTTCCGGATTTTCCTTTTCAAACAAGTGTTAAGTGTTGCTGCTGCTTGCCTATAGTGTGTGTGTGTGGTGCTATAAATCATGTGGGCGATTACACAATAAATGCAAAAGTAGCTGCGCCGTGCTTACGTGTGTGCGAGTGTCGAGTGTGCGGTCGCCAAGTGCTGTAGAACTTGAGAGCCGACCAGGGAACATTGTAAAACTCCAAACCGCGTGTGCAAAGAGATGCGAAGAGTTACGGGTGTTGAGTAATATCCGACAGGAAATGAGAAACATACAAAACCGCTCAGTTGATTCGGAATTACTGAATAAGGGAATCTGCAATACAGACAGACAACAGTCATGCGTGGGCGATAATGTGTCCCGGGAGGGTTGATTGTTTAAATGCCTGAAATCGTCGTACCTCGACTTCTACAATGCCGACGGGAAAAGGACGAATGTGCCTATCTACGAGAAGTTGGGATATATGAATAATTTGTTATTCCCTCAAAAACATATTATTTCTTTTAGCACAATGGCCAGGAATAAGGACGATTGTATATTCGACCTTTTAAAATGAACATCCTTTCAACAATAACACACGGGCAAGAAATAATGTTAGAGTTTCGCTCAAACTGGAAAAGAACGGCGAGCAGGGAAGGCCCAAATTTATGGCCACGAAGAAAGGATATTCATTGCATTCCATAATCGTGTCGTACGTCCAAAGAAAAGTACGATTTGCCCGAAATTTTGGCCTAACAATAACTATTGGGTCGATTGTTCGCAGATGTAACACAGGCAACATCACGCTATTATATTATGAAGTATGATTTCCAGCAACGTCAAGCTTCCCTAAAAAAGCGACAAGATGCAGAACGAAGCCATAAAAATCGTCAAAAACAAAAAACAAAAAAAAAAAAAAGAAATACTATGTTAATAATTTAGTGAGGGCAGAACCCTCATATATTTAGCTTAGTACAAGCGATAAAACTTGACAACTATCTTACAACTAAAGATTATACAGTATCGTTAAAAAGAAAAACATATTGGGGGGGGTGTTTGGCGAGTTGGTTACTGGATTTATTTATTTTATTTATTTAGCTTAGTACGGATTGTAAGAGTGTAGACGGGGAGTGGGCGTGGTCAGGAGGGGCAAGAGAGGAGATGAAGTTTGAGAACAGTAGAGGTAAAATTGAAATCAAAGGAGGTGGGGTAGGAGTTTGCCCACCTCTGCATTCGCGAAATGGGTTCATTAGAGCCGTAAGAAATGTGGTGGGTTGGCAGATAGAAGAGACGAGGGTTTCGCAGGTTACGGGGGTTAGTGTGAAGTGCAATGGGGGGGGGGGGGGGGTGTTTGGCGAGTTGGTTACTGGGTTTATCCAACAATTATTTACTCATTTATTTATTTAGCTTTGTGCGGGTTGTAAGAGTGTAGACGGGGAGTGGGCGTGGTCAGGAATGGGCGTGGTCAGGAGGGGCAAGAGAGGAGATGAAGTTTGAGAACAGTAGAGGTAAAATTGAAATCAAAGGAGGTGGGGTAGGAGTTTGCCCACCTCTGCATTCGCGAAATGGGTTCATTAGAGCCGTAAGAAATGTGGTGGGTTGGCAGATAGAAGAGACGAGGGTTTCGCAGGTTACGGGGGTTAGTGTGAAGTGCAATGGGGGGGGGGGGGGGGTGTTTGGCGAGTTGGTTACTGGGTTTATCCAACAATTATTTACTCATTTATTTATTTAGCTTTGTGCGGGTTGTAAGAGTGTAGACGGGGAGTGGGCGTGGTCAGGAATGGGCGTGGTCAGGAGGGGCAAGAGAGGAGATGAAGTTTGAGAACAGTAGAGGTAAAATTGAAATCGAAGGGGGTAGGGTAGGAGTTTGCCCACCTCTGCATTCGCGAAATGGGTTCATTAGAGCCGTAAGAAATGTGGTGGGTTGGCAGATAGAAGAGACGAGGGTTTCGCAGGTTACGGGGGTTAGTGTGAAGTGCAATGATGGAGAGCAAGCTTTGGTTGATTGTGCCTGAAAGGAGACGGTGGATGAACAGGATATCGGCATGAGTTCTGCGCTCCTCAAGTGTGTTGGGGTTAATCAGATGGAGCTATGGCGGTTCTACGAACCACACAAATCCTACCTAAAGCATGATTCATTCCATATACCCAACATTGAAATGGTCAATGGTCAAAACCAATAGAACTTGTGGGGTACGAAGTCACGACGCCAGCATGGGCGAGAGTTCTACCTCGTCTCCACCAATTCTTGATGTCTGCCGTAGACCGAAAGAAAACCAGCAAAATGTTACCGAGGGGAAAATAGGCGCACCGAGAGGGAAGCATATCGCAAGAATAACACACTGGTTTAGTTTATTATTATTTTATTGATTATAAACACTGTCATTTAGTTTGGATGTATTCAAGTATTTTAAATTGATATTAAATTGATTTCTTATTAGTTCTAAACTATTACACGCACGACTCGGTGATTTTCGCATCCTCGGCGCGCGACGAGGATCGGGAGATCGCGTGAACTTTGTGGTCAGCGGATGGAATTTGACTCCAAGATTCAATCCTAAGGAAATTCTGGGTGCATTCGCTTTCACTGTGGCGATAACCAGATCTCATAAAGGAGATCGTCATGGTACACATGTATATGTGTACGTCGGTTCTTTTCATGGGTCGAAGCCATGATAACGAATCTGAAACAAAGAAAGGAAAAAGGGATCGTGGAGATCTTTGTTTATGTGAGAAGGTTACTGGGAAACGAATCCAGAACTATGTAGAATAAAAGGAATTTATGACCTGAGAGTTCAACTGAGTAAACAAGTTGCAACTCATTATATGGTAGATGCTTTTGGGATACTAGAATGATTGAATTGTATGGCCAAAATGCCGTATGAAGGACAGCGGTCTTTTGTTTACTCATGGTGCGAGGTAGTGAAATAGTCTCAACGTGGATGGTGCTAATTACATGCAGCTGGTGTTGGACTATTTATCGCTGGCTAAAAGGGTCGACAGCCTATGTGTGCATAAAAAGTTTTTATGTACACATATTGAGGCTGGGATTAGCCAACTCAAGGGTAAGATTCCCTGATATGCGGTCGTATGATATGCGAACTCAAAAGGTAAACTGTCTTCGACAATACCGATGCTTGCTCCTTTTTTCTGGACATAATTCAGTGATTGTCACGTCTACTATTTGTGGTTTTCTGAAATCTTAAATTGTCGCATAAATTCACTGAATTAACAGTCGATATGAGTGAACCAGTTTCTACAGCGCAAACATTTCCTCATTTCGAGAAGCCAGTCGTCCAATTTAACGAGAACGGTTGGGGACCATGCGAACTACCAGAAACCTTCAAGGATATGCCCTACCAGCCATTCAGTAAAGTGATCGCTTGGGCAAAATATGCGACTGGACTGGATCGTCAGCCAATGACAAAAAGTATCAAAACAAGTATCAGTCCAACTTTGGAACCGACAGACAGTATGCCTACTTCCATGACGAAGATGAAACTACGTTCCATCTGGTCGATACAACCCGCGTTCAGAAACCGCCTCATCAACGTGGTCGCTTCCGTGGAAATCTAAGAAATGCCAGGGGTCGCAATGTACGAGGAGGTATGCAAGGCGGTATGATGATACTAGGAAAAAATGTCAAGTCACGCGACATTCGTCGAGGAATGGGTAAGAGGTATGGTATGCGAGGTGCTCCACCAAAGATTAGAGACGCTTCGGAAACTGTGCGCGCCGACTGGCTTATAGTCGAATCGATGGATTTCCGGCGCTTAATCAAACTGTCATTGCCGAGTATTAAGGATGGTGAAGATATCGTTACTTGTGGTGTCCTGGAGTACTACGACAAATCGTATGATCGCGTAAATGTCAAAAATGAAAAACCTTTGCAGAAGATTGATCGTATTGTCCACACTGTCACGACTACCGACGATCCAATCATTCGTCGCCTTTCAAAAACCGTCGGTAATGTATTTGCTGCCGATGCCATCTTAGCCACAATAATGTGATGCACACGATCTAATTATTCTTGGGATATTGTTATCGAAAAATTCGGTGATAAGATATTCATGGATAAACGGGATAATACCGAGTTCGATTTGTTGACTGTCAATGAAACATCACTCGAGCCTCCAACTGATGATGACGCGTCCCCAAATTCACCCAGAAACTTGGCCATCGAAGCCACGTTCATTAACCGCAATTTCAGTCAGCAGGTTCTTAAAACAGGTGAAAAAGAACCGAGGTACATGTTCGATGAGCCAAATCCATTTATTGGTGAAGATGAGGACATCCAAATCGCCAGTGTCGGCTATCGGTACAGGAAGTGGGATTTGGCCAGCGGTATTGTTCTTGTAGCTCGTTGTGAGCATGATGCAGTTGTACTCACTCCTAACAATGAGGTTCAGTTCCTCACAATTAAGGCCCTCAATGAATGGGACTCAAAGTTAGCAAATGGCGTTGAGTGGCGCCAGAAACTCGACACTCAGCGAGGTGCAGTACTCGCTAATGAATTACGAAATAACGCTTGCAAACTAGCCAAGTGGACTGTGCAAGCTGTTCTTGCCGGTTCAGATCAGATCAAATTTGGTTGTGTCACGTGCCAACATTCGGGATCCTTCGCGTCACGTCATTCTTGGTACCCAGCAATTTAAGCCCCATGGGTTCGCCACTCAAATAAACCTGAGCATGGACAATGCTTGGGGTATCCTTCGGTGCATCATTGATATTGTTATGAGACAAAAGGATGGTAAATATTTGATAATGAAAGATCCCAACAAGCAGATGATCCGTTTGTATGATATTCCCGACAACACGTTTGAAAGTGAAGGATCAGAGGAGTGCGACGTTGATAATGAAACTTTCCAACCTGTGTATTCATACGGCAAAAGAAATTAATCAACAATCGGTATAACTGATGATTCGATTGTATTACAAGGTAAAATTTTTACCGCGTTACAGGACCAGCGAAAGATTAAAAAGTGTCCTGTCGATATCTCTTTTTGATACAAACATTTTTAAGGGTTTAAGTAAAATCGTAAGATCAAACCGATGAATTTTATTACAGGGAATTTATGATAAGGTAAGAAAGAACTCTTACAGGAATTTGTATGCGAAGAGATGCAAGAAAAGGTAAGACTTCTTTTACTGAAGCTTTATAGATTAAACCTTAGATAATCCTAGATGCGTAAAGCATTTAAGGTGCTAATGCGATTGCATTAGCGTAATTATGTGATTGGATGGGAGTTATGGCGGTTTTTTAGGTAAGTGAACCGTGGAGTTTGGCGAAACCGCCACAAACTAAACGTCAAATGTTCTAATATTGAATTCAATTCATTCATTCGATTCAAATCCATTTACGCAATTTCATCCAATCAACGCAATCCCCTAAAATCAAGTAGCATGATGCACATCTTCTCATGTACGCTAATAGCAATTAGTACCTCTAAATTCCTTGTAAGATACAAAAACCGAAATGCGCACGTGTGCAAACAAAAGCACAGCGAGGCGACCCGTCGACACAGAATTCTTGCAATCATAAACATCTTAACGCATATCTTCTCGTGCCAGATGTTTTATGGCTTGGAAATGTAATCTAGAAACCGACACCCAATTTCCACAGTTTCTTTGTTACCCACCTGAAGCGCACGAGAACTCTTGTTGTATTAAGCCAGATGGGTAACGCAAACAAACCACATGAAAGGATCGAGTAATAAGTGGTGTTACGCCTGATCCTTGACCAAAGATACAGATAAGAAGATGGGAATGAAAATTGAGATGGGAATTCTCTTTTACAGATAAGAGGATTAGTATGAAAAGTATGGTGGGAAATTTCCTTTACAAGATGAGGGGAAGAGAATTGGAAAGGAAAATAGAAATTTGACAAAGACAGTCTGGTTAGAGAACCCCACGGAGATTTGAAAAACAAAAAGTCTAGTTTAACGGTGTCGAATAGTAACGTGATGTGTGAGATTTGTATTTTAAAAGAAAATATATATTCGTTTCGATTCTGTAGTCATTGTGAGAACAAAACATTAAAAAATGTGTGTATTAAATCCTTAAACCTTTACAACAAGTAATTCATAATAAAACAAACATTAACACAAAACATTTCGCAGTGTTTCATTTGTGTGATCGTCTCCATGTTCCGGTTGGTTTAATTTCTTTTATTGCGGGCGGTGTTCGGCGGAACACCGCAGCCATCAACAGTCAACTTAAAGGACAAAAAAACATATCCGCCAGAGAGCCGGCTTGTGTATGAGGGTAAAATCTGACTGGCGTATTCAAGAAGGGGGCGGACGAAGGCTATGTATAGAGAACGGGAAACGTAAGGATTAGAGAATTCTTTAGACCAGCGTTTCACAGACCGAAGGGCAGAGTAGGCTTTAAGAATAATATCATCAATATGTGGCATGAGGCTAAGCTCCCTGTCAAATAAGATCCCGAGGTCCCCTATCGAGGGTACAGATGATATCTGCTGGTTTAGCAGGAAGTAGGAACGAGGAGCGCAGGACTAATCACCTTGCCCGAAAAAAAAATCAGTATGGAAAATTTAACAAGCCTCAGGACTTGCTAAATAAGGCCAAGACCGGCCTCCGGTTGTTTTGCCGACGATGATGAAGGGCGGGGGGGGGGGGGGGGGGGGGGGGGGTTGCGGGAGAAGGTGATGGAGTGACATTTGACAGCGTTGAGTCCAAGGCAGTTATTGCGGCACCAAGTTGAGAAGCTGTTGAGATCCGTTTGGAGAAGTGAGGAGTCGAGAGGAGAGATAATCGTTTTGTAGAGTTTGGCGTCATCCGCATAGAGGGAGATGGATGAGTATTTAATACTGGAGTTCACGTCATTTATGGTGAGGATAAATAGGATGGGACCTAGATGACTGCCCCGGGGAACCCCTGGCGTGGGAAGAAAAGGATTGGAAAAGGAGGATCTGAATTTGACACGGTAGGATCGATCTTTCAGATAAGAAGATAACCACTTGATCAATAAGGGTTCGAAACCTAGGGAGGACAGCTTAAAAAGGATGAGATTATGGGAGATTTTGTCAAAGGCCTTGCTGAAATCTGTGGTGATTACATCGACTTCGTTCCCATTCTCTAAGGCGTGGAGAGTATGGGATGAGAACTCGATCAGATTGGTTGTGGTCGACCTTCCCGAAAGGAAACCATGCTGGTTGGGTGAGATGGTGGATTTACAACGGAAAGATAATGCGTTGTAAAGAATCCATTCGAACAGTTTAGGGATTTGACACAGTTTGGCGATGGGACGGTAGTTGCTTATATCGGTTTTAGGTCCCTTTCTATGCGTGGGGGTGACATAGGAGGAATTCCAGATACTAGGGAAGATCCCTTGTTAATGGGATAGATTGAATATCTTTGATATCGGGAGAGAAAGAGAAGAGCATTTCTTTAAAAATACAGCCGAGAGTGCATCAGGTCCAGGGCTGAACTCGTCTTTGAGTAAGTTTAATTTCTCTTCAACTACGTGACGCTGAATAGTATGGGGGGTGAAGGGGGCGAGGAAGAATTCGGGAACGTTTTTGAAGTAAGACGTATTAGGCTCGAAGGAGATGCGTGTGAAGGATTTATTGAAAAACGAAGCGAATAGATTGGCGATAGTTAGGGGGTCGGTCGAAGAAGTCGCGCCATAAGAAAGGGAGTTAGGAAGGGCGTCAGATTTACGTTTGTAATTTATAAAATGGAAAAAAATGTTGGGTCAAATTGATAGATCAACTTGGATTGTGTTTTTTTGAGGTAGTTGGAGTAGAGGGAGTTGTAGAGCTCGGAAAATTTATTAAAGGAATCGAGATAATTGTAGTTCTGAAAGGAACGCGTTTTGAGGAAAATGTTCCAAAAGTTATTTTGTCTTGTTCCGAAGAGTATGGAGTGTGCGATTGTACCATGGCGGCGATGAAACTGATGACCTGTGACGAGAATAAGGGACATATGGGGCGATGGCATAGTAGATCTCCTTATAGAGAGTGGCAGTAGCTTCCTCTACACCCAAATGATGAAAGCGAAACGCTGTTTTGCTAAGATGCTCATTTAGAATGCAGAAATTAGCTTTGTGGAAGTTGTAGGAAATGCTGTCATGAGGTGGAAAAGGCTGGGTTTCAAGATCAAGATAAAGGGATAAGTGGAGCGGGGGGTGGTACGGCGTATTGCGACGATAGTGAAGAACGTGTAATTCGAACTGACGCTATGATAGTTAGAATCACTAAAAATGTAGCGAATGCTCAACACATCAGGCCACTGCCGCTTGTACGAATTCGATTTCTAAACTCAAGGACACTCAACTGATGTGGAATTGTTATGTTATCGCTATGGTATACGACTTTGACACATTTTCTTATTCGATTTTCGTTCGGTGTTGTTCACTATTTGCTTGTGTATTGTGTGTGTATCTGTGAGAAACCCTACATCGGTAATTCTGAATGGTAGAGAGAGCGTGTGGACTAGGCGCAACTGAGGACATGTGCGGGTCTGTAATGAACACGAGGTTCAGTTGTCTCCCATATGATTTGGGACATTGCTTATTTGATGCAGGCATGAGTCGGTGAGACCGTTTATAAAAATACGTTCCTTGGAACTAGTGGGGATTGAGACGTAGAAGGCTTGTTCGTCAGCCAATGTTTATTGGAGATGGGGGAGGTTAACATCGCCAAGAACGACGATATCGTCTGTTGAGGTGCTTAACTCGGTTAGGTAATCTATCGCTTCTATTGCGAGTTCGTATGACACGATGGTGCATGAAGGAGGTATATAGAAGCAGATAATGAAAAGAGACTTAGGGCGCTTGTCGATTTTTATTGCGACGTAGTCAAGATCCGGAGAAGAAGAGATGGCAATTAGAGACGAAGCGAGTCTGTTATGAGTTATGGGGCAAGCAGCACTCTAGGGCATGGGGAATTGGGACATTCTCGATGAGCGTTATCATCGCGAAAAATATTGAAGGAGGGAGGGAATAGTTCAAGACTATTAATACTAGGGATAAGGTTTGTCTCAGTCAGAGCGTATATGTCGAAGGGGGCGGAATGCGCCTTTTCCAGAGTCGAATGTGTTTTGGATCGGAGACGTCTAACATTCTGATAGTACACGACTAGGGGGAGCGTATTGGGGGTATTGAGATGATGCGGGGGACGAGAGTGCGACTGATTAGGGTAAAAATTGCTTGTCATTACTGGGATAGGTAGTTTTGTTGTCGATATATTGGCGAAATGCCGAGAGATCTTTTAGCACTTTATTAGGGAGCATTTCGAGATTTTTATGGAACTTGACGGACAGGCTGCGAAGGCTAGGAAAGTCTGTGGGGAAACCTTCCTGCTCGATGGAGGCCATTACGCTGGTTTTCGTTTTACCTTCATAACAGACAGAGTCAGATTTGTCGTGGAGGTATGAAAGATAAAGCCGGACATTCTCGTAGGTCAATTTGTTCCTTAATTTAGACAAGGCATACCGATTGTCAGAAGAATTAATAGTTTGCTGAGTGAGTTTGACAGACGGGTGTAATAGTGTGTCAATTAAAGGTCTAGGGGAGGGACGAGATGGACGAGAGCGTAGGTGCGGGAAGGAGTGGTGCATGAGGCGGCCTCCAATTAGGATCGCGTCAAGTTGGCGGGGGGGGGGGGGGGGGGGACAACACTCGGTGTTCCCAAGCGGTCCCCCATCTAAGTACTGACCGCCCCCGATGCTGCTTAATTTCGGTGATCGGACGAGAACCGATGCTTTCAGCGTGTTTGGTCGTTGACAGTTAATAATAATAATAATAATAACGCATAAAACAAATCCACGAAATCATTTTTATTGTTTACATATAAACATTAAGAAAACGTCAAAATGGTAAATACAATATGAATGGTGAAGATTTTGATACTACTATAAAAAAACCAAAAGTTGTTAACAAACGAATCAAACAACCCAAAATAAACAAGAAAAAAACACACATCAAAGGAAGCGGGTTCGGGTACGTGTGTGTTCAACTGAAGTTCAGACAAGATCTAAAACCATTTCCCAAGGCGGAATTTCCTGAAAAGGCGACGAGAACTTCAGAGCGAATACCACTTGTCACGTGTTAGGGCATGCGTACCCTTAAGTGGCAATCAAATATAAACGGTAATTTCTTTTTTTACATCTTACACACTAACTATACTATCAACACGCTAACTATTCTATCAATATCTTCCAATATAGTCTACTGCTTGATCCACACTTATTGAATAATGTCACACACTAACTATATTATCAACATTTTTCAATATGGTCTCCTGCGTTATCTATACACTTTCGTTACCGATTTGGAAGCTTCAATATCCCTTGTTCGTAGAAAGATTGAGGGCGCGTTGTTAGCCAATTGCGCACATGCTCCTCGAGTTCTTCATTACTTTCGAGTTTTTGTCCTCCAAGTGGCCAACTCTTTCCCCACCTCCTTTGATTTCAACCTCTCCACTCCTGCTGTCCAACGCCGTCTCCTAACATACCCGCCCTACAATCCCACCTCTCGTCTCCCAAACCACCTCTTCACCACATGCCCCCCACCTCTTCACCCCCCTGCCTGCAATCCTACATCTCTCCCAAACTACTTCTTCCTCTCATGCCTCTCACATCTTCACCCGCCGGCCTACAATACTACATCTCTCCACAACCAACCCCCCCCCCCCTCCCCCACCTCTTCACCCTTCCTTTCAACCTTATCCCCCAGCCCACACATATGCCGTTCACTGTCGCTGTCTCACAACTGCCTCATTTGCCACACCCACATACACGCTCTTCCCCAGCCTCCTATCCCCCAATCCCGCAGTCCTCTTCTCTTTTCCTTGTTTTTTCTCCTTTTCTTTCTTTTTTTTATTATTTTGAATTACTACTTTAGATTTTATGTTAGTCTGTAAGATATTATGCTCCTCGATAGTATACCCGCCTGTCAAGCGGGGGACCGGGGTTCGATTCCCCGTCGGGGAGCCTCTGGCGCAAGACTAATGACCTTGCCCGGAAAAAACAAATCATTATGGAAAATTTAACAAGCCCCATGACTCGCTAAATAAGGCCAAGACCGGTTCTCGGTTGTAGTGCCGATGATGATGATGTAAGATATTATATTATATTATGCTTGGATTAAGCCAAAATAAATGAGGGTTCTGCCCCCACAAAACTACTTATAACTTGCTTGCTTATGCATACAATTTAATGAAAAAAATAATTTAAACACTTCTATGTATGCACAATAAATGCTCAAATTTGCAAAAATATATTTTCAATAGTTTTATTTAAAATCTGCTTCCACACCAGGATACCCCCTTAATGGTTTGGATTTTGTTGTTCCAATCTTCATTAATTGGGCTCCTCGATAGTATAGTGGTTAGTATAACCGCCTGTCACCCGGGAGACCGGGGTTCGATTCCCCGTCGGGGAGCCCCTGGCGCAAGACCAATGACCTTGCCCAGACAAAATAATTTCATTATGGAAAATTTAACAAGCCTCAGGACTTGCTAAATAAGGCCAAGACCGGTTCCCGGTTGTAGTGCCGATGATGACGAATCTTCATTAATTACTGATCTATAATTGTCTCTGATCAGTTTTTGAAGGTTTTTGATTAGTGACTTATTCGTTTTTATTTCCTGGCAATAAAAACTTACTGACTTATTCGGTTTTATTTTCTTGGAATTTGTATCTCTAAACTGTAGATAAAGGAGTTTCAGCTTGGAGAGCAGAATGCTCTTTTGCCTGTACAGAGCGTCAATCGTTGAGTTACACCTTTTGGTCACGGCAATTCAAGGTGTTCACTCAATGGCGGGCTTTCCATTTCATGATAACGTCAAAATATATTGTCTTCATTAATATAAATTGATATATATATATATATTTTTTTTTTTTTTTTTTTTTTTTTTTTTTTTTTTTATTGGCCTGTAGGAACCCGGAAGTTCATGACCTCACCGACTCGGCTTCGCCATCCTTCCCTGTCCTGGGCACTCTCCTTCCACGCTTGACCATTCGATCCGATCTCCTCAAGGTCAAACCTAACATTGTCCTCCCATCTCCGTCGCGGCCGTCCTACCGGTCTCTTTCCCGTTGGTCTACCGTCAAGAATTCTATGCACGGTCCTATCGTTCCCCATTCGAATATAAATTGATATACAATTATTAAAATACTTTGCACTTCAGCTTCTATGAACAGACAAAGTGTTCAACGAAATTTTTTTAATATTGATAATTTTGCATTTCCGCAATTGTGACGATATGCTGTGTTGAATAAATCTTGAATTGGCCTTGCATTACCGTTCCTGGATCATTCTAATTGAAATTATATCATAGTTCCTCTATCAGATATAAGTTGATGCCTGTTTTGTTAAGAAACTTTAATAGGGGTCATCATAATTATACTTGGCGCACGCATATTTTTAGTTAGCATATGTTTCTCTTAAGTCGAACGAACTGCAGAGCTTGATATGTGTTTCTTTTTATCGGATATATGGCCGCTTCGATCGACATAGTCAGGACTTTGCGATATATGTACATCACAAGTATGTGGTATTGTTGCGGTAGGTTAATAAATTTATTTATTAAATTTATTATTCGTTGTGGCAAGTTCTTTAATCTGAAATTGGTTTTTGTATAATTCACGCGGGTTATGGTATTTTTCGGCATTTTATTATTATCATTTTTTTTTTTAATTAACAATTAAGTAAAGTTCGTCTATACAACATGTGCGCTCCAAGGAGTGGGCCATCATGCCGATGTTATGTAGCGTCACATGGGGGGCAGGGAAAAATTGGCAAAAAAAAACGTTACGTGGATTATATCTTGAAGTTTGTTTTCCATTTGACGGATGGCGCTGCTTTGCGAAACGTCATTCATATGTAGAATTGTGTGTCTTATCTCTGAGGGCTTTGAATTTCGACTAACAAATGTTATCGGCCGTTGAATAACCAAGATACATAAGTTGAAGATTCAATTCTATGTTGTGCGGGGATTACTTTCATGTCTTTTTCATTTTTCCTGAATTTGAAGTTAATTTACTTTATAAATTGGAGTAGAAACCTACTGAAATCAAAGGAAACCCTTGGCGGAATCCAGCTCAATAAATAAAGATAAGTAATCTAAAAAAAAAAATTATATATTTAAAACACTTCTGGTTTTACTTCAACGCACTTATGGCTCCAGGCAATTATCTGTGAGATATAACTAAACTTGAAAACAAATCATTCTTCACAATATACTAGACGAGTTGAGAAGTCAACTCAAAGTAAAGGAGATGTTTCCATTGAGAATTTATTCGGCAACCGTTATATTTGATTTAAGAGCTTCAATTGCAAGGCAAACGCTTGCATACCTGTCCCACGGAATACAAAATAATTTATCTACATGGGTGTGCACATCCGCACACACACGCGTACCCTGATGGAGTCAGCCAGACCACAAATAAGGTTAAGCGCTCATTCTCTCCAACACAAATGCAGCATTTGATTCGTCATTAATGAAGCTCATAGATATTTCGTCTCATTTTCGCCTGGAAGGCATATAAACATCGATGTTGTGTGTTGGGGATGCAATTTGTTGGGGCTCTCATGAGTTGGTTGACCTGAAGCTGTTATTTTTTGGGAATGTGGATACCATACATGCGCCTGTGGCTGTGATGTGGTATTCTAAAACACGATAGACTTGTAAATTCGCGAGGGTCGGGAAACAAAAACGAAATCAATCTCAATGTGTTGTCAGTAATGAGTTAGACGGGCTGTCCACAGGCCTTGCTTTCGAATTTGTTGCTTACAATTACAGTCATTAAATCTGGTTATTTTATTCGAAAGCTCGTCTTAGAGATGTGTGATGCTTTTGTAGTTTAATTACAAGCAATAAGGAAATATGAAAACCCTAAATAAGGATGCTTGGGGCGTGAGGTTTGTTTAGTTGACAGCATGATCAGCAGAAATAGGTTTGATAAGCAAACTGCAATCATGAGTATTCAGTTTGATTTGCAACGGAATATGGAAAAAATAAATTTTAATCTGCATGCTTTCTTCTTTTTTGCACATTTTCTTATCTCGTTAATTTTGCTATTTAGAGAAAACAATCACTTTCCATCGTCTTCGTTTTGGCTTTTCTCTTTTTGAACTTTACTTCTTTTTATTGTTTTGTTTTATTCGTTTATGTGTATGTCAGAAATTTAATAATCATTTGTATAACATAAAAATTGAAGGATACAAAATAAAATTCTTATGAAATAAATACAGTAGAGTAAAAAAATAAATAAAAGTAAAATACATTTTTAAAAAAGGCGGTTGTTTAGGTACGTGAGGGAAACCCCTTATAATGGGAGAAAGACTAAAACCTTCTTATTTTTACATCTCAAAAACTAAGGAAATGCGTCAGTGAAATTTCAGGTAATTCCGTGAAGGTTTATCATCATCATCATCGGCACTACAACCGGAATCCGGTCTTGGCCTTATTTAGCAAATCTTCGGCTTGTTAAATTTTCCATAATAATTTATTTTTACGGGCAACGTTATTATCGTTACCAATGTGAAGGTTTATCATCAACCCGATAAATGGTAAAAGACTATATATACCAATGGTGAGTATTTCGATTATAAATCTTTGTATAAGCATCTTTTCAAATAAAGTTGAATATGATAAGCAAAGTCGAGTTTCAACTTGACCACTTATTAGCGGCATAGCCCTTAATTCCTTCCAATATTTCGGCAGATGCCAGTGATGATTATTACTATCGTTTTTGTTTTAATTTTTTTTGATGTTGTGTTCTTCATTGTGGGTACATGTGAGTAATCTAATGAAGAACTAGGAAATAACTAACTAGCCTCTCCCCCAAAAAAGTCAGAGGCATTTATATGTGTCGCTATATGCCACACAAGCGGGGATGGGAGCGTACAGGGCAAACTCATCGATTGCTTTCAACCCGGCGAAGAACAGGACGATCCTTGTCCCTGTTCAATCCCTGTTCAAAACATGCAGTCTCCACGTGACACCCTTGGCCTGTGAAGGCAAAATAGAAAATGCGGAACATGTACTCACAGAGTGCGTGAGATTCGAGAACACACGAACGGTTTTGGAGAGACACACAAGACGGACAGTTACTCCGGCTGGAGTAATAGAATACATGCTTAGTTCAAAACAGGCATGGTCCGTAACCAATGGTATTCTCGGTGAAATGATGCAGCAGTTGCGACGTGACGAGCGGAGTAACAGGTAAACTCCGTCCCGCCCCGCGATGGAATATCTAAAAGAAAGTTCCGCGGGGATCAACGGGAATATGAGCATGGCGAGAGGTGGTTTTAGTCGGTAAAAACCCGGTATGCCCCTGGATCGGTATAGAGGTATCTTTTGAAGATTTCCAACTTCCTAACGAAATCAAAAAAAAAAAAAAACCCTGGATAGTGAACCAATGCATGCAGCGACATCCTGAGCTACTAACCATGCCCGTAAAAATGAATTATTATGGCAAATTTAACAAGCCTCGGATATGGACCGGATACACGACGACGACCATGGAAACGAAAATGGCTAAACGATTTGAGAATTTGCTCATGGGATGTCCGCTCACTATACAGAGCTCGAGCTGCACAGCAGCTAGCCGATGCCCTGTTCGAATATAAGGCTGACATAACAGCATTACAAGAAATAAGATGGACGGGGAGTGACGTTATTCAAAGAAACGAGTACGAGATTTATTACAGCTGTCATGGAAAACACCATGTGCTCGGGGTAGGCTTTCTAGTCAGCCAAAAACTGAAGCCTGCCATTATTGGCATTAATGCAATAAACGAAAGGCTATGCACTTTTCGCGTCCGAAGCAAGTTTAAGAACATAAGCCCCATTAACGTGCACGCACCTACAGAAGAGTCCCCTGACGACGAAAAAAAAAAAGAATTCTGCGAGAACGTCGAACGGGCCCCCAATGCCTGCCCAAGATACGATGTGAAAATCGTTCTTATTGATTTGAATGCGAAAATAGGTCAGGACACGGTTTTTAGGCATTACGCAGGTTCCCATAGTTTGCATGAGAACACTAATGACAATGGACTACGAGTCATCGAACTGGCAGCATCAAAGAACTTGGTCGTTGCGAGTACCAGGTTTCCGCGTAAAGATATTGACAAAGCCACCTGGGTATCACCTAATGGAGTCACTCACAACCAAACTGACTTCGTGTTGATAGATCGCCGCCACTCATCGAGCCTGATGACGGTACGAACGTACCGAGGTGCCAACGGCGACTCGGGTCACTATCTTGTTGGTATATGTCGGAGAGCGGATTGCCTTACGGAGACGTATTGCACCCGAGGATCAGGTTCGTATCAACACGACTGCCTTACGCAATGAGAACACCAGTAACACATTTGGTCATACGTTAAGACTCACTACCGAAGAGCTCGATG
The DNA here is from genome assembly GCA_963931805.1 of Microdon myrmicae. NCBI lineage: Eukaryota > Metazoa > Arthropoda > Insecta > Diptera > Syrphidae > Microdon > Microdon myrmicae. Next base: position 88,180,842 of record OZ007497.1, read on the forward strand.
GAGGGGGAGTAAGTCCTGGGGCCACAATGCCGGGCGTAGAAAAGAAATGGACACACCTTAAGAATACTGTCATTAATACTGCCAACTATCTTAGGGAGTAATCGTAGAGATCGGACCAACTGGTTTGATGATGAGTGCAAAGTAGCGACTGAACGTAAGAATACTGCATACCGGGCAATGTAGCAGACTCATAGGACGCGGGTACGCGAGGTGAATACAAAGAGCTCAGAATATCTGAAAAAAAGACTCCACAGACAAGACACAAGTGCCTGGGAGAAAAAAAAAAACTTGCCTGTGAAACAGAGAAAAGTAGAGAGCGATAGATCCGCACCAGGCGCGAAAGTTCTACCAAATAATCCGCATTATGACGAGGTACACACCACGCTGCACTTACTGCAAGGATAAAGAGGGTAATCTGATCACCGATCCTGAAGGCATTCAGGAGCGATGGGAAGTACACTTCAATGAATTGCGAAATGGTCAGCTCACAGAAGAATTGGAGGCTCCACCAATGCAATTTCAGGACCAAATGCTGCCGTCAACAAGCATTGAAGACACCGTAAAACCCATAAGACAGCTTAAATTAAATAAAGCCCCGGAGTTGTTGACATACCAGCTGAGCTGATCAGACAAGGAGGGACAGCTTTACATCAAGCAGTTCATGAGCTCGTGGTGCACGTATGGGATCAAGAGGAGATGGCGGAAGATTTGCGTCGTGGAATAATTTGCCCCATACATAAGAAGGGAGATATCACACTGCACAGCAATTATAGGGGGATAACATTGCTGAGTACCGCCTATAAGATACTCTCCTCAACCAACACTATTTCTGCCTGATGTTTACTGGTACTAACAGGTAACAAAACATTTAGTTTCGCTGGCACTAGTACGCCAATTTCTTCATTTTCGAATGAGTGGTCGACTACCACATGAACATCGCATCAGCTGAGATGCAATCAGGTCGACTTCCTGAATCCAGATCTGAACAAAATCCATCAATTGAGAAAGGCGATTTCAGTGAAACGAAGACACTATACAAAACCTTTACGTCAGTGCTAGGGCTTATGATTAACTGCATGGTCATTGAATCTAAGGAAAGCATACATTTTATTTCATATACTCCGCGCTATGGTCAGTGAAAATGTTTCGTAGACTGCACATGTTTCGAACATTGTCAGATCCATCTCCAGAAGGGGACAAGAACTTCTCCGAGGGCACGATTTAGGCGCCTTATGGAGATTACACAAGAACCGAAATTAAAACGAAATTGTTTAAGACCGTTGTATGTTATAAAAAAAATTCCAATATATATGTATATATTGTGACGAATATGACAATCAGTACTAGAATATTCTAGAAAGTCCGAAACAAAGTACTAGAGTATTTTAGAAAGTACTGGAAAACTGGAGACTACGAACAGTAGAAAATTCGAGGCTATGGAACGGGCGGAAACGAAACGCCGAATCAGAATGAGGAAAAACGGTATAAATACGTCGCACGCAGATCAGGAGTGAAGTAAACAGAGTAAGCAAGCAGTCAAAGATGCGATAAGTACGGAAGCGATAAGTCAAGAAATCGTTAAGTGTACGGTAAAAGTGTCGGTTGTTATTAACAGACTAATAAAGTGTTACATTAATTCAAAATCGATTTAATGGATCTTATTTATTAAAACTAATTAATCCAGCAAACCCTGGGCTCGCTACAATTTGGTGTCAGAAGTGGGATTAATTATTGGTGAAGTGAATAAGTCTGTGAAAGTGTGTTGTGACGATGTCAGATCGACATTTGGAGGATCTTCGCGTTCCTGAGTTGAAGAAGAAACTTCAGGCGCGGAGTCTGGATAGCAGAGGACAGAAGCAAATTCTTCGACAGCGTCTGCAAGCAGCAATGGAGGAAGAGGGTATTGATGTCGACACATATGTTTTTACGATTGGGCCAGACTGTCTGGATGGAGAAGAAACAGCGAGTCAATATGGTGCCAATGTAACGGAGAAGTGTTCGCCACAGTTGGACATTTCGGAGATGTTCACGATGATGATGACAAAATTGGACGCGCAAGCTACAGACATTAAGACAAAATTGGACGCCCAAGCTGCAAATGTTAATGCAAAGTTGGATGCCCAAAATGCAAAATTCGACGCACAAGCTGCAGATCTGACTGCAAAATTGGATGCCCAAACGCAGTGGATGAAATGTAATTTTCAATACTTTAAGGAAGAAATTCGAAACGAAGTAGAAAATCTGGATCTAAAAACCAAGCTGAATTTAAGAAAGTCACCGATGAAATAACGCGAATCAAAAAGAGACTTGAGTGTGTTGAGAGAAATAAGACATCGCCTAGCAATCAACATGACTACAAAGATACAAGGATGCAACCACCAACCTTCGATGGAACAGGACCCTTCTCCGTATTTATACGTCAGTTTGACGCCGCGGTCAATTATAGTAAGTGGTCGGATGAGCAAAAGTCAACATCACTAATCGTGTCACTCCGTGGGGCGGCTGCAGAATTGCTACAAACCATACCAGCAGAGAAGCAAACAGATTTCCAAGCGGTAAGAGACGGGGACATGCAGCAGGTCTACCGTATTCAACTGCGGAGCAGAACGCAGAAACCTGGAGAAAATCTTCAATAGTTGCAGACAGACATTGAGCGATTGGCAAACTTGTCTTATTCAAATATGACTAAGGAATTTCTGAACGAGGTAGCAATGGATGCATTCATAAATGCACTCCAAGATCGGGACTTGCAACAAGCCGTTCGTTTGGTAGGAAAGAAGACGACTAATGAAATACTGGCGTTCACATTGGCATGTGAATCTGCTAAACTGGCTACCAGGAGTACATATAAAGTCTGAGAAATGTCGGTCCAGGAATGTTCCTGCCAAAGAATCGGGCATGAACAACGGAGAACCCCGAGACCTGATATGAAGTGTTGGACATGACGCGAAGTCGGCCACATCTCTGTTGACTGTAGGGAACGTCGTCGAATGAATGAAACATCAATTGGGAACTGTTGTTCATGTGCTAGTCACAAGACAAGCCTTCAGCGTGATTCAGACCTGGACAGCACCACGACCGAATGCAAATCCTTGCATCAACAGATAATTGCTCTTAAGACCAGCCGAGAAAAGGTCACTGAGGAGAACAATCGCTTATCAACTGATTTAGCAGAGAGGCAAGCTGAAATGTTGACCCTAAAGCGTCGCCTTCAGGATTCGGAAGTAGAAATTGATCGTTTAAAACAAGAGGCGTACGACCTGCGAAATGTACGAATAGAAGTACTAGAGAGGTGGACGAGTGATGCTATACACGGAGCTCAACCTCAGTATGAACATATGTCGCTAATCCTGGAACACAAAGAAAAGAACGAGCGGCCAACTTGGAACAATATTTCCGACAAGAGTGGAACATTTAAAGCATATTGGGCACAATGGTGGAGTAGGGAATTCTAAAGCGTAAATGGGAAATCGCCGACGGAAAATCCCATCGAATGCAGATTCTAGTCCCACCATCAAAAGTGAAGGATGTACTAACAGAAATGCACGACGGGGCCTCTGGTGGACAAAATTACGATCTCGCTTCTACTGGTTTCATATGAGAGATGACGTAGAGTCTTGGTGTAGAAAGTGCACAACTTGCATTGCGACCAAAGAACCAACAGCAAAACCAAGGAGCGCTATGAAGCAGCACAACGTGGGTGCCCCTTTCGAGCGAATTGCGATTGATATCTCGGGACCATTTCCAAAAACTAACGACAACAACAAATACATGTTGGTCATCATGGATTACTTCAGCAAGTGGGTGGAAGTCCTTCCAATTCCAAACCAAGAAGCAACAACCGTCATTGAGCAGCTTATCAATAATTCGATCAGCAGATACGGAGTTCCCTATGAGCTTCATTCCGATCAAGGCCGAAACTTCGAATCACAGATATTTCAAGGCATCTGTGCGGCACTGGGCGTAAGGAAAACCAGGACCACGCCCTTTCATCCGCAGTCAGACGGAATGGTCGTAAGGTTCAACCGAACAATGAAAGAGCACTTATCGAAGGTCGTTAGTGATCACCAACGAGATTGGGACAGATATGTACAAACCTTTCTCATGAGTCGGGAACTTTGAATTTAATTTGTGAACGCACCCTTTCACTAATCATCGATCTGTTGCTGTTATTCAGTAAACTCAACATTTTCACCATGGTTAAGTACACGAACGAACAACGTCTACAAATTATAAAAATTTACTACCGAAATTTGGAGTCGGTGACCGCAACTTTAAGAGCTTAACTCCAATTTTCGGTCGTAATTCTCGCCCTAGTAGACAGGCAATAACAAGTTTAGTGCAAAAATTGGAGTCTACATATTCGTTGTGCGATGTTGCCGTTCCGACAACGGGTTGGTCGAAGTCTCGAAAATATCGCTGCCGTTCAGGCGTCCGTAGCAAACGATCTAAATCAGTCAATTCCACGGCGTTCTCAAGAATTGGGCATCCCCCAGAACACTTTATGGTGAATTTTGCGTAAGGATCTTGGTTTACACCCAAACAAAAGCAAGCTGACTCAAGAATTGAAGCGACGTACGTTCTCCGATTGGGCTCTGGAAAAGATGCGCCAAGATGATGAATTTCATCGCAAAATCATCTTCAGTGACAAAGCTCATTTTTGGCTCAATGGGTTCGTCAATAAGCAAAACATGTGATATAGGTCGGGTGAAAATCCACATGTGCTTCATTCATCACAACTTCATCCACAAAAAATAACTGTTTGGTGCGGTTTGCATGCCGGCGGCGTCATTGGGCCATATTTTTTCGTCGACGATAACGATCGTCACGTTACTGTGAACGGCCATCGTTATCGCGCCATGATTATCAATTATTTTTGGCCCGAATTGGAAGATAAGGACTTGGGCGACATGTGGTTTCAACAGGACGGCGCCACAAGCCACACAGCACACGATTTATTGAAGAGTAAGTTTGATGAGTGTGTTATCTCAAGAAATGGGCCAGTCAGTTGGCCGCCTCGTTCGTGCGATTTAACGCCTCTAGACTATTTTCTTTGGGGGTTCGTCAAATCATTGGTGCCAACAAGCCGACGACGTTGGAAGAGCTCAGAGCCAACATTGGACTCGAAATAGCGGCCGTTTTGGCCGAAATGTGTGGCCGAGTCATCGAAAATTGGGTCCAATGAATCGACCGCTGCAAACATGCCTGCGGTGGCCATATGAACGAAGTTGAGTTCCATTCATAAATGTTTTGTTTGTACTTCAAGCCGATAATAAAGTTTTTGAAATATCTCAAATGGTTTGCGTTTTATTTTTAAAAAAAGTTGTCAAGTCCCTGTTGGAAAACCCGATATTTGGACGAGAGATGCGATTACCAGCCGATCTGCGATTCGGGATACCTCCAGACGCCATAGATAAGACTGAAGACTACGTAGCCGAATGGAGAAATCGCCTCGATGAGATTCATCATTTGGTTCTAAAGCAAAATAAGGTATCAAGTGACAGGATGAAAGTGGTACATCGTGACCGACTGGCGACTTTTTGTTAACCCAGAAGACCAGTGAACTTAGTTCGGGACGAACTAATCTAGGCGGAGAGTAGTGTGACGAATATGACAATCAGTACTAGAATATTCTAGAAAGTCAGAAACAAAGTACTAGAATATTCTAGAAAGTAATGGAAAACTGGAGACTATGAGCAGTAGAAAATTCGAGGCTATGGAAAGGACGGAAACGAAACGCCGAATCAGAATGAGGAAAAACGGTATAAATACGTCGCACGCAGATCAGGAGTGAAGTAAGCGGAGTAAGCAAGCAGTCAAAGACGCGATAAGTACGAAAGCGATAAGTCAAGAAATCATTAAGTGTATGGGAAAAGTATCGGTTGTTATTAACGGACTAATAAAGTGTTACATTAATTCAAAATCGAATTAACGACTCTTATTTATTAAAAAAATATTTAATCCAGCGAACCCTAAGCTCGCTACAATATATATAAGATGAAATTTTGGTTACATATACTTGTACGAGGCCGATCTCATGCCAATCGGTGGTGGATTAGTGACGAAGAAAGGACTGTACCCCGAATATAGTATACATCTCAGGGGCAGAGTTTCCCTTTCCTATTTCCCATAGCTAATTTTTTTTTTAATTTATATTTCATTTATACGTTTTGTTTTTTAATTTTTGTTAGTCAAAAAAAAAATAATTAAAAAGTAGTTATAGAAAAATATATATTGCAAATATAGCTTAGTGTAAAAGAGGAATTCGATTATCGATTATCATATATTATAAAAAACAAAGTTATTGTACGCCGAAAGGCATAAACAAAAAACCAAAGTATGTATTATATAATTTAGAGTGCTTGGGAAGAGTCAGTAAGTTAATTTATTAACGATACTTATAAAATAGAATTTAACATTTAGTCTTAAGTAACATCTGTAATTTTATTGTAAATAAATGTAGATTTAAAACTAAAAGAAAGTCCTTTAAATACAATTATTAATAGTGCATACGAAAAGCAAACTACGGTACTGTCTATCTACGATGACTTTGATCTCTGTATCTAGAGCATACAATTCAGTTTCCGTGCCATCAAGTCCCCCACAGAAGGGGAGACTATTTCTTACATAAGAATTCAGCAAATGGAAGGATAATTTAAACTACTCGTAATAATCTCCATACCTATTGTACAGCGTCGAGGAGGATTCCTCGACGTGACAGCAAAATGTTGTTGGCGTTGTAGCCCAGCGATAAATTTGGCGTTGTAGTCCATCGAATCTCCAACAAAAATTAGTCGCCATGGACACATTTAAGAACACTGCCGCACTAGGCAGACATGAAAAAACAGGTTTTAAAAATACACACATTTTACATTTATTTAATTTGATTTAATAAGACATCGTAAAGGCACCGGTGCTGAAGGCACCGTAAAAACATGACATTCAACCTGAAGAAAAACCATACTGTCTACAAAAAACAGTAAAACAGCAACTGTGTGTAAACAGTAACATATAAAACGTCACATGAACAGACAATTTTGGTTTTGTCTATTCCGTAATAGGTGGCGTTCCATATGGTAGGTTTTTCCAACTGGTATACGCCGGTATGTATGTTGCGGAACTGCAACATCTTCCCGGGCCGCGACGATGGAGCCAGTAGGCCTCCTTAGTTGGTGTCACCACCTGGGGTCAGCGCCGTGGGAAGTGGCGGTTGGGTTTGGTTGAGCTCAGAGCCCTTAATGCTCGTATTGCTCATACACCGGTACGGTGAAACGGTAGGGTGGCAATAATGAATTATATTGACTAGAACTGACTATTAATTGAATTAATTTGTTATAAAATATACTTAGTTATTGTTTCAATTTCTAGTCAATTATCAGTGTTAGTGTGTGTGTGTGTGGTTGTTTATTATTGATAGTCTCCGACATGTTGTGGAGAAGTGCCTGAAAGGCGATATTTGCCGCATCAACTGCGGTAGCGATGTGATTTGTGTGTTTAATGTTAAATGTTGGTTGGATCGTACATCCCTGGTGTCATCGATGAACTTTTTGGACGTAGTCCTCTCCTTGGATCGTGGATCCCTCTGTGTCATCGATGACCTTCTTTGACGTAGTCCTCTCTTTGGATCGTGAATCCATTTGTAGAATTATATGTGTTGGACGTAGTCCCATGTCGGATCGTGGATCCATGAATGGTAATTGAGCGATGTAGTCGTCAATATGTTGAAGGTGATGGGTTGTAATTCCACCATCTTCTAAGTATGTCCAGCCTGTGCCGCTGCCAGACCTCTTAGGTATACCGCCAACTGCATAGAATCATCTGCGACTCGAATCCAAGTTGATTGCTCTGGCTGATGCTGTTGCAGTTGGGGATATGTCCCATCTACGTCGCTAAACCAATGCTCGGCGTTGGGCGAATTTCTTGATGGGAACTGAACCCTCTGTCGGCAGCGTTACCTTTGGTCGTATTTGATGAACTGATAGAATGATGGTGCTGGACATGGTGTCTGGTTTTAATGGTGTTGTGGTTGAACACCTTGTGACATATTCTGTTGAATTATACTGGCACTTGATTGAGCCAGAGAGGTTGCGCATCCAAGTTGCTATTTAGAAGATTACTCTGCTGATTATTAAAAGCTTACGTTCTATTGAGCCACATGATGAAATAATCCTAAAGCCAGGTACTTTCTTCTTTGACTGGTGGCTAGACCATGTGTTCACTGTTCGCCGTCCGTTGGTTGGATTTCCCGAAGGGTGCCGGCATCTTTCCTATTCTTCTCCTTTTATATTCCCTAATCTTGGCACCGAAAGCGTATCTTAGACACCGACTCCGTTGGAGTGGTGCCCCCGTGGCCGCAATGTGCAATGGGCGGTGTTAAGAGGGTGCCCCCAGAGCATTTCGTCCAGGCGGCGAAAGGCGAAGAACCCCAAACACGTGACAGCGATGTGCCTGAGTGGCGAGAAGCGACAAATTCAAGATGCTCGAACGATGAGTCCAGGTGACGAGAAGCGGTGCACTCTAAACGGTGACAGCTTTCCGTTGACTTGATTTTCTGACGGCTGCCGGCATCTTTCCTGTTCCTCGTTTTCTTTGTTTCTTCATCTTATTTCCGAAAGCTTGTCTTCGACACCGACTCCGTTGGAGTGGTGCCCCCGTGGCAGCTATGTGCAATGGGCGGTATTAAGAGGGTGCCCCCAGAGCATTTCGTCCAGGCGGCGAAAGCGAAGAACCCCAGACACTTAACAGCGGCGAGAAGCGACAAATCCTGGATGCGTAAACGATGCGCCCAGGTTTCGAGAAGCGGTACCCGGGAACGGAAGTGGATGCGGCGGTGAAATCGCAATTCTCTGAGTTCTTGGTTTATTTCATCTGCAATTCGATTTTTGGGTTGATACTTGCAGGTATAGGACCGGATGTGCCTTCGTTGACAAAATCTTTCTTTGGTATTGACCGCTTATTTTACTGTGACAGCTTCAGCTTTGTTGTTGAACTTGATTTTAAGCTTAAGCTTCTTCTCGACTGTTCTGCCCGATAGGCATCGTCCTCTTCTTGAGGTTCTTTCATTGTACACGGGGCTTATCGAATTCTCTAGCGTAGGCCGTGAAAAGTACCTACAACATCGTATAAGAGGAGCCGAATGATGTTCTCAACCTGGTACTGGGAACGATTAGAATGTTCCTTGATTTACCTGCTGTGAATTCTGCAGAAGTTAGATAAATGAAAACAACCTTGGATGTTCAAGACAATGGACTGTAATTTGGCTTTGTTTAATAAGAGTAATTTGTGGACTGTAAATTATATTTGGTAGAATTAATAGCTTTGTTTATTAATGATGAAATCAATATTTTTATTCCGGTTATTGCTCGACCTATGTGTTAAAGTTGGAATGTAAGTTGGGTTATCTTGGAGTTTGTAAAATGGGACAAATAGAAAGTATTCCTTAATTTATTTTATTTTCCGCCGATTACAAACAAACCTGTTATTCCAATAAAAGTAGAAGTTAGGTCATTCTTCACAAGATTAATGAACCACGCAACCAGTACGGGCTCGTAGATGTCTGCCCGATGTGAAACTCTGGAAATAGATATGTGGTAAGCATATTCTACTTGACCATACGTCTTCGTTTTTCAGAAGCATATTTGCCAGAGTTCCAATTATATAAAGTGCTCTATCCCTTTGATTATCATCAGCGCTTGGTGATGTAATAACCGCATCAGTTTCCCATTGTTTTCGGTAGAATTCTTTTCTGCGTTCTACCTGATGTTGAGATATTTGTGCTACAGGACCTGGACAATTCAAATCTGCAAAAAATGTCAAATGTTGAAATTGACTGAATACATTCCTGTGGGTAGCTTTCCTAGAGGTCCTGGTCAGATTCTGTGAAGGAAGTTATTAGAAATATAACATCTTCAATATTGCAACCATGTGACGTTTAATTAACTTCTAGGAATAGACATGAACCACCGCATTTTTTTTTAAGTACATTGAAAATGTGTTAAGACTCGCTGTGACAAAGCTCCGTGCTTACGAGTTTGGTCGAAATCCTTGAGTGAAATCGAGAACAACTAACGTGAACGCAAGAAGATACCACTTCGCAAATCTCCGATAATTATTATCAACGGTTTCCGTATCTTCCAAATATGCGTACGATTATGTCAGGATCATGCACAATTGCATCCACAATATTGCTCCGAATCACTGCACAGCACTGTTCATTAATTGTTGTTATCAGGTTCCAATTGAATAGCTTTGTATAAGCGTCTATGGCTTCATCGTACTTTCCTGTAGTGAGATCTTTCCTGTAGATACATCTCCTATTCGGCCATATTCTTTGCCGTAATTTGGATTGTGGAACAATGCAGAGTTGCAGTCTTTAATCGCACGATCATTTTCTGTTACACGGATATATGCTGCAGCTCGATTACAGTAGAATATTGGGTTTTTCGGATTGAAACTGATGGCCCGGTTGATTAAAGTACCACTTCTTGATATTTGCATTCCTTCATCAAGCGGTTGCCTTCATTCTTAGTCTGTTCGGCTGTTTCAAGGGATTGCGGATTGCGTTCGATAAACATTGATTGACACTTCGAATATATCTAACTTTGCGGCCTTGTTTGTAATTGCCGTTATTAATTCCAAATCAATGTCTTCACTCAGTTCACTTAGAAACCAGAACAGTCTCGAACGAATATCACTCCAATATTATTAATGTTTATTAAAGGGAATGACAATTGCTACCCGGTGGTAGAATGTCGATGAAATTGAACACTTCGATGAACACACCACACAACACTTTGTAGTTAAGATCCATTCGGATCGCTAAATTAAGTTATATGTCAAATTATAAATTCAATTGCCACCTACCTTGGTTACTGGAGCGTTGCTCACGTTGATCACAGGTTGTTGGCGGAGTTCCCTCGTTGAGGATGTTGACGGACGTAATCCAATGTACGTAATCCAATTTTGTGGCACCGACTTCTTGCACGGATGTTGGACATCCGGCTCCGAAGGACCATATGTACAGCGTCGAGGAGGATTCCTCGACGTGACAGCAAAATGTTGTTGGCGTTGTAGCCCAGCGATAAATTTGGCGTTGTAGTCCATCGAATCTCCAACAAAAATTAGTCGCCATGGACACATTTAAGAACACTGCCGCACTAGGCAGACATGAAAAAACAGGTTTTAAAAATACACACATTTTACATTTATTTAATTTGATTTAATAAGACATCGTAAAGGCACCGGTGCTGAAGGCACCGTAAAAACATGACATTCAACCTGAAGAAAAACCATACTGTCTACAAAAAACAGTAAAACAGCAACTGTGTGTAAACAGTAACATATAAAACGTCACATGAACAGACAATTTTGGTTTTGTCTATTCCGTAATAGGTGGCGTTCCATATGGTAGGTTTTTCCAACTGGTATACGCCGGTATGTATGTTGCGGAACTGCAACACCTATTCAGGATAATGGGACATCTTCTAGTAGCAATGATGAAAGTACGGCAACACGAGCAATACAATCTGCCTTAAAATAATTTATTTTTACACAAAGCCCAAGAAACTTCTTCAGGCGAATGCCTAAATGAAAGGAGGAATCCATTCAGAATGAAATCCTATTCAAATCAGCTTTCCTTACTTTCCTGTCCTTTGGTAAACACAAATTATTGGATCCGAGTTTGTTCCCAAGAGATAAAAAAATCACAAATTCTCAAGTATCTAGAATTTTACTTAGCAAGCGGAATTGAAGTCAAGTTCACAGTTCATTTACGCGGAGCTGTGCCCCAAATTCCCAACAGAAGACAATTGTAATCGTTTTCTTTTCTCTGGGATACGTAATTACCTGCTCATGGTTGTACAAGATCTGCATTTTAATCACTTTTACGATTATTTTTTTTCTTTTGTTTTTCTTTTATATATCTTTTGTTTTTTTGTTGTTGTTTATTTTAATTTCTTAAGCAAGACAGGCGTTCAGGAGAGACAGTAGGAATGAATGATGATATCAGGAATTTTTATTTTTATGGAATTAAGGGTCAATGTTGAAGTGTGAGTACCCCTTGCTGAGGACGTTTTTATTTGTTGTCAGCTTAATTTATATTTCCATTAAGTCAGCAGTTATCTCTTTGAGTTTGTGCAGGGGATTTACATAATTTTTATGGCAGCGATTTGGGCGTTTTTATTCTGGATTTACGTCATAAATTAAAAATGTCATTGTTTTGTTTTACAAAAGGCTATTTGAAAAATACCCAACTAACAATATTTGGGAACCTTCATTAATAATTCTGTATTGCGCTTTTCGATATCATAGTTCATCGCAAGATTGTTCCTGACCGCTCTTCGTTAATTGGTCGAATGTGTGTTGATGTAGATCATTAACTTAGCTTCATTAATGTAAATTAATTCACAAATAATTATCAGACAATAAAAAAAAATCATTGCTTTGAGCTGTCGGGGAATATAAACAATTTTCATTTGTTGTTAGTAATTTAATTCTTGATTTTTATGGCGCCTAAATCACTGATTGAAGGACTGTGTAAAATACAATACTGTCCATTCCATATGTTTCAAAGATGTGTCATGCTATAGTTTTGATTAGTCGGTTTAGGTCGTAGGCAAGAAATTTTTTGTGCTCCTATGCAAATCATCTTCGCTTGGGATATATTTTAAAGGAAAGGCCGAACATATATTAACCCAAAATATGTTATTCTTTCTACAACGCTTAGAAGTAAGAAAAAAACCATTAACAGATCCCACAATTCTACAACTGATAAGCAGTCCTCATGCTATAGTAATAACTGGACGTTCTACTCCTCGTAAGAGATAGGTATTCATTACAGCTGACGCGTAACAAACCTTAGTCCGATGAATGCACCATGTGCGGTTGCACTTTGAGTGTAAGACGATATTATTCAAAACCTCTCATATAATTGGACACTTAGAAATAAATCGAAACACAAAACTTTGCGGTTACTAACAAACACACCAGACGGCAAGATTCTGTTGATGCTTTAAAGCCAACTCGTCATACTTTAAATTAAATGGAATACGACCGTCTTTGTTGATGGTTTGACACGAATTTTTAGTACTTTAAAAAACCACCCAACCGGCAATCATTTTTTATTAAAAAAAAAAACACGATCGTCTTTGATAACGGTTTATAATAGACTATAATAGAGTGTAGGGGGATGGGAGCGAACATAAGGGGCAAAGTCACTGATTGCTTTCAACCCGGCGAAGGCCCGGACGATCCTTGTCTGTTCAATTCAAGTTGACATGCAGTCTCCACGTGACACCCCCGGATAGCTACTTTGCACCCGCCAAGTAGTGAACCAATGCATGCAGCGACATCCTAAGAAAGGTTGGCGCAAGGCTAATAACCTTGCCCGTAAAAATGAATTATTATGGCAAATTTAACAAGCCTCGGATATGGACCGTATACACGACTGTAGTGATCCTAAATCACCACTCTCACCCAACTACCTATAATCCCAATCCAATTCCCATAGTGAATCATATGAGCGACAAGTTAAACCAAAAGTTAATTTATCGCACATTGATTCAATTTCCAAGTACCTTACATCCCAATCCAATTGAATCATATGCACGATAAATTTAAACGAAAGTCCATTTGTCGTGCATTGATTTAATTCCCTGTAACAATTGAAATTATGAAATGCCTATTTCTAAAGGCATTGCATGATTTCTCCTTCTGGGAATTTATTCAAGTAAATTCCTATACACTTCCCAGAATCCTATTCCCATTGAAGCACAGAAAATCTTGTTTGTGCTTCTTGGAATTTTTAAATAAAATTTTAACAAAACTCTGTTGCCACAGAGTATAAAAGGGCGGCACATTTTGGATTCGGGATCAGTCGGAATTCAGAGGCCACTGGCACGGCCAAAAGTAAAATTAAAAGACAAATTAATAAATAAATAAAATAAATTAAAACAAAAGCAAATTGCCTATTAATTTGACCATCCTGCCATTAAAGACAAGCCGATCAGATCGACACCGTCTCCCCCAATCCGGGTAAGAAAAAGGTAACAAATCATATTATAACCCTCCACGACGACGACCACGGAAACGAAAATGGAAAGTCCGCTCACTATACAGATCTCGAGCTCCACAGCAGCTAGTCGATGCCCTGTCCGAATATAAGGCTGACATAACAGCATTACAAGAAATAAAATGGATGGGGAGTGAAGTTATTCAAAGAAACGAGTATGACGTTTATTACAGCTGTCATGCGACACACCATATGCTCGGGGTAGGCTTTCTAGTCAGCCAAAAACTGAAGCCTGCCATCATCGGCTTTAATGTAATAAATGAAAGGCTATCCGCTCATCGCGTGCGAGGTAAGTTTAAGAACATAGCCTCATAAACGTTCACGGACCTACAGAGGAGTCCCCTGACGACGAAAAAGAAGAATTCTACGAGAAAGTCGAACGTGCGCTCAATGCCTGCTCAAGATACCATGCGAAAATCGTTCTTGGTGATTTGAATGCGAAAATAGGCCGGCAGCCGGTTTTCAGGCACTACCCAGGTTTCCATAGTTTGCATGAGAACACTAATGACAATGGACTACGAGTCATCGAACTGGCAGCATCAAAGAACTTGGTCGTTGCGCGTACCGGATTTCCGCGTAAAGATATGCACAAAGCCACCTGGGTATCACCAGATTAAATCAAATAAAGCCCCCGGAGCTGTTGGCATGCCAGCTGAGCTGATCAAACAAGGAGGGACAACGTTACAGCATGCAATTTATGAGATCGTGGTGCACGTATGAGAGCAAAAGAAGATGCCGGAAGATATCACAATGTGCAGCAACTATGTGGGTATAACATTGCTGAGTGCCGCCTATAAGATACTCTCCTCTATCCTACAAGTTCGGATAGCCTCATACGCTAAAGTCATCATTGGTCAATACCAGTGTAGCTTCATCCCAGGCAAATCAGCCATTGATCAGATATTCACCCTTATGCAGGCGATGGAAAAATGTCAGGAATTTAAGATTCCATTGTATCATCATTCTGGAGACTTTAAGGCTGCCTACGACAGCTTAGCCAGGGTAGAACTAAATAATGACATGAGAGAGTTCGGCATTCCAAACAAATTGATATGACTTTGTAAGTTGACCATGACCAACGTAACTAGTCAAGTAAAAGTAGCGGGATTGTTGTCCAAACCAATAAACATCTTTAATGGACTCCGGCAAGGGGACGGTCTGGCATGCCCCCTCTTTAACGTGGCGTTGGAGAAAGCAATCCGTGACACTAGCGTCACAACTAGAGGGACTATTATCACCAAGTCCAGCCAGATACTTGCCTACGCAGATGACATCGACATCATCGGTAAATCCGAATCGACAGTACAGGACTCCTTCACCCAGATCGAGCAGGCGGCACAAAAACTGGGACTGCACATTAATGAGGGAAAAACCAAGTACATGGTAGCAACTTCTGCGAAGAGAAGACCTAACGTTGGTCAAACTATCAGGGTAGTGGAGCATGAATTGGAACTAGTGCCTTCCTTTAACTACCTTAAGTCAATAGTATCAGCCGATAACAATATGGAAGAAGAAATACGCGAACGGCTGATCAAACCCAACAAAGCCGACTATGGTCTATCAAGGCTCTTTAATTCCCGAAATTTATCCAGAGCATCCAAGCTGCTACTATACAAGATCATGGTCTTACCAATACTCATGTATGGATCCAAGACCTGGGTCCTCAATAAAAGGCACTCTGAACTCTTAGCTGCGTTCGAGGGGAAGGTCTTAAGAAGAATTGTTGGCCTCGTATGTGGGGGAGGACGATTCCGAAGACGCTACAACCATGAGTTGTGTACGCGATCTACCTTGAAGCTAATGTTGTAAGAAAAATCAAGCTCGGTAGACTCCGGCGGGCGGGACACCTAGCTCGAATGAGCGAAGAGGAGCCTGCCCGGAAATTCCTTTGTGGCAGGATGTATGGAAGAAGACAGCGCGGCAGTCCTTGTCTGCGATGGAGGGATGGCGTAGACCAGGACGCCCAGAGCCTGGGTGTGCCAAACTGGATGACATCGGCTCGAAATCGGGACCGGTGGAGAGATCTGTTAAATAAGGCCTAGACTGGATCCCGATTGTAGTGCCGATGATGATGATAGCTGAATGAGATAGCATTTCACCGGTCAGCTGGACTTTGGGACCCTATCCACCAGTCAGTTATTGTGCCGAACTATTGTGCAGTTGAACCTAGGTTTGCACCATTAAACAAAAGGGAGAACGTCCATACAAACTCAGCGATTGAGGCGGCTGCGTCGGTCCGTATTTTCATTACACCGAGCACTATAGCATCATCATCATCGGCACTACAACCGGGAACCGGTCTTGGCCTTATTTAGCAAGTCCTGAGGCTTGTTAAATTTTCCATAATGATTTGTTTTTTCCGGACAAGGTCATTAGTCTTGCGCCAGAGGCTCCCCGACGAGCACTATAGCGCCCCCTACCAAAATTATCTCACTAAAACCCAAGCCCATTTAATCAATAATCTTAAAGTTTGTTTTCAGTTTGCCAATAATTAACGAAAATCTGTCCTCCGGAGCGTAATATCCTTCACCGACGACTTTTTTGTAGCTGACTTAGGCATTTTATGCGATAAAAGAATTCTCTGACCCTTTCGTAAAGGTTGGCGCAAGGCTAATAACCTTGCCCGGAATAACAAATTTTTATGGGCAATTTAACAAGTCTCCGATAGGAACCGGATCCCGGTGGAGAGACTTCCTAAATAAGGCCAAAACCGGATCCTGGCTGTAGTGTCGATGATGATGATGACCCTTTCGTAACCCGATCCCCCTATGTTTCTCTTGTCCGGTATCTGCTAGAATACGCTCTGACCAGCGTATATATATAGTATATAGTCCTAAATACACTTGAAGGAGGTAAATCTCATACTGACATTCTCTTCATATCCGGTCGAACGTACAAACCTCCTCCGCTATGTACAGTTTATTACCATTCTCCGCAACTTACGGAAACCTCGTTTTTTCTATATACCCGCCCATTACACCCCTTATAGCGAACCTGTCAACTGACTGTTACGGAATGCCAACGCTTATTCATATCTTTGATTTTAACTTCAGCACTTCCGTTTGAAAACTATGCCTTCCAATTAGTCCCTTCTAATTACCCTCAGCCACACACCACATACATCCTTTTACTAACCCTAAATTTTCTTGTTTTAACTCCGACCTAATCTTGCCTTGTTTTAAAAACCGTTCCCTCACATCGTTTATGGACGTCTTGGTTTAAGTTTAAGTTAAGTTAGGTTAAGTCTAGCTAAGTGTATTCGTAAGTTTTAGTGTAATTTCCTTGTACAGTTTGTACTAAACTCATGAATACACTGTGTCACTGAATTCAAATAGAGACATGAAAATCGAATTTACAGATTCGGATCAAGTGTAGAGTAAGAATTATTGATTCAATCTAGCTGCGACTTACAACCTTGCACTGGTGTCGTCAAGTAGTGTGGAACCAGTGTCATAATTTAAAAAATGTGTAGATCGTTTATCATCTTTTTACAGTAGAATCTGTCCCATAGTACACGGTGGGCCATTTAAACCTTAAGAGTTTGGCAACCCAGTAGCTTTCACATCTTTTTTCAGATCGGTTTAAGAGAAACAGTGTATACTCAAAAAGTGATTAGAATAAATTTACAAATTACTTCACAGCAGATATTTTTTAAACCACTACATCCCGAATGTTTAAATGGCTCACCCTAAATATTTTAACTGGTGGCCACATTACTAGTAAGACAAGCTGTTTTCTTACGTCTTTTTTATTGAAGGAGAGTTATCATTTTCGATTGGGTTCCATGACCGAACGCTATCAATAAAAACGTGGCTTTGTTGTAGAGATCAACTCGACCGCACAGTCATTTGACATTTATTGTCTTACGGTAAATAATGCCGAACGACTCAGCAAACGACATCGAACGTCAGCCATTACTTTTGTACTCCGCTCGACAACAGACTATTAGAAAATCTCAATTGAGGTTCTTACATTTTTCTTAAGAAATTTCAAAACCATCCGACAATGAAGCTCTTCAGAACTACCTAACCCTATCTACATTATCCAACCAAAGTCTCCGACTATTCTTCAAAATTTACCACGTCCAAACCGATGAGTAACGTCGACCGGTTTGGCAGCCGTGTTTTATGACCTCAACTAAACCTTATTGAAATTCTGAAGCGTGAAGACATTAAGACTCTTACCAAAGAAGGACCACGCAAATAAAGGCAGGAAGTGCAAAAGATGTACGGAATTCCAAAGTAATGATTAAAAATTTCGGTGGAAACGTCACATTGGAATTGCTAAAAGTGATTGTACCATCCTGGATGTGCCAACCGGGTCGTCGAAGGTAATGTTCTGTCTTACCGTACACAGGAAGTAAGTGATTTTAAAAATTGATAGAACAATAAGTCTTGACTTTTTTATTTCTTACAAGGTGTGCACTGAATGCTTTTCGATGCGACTGTTACAAAAGCTCCCATAAAAATATTCACGGTTGCACAGCCATATACTGCATGTTATTGTTGGTGGCTCGACTAGTTTTTGTTTATGACTTCAATGCAGGATGCCCTTTAAGTTCGAACAATAAATTTGCGATAAAAAATATCACGACTGGAAATTCCATTCGTACTTGTTCAAAGACAGTGACGGTCTCAGTCACATATCCCATTCAGTCTTTTGTATTATTATTATTACAAGATTGTTTAAGATAATACTAATAGCTGGAATGTATCGCCTTGCTGCTTCAATATATATTGTTTTATTATTTTTTTCTATACCATAACTATTGTATTATTGCAGTAAACCTTACAGTATGCTTTTTAGTAATATGTAATTAAATGTCACTTATACGGTGGGTTCCAAGGTGTATCAGCTCTTAAACATGCATTCTGTCAAAATATAACCCGAGTTGCGTCAATAAAGACAATACATGTCAAGCGATCATCAATATTTACTTTTTCCCTTTCAAAATAGGTTAAATTTGAAGAAGTCTATTTTTTCAAGGGGGGATGGGAGCGAACATACAGGATAAAGTCTCTGCTTCCAACCCAGCGAAGGCCAGGACGATCCTTGTCCCTGTTCAATCCAAGTTGACATCTCCACGTGACATCCCTGGATAGCTACTTTGGTACCCGCCAAGTAGCGAACCAAAGCATGCAGCGACATCCTGAGAAAGGTTGGCGCAAGGTTAATAATCTTGCGGGGGAAAACGAATTATTATGGAAAATTTAACAAGCCTCGGATATGGAGCGGATACACGACGACGACCACGGAAACGAAAATTGCTAAACGATTTGAGACTTTTCTACTGCGAGGGGATATTCAAATTCCCCCACATACCTAATGTAGTTTTCAGGTGATAGACTCCTACGAGGATTATCAGTAGATGGGTTGTTAGGGAACGACTTCTTGTCTAGGAATTCGGCACTCCGGAACAACAACACCCGAAGGTCAATATGTCCAGCTTTTTGCTGATTTAAATAGCTTAACTCAACTTGTCAATGAGCCTGTGGCGGTTTCTTGAAAACGCCACTACTTATCTCCTCGCCTATATTTCGGAAACATCACCAAGCCTACAAAAACCCTATACCACAAGTTCTTTGGCAGGTATAGCTGAGCAATTGCTTACCTGGAAAGTGGGCATATCAATTTTCCTTTCACTGCAATTACACGCAGACATTTCTACTTTTACGAGTTTTCCCCACAAGATGCATGCAAAGCATCTTCAAAAATTCCCTGAAAGAGAAATCTCATTCATGTAGTGCGGCGTTATTATACGGCGCCAACGATATTTATCCCAAGCATGACTTCCACCAATTGCACTATCTTCTTATTTAGGAGATACGGTCGATTCCCTGAGCAACCAATATAGCGTGAAATGTATTTGGGCGCACGTATTCCCTTTTTGATTCCGCCGCACACGTGCAGAGGATACTCTTTCTCTCCTTAGCCAGTTTAAACATCTCGGTCGCTTAGCTGAGCGACAGAAAACTTACAAAGATACGTCGGGCGGTATAATTGGTGCGAACCAGGGACAACACCGATGAAGCGCAACTAAAGATACGAGATCGTCGGAAATGCTATGTGCGTTGATCTAGGGAATAAACCTACAATGCCTTCCTAATGCCACATAGCGTACAATTGCAACCCTTTAGGTTGCGATCTAGTTTTCTGTTGTATCGACCGTCTGCGAACGGGCACTAGTAACCTAAAGAGCTGGGCGCAGTTGGATTAAATAAACACCACGTATGATCATTTGCCACAGGGGCCTGCAGGGGTTGCTCGCGTCCCGGAGTCGTATCTGTGTCCGCTTTTCCTGCTGGGGAATGCTCAGCATGGGCGACCGTGGTAATGGAATATGTGTGCGCCGCCTTGTATGGGTTGTTCGTCCAGGATCGTTGTCGCTGTGTCGTGTGGATCGGGGATGCTGGGAAGATTTTTCGTTCGTGCGAGATTATCGCACGAATGGGTAGAAAGTCAGTCGAATATTACCAACAGTCGGTGAACGAGCTCCTGAAGTTTTCGGTGTACTTAAAAATTGAATCAGTAGTTTTGTGGAAATTAAAATCTTTAAAGTCAAGTCAGTTCATTTTGGTCGTAATTAACACTGTACCTTGTAAAATTAAACTAGTGTACCATTTTGTAACTTTAATTCCTGTCCACAATAGAACTAAAATAGATCAGTGTAAAATTAAACTAGTGTTCCATTTTGTAACTTTAATTCCTGTCGACAATAGAACGAAAATAGATCAGTGTAAAATTAAACTAGTGTCCCAACAATAAAATAAGTTTGTAAACAGTTTATGTATGTAAAAGTGAACTCTGTACATTTTGACAAGGTTAAAACCTCATTAAATTTAATCCTGAACTTTACGATAGAAAATACGTTTGTAATCATTTTATTTATTTCTACCGGCACTTGAAAGCCAGCCCTTTAAGTTAACGTAATTTAAGTTATATCATTTGTGAAACAGTCACATGATCAATAAAGAACCATTGATTGCATTTTTAATTGGTGCAAAAAGGAATCGTATTATTGTGAGGAAATTTCGGAGCGTGCCGGTGAATAACAGCACTACGACGTTGTACGCGTTGCAATCCAAACCATTTGTTGGGAAACTGGTGAACCTGTGCCCTTGAGGCACCCTACCTAAGAGACGAGGTAACCACAAGCCAACACAGGTAACAGATATATATGGCCATTTCGCCAACACACTGGACCTGTTTCTCACCTCCCACCCAAACATATACACAAATCCTCTAAACCACTGCGGAAACTCTTCCATTTGTCTTATTCTACTGACCGTTTCCCAAATAGATGGAAGTCAGCGAACATTCAGCCAATCCCCAAAAAGGGTGACAAATCATCCCTTTCTTCTCTACCTCTATTCTCTCCAAGGTATTGGAATCTCTTATCAACCGTCAACTTTCGAAAAATCTGGAATCAAATGACCTCTTCAATGACCGCCAATATTGCTTCGTAGCAACAGGTCCACAGCAGATCTGATGGCGTACCTTACCGAAAAGTGGAGCCATTCCATCCACTACCTCGGTAAGGTAGTCGCATTGGATATTGCAAAAGCCTTCGACAGAGTTTGGCATCCAGCCCTTTTGTCAAAATTACATTCATATGGAGTGGACAATTCCCGGATCCAATGGATAAGAGACTATCTTTCTGACCGTTCAATCCAAGTGGTTCTTGATGGGGTCAAATCTGTCTCACATCAAATTAATGCAGGTGTTCCTCAGGGTTCGGTACTCTCACCCACTCTCTACCTCATCTTTATAAATGATCTCTTATCAATTACTCACAATCCAATTCACTCGTTTGCTGATGATAGCAGGTTAAGTTTCTCATACTCAAATGAACACTCCCGTCCAAGCTCTTCGAACGTCACTACCAACCAGTAACTTATGCTTGATGCATTGAATTCAGACCTCAACAAGATATATCAGTGGGGATTATCTAACCGAGTAGAATTCAATGCGCTAAAAACTCAGTGCTGCCTCTTGTCGTCAAAGGTGAACCTCAAAGTAAATATACTGTCTATGAACGGCACTTGCATCGACGAAGCCAAGGAATTATCAATCCTCGCCACTCGAATTAATTCGACTCTTAATTGGAATGACCACATATTTGAAGCTGCGAAAAGTGCAGCCAAATGTATGGGATTCCTTAAGCAAAAGACACTTCACTCCATCCAACCTGGCCACTATTTACAAGGCGTATATTCGTCTAAAAATGGAGTTCAACTCCCATATTTGGTCAGGCGCATCCAAAACTGCACTACACGTGCTCGACAGGATGCAAAAACGAGCAGTGAAACTTATTGGGGACCCAGCCGTAAGTCGATCAATTCCGTCGTTAAAACACAGGCGCAACGTATCATGCCTATCTTTTTTCTATAGGTATTACCACGATCGTTGCTCAACTGAACTTGCTGAATGTGTCCCGCCCCTTCAGACATTTTCCCGCGATACCCGTCAATCTGTGAATGCGCATCAGTTCACGTTGAAAGTGAAGTTCGGGCGCACAAATACACATAGAGAGTCATTCTTTAGCCGAACGACACGAATGTGGAATGTTCTGCCTAATCATGTATTTCCTGGTCCGTCTGATGTCTAGACATGCAAGAGCAATACACATCGACACTTCCTTTCCTTATCCATTTCCTCTCCATCCGCTCGCACTGTGCTCTGACATTTAAGGGTACTTCAAAATCCCCTTTTGTGCGCGCGTTAGTGTAAAAAAAAAATAAAAAAAAAAAGACCGCGGTCGGTAGTAAACTGGAAACCCTACACACACGGGGGAAAGGCTGCGAAAACTTGTCCGACTCCAATTACACCAACCACCCAAGATAACATCCCACAAGCCTAGGAAGACTAACGAAGATGATGCATTGGTGGTACACTTAACGCTAAACCCTCCGGAGGAAGAAATTTGTCTGAACAGATCGGTAAGAATACCGCGACGTTCACGGTAGGGAAGGTAGAAAAAGAAGAAACGTCGTGACAACATCAGGCTGAAGCCCTACTACGAATAGAGGAGGCGAAAAGCAGACAAACCACGAAAAACGAAAGAAAGTTACGCCCCACAGCCGGTGCAGGGTTCAACGCTACATTCTATACTTTTGTAGCCGAGCTTCATTCCTCTTCTAAGAATAAAACTATCACTATTTGGGTGGGAAAGGTATTGTTACGGACCTCGTGTCCATGGCCTCGCCCAACAACTAATCCCCACGACTTTAATTTACCCTCTCTACCGGTAAGCTGGAAATGTCAAGTAGCTAATTTGCATAAACTACTTTATGCAAATTGTACTTGGCAGAAAAATAATAAATAAAGGCGTTGGCGCCGAATAAAAAGTAAAAACGTCAACGGCAAAAAATATTTTATTACACATAAGGCTAAAGAATTACAAGGCTAGAAACCTAATTTAATACAACAGGGGGAACAAGATTCTTCAACCCCTGCATCCAAAACAGCCGACTGATCGACCAAGTAGAAGTCCGACCATAAATACCAAGTAAGTCTCCTTGTTTACCATTTTCTAATTTGTAATTGTTATAAAAATTATATATATCAGTGGCGGCGAATATACAGGGCAAAGTCTCTTTCGCTTTCAACCCGGCGAAGGCCAGTACGATCCTTGTCCCTGTTCAATCCAAGTTGACACGCAGTTTCCACGTGACACCCCAGGATAGCTACTTTGGCACCCGCCAAGTAGTAAACCAATGCATGCAGCGACTTCCTAGGAAAGGTTGGCGCAAGGCAAGGAAAAACAAATTATTATGGACAATTTAACAAGTCTCGGATAAAGACCGGATACCGGTGGAGAGACTAGCTAAAAACTGGATCCCGGTTGTAGTGCCGATGATGATGATATTTTTCCAACACTCAATCCAATCATTCATACGTTTTTCATATGCATATCCCGAGACCTCCTTCAGTTTTATGTGTCGGAAACAGGGAATATCACAATGTGTCATATATACGATCCGTGAAAGTGTCCTCAGAATTCAATCGTTCTAACATGCCTTCACGACTATTGCGATGCTCCATTGGAAAAAAACATTTTTTTGGAACATGCTATGCCTCGGCGTGTAACATACAATACAAAGCATCAACTAAAATATGACAAAATGATTCGTGAGAAATGGATAGTTCTGGTGAAAGCCCCCCTGTAACTATAGTAACCATTTTCGAGCGCTATTTTCTTTACTAAATAACAGCCGATATAGGTCGTCTCGTATTATTACACTACAAACGCACACGCACAGTATAAGACGGCACAAGCACACACACCCATACCGACCAAAGCGCAGATTATCAGACGCCAAAGACGTGATCTGCGTTTACTACCGCACTCAAGACCCACCGGTCTTGCACGATTTCTTTCCCACCATCCCCCCATCCAAGTAGTTAGAGAACGCTTGAACTAACCCTGTCCACACTATCCTTAGATACCTCCTTCCCCCCTTTCTTTTTAGATATCTCGAGACCGAGCCCAACATCCTCACGGATGTGGGTGATTCTGGTTATGGCAAGATGACCAGAAGCCAGAGACAAGATGAAGGACACATTTGTCTTTGTGTCCCTAAAGTCGGCCTCTCGCCACCCAATTTTTTTTTTGATTCGTGATCATTTCGAATCAGGAGGCCGAGGCAACGGCTACAAAAAGTAATAAATAAAATAAACAACGAGAGCCCAAAAAAGATAAAAGGAAAAATATCGCCTTATCATTTTGGATACCCTGCCAGGAGACTTGGAGGGAAGCCACTCTACCGAGGTAAGCCGTAACCGCAATTAAAAAATGTAACCCTACAATTGTTTACTATGCTGTCGGCAGTTCAAATTCGAACCCTCTTCCTTTATGAATTTAAAATGGGACATAATGCGTCATTGGCAATGAAAAACATTAATGACGTATTTGAGGATGTAGCGGTAAACGAACGCACTATAAAACGTTGGTTTGGAAAGTTCGCGTTAGTTGATGACGATGTTTTAAGAGCAACGGTGGATGAAGACCCAACGAAATCGGTGGGGGACATTGCACAAAGCATGGGAGTATCCCCAATGACAATAAGTGAACACCATTCTCTCAGAGGAAAGGTAAAGAAACTCGATAAGTGGGTACCCCATGAACTAAACCAGTCCCAAAAACTACGGCGCCTGGAAATCTGCGCATACTTAGATTAAGAAACTAAACTGACCCGTTTTTGCACCAGATAGTCACCTGTGATGAGAGTGGATTCTGTATGATAACTGTAAAAGACCTGGGCAGTGGACATTGAAAGGAGCAATCCACTTTTCACTTCTACAACCAGGAGAAACGATAAACGCTATCAAATATTGTGAAGAAATCGGCATATTGCATGCCAAATTGGCTGAAAAGCAACCTGAGGTGGTCAATAGGCACGGCCCGATCCTTTTGCATGACAATGCTAGTAACGGTGCAAAAACTGTTGGTTGGGATTTGAAATTCTTCCGCATCCACTGTACTCTCCTGACATCTTCCCAACGGACTACCATCACTTCCACAATCTGGATCAATTTTGCTGGCAGAAGGTCTTCCGGAACCGAGCAGAGGTCATAAAAGTCTTTGAGGATTTAATTGCCCCAAAATGTAAGCACTTCTACGTAAAAAGGAATATTTGACCTTGAATCACCTTGGAAGAATGTTGTAGATCCCAACGGATCTTATTTTGATTGAATAAACGTTTACGAAAAAATAATATTAACTTTTAAATTTTTACTATAAGATCGGACATTTCATGTGGTAGAAGCAAATAATTGGAAATATACCATATTTACACATGATCAAATGTACGTAGCGCGATCTAGATGTACAAGTAGAACTGGGATAAAGATCCAGAGCCCTTTAGCCAAAAAAAAAAAAATTAAGTACTTTCCTGGTTTGTTTTTGTACCTTTTTTATCATCATCATTATCGGCACTACAACCGGGATCCGGTCTTGGCCTTATCTAGCAAGTCTCGAGGTTTGTTAAAGCTCCATAATAATTTATTTTTACCGGCAAGGTTGTGGGGGGCGATGTCGTGACGCCTGGGCGAGAGTTCTACTTCGTCCCCACAACCACTTAACACCGTTCCGCTGCTGATCGTTCTCCAAGAGCAAGCCAAAACTAACAAAACAAAACGCACTGTTCACCCGAAAGAAAAGAAAAGCAACAAGACTACTCAACACAGCGTCCGCAGAAAACAAGTTAAATGAAACACTAAAAATCTTTATAACATATTTAAAATTCTCTTTATTAATCCGTACGTTGACTATAATATTGTGCTGGCATCCAAGTACACATGGTGCAAGCGAGAAAAATTCGAATTAAGATTTATTTGTGAATTCACACGTTTCTTATTAATGCGCACTGTTTTATATTTAAACTCTTCGTCTTCGAACAACTATGTACAGCCACTTGTTTGTTACTTTATCCGCGACCCGTGTAATTTCGATAACAGGATTTAAGTTAAAAGTTTTTGCTTACATTCGACTTCGGTATATTTACGCTCCTCCGCCGCGAGACGGAGGGCGGGAGGCAGGTCGACCGGCTCGGTCTGGTAATGGGATGAGACTCAGCGATATTCGGCTCGTGCAGAGCCGACTCGCTAATGGGGTGAGTTTGGTGGTGTGGTGAAAAGGAAATGAAACTTCCTTTGACCAGTGACCAATGGAAGGCGATCTCTGGCACGCGGTGGTGTGCGTGTGTTCGTAATGAATAAATGCGTTTCGTAAAGAATAAATGAAACCTACAACGAGGGAAAAAGAACAAAGGAGAAGCGACCTAAGGCATCGTTCGGTAATGAGGGTCGGCTGAGTAAATAGCAGCCACTCATTAGATGCTAAAAGGGATTGCGATATTTTATACAATGGAGATCGTATATCGTATCTCTGCCGAATGGGAGAATCGGATTCTTTTGTTTGCATATGTTTATGATATTGAATCCAATCCGGCGGCTAAGAAGATTCAAACAAAGAAGTATGCCCGAGAGAAGTGCTTGCAGTTGAATCAATAGTTGCAAGTCTTCGGAAAGTAATTTAGATGGTTACACAATGACGGTTGTGTATACCATCTGTGTCAATTATGCATGGCATCTATGAAGGCGCCAGGATCGAACTCTAGTGTGAATATCTACACTAATTGGAAATTCGGTTCTTGGTCGCTAATACAGAGATGCATTGATACATGTATGAATGCCCTTGTAGGAAAAATTCTTTACAGGCATTTTCAGGTAATGCATTGAAAGCATTAATTATCCTTGGGAAGGAAATGTTTTTGTTGCGGGGAGATTGCCGTGTAGGTGTGGGAAGGCTGGAATTTGCCTGGCAACCGAAGGTACCGAATATGTTTTGGTTTTATGCTCCTGTATAATAGAAAGAATTCTTGTAGGGAAGAATTTGTATGCGAAGAGATGCATGAAAAGGTAAGAATTCTTTCACACGG
Organism: Microdon myrmicae; assembly: GCA_963931805.1. Classification (NCBI taxonomy): domain Eukaryota; kingdom Metazoa; phylum Arthropoda; class Insecta; order Diptera; family Syrphidae; genus Microdon; species Microdon myrmicae. The sequence goes on from OZ007497.1 coordinate 88,208,352, forward strand.
ACTTTTAGTTAAATATATTTGATCTATAATATTTGATGCGTGAAGCATTTACATGTGCTTAATACGATTGCATTATCAGGAATCTTATGCAGACTGCATTGTAGGGATGGGGCTTCTTTAGGTAAGTAGTCAGTGGGGTTTGGCGGAACCGCCACAAGGTTATTAGCCTTGCGCCACCTTTTTTATATAGACATTAATTAAGTGGAGCGAAGAGTTTACTTCAGAAATTTTTAAAGTTTGAGTTAAGATTATGAAAAATGGAATAAGAATGGGATTTTGGAAAAAAGACATTAGTCTGGGCTATGCAGGAGTGGGGCCTTACCTAAACATACCCTCAGATCTACTTGAGAGCATACAAAGGCGAGCGATTCGCCTGATCGGGGATATGGCGCTGCTGTCGGGACTATAGTCGCTATCGCAGCGAAGGCGCGTAGTCGACTCTGTCTGTTTTACACATATAATCACGGGTACTGTTCGTCGGAGATTCTCGGTATTGTTCCGCGCAATTCGGTTTATACGCGCTCCACAAGACAATCCGATGGTTCCCACCAATTTGTGGTTTATCCCCGATGGTGCGAACATCCCCGGATCAGAACTCATTCAGTTACAGAGCGGGAAACCTGTGAAACTCCCTTCCCACGTGAGTGTTTCGGGAGCGTTACAACCTGCAACTGTTCAGGAAGAATTGCAACGGTTATTTGATGGCATCTCGGGGCGCCGTGTAGGCACTATAGGTTGGCTTCTCTTGAGAGAAGTACATTATAAAAAAAAGGCAAAACCCTCGAAGATAACCATGTTGAGGAATAAATATGACTTTGCCCAAAAAACACTGGTTTTAATTAAAAATCGCGGAACTTTTCAGCCTATGTAGTAATTACACTCAAATAAAATATCTAAAGCTCCGTAAGCACAATCGCACTTATTCTCATGTTCTTTACAAAGGTGGTTAAAAGGATAGGTAAGCCTGTTATATAATTAACATTGGTTAATTATCACCTCCCATAAAACCCACCTAAAACTCTTACCAGTCCGTATCCATCCACTAAATCAAGCATCACATTCCAAGTAAATAGCAATATTCCCACCATACAATAGACACATTTAATAAATTGTATATCCCTAGAAATACATAATCCGCTGACTTAAAATTTTGTTGGCTACATGTTCGTTGCAATAGCATACAGGAACTGTAAATCTCCCATGGTTATGCGCAATTTCTTCAATGCCCACCTGAATAGACATTTGTGGAATTTGTACGATTGGCCCAAAATATTGGTTAACCATAAAAACAACAACACTTCCCCCAATTCAAAAAGTTTGCTTCGTTGGTTCGCCGTTTTTTCGGAACGAAGGAAACCCAAAATAAGGATTATGGATTGGTAAGAACACAAAAAAGGGGGGTCGACTCCACGTGGATAGGAAAAATTTGAAGCAGGTAGTCGATTTTCGTGTCAGGGGTTGAGAAAAAAAACCCCGAATGATGAATATCCACGGCGGAGGGTCGATTTAAAGAAGTACGTTTTGAAGATTACCAAGAAACGGGTCGGGTTTCGAGCGCGCGGTCAATAAAATTGTGTCTAATACATGTTCTGAAATTAACTAATGTTAATAACAATTAACTTCAATAAAATTGTGTCTAATGATTAATACATGTTCTGAAATTAACTAATGTTAATAACAATTAACTTCAATAAAATTGTGTCTAATGTTTAATACATGTTCTGAAATTAACTAATGATAATAACTGCTTTTGGATTATAAAAAATTAACTTCAATAAAATTGTCTCAGCTGTTTAATAAATGTTTTGAAATTATCATCATCATCATCATCGGCACTACAACCGGGAACCGGTCTTGGCCTTATTTAGCAAGTCCTGAGGCTTGTTAAATTTTCCATAATGATTTATTTTTGAAATTAACAAATGTTAATAATGGCTTTTCGAATTTCCGCGCAATACTTGGATTTGGAACATCATTCACAGGGAATTGGAAAAATGGAGAGCCACTGTTATTACAATTGAAATATATAAATAGACAAAAAATATATAACAAGCCCAAATATATTTATCTATTTCAATGAAATATTTTAAAACTTATCCCAGTAGTTTTTGATTACACTTAATTAATTTTTTAAAAAATTCCGATTTTTAAACTGATTTCTGTATTACACTTTTCAGGACACGGTTAAAGCTAATTAGAGTTTTATTTTTGTCTACCTACAATTCCATTTCCTCTGTCAGGTTTTGAATATATAATAAATTTCGAATCCTTACATAAAAATATTTGTGTCGCCCCTTTGCGGTAAATTTCTTCTCAAGAATGCGAGCAATAAAAAAAATAATGTTGGAATGCACTTTGATTCAAGTTTTGATAGCAGCGGATTATATTATACAAAAATATGAATTGGCTATCATGTTTTAACCGACGAATTCTATTCTCTGAAGTAATAAAGGAGAAATGAGGAAATTAAGAAGCGTATGCTTTCAAACAGAAATACATTAAAACGAATGTCTGCAACTATGGAGTGAAGACCTTCAGCTCGATTTATGGCACTCTTTGTGGAGCACATATCTCGGCTTTCAAGTTTAAATGTTGTACGGCTATCGGTGTGTGGGCGACAGGTATTTGTGGAGAACTATGAGTCTAGGGTCACCACAGTTGAGACAGCATTTCATTGGATTTATCCAATGTCTGTGTTTGAAATTTATCTTTACCTATGATCATCTAAGCCTTTGATTCTGGAACCCGTATTTTATGGCAAGCATTTCGAAATATTGTTACGATAGAATATTTGCGCTCGAACAATGGGGGACATTGTAATGTATACGATTACGTATAGGTATGGACTTATTTACAACGTCCCAGGATTTAAATTTAATGACTAAAGAATTTATTTTTATCGGTTTGTAAAGGGGGACAGATACAATAACAAGTATAACTGACATTTAGTCTAACTGAAAATGCTACGCTTTGTTAGTAGTTGAGAGAAACAATAGGCATAACGTTCGTATGAAACTATCTTTGCCAAAAGTACATTTGAAACACCGAAGTTAATGTACTTTATTCTAACTTTAGAAATCCTCCTACTCTTAAAAATAAACATCAATAAAAAATTCCTAGTGTTATTGTCACCGTATGGCCCTACAACTCTCTAGAATAGTTTGTTTTATTCGTGGACATTTTTCAATTGTGCATGTATGATGCTTTAACTCATGTTTTCATCGTGGGTACGGCCGTTATTTTGAACTCCTTGAAAATGTCCAATTTTGTTTCAGATAAATATCATTTGGTTTTAATTCCCTGTTTCAATATTAGGAAATCTGAGGTTGACACCTATCAAATGCGCCCAGACACTTATGGTGAGCCCATTATTAGTAAAATAACATGTAAGCGATTTCTGCATCGCATTGTGGCTGGGGATGAACATTTGGTGCCCGACAATAACCACAAACGCAGAAAATCGTTGAGGGTTCTCGATCATGCTTCCACATCGACGAGAAAGCGAATATTGATCAATGCGCATCGAAACATCATTTCCTTATTCCCGACCCTCAGAATTCAATTACTTTACGAAGTACTTTGTAAGAACATTAAGGTAAACATCAAGCAACACGATTGTGATACGTATAGTAGATGTAATGATATTGGATGTTTTAGGGGGCATTAAAACTAGATACGAACTTCTAACAATGTACGTACTTTTTCCACAATAGGAACCCTAAGACCAACTTTTTCTATGACATAAACTGGAAAATTTGCTTCCATTTAGGAGAGGAACGAGTGAGAAGAAATAAGACAAGATCCCACGCAAACCAATCGAAATGTGTATCCACCAATAACCATAAACAAAAACTGTAGACTTTAAACAAATCGTTAAATGCAAATCGCATTAGTTCAGTTGCATGACGAGTTCGAAGCCTAATTAAGTGCCACAAGATGGTATGGAGATGGATCACACTTGGACTGGTTCTAGGACATAAACATAACTGGTTTAGATCTGTTATACACTTACTCAAATTCTTCGATATCAAACTGCTGACTGATTACTAACACGTGTTAGACATTAGTCGTTTTTCGTTCTTTAAAACCACAAAGGTTTTGAAGAACGATGCCCAAAGTCATGACAGTAGTACACTAGTACAAAATCTGCCCCAATCGAAAGATTATCATCACCAATTTATTTATTAATATATTTAACTTAAATAGGAATTATGTTAATTGTAAATATTCGGAATTGAAAAAGGACTTAAATCTCGTGGTTTGACCTACGATGAGTAAAGTCGACACTGTCGTGGATACCACATTCAAATGTTATTTTTTTGGAAAGATTATTTATTCTAAACTTTCAGGAAATTGTGGTGTTGTAATCGTAGCCAGGCTATTGGCGGTCTCCGTTGAAGAAAATAACAATGGCAAGTTTGGACGAGTTGAAGTAGTTCCGGGCAAATATGAATATCGGTACCGTCAAGACGTTTGACGAGCTTTTTAGACGACAGTTGGGAATAGCTAATATTGAGAAGTGTGATAATTGATCACCAGATGGTTAAGAACTTCAAACATGTAAAGGTAGTTCACACAACTCGCAAGCGAATACTGCGCCAATCTTCCACGTACATTTATACTGTGGGGAGGAAGTATGTGCCAGTCACGGGCACTAGGTTCACTTCCTCCTCCATCATAAGTTGTTCCACCGCCGAGCACTAAACAGAAATCGACGACGCAACGTCCACAACAGGAAAAGGAAGTAAAACGCACGCAGTTCTTAATTAATTTTTATTTTATTACACTTCAAAATCGGACACCAGACTGGAAATGGCAAATTAAATGCAAGTTCACATCGTTGGATTTATGAGTGTTATGTAATTTTTTTCCGTAACCGTTTGGTTCAAATAAAAATAAATCAACAAAACACCGCTCGACTTTATGGATGGCGAATAAAATTCACTACCCCAATGACTCCGTATATCTGCGCTTCTCTGCCGCGAGCGGAGAACGGGAGTGACGCGTGACCATGGCGATCAGTGGATGGAAATGGGCTCACCGAGGCCGACCTGAATTCCATCCTAGGTTAGGGTTAGGAAAAGGGAAGAGAGAGAAAAACTTTTCTCTTAAGGGTGAGGCCGCCACAGAAATGCACTCTTTCAGTGCAGTGGTGTGTGTGGGTGGTTCTTTCGTGGATGAGAACGAACCTAGAACAAAGAAAGGGCATAAAGTGCATTCATGGGATTCGATTTCGGTAAAGCAAATAAAACCGAACTCGTCGGATGCTTGTGGCATCTCTAACAGATACACACAATTCACAAGCAAAAATAGTGAAGGACACCGAACGAAAATCGAATAAGAAAATACATTAGAACCGTATACCTCGCGATAACGATCGTTCGGTAATAATCGTTCGCTAAACAAATAGCAGCCGCTCATTAAATCAAAAAATGTTATTCGGATACCACAAACGATATGAATTGTTTATGGTATCGGTGGAAACCTATGTAGGAACAGCGTTCTTCTGTTTGCGCATGGTGCGAGTTAGAGAATTTTGTTGCTGGGAGAAAAAGGTCGCCGGCCAATGTGTACGTAAAGAAATTTATCGTACACATGGCGAAGTTGGAAAATAGACGGCGCAATATTTAAGGTCCCTGTCATGACGGTTACGTTGTATGCACATCGAATCATTTTGTTTACAGGAATTGTCTGGTACCGAAGGTGCCGAATTGGTTGGGAATTCCAGATAAGCAAAGAAAGAAATCTTACGGAAAATTGTATGCGAAGAGATGCATGAAAAGGTAAGTTTTCTTTACAGGGACTTTACGATTATAGCTTTGAGCTAATTAATGCGTGAAACATTTTCGGGTGCTTAATGCGATTGCATTAGCAAAAACGTATGCGACTTGGGATGAGGTTATAGCGTTTGAAATAATAGTGAAGAAGATCGTGTGATTCGAACTGACGCTATGACAGCTCGAATCACGAAAAAAATTTTACCTAAGCGTTACACATCAGGCTACTGACCGTGTTTAGAATTTGATTTCCAAACTCGACTATATTCCACTGATGTGAATTATTTTTATTTATCGCTTGGTATACGGTTCTGATGTATTTTTCTTATTCGATTTTTTCGTTCCTGTTCTTCACTATTTTTGCTTATGAAATGTGTGTGTATCTGTTAGAATCGCTACAAGGTTATGGGGGTTTTTAGGTAAGTGTACCGTTTGGTTTGGCGGCGCCGCCACAATACCATAATGTTAACGAGGGAGTGAAAAAGCCCAGAGTGATGACGATTTGATAAAACGTAATAGAAGCAATGGTTCAGTTAGTTGCCTTATAGCGCTTGCGATGATAGTGAAGAACGCGTGATTCGAACCGACGCTATGACAGTTAGAATCACTAAAAATTGAACCAATGCTCAACACATCAGGCCACTGCCGCGTGTACGAATTCGATTTCTAAACTCAAGTACACTCAACTGATGTGGAATTGTTATGTTATCGCTATACGGTATATGGCTCTGACGCTTTGCTTATTCGAATTTCCATTCGGTTTTCTTCACTATTTGCTTGTGTAATGTGTGTGTATCTGTTAGAAACGCCATAGCCTTACTAAAGTTTACCCTATGCGGTACATTTAATTTGTCGGATTATTATTTTTAATTTTTCACAATACAATAGACGTCTCTCATTTGTGGATATTAGGAAATTATGTTGATGGTCACATAATGCCGTCAAAAGTCATCATCATCATCATCGGCACTACAACCGGGATCCGGTCTTGGCCTTATTTAACAAGTCTGAGGCTTGTTAAATTTTCCATTATAATTTGTTTTTCTGGGCAAGGTTATTAGCCTCGTCGAAAGTCATCTGCTCTGTATAAAAAGGTTTTGGGACGTACTCATAAATAGATTAGCTTAGAGTTGAAGGAAGTTAAGCCGATAAATACGGTATGGTTGGGTTTGCTTTATGGCATTTCAGGTTTCACCTCATGAAGTACGCTTGTAAAGGTTTTGAATAACGCTGCTTGCGAACGCGTTTTGTGCTCTGAACGATGCCACTTTCAAAGTTTCGACGGGAACGAATTTCGAACGTGAGAAAAAGAGAAAAAAAAAACAAGAGGGTTGCATAAGAGTGCCTTCTAGAAAGGTGCCGGAGTCACTCTTGTTTTGTTTTGGCTTGATTGGAGAAGGGTTGATGATTTGGTGTCGTATATTCTGTATTTCTTTTCTTGCAGCAAGTCTATGAGCCTAATTAATTAATTAGGAAATATGTATATTAACCAATAACCCATAGAACAAGTGTTTTATTTCCTTTCGTTACCCACAATTCGGAAATTGGTGGCTAATCAGATAACATTGTAATACATTTCGAAATATTAATGAACTAACATATCGGGGTTTCCAATAAGGACAAATATCGGGTTTTCCAACAGGGACTTGACAATTTTTTTTTAAATAAAACGCAAACCATTTGGGATATTTCAAAAATTTTATTATCGGCTTGAAGTACAATCAAAACATTTATGAATGGAACTCGACTTCGTTCATATGATCACCGCGGGCATGTTTGCAGCGGTCGATTCGTTGGACCCAATTTTCGATGACTCAGCCACACATTTCGGCCGAAACGGCCGCTATTTCGCGTTCAGTGTTGGTTCTGAGCTCTTCCAACGTCGTCGGCTTGTTGGCATAGACCAATGACTTGACGTATCCCCAAAGAAAATAGTCTAGAGGCGTTAAATCGCACGAACGAGGCGGCCAACCGACTGGCCCATTTCTTGAGATAACACGCTCATCAAACTTACTCTTCAATAAATCGATTGTATCGTGTGCTGTGGCTTGTGGCACCATCCTGTTGAAACCACATGTCGCCCAAGCTCATATCTTCCAATTCGGGCCAAAAATAATCGGTAATCATGGCGCGATAACGAAGGCCATTCACAGTAACGTGACGATCGTTATCGTCGGCGAAAAAATATGGCCCAATGATGCCGCCGGCATGCAAACTGCACCAAACAGTTATTTTTTGTGGATGAAGTGGTGGTTCATGAAGCACATGTGGATTTTCACCCGACCAATAACGCATGTTTTGCTTATTGACGAACCCATTGAGACAAAAATGAGCTTCGTCACTGAAGATGATTTTGCGATGAAATTCATAATCTTGGCGCATCGTTTCCAGAACCCAATCGGAGAACGTACGTCGCTTCAAAAGGTCCATCGGCTTCAATTCTTGAGTCAGCTTGATCTTGTATGGGTGTAAACCAAGATCCTTACGCAAAATTCGCCATAAAGTGGTCTGGGCGATACCCAATTCTTGAGAACGCCGTGGAATTGACTGATTTAGATCGTTTGCTACGGACGCCAGCGATATTTTCGACACTTCGACCAACCCGTTGTCGCACTGTAACGGCATCACACAACGAATATGTAGACTCAAATTTTTGCAAGTTAACGCTCTTAAAGTTGCGGTCACCGACTCCAAATTCCGGTAGTAAATTTTTATAATTTGCAGAGGTTGTTTGTTCGTGTACTTAACCATGATGAAAGATGTTGAGTTTACTGAATAAATTGACAGTGACAGTTCGATGATTAGTGAAAGGGTGAGTTCACAAATTAAATTCAAAGTTGTCAAGTCCCTATTGGAAAACCCTATACAATAGATGAAAAATATTTTTTCTAGAGATGGGCTTAGCTGTTACACATGTTTCATAGCGACAACTGATTTCGATGGTTTCAGAGAGGATATTCAGTTTATATCGTTTCAAAGTTTATACAAAACCCTTGTTGTTTTTTAATGTGTTAAATAGGTCAAACTGTATGTCAACTAAGCTGCCAACTGATAAAGAATAATGTATTTAAATTTCAGCCTTGTTCTTGACTTTAGGACTTGCAAGGTACAAAGCTAGGTCAATAAGTTTTTAGAAACGCCTCCGATTACGCTCGCAGCATCGCTAATGGTCTGTTTTTAGTAAACATCATTCCTCACTAGGTATCTGTCAATTTTCAATTTGTTTCATGTTTCAATTTTGCATGATAAGTTGGGTATGAAAAAAGTATCTGCGAGATGCCTTTGCTCTCAGGTGAGAACTTTTGGAGGGCATGCGTTTTTTCATTCATTTTATTCAGTTAGTACATATAAAGTTTTGTTTACATATTATAGAAAACCTGCGAAGTGTATAAAAGCATTTCTGCAGAAGGTTGTATAAATTAAATATTTACAATTTTTTGTGAAATATTTTTAAGAGTTTATATTTGTCGCAATCCAGATGACTTTCTGCACAGAGTAGTAACTGAAGATGAAACATGGATAGACCACTACACTCGTCACTCGAAAACAAAGAATTGGAGGCTATACCCAATGAAGACAGGAGCCAAATGCAAGAGGAGATTGTTGAATTATTGGAAATGACTCAACAACCAGTTTTCATATGATTGAAATTCATAGAAATGATCCAAAAGCAAAGCAATTAGGTGCCGGGTGAACTGAAACCGAGATGCGTTAGAAGGCAATTTTTTACCTGCGAACAGCTGACCCAGAGGTAACAAATAGAAGACTTTTTACGTTGGAATGTCTGCGAATGAGAAATGTATATTTTTCGACAACCCCGAGAAGTAGTATTCATTGCCATCGATCCCAACAATAATATAAAGGTCAAATATTCATGGTTTGAAGATCGTACGTTGCATCTTGTGATACCAAAAGACTGGTGTGTACTATGAGCTGCTACAACCTGGCGATTCCTTTTCGGGCGATAGCCATGAGCTACAATTAATTCGTTTAAGCCGTGCATTATGATGAAAACGGCCGGAACACGAACAGAGATATGACAAATATTTTCTCCAGGATGATAGAACTCGGCCTCATGTTACAAAAGTTTTCAAAAAATAGTTGGAAACGCTCAAAAGCTTGCTTTACCACATCCAGATATTGCTTGTTTTAATTAGTGGTTGTTCCGATATATGCACCACGATTTGGCAAGTCACAGGTTGTTAAGACACCTAGCACGGGTTGCCTCAGCAACGCCACCGTCCACCCCAAGTCCGAAAAAAACGATGCTTGTCATGAACTTATAGCGTTTTGGATGATAGTGAAGAACGTGTGATTTGTTACAAACACCACAAACTTACAGCAGGATGTTCAGAGGCGCAAACGTACAACAGTTGAACAATCAGCAGACATCAAAAAATTATATACGAGTATTCCCAGCCTTTGGGGTTGTTCCTCATCATCCTCGTCCTAACATCGGCCGTTTCCAATAACACGAACCACATTCACGACAATTCGTGGTGTTAAACGCAATTGATCCACAGTACAAGCTGTGAGTCTTAGTGACAACTGAATGCGACCCTCGTCAACCGGTCGCATGATCTCGTCAATTCTTACCATCTGCAGGCTATGATCTTTGGTTCGCACACTTAAAGTAAACATTTTTTGATCACAGCACGATGGATCTCCGTTTATGAACCAAATAAAATTATTTACAGTTGCATTGTTTTCTCTTCGCATACATGAGAAATATACTCGAAGATGTCGGACTAGAAGGTTATGTAAAATTTTCGGATCTTCTCAATTTTCGTGAATTAAATGCAGTTATAAAGTACCAGTTGGGGAGTCAAATCGTATCGCGACTTGTCATGTGAGAGATTTGTCTATTCGTTGTGTTTAGTGTACTCGCGGAGACTGGTGGTCATGTTTGGGGTCGGGCTGTTCGCGATGATAACGGATCTAGACGCGCTTCTGGGAAGGATTCTTTGGCATCTGTGATCGATACGATCAAGTGATGTGTTCTCCGACGTGTGCGCGGAAATAAATCCCAGGCCGACAGAGCTGGTTAAATGTGAATCAGCTAAAAAAAAGAGGTGCACCAAGATTCTAGAACTATTCGGATTCCATGCAGATTTGTAACCAATCAGATACGTCTCGTGTCATGTGGCGGCAGTAAATCCCTAATAAGCCAGTGTGTGTGATGCTCCAGTGTTAGTGACAGATCAGCCCGTGACATGAGAAAGGTCTTCAGGAGCATTCATTGGGCAAGCGATTTTATGGAAAGATTCAGTTCTAGAAGTACTCCAAGATTATTCTCTCACTATGAACCAAGGGTCAGGTTTGTAAACAAATTTGGTAGATGTAAATTTAATTTCTTATTACGTAACGTTGTAAGTCCCTCATTGTGAGACCCTCTCGCAATCACGAACCTCTGCCGATTTGTGCACCTAAATACGTCCTATCGCTCCACTACACGGCAGAAGTCATAGGTGTAAAATAGTAATGAATTGTGATATAATTTCCCAGAACAGGATTGATTGATATTGATTGCTTACTCGGTTCGTAAAATGAAGTGTTCATAAAGGGTATTGTTGCACGTTGCAACCAGTAACGATGAGGATGCTCTATGTGATATCATATTTTAAATAACTCTCCACCAGAGGTGTTACTTTGTGTCACAACTGATTAGCTCAGTTTCAATTACGTTGAGCTGTGACACAAGAAATAATGGGGCGAATTCAAGAGAACAGTACAACAGTCATGCTCTTGATCGAAAACACTACAAAAGAAAGCCCTGGCGAGAAGAGGAACGATATAACGTGGGTGGAGAAAAAAGAAGCGATAATATATGTGAAGCGATGATATATCATCATCATCATCGGCACTACAACCGGGAACCGGTCTTGGCCTTATTTAGCAAGTCCTGGGGCTTGTTAAATTTTCCATCATGATTTATTTTTTTCTGGGCAAGGTCATTAGTCTTGCGCCAGGGGCTCCCCGACGGAGAATCGAACCCCGGTCTCCCGGGTGACAGGCGGGTATACTAACCACTATACTATCGAGGAGCCCGAAGCGATGATATAAACAGTGGTGGAAAAAATAATAGAAACAAAGCTTTAGATAACGACCAACAATCAGTAACTGGGTACAATTTGGCTTTTCTTCGACACCAATTCTATACCCGAACCGTACCCAACACTACTTTGATATGGTGCATCAATTTGCTCTTATCAGTTTTTTGTTTTTGCCTAGTAGTAAATAATGCAAGCGTAAGGGATATTTTGCCTGGCAAAAATAATAGAAACAAACCATCACCACAGTCTTCAATCGTGATTGTGAAGTAAACTGCTGGTTCGTCTTTATTGAAATCTTCGTAAATTTGTTAGACTTGTTTTAGTGTTTGTTAGAAAAAAAAAAAAAAAATTTATGAAAATGGGTCGTGGAGTACATTGCACTAGTTCCGATCGTGAATTGATAAAAAAATTTGAGAAATGACGGGAAAACAATGGATGAAATAGCTTCAAACATTTTCCTGCGATACACGTCAATCTGTGAATGCGAATCAATTCACGTTGAAAGTGAACTTCAGGCCCACAAATAAACATAGAGTCATTCTTTAGCCGAACCACACGAATGTAGAATGCTTTACCTGCTCATGTGTTCCCTCGTCGTTGTGGTGTCCGGCATTCAAGGCCGATATACATCAACCCCTCCTTTCCTTATCCGCTTCCTCCTAATCGCACGGTGCTCTGACATGAAAAAAAAAAAAACAAAACGTTCGCTTCTATTGAAGTTAACGAACTCCATCTGCGCCTTCGAGTTCCATCTATACATATAACTTCTGAATAGATGTAACTATTTCTTCTCTTCTCCTACGGCGAACATCAAGGGATACACCGATATAGTAACATTTGTATTAGACAATAATAACATACTTTTTCTTCCGACAATCAACATCATTATACAATAAAGCATCTTACATCGATGTCACACTGTATTTACTCTGCTGTTTTCCCATTTGGGACGCTCCTCTTTCTTTTCACCGTCTCAACATTACATTTATGAAGAAAAACAACATTAATACGAGCTTATCTTAGCGCAATCATTTTTTACAAATATCAGCGTGGATTGTCTCAACAGTATATCGATGAACTCAAATCGACTTTTGGTAATAAAGCACGACAAATGATCACTGTTTATCCCGGTTATAATGGATTCAAGCGTAGCCGACTCTTATTCATCAGCGAAGTGGTACAAAGTCGGTCGTTGTACCAGAAAACAGCGATGCTGTGCGTGAATTGACAATGCAAGATTAGATGTACCTCCAGACTTAGGCATCCCCGTGGGTTAGTACTCGTATGATGATTCCGGTTCCGGAGTGACTCGACAAAATTTGCAAACGTAGTCGAAATATGAATAAAATGTTTAAAAAAAAAATTGTTGTTATATCTTTAATACTTTCTCTTAAAAAAAAAATCATGAAAATAACCTATTTTTTGACCCGACAAACCGGAATGTCCTTAATGACCTATAACTTTGGAACCGCCTAAGATTTCGTTTCCAAATTTTAACATATTATTTTTGAAGTATAAAACTATCGATTAAGCAAAAAAAAAATTGATTTTTTGAACCGAACAAACCGGAAAGTCCCCTTAAAAAATGAATGAAATGAAATCACTAGAGATGCGTCGAATACTGGACATATTCCTTACACAGGTGACAAATCATGGATATATGCATATGCGTCTGAAAGTAAACAGCAGTCCACTATATGGATCTTTTAAAGTGAGCTGAAAACCACAAAAGTTGTTCGATGAAGAAACTGTGCAAAACAAATTAACCTGTGGTGCTTTTGTGGGTAAAATGAAGATGTGGCTACAGTTCCTCAAGAGAGTCATAGAACGATCACAGTTTTGAAAATATTATACAATAACTCTTTACGACTTTAATAATTCATAATTCAACGCCGGACTGACTCGACGAGAATTTCCACTCGCCAAGTAAACTCCGAAGATAGCAAATAAAATAAATTAATGAGGATCAAGGTTAACAACCTTACCCGGAAAAACAAATTATTGTGGAACATTTAACAAGCCTCAGGACTTGCCAAATAAGGTCAGGACCGGATCCCGGTTGTGGTGCCGATGATGATGATAATACATTAATGAAAAAAGTAATTGCATGGTGAAAGGCCACTGTAATGAATAAGCTTGGAAATTTGCACACGCTGGGAAATATAGTAAAAATTGGGCGATAACTTAGCCTACGTAACCAGAGAAAATCGATGCAGTGAGGCAAGAGTGCTTTTGAATATCCGGGCACCTCTCATTGACGCCATGCACAAGAATTGAGTCTGTCTTCATCATATTTGTTGAAAATTTTCAAAGAAGATTTGCAGTTTTACTCGTAAAAAGTTCATTCATTTGACACAATTGCTGCAGATAAATTACCATGAACGGGGGGGAACTACAGCGCTCGAGTTTCTGCAGATTCGGGTGTTCGAAAAACATGAGAAGACATATTCATGCTCATGTGTTTTACCTCCATATCATACAAAATGTATCTTAAACTTTGTTTTAGAGTATAACTCTTCGGAGTCACACATCACCGCCATTAATACCTGTAAGCTTCCAAGTTACTCTTGGAACCATTTAACATGTTACAACCCACAATTTCTTGTAGCAATCGTATAAATTCGAAAAACCAATATTATCCGCTGCATGTGTACAACAAACATATATGGTTATGTACATTTGTAGAATTTATATATGTTATACAGCGACATGAATAAAACAGTAGATTAAGTTGACGTCGACGTCGTGTATAGATTCTGAATGCGAAGGCTAAAGGTTAAAAGTGGACCGTCGATAGGCCCATGCTTAATGGTCGAGAAGATCATCTACATTTTGTGAACACTTGGCTGTTCCGACTTTTATGTTCCATTTTAATGTTGTGAGAAGCTGGAAAATGTAAAACTAGGACGTTTTCCAAATTTCACGGCTCTTGATTGCATTTTGGGAGGAGGTAGTCACTTTACATATGTAAATCGGATAAATCGATGATAGGGGTGCTCGTCTAACATTTCCTGTTTAAAATTCAGTGTTTTTAAGTTTTTATCGAAATTATTTTTAAATGCAAATACGGTTATATGGATTGTTTATATTCAATCTCAGAAAGACAAAAAGGATGTTGTTTCTTGTGGTTGGATTATAAGACATAATTAGAAGAGGATAGGTTTCCGAACACGTTTATCTGTCGCGTTAATGTAGAACTAGAACTTTAGACACACTGTAAAAACACAATTAATTGTCCTACACACAATCTCTGGACTAATGCCACACAGAGCAGACTGTTCATGAATACAGCAGTAAAATAAACAAAATTGTTAGTAAATTTAAAAATATATATAGTAGTAGTAGAAACTCGGCTTTTTGGTCGAAATGGCGAATATACGAGGGTTGCCTTTTATATTTCGGGATTAGAGAACAAAACAAATATTGATCATCGAAAATCACTTTATTGTTTTTCAAAATATTCCTCATGAAGATCTATACACTTTTGCATGCGTTTGAACCAATTGTCGAAGCACTTTTGCCACTCTGATTGAGATATCTCTAACACATGCATTCTGAATGCAGCAACCGCTTCTTCAGGTGTCGAAAAACGTTGACCCCTCAGTTTGTTTTTTACGTACGGGAATAAAAAGAAGTCATTCGGTGCCAAGTCAGGACTATACGGCGGATGGCCCATCAAATCGATGTTTTGGGTGCTCAGAAATGCAGTTGTCGCAGCCGATGTGTGAGAGCTCGCATTGTCGTGGTGAAGAGTGATCCGTCTTCGGCGGTTGGTTTTCCTGATTTCTTGGAAGACAACTGGCAAACAAATGGTTGTGTACCACTCAGAATTGACTGTACTGCGTTGTTCTAGTGGTACGGTTGCGACATGTCCAGTTTTTCTGAAAAAAACAGGCGCCCATTTGCTTGGAAGTGCTACGTGCGCGAACAACTTTTGTTGGATTTGGCTCATCTTGAAACACCCAGACAGTCGACTGCTGTTTACTTTCGGGCTCATACGCGTAAATCCACGATTCATCACCTGTCACGATGTCATAGACGTGTTTCGAAGCACCGCGACCGTATTTTTTGAGCATTTCTTTCGACCAATTGACACGAGCCTTTTTTCGGGCGATTGACAAATTGTGTGAGGATCCAACGCGAACAAATTTTTTTGACAGTCAAATGTTTATGCAATATTGAATGTATGCTGGTCCCACTAACGCCTAAGGTTGTCTCAATCTCACGATAGGTCACATGACGATCTTCCAATATCAGTTCGCGCACAGCATCAATGGTTTTCGGAACAACAACTGATTTTGGACGACCTTCACGAAATTCATCTTGGAGTGAACTACGACCACGATTGAATTCACCATACCATCGATAAACACTGGTCCTTGATGGAGCTTCATCGCCAAAAATTGAATTAAGTTCATCCATGCACTGTTGCTGAGTTAATCCACGCCAAAAGTTGTAAAAAATAATCGCACGAAAATGTTGACGATTTAATTCCATTTTTGGGCCGAGATGAATCTTTTAAGTTACTGTAAACAACACAAATAGCGCTCATATGTCAAAACGTTCTGAGTGCGTATAACCTCAAAAATGTCCAACTTTACGACAGAGCTGTCAATTGCCGGATTGCAACACTAGGGTTGCCAAATCCCGAAACATAAGAGGCAACCCTCGTAATGGTTGGAACAGACTATCGTGGAGCAAAATATATTGCTTATAATGCAGTCTGTCAGTCGCACATAAAATACATTGCGGCACGATATCATTTTTTTCGACAAGCATTCAAAATTGGCCAGTTCAGATTGCGGCATATACCAATGAAGAGAATGCCAGCAGACATACTTACACAACCAGCATTCGGAGTGCTACATACAGGCACGTGGTCTAGGCATTTTCTGAGATGAAATTTTAGAGGAACGTTTAAGCAACTGATGTGCAAGTAGAAACTCGGTTTTTTTTGTTAAATTCAACTTTATTGCAAAAAAACTTATACGATGGCGAATGGTAATTTTACTTTTTTGCATATATATATATATATATAGGCTCCTTGATAGTATAGTGGTTAGTATACCCGCCTGTCACCCGGGAGACCGGGGGTCGATTCCCCGTCGGGGAGCCCCTGGCGCAAGACTAATGACCTTGCCCAGACAAAATAAATCATTATGGAAAATTTAACAAGCCTCAGGACTTGCTAAATAAGGCCAAGACCGGTTTCCGGTTGTAGTGCCGATGATGATGATATATATATATATATATATATATATATATATATATATATATATATATATATATATATATATATATATATAGCGTCTTTAACAGATACACACACAATACACAAGCAAATAGTGAAGAACACCGAACGAAAATCGAATAAGAAAATACATCAGAGCCGTATACCATAGCGATAACATAACAATTCACATCAGTGGAATATAGTTGAGTTTAAAAATCGAATTCTAAGCACGGCCAGTAATCTGATGTGATACGCATTGGTTCAATTTTTGGTGATTCTAACTGTCATAGCGTCAGTTCGAATCACACGTTCTTCACTATTATCCCAAACGCTATAATTGGTGACCCCGACGTGATCTATACACACAGCACACACTTTCCCGTAGTAAACAGAACTTCACACACGATCATGACTTCTGCATAGAGCAACAGGCACACTCCCCTGCTCCGACATTCTCTCCTTCGCTCCGTCGTTCGCACACAAAGCTGATCGTAACGAAGTTACTGAGAAGGGGGTAGTGTAGCGTCTCTAACAGATACACACACAATACACAAGCAAATAGTGAAGAACACCGAACGAAAATCGAATAAGAAAATACATCAAACCCGTATACCATAGCGGTAACATAACAATTCACATCAGTGGAATATAGTTGAGTTTAAAAATCGAATTCTAAGCACGGCCAGTAATCTGATGTGATACGCATTGGTTCAATTTTTGGTGATTCTAACTGTCATAGCGTCAGTTCGAATCACACGTTCTTCACTATTATCCCAAACGCTATATACATATATATATATATATACATGGGTCGGCACAGGACATGGAACAATGGCGGAGTCGAGTCGGTGAGGTCATGAACTTCAAAAATCAAAAATGAATAATCAATATACGAAAAACAATCTCACAAAAAACCTGATAGGCGTAGGTGTGATGAGCCGACACTACCATAAAGGAACAAATCATCAAAAAAACACCGACTCGGCAAAAAGAAGACAGGGAAAAACGGAAAGGCGGGACATAAGCGTCGGGACGTGGAATGTTCGAACGTTATATAAACCAGGCGCAATACAGACGGTCGTAGAAAACGCGAAACAATATAAAATGAACATTGTCGCGCTTCAGGAAGTCCGACTCTCGCGTCAAGTAATCGAAACCAACGGGTTTGCACTGGTGTGTGGAGGTACCGATACACATAACCTCGGAGCCGACTTCATCATAAGCAAGAAGATTACGCCCCATGTAAAAGATGTCAAATTCATTAATGACCGAATGTCGGTGCTAAAAATACAGGGACCATGGTACAATTATGTATTTATAAATGTACACGCCCCAACAGAATCTAACGACGAAGAAACGGAGGACACGTTCCACGAGACCCTAGAGGAAGTATTTGATGGGATCTCATGATTCAATGTTAAAATCCTCCTCGGCGACCTCAATGCGAAAATTGGAAAGGAAAATATCTTCCAACCAACTATGGGTAAAGAAAGCCTACACGACGTTTCAAATGATAATGGAATTCGAATTATCATGTTTGCAGTGTCAAAAAACCTGGTAGTGAAAAGCACGATGTTCAAGCACAAGCAAATTCATAAAACCACATGGACATCACCCGACGGTGTAACGCGTAACCAAATAGACCATTTCCTCATAGAAAAAGACACCACTCAAAGATCCTTGACGTAAAATCATATAGAGGAGCAGATTGCGTCTCCGATCATCTTCTAGTGATGGGCAAAATTAGGAGTCGGCTAGCAGCAAACCCACATGGGCAGTCACGGGAGACTAGCCAAAAGTGCGACATTGATAAACTAAAAGATCTGCTCAAAAGGGCTGAATATCAAGACGAACTAACGAATAGATTTAATATCCTAGAGAATGAGAGAAGTGGGGCAGAGGAAGCCAATCGTGTGGACACTAAATGGACATCGATCAGAGACAAAATCAAACAAACAGCCTAAAAGGTATTAGGATTTAAGATAACAATTAAGTCCAAACCTTGGTTTGATGATGAGTGCAAGGCGAATATCGAATAACGTAAACGACTTAGAGTTATCCACTTAAAAAGATATGATGAAGTCAACGCAGAAATATACGCGACAATTCGGAAAGAGATAATGAGACTCTTTAAACGCAAAAAAAAAACGCGAATGGGAGAAGACTCGGATCGAAAGAATTCTAGAAAATGCCAGAGCAAAGAACATCAGAGGTATGTATGCCGGCATAAACTCAATTACAAATGGCTACCGAGGGAGAGCCAACATAATTTGAGACACAAACGGAAGTCGGGTCACAGAAACAAACAATATCGTGACAAGATGGAAGCAGTACTTTGAAAACCTGCTCAATGTGCGCACCCATCAACCACAAATAAACGCACCAGACGTACATACAGCCGAGCCTCAGACTCCAAAGCTCTCTTTCAACGAAGTTGTAGACGCAAAAAATAAACAACAAGGCTCCCGAAGTCGACTCCATACCGGCAGAGCTTGTGAGGCATTGAGGGGAGGCAACCGCTCGAAAGATCCACCAACTGATTAAAACAATCCTCCACTCCGGAAGAATGGAAAACCTCAATAGTCGTCCCCATTTTCAAAAAAGGCGACAGATCTGATTGTGGAAACTACAGAGGAATATCATTGGTCCCAACCACATACAAAATATTAACAAATGTCATACTGGCGAGAATCACACCATACGCAGAAGAAATACTGGGAGACTACCAATGCGGATTCCGTAGGAACCGGTCAACGAGCGACCAAATGCTCACAATAAGGCAACTACTGGAAAAGAAGTGGGAGTACGGAGAGACGGTTCACCACCTGTTCGTTGACTTCAAAAAAGCCTACGACTCAGTCGCAAGGCAAAGACTTTACCATATTGTGGTTGAGATGGGAATCTCGAAAAAATATGCTGCCGTCATTCAAATTTGCATGAACGAAAACAAAGGGCGATTTAGAATAGAAAACCACTTCTCAGAACCATTTGAAATCTGGGACGGACTAAAACAGGGGGATGGCCTCTCACCGTGTCTTTTTAACCTTGTGCTCGAGTAGGTCATCAGAAAGGTACAAGACGGCAACATGACCGGATCATACCTGAACGGGGTCACACAAGTGCTCGCATATGCGGATGACATCGCCGTTCTGGGCGATAATTTACAAACTGTAAGTAAAAACAGTGAAATCATAATGCAAGCGGCCGAAGAGGTGAGCCTAAAAATAAATGAAGACAAAACAAAATACATGATTACGGTGTGAGCAGGTGGACCACAGGGAACACATATAAACGCCAGAGGCAAGATATTCGAAAAAGTTAGAGAATTTAAATATCCGGTAACGAGACGGCCAGTAATGAAATGTCGAAGGATATTAACAAAAGACTACCCTCCGACAGCGCTAGTTGGCACACAGTCAGTAAACTGCTGAAATCCAAACTGCTATCACGTAACATAAAGCTCCGCCTCTTTAGAACCATTATCATGCCGATTGCTCTATACAGATGCGGAATATGGGCTCTCACAAAACGGGAAGAAAACAACTTCCGCGTATTCGAGAATAAAGTTTTAAGGGGTATCTTTGGTGGTAAATATGACGAGGAGGCAGGACAATGGAGGAAACTCCACAACCACGAATTGTAGGAGCTATACCGCATACCTACAATAGTGAGAGTAATCAGGTCGCGAAGATTGAGATGGGCCGGACATGTGGCTCGAATGGGTAACGTTAGGACCGTGCGTAGAATTCTTGACGGTAGACCAACGGGAAAGAGACCGACAAGACGGCCGCAACGGAGATCGGATCGGATGGTCAAGCATGGAGGGAGAGTGCACAGGACAGGGAGCGATGGTGAAACCAAGTCGGTGAGGTCATGAACTTCCGGGCCAATAAATAGTAGTAATAGTATATATATATGTATATAAATATATTATATATACATATTGGTTTAGATGTGGGTACGACAAATCCCACGCAATTCCTCTGTTTTGCTCCTTGCAGGACGGTCGACGATCACCACGCGCCAACGCCGTAAGTCAAATTACAACTTTAACATTTAACATTTATTTATAGAACACGAGGATCAGTTGCTGTATTTGGATGTTTTTTGTTGTTACAGTCACTTCACCGAAATTATGAACTAAAACGACGTTGTATATATATAATTTGGCAATGAACAACTTAATAATAACTTAACAGAAACTGGGATTAAATGACGAAAACCGTAACTTTTTCTCTTCTCGTTCAACACACGACAGTCTAAAAACTATAATAACTTAAAAACTGTTCAGCACACGACCGTCTAAAAACTCGACTGCCTTGAAACTGTTTACTGACGACTAACTTGAAAACGGTTGTCAAAAACACGCCATCCTCTCCCGTAACCTGCTTGGTTCCCTAGTACCGTTCTCTCGGCGAAGAAATTCGGCCACGATAAACTCCGAAACTGTTCGAAGCCGTCGTCGCCGAATAGAGCTCGGTTTATACACCTGCTATGTTTATTGGTTATAATCTTTTATACCAAGTTTAATATATGTTATATATGTTTAAGAAGTGTTCATGTGAATATGTTTAATTCATTTTGTAAATGTTTAATTCATTTCGTCTTAATCATAATGTACGTTGTGTTTTGTATTCATTTAATTTTAGTCTAATTGTATTTAGGTTCAGTTTAAAATTATTCAACAAGTTATGTACGTCTGTTAATTTTCATACATTTCTCGCCGAGACAAGTCCAACGGCGAGAAGTTACCACGGAACAAAGATAGCAGCACTCAATAAAATCTAATGAATGTAGTTGTGCATCTTTTGACAGTTACTCACCAAAATGTCTGCCATTTTGGACGCGTAGCTTTATTTGACGGTGGTTTGAGTGAGTCGATGTGAGTGTTTTTGTGAAAATGGACAAAATTGAGTATTGGGCTGTCATTAATTGTTTGTTTTTGAAAGTCAATACGCCTACGCAAATTAAAGATGAGTTGGACTCTGTGTGTGGGGACTCTGCACCATCATTTACCACAAGGAAATTTTGGGCAGCTGAATTTAAACGTGGCCGTGAGAGCTTGGGAGACGATGATCGTTCGGGGCGTCCAAAAACTGCAACAACTGACGATAACATCGCTAAAGTTCACCAAATGGTGCTAGATGACCGCCGAATTAAAGTGAGAGAGATAGCAGAGGCTATGAAAATGTCCAAATAACCTGTTCGTCACATATTAAATCAAGATTTAGGCATGAGAAAGCTGTCCGCGCGTTGTGTGTCGCGTTTGCTCACGTTAGACCAAAAACGTGTTCGAATGAACATGTCCAACGCTCTGTTGGCGCAGTTTAGGCGCAATAAATCCGAGTTCTGGCGCCGATTAATTATTGTCGATGAAACTTGGATACACCATTATATGCCCGAAACAAAAATACAGTCAAAACAATGGACTGTAAAGGGGGAATCGGCTCCAATAAAAGCAAAAACTCTTTTTTTCGGCTGGGAAAGTGATGGCGACTGTTTTTTTGGATAGCCATGGAGTTATCTTAATCGATTATCTTCAAAAAGGGTATGTGGGGAGGAGAAGTATTGTGCCAGACATGAACACTCCGTACACTTCTTCCCCATCATTCACTTAATGCAAGTTCTGCCAAAAGTCAATCCCAAATAAATGAACGAACGTCGCCTCGTTCGTTCACAACCAGGGGTAAAGGGTGAGAGATAAACACCCAGGACACTGCGACACAGCAAGAAAACAAAACCGTTGAAATAAAACACACAATATTGTTCGGATTATGTCTAGACATTTATTATTCATTTTATATTACTGCCGGGAGATTTTTTAATTATAGTACTGGTAATAATGCGAGTGATTGAATTTTCAACACGCGATACAAAAAAAATGACTAAACACTCGGACACTCGCGACTTCGAATTTAACGCATCTCCGCGTGCACCGGCGGAGAGCGGGAGCGACGGGACCTGCTCGGTCGGTGGGTGGTAAAGGACTCAACGATATTCAATCGTTTGGGGTGAACATCGTTGATAGTACACATGTATGTGTGTACATGGGTTCTTTCATGGGACACACCATGAGAACGGATCTAAACAAAGAATGGGAAAATGTGAATCCATGAGAAGTGAATTCGGCTAAGCAAACAAGCCGAATCTCATTGGATGCTAATTGGGTTTGTGTTTGCTTATACTGCTGCTGATGAGAAGCAGATCCCGAAATATGAAAAGACAAAGGGGGAAACGACCAAATGCATCGTTCGGTAATGCGGGTCATTGTTTACGCGATGCGTCGTCGCTATTATCGACGTTGGGACAAAGGTGCTAATGGAATTGGTGGCAGAAACAAATCCCTTGCCTGCATTTGTATATGCAGTGTAATTAGTTTGTGGCGACGTACGAAATGGATGATTGTTTGTCTATTGAACAACGAATCGCCGGTCGGCTTGTTGTAGCTGTAAAAACAAGCCGTCCTACATTACATTTCAAATGATAACAATGGGTGCCGAATGGTTTGTATTTATGGTGCATATGCACATTAAGGAACTATTTTAAGAATAGTTGTATGCATTAAATGTCCTTGAAAAAGGAAAATGTCTTCAGGTGCCAATGCAAATGCGTTGGCGGGAAACAATGAGAGTTGGGTTGTAATAATGGGGGTTCTGCCTGATAAGTTAAAAAAGAAATCTTACGGAGAATAGTATGCGAAGAGATGCATGAAAGGTAAGTTTTCTTTTCCAGGAGCGTTTTTAGATTAATGATTTGATCTCTTTAATGCGTGGAGCATTTGAGATGCTAATGGGATTGCATTAGTGAAATTAGGAGATTGGGTGAAAGTTATGGGGGTTATGTTAGGAGACGGCGTTTGAGAGCATGAGTGGCTCGTCGTAGCATACGCGATGGGTTCGTTAGAGTCATAAGAAGTGTGATAGGCAGGCAAACAGAAGAGTCGTGGGTTACGTAGGTTCCGGGGGTTTGTGTGAAATGTTATAGAGGAGAGCAGGCTTGGGCAATTGATTGAGCCTAACAGAAGACGATGGACGAAGATGATGTCGGCATGGATTTTGCGCTCTTCAAGTGGGTTAACGGAAACTGAGATATAATTTGAGTGAAAAACGGCATTTTATGGACTTGTGGTTTCAACGATCTTGGATCTTTTGATCCCTAGCCAACACGAACTGTAAGCATATTTCTGGTCCTTTTACGCCTCAAGATGTGTCAACCGGCACATGATGGAACTGAGATCTAATTTGAGTGAAAAAAGACTTTTTATTGACTTGTGGCGTTTTTTTTTTTTGGACTTGTGGCTTCGGCGATGTTGCACTTAATCTCTAGACAACACGAACTATGAGCATATTTCTGGCCCTTTTACGCATCAAAATGTGTCAATCGACACATGATGGAATCTGAGATCTAATTTAAGTGAAAAAATGCTTTTTATGAATTAGTGGTCTGTTTATGGACTTGTGATTTCGACGATCTTCGACCTAGTTTCTTTTGATCCCTAGCCAACCCGAACTATAAGCATATTTCTGACCCATTTACGCCCCAAAATGTGTCAATCGACACATGATGGAAACTGACATCAAATTTGAGAGAAAAAAGGCATTTTATCGACTTGTGGTTTCGACGATCTTGGACATAGTTGCATTTGATCTCTAGACAACCCGAAGTGTAAGCATATTTCTGGCCCTTTTAGGCCTCAAAATCTGTCAATCATCGACACACGACGGAAACTGGGATCTAATTTGAGTAAAAAACGGCCATAAGTTTTTATGGACTTGTGGCTTCAACGATCTTTGGCCTGGTTGCGTTTGATCTCTAGGCAACCCGAACTGTAAGCATATTTCTGACCCTTTTACGCCTCGAAATGTGTCAACCGGCACATGATGGACCTGAGATCTAATTTGAATGAAAAAAGGTTTTTTATAGACTTGTGGTTTCGACGATCTTGCGTTGGATCTCTAGGCAACCCGGACTGTGTGGTATATGGTAGGCCTTCTACATGACGGACCTGAGATCTAATTTGAGTGAAAAAAGGCGTTTTATGGACTTGTGGCGTTTTTTTTTTCTTGTGGTTTCGCCGATCTTGGGCCTGGTGGCATTTGATCTCTAGGCAACCCGAACTGTAAGCATATTTCTAGCTCTTTTACGCCTCAAAACGTGTCAACTAACACATGACGGACGTGAGATCTAATTTGAGTGAAAAAAAGGCTTTTTATGGACTTGTGGTTTCAACGATCTATGACCTAGTTGCGTCTGATGTCTACGTAACCCGAACTGTAAGCATATTTCTGTCCTTTGACGCCTCAAAATGTGTCAATCATCAACACATGACGGAGACTGAGATCTAATTTGAGTGAAAACCGGCTTTTTATGGATTTGTGGTTTCAACGATCTTGGACCTAGTTGCATTAGATCTCTATGCACCCCAACTGTAAGCATATTTCTGGCCCGTTGACGCCTCAAAATGTGTCAATCATCGACACACGACGGAAACTGAGATCTAATTTGAGTGAAAAAAGGCTTTTTATAGACTTGTGGTTTCGATGATCTTAGACCTAGTTGCGTTTGATCGCTAGGCAACCCGAAGTGTAAGCATATTTCTGGCCCTTTTACGCCCCAAAAACCGTTCCATGATGGAAACTGAGATATAATATGAGTGAAAAAAGGTTTTTTATAGACTCGCGGTTTCGACGACCTTGGACCTAGTTGCGTTTGATCGCTAGGCAACCCGAAGTGTAAGCATATTTCTGGCCCTTTTACGCCTCAAAAACTGTCAACCGACACATGATGGAAACTGAGATCTAATATGAGTGAAAAAAGGTTTTTTATAGATCTGTAGATCTGTAGACAACCCGAATTGTAAGCAAATTTCTGGCCCTTTTACTCCTCAAAATATGTCAACCGACATATGATGGGAACTGAGATCTAATTTGAGTGAAAAAAAAGCTTTTCATGGACTTGTGGTCTTTTTTTGGGTTTCAACGATCTTGGACCTAGATTCTTTTGATCCCTAGCCAACCCGAACTGTAAGCATATTTCTGGTCCATTTACGCCTCAAAATGTGTCAACCGGCACATGGTGGACCTGAGATCTAATTTGAGTGAAAAAAGGCTTTTTATTGACTTGTGGCGTTTTTTTGGAATCGTGGTTTCAACGATCTTGGGACTGGTTGCGTTTGATCTCTAGGCAACCCGAACTGTAAGCATATTTCTGACCCTTTTACGCCTCGAAATGTGTCAACCGGCACATGATGGACCTGAGATCTAATTTGAGTGAAAAAAGGTTTTTTATAGACTTGTGGTTTCGACGATCTTGCGTTGGATCTCTAGGCAACCCGAACTGTGTGGTATATGTTAGGCCTTCTATGCCTCAAAATGTGTCAAACAAGACCCAACAGAAAGTAATTTGCGTGAAAGAAACATGGATCTTGAAGAGTTCACCGACTTAGGCCCATATGCGCTAGATATTTAGGCAAGCTGAACTCTACGTGTATTTTAAACTTTCTTCTACTTCTCAAAATGTGTCAATCGACACATGATGAAGCGTGGTACATAATTTTCATGAAAAACAAAGTAGCTTCCATTAAAAAATACTCAGCTTGAGCGGGATCACTTTAAGTAACAGAACAACTTTTATATTGTAAGGTGAAAGGATTACTTAGTTCTCCCAGACAGTCCTCCTTAGTTTATCAAAAATAGGCAAAACATCACTAGAAATTTTGAGGAAACCAGTTTGACTTACCTGTCTGAGGATTCCGATGAATCGTAGCGATCCGAGCAGCGTTTTTTATTCCTTTCATCGCTGGTGTCTTGTTGGTCATTTGTATCATCTGTGATTGTTGATTGTTGTCGCTTCCTATTGCTATCCGCGCTTGGTTTTGTCGATTTACCGAACACTGTCGACCCACCACCGACATTTTGATTTTTCATTTTCTGATTTGATTTCTTATTTGGACACTTGCTTCTTGAATTAGTGGTTAGCACGATGGGTGGTGGAGCACAAATGTTTGTAGCACTTTTTGGTTTTACGAGAGCGTTTGCTGAGTGTGTCGACGACGAAGTTGCGGGTGCCTTACACCTTCCACTATTTTTTAATAATTCATTTGATTCGAATTTCTTATTTTTGTTTTGCACACTTGGATTAAAGTTAAGGTTGGATTGGGTGATTACTGATGGCGACGACGATGGAATTGATATTGTGGGTGATGGTGGTGTTGATAATGACAATGATAATGTTGGTGGCAGTGACGATGGAGTAATGGTCGAGATATCGGAACTCGATAACACCCTTGTGGTGGGTTGTGATGATTGTTGTGGCAACAATGATGAGAGTAATGGGAATGACGATGCATGTGATAGGTATGCTGTATTAAGGTAGGCTGGTGATGTACCGACTTTATCACTTGCTGGACACAGAACTTGCATTACTCTTTCACTTTTACCCGCACTTGGCGATGATGGAGTAGAAAACGACCCGAAGTCAGAAACTACTGGATTTGCACAATCACTAACACAATTGACGACATTATTGCCAGTAAGTTGATTGGTTGAGAACACAAGGTTAGCATCATTGGAACCTTCAAGCAAGACAACGGTTTCATTTGGTTCTATTTGCGCCTGGGACAATGCTGTTATCGATTTTTCACTTTCCAAAGAGTCAGAAGTAGACGATCCCGTTTTGTCTGCTGATGAATCGGACGTCGGAACAGCGATGTATGAACCCTTTCCGACTTCTAAGCGGATATTATTTTTTGAGGGAGTGTTGCTAGCACTGTTCGATGTGTTTACTTGACTGCCGTTGGTACTCCATTTGAGTTGATCGAACACAGAGAGCGCCGGAATCCCCTGAGCACCACCGTTATCGGCCATTTTTGTTATCTTAATCGGTTTACCGTTTCAAAACTAAGCCTTCATTAAGACGATCTTTAATTCAAACAAGAATATATTTATGTGGACGTATTTTGTTTTTGTTATTTCAGCGCCACCACCGACGCCCCTTCATTTGTATCGAACGTTTATGGCATTCGCCGCACCTGAAAGCCCAAAATCAATTGGTGATGTCGATTGTGTAATCAACTGTTTCCCTTGTAAAACTCAAACTTTTGTTTTTTTGTAATTTTTGTTTTGCTTTTTTCTTTTAATAATGAAATAAATGACAAAATAAAAAACACCGATAACCGAAAACAACCGCGATTATGACGTTCTCTGGAAGACGCTCAACCAAGAATAAAGTGCAGCCAAGTGCATAAAGCGCACGCACGTCTGTGCCGTTGTCGGTGGTAGCAGTGGCGGTGTTGGTGTCGGTTCGGTGAGAGCAAGAACGTAAAAGCGAACACACGAGGGTAATGTGCGCGAGCGCGAGCGGAATACTAATAGCGGCCGTTCGACGAAATGAGCTTTTCTCGTATCTCTTTCGGCCGTAAGTACTTGCATGTATTTGGAGGTGCGGGTTTTCATTACTCCTTCATTATTATTATTATTGTCGTGTTTTTTTCTTTTTCTGTATTGTGTACAACGCTCTCGGCCCAGGAGTGGTTGATCAAAAATTTGCATAAAATGGCACTGAACTCTTGCAACGATGAGAGTACAAATTGTTCCGATCGACTGTTGAGTAGTTTGGAAATGGATTGCAGGCGATATGTTTCGAACACGTATCACTAATTAGGTCCGATGAATATTATTTTCGCTCGTCAATCTCTGTCGCACGCACACAGTGGAGCTTATATTGAAACAGTATTGGTGCCGTTTTCTTGCATACCAATGTAGCATTCTAGACGGTGTAGAATTCTAACATCACATTTTGTTGTTTTCAATTGTTATTACAAAAGCACGTTTCACAGCAACAACTTCTAACGAACGCGAGAGAAAGAGCAATTCAACTCGGCTCGGGAATATATTATCCGACGAAAATCACTAGCTCGAGTCCTTTTGATATCGATTTGCCAGCGCACATTTATTGAAGAGCAGAAATCCGGGGCTCATCCTGACATAGAGTCAAGTAATGAAATTTGGCAAAAACAAAGCATAAAAAGAAACCAAGAAAAACGCACACGAGTGACAAAACAAAGGCGACGCTTACGGTTCCTTCAAACAAGCGAGACGAACCACTGGTTTGTTGTGTTGGTGATAAAAAACGTATCGGATTGTTGGGCGGGGAGTTTGGTGCGCGGCATTCTCAATCAACGAATTCAGAAATCAGTTGTGGGAATTCAAGTTTCCGACTGGAAGCGGACAACTTAAACCGATTCTTTCTTTTCTAGCATCTGCCCCATCCGGACAGTCGCCGCCAGCAGAGGAATGTGAGTAAGATATCTTGCTATCAGCATGTTCTTCCTCTAGCTTTCGTTTAATCAGTGTGTGGAACGTACGCCTATAGAGGGGAAACTAAACTGCCGGGTTCTCGGCTTCGCTAAAAGAGGAAGTCTGCACTGTTGAGATGTAGTGGGCGCTCTCAGAAGATATTATATTGTGGCATACTGGTATAATTAGCGGTTGCTCCAAAAACATAGAGTTGTTTGAGGAGAACATTTTATACCAGAATATGGGTTACATGCTATCTTTCTATATAACACGGCAATTTTATTTCCCTGGATGTGATTCTGTATTTTTCTCTTTGAAATTCTTTTATACTGTATTATTATTATTATTTGGCGCAAGATTAATGACCTTGCCCAGAAAAAATAAATCATTATGGAAAATTTAACAAGCCTCAGGACTTGCTATATAAGGCCAAGACCGGTTCCTGCTTGTAGTGCCGATGATGATGATGATTATTATTATTATTTATTACAATGTAAGTAAATTACATGGTAACTTAAGTCTAATAGCGCTAGCGACTAAGGCTTTCGGCTAGTAACAGAAATATTAAATATTGTTTACACTCGATTTTGTAGCTTATTATTTATTTATTTATTTATTTATTACCATGTAAGTAAATTACATAATATCTTAAATCTAATAGCGCTAGCAACTAAGGCTTTCGGCTAGTTTGGCATTAAATATTTATGTGTACATTTTTTTTTTTTTTTTTTTTTTTTTTTTTTTTTTTTTTTTTTTTTTTTTTTTTTTTTTTTTTGTTAAATTACGTTTTGAACCTTAACTAGGGTTAGTAGGTGGTAGAGCTTGGCTATGTTGGTTGCGGTTGGGTCGGAGATGATGTTTGTGATGTCGTCTTGAAGATGTCGGTGAGCGAGGGCTTTTATGCCTTCGCATTCCAAGAGGATGTGTTTGGATGACAATGTGGAGTTAGATCTGCAGATGTGACATGTGGGTGGGTTGGTTTTATTGATGAGATACTGGTTGGTTATACGTGTATGTCCAAGGCGCAGGCGGAGAAAGCATTTGATCTGTTGCACGGGCGATGTTGTCCGATAGGTGACGGGTTGTCTATTAGGGTTTATTGCTACATATGTATGGTTGTAATTTAACCATTTCAATTGTTCTATCTTTCGTAGTTCCCTTTTAAAGTACTTGTCTATGTCCTTATTGTTGTACACGTAGAAAGTTGTTAATGGCTCCTTTATAGCCAATTTCGCTCCGATATCAGCTGCTTCGTTTCCCCTTATACCACTATGACCAGGGGCCCAGAGCAGTTTTACTTTGGATTGCTTCCGGATTAAGTTGTCCTGAATCATGTGGATTATTTGGTTTTTGTTATTCGGGTTCTGTATTGCTTGTATGGCGGACAGGCTGTCGGTGTAAATTACTGTTTTATTTTTCTCAACTAATTGGATTGCTTCCAGCACTGCTGTTGCTTCGGTTGAAAAGATGGAGCAGAATTCGGGTAAAAGTCCTTTTCTGATGACTGTATCTGTTCTGTTTACTACGGCGAATGCTGTACCTTCTTTTGTTTTGGAACCGTCGGTAAAGAGTAGGTCCTATTCCCGGTGTTTGTTTCGTAATAATTGGAAGTGTTGTTGGTATACTTCTTGGTTAGTCGTGCTTTTGGGGAGCTGTGATAGGTCTTCTATTACACAATCTGTTGGTATTAGCCACGGGGGAGAATGTGCTCGTTGTCTTTGTGGTGTAGGTGTGGCGAGCAGTTCTTTTGCCAGTTCTATTGAGTGTCCTAAGGCCGAAGTATATTTTTGAGGGCGTTTTCTTTTAAGTATTCGTTTAATGACCTCTAAAATGGGTGTTGAGGCCATTGCGGGAAACTTTGCGGCTAGTTTGGACGACCGAGTTTTTATCCTATTTTCTATGGGCGGGAGTCCACTTTCTGTTAGGATGTTCGTAATTGGGGTGGTCCGAAAAGCCCTTGTACTTATGCGGGCTGCTGCGTGGTAGGGAGATTTAATTGTCTGTAACGTTGTTTTGCTGCAATTACCGTATATTAGTTGGCCATAGTCTATTTTTGACAGTAGGAGAGCTCTAGTAATGTTTATTAGTGTGTTAGTATGGGCTGAGCCGTTTTTAGATGACAAATATTTCAGTATGTTTAACCTTAACACTAGATTTTTCTTAAGGGCTAGACAATGATTCTTAAAATTATATTTACAATCAAATTGTAGGCCGAGAAGATTTAGTGTATCTACATTCCTAATGTAAGTGTTTTCAAAATTTACTAATAAAGATTTGTTACAATGTTTCTTTTTGCATGCATGTAATATTTTAGATTTCACGCTCGAAATTTTTGAGCCTGAATAGTTACACCATTTTTGTATGTCTGATAGGATATTTTCGAAAGTTTTGCTAGCTGCTTCTAGGTCGTTTACATTTGTGAATAATATAAGATCCGCGGCGTAGAGACAGTGTTTTACATTTTTATGTTTAGAGATAATGCTATTTAACTCTTCAAACGCTATCTTAAATAATACTACTGATAACGGTGATCCTTGGCGGATTCCAGTATTTATATTATGGACGCCAGAGAACACCCCTTTACATTTGATCCTGAATTTTCTATTATTCAGAAAGGATCTAACAAAGTTATACATATGATGTCCTATTTTCCATTTTTGTAATTTGTGGAGGATGACGTGTGGACCGATGCGGTCGAATGCTTTTTCGAAGTCTATTGATAAAATGGATGTATGTTTCTTGCAGGAAACCGCAATATGGTTATCTATATGAAGAATATATTTATTACAATGTAAGTAAATTACATGGTAACTTAAGTCTAATAGCGCTAGCGACTAAGGCTTTCGGCTAGTAATAGAAATATTAAATATTGTTTACACTAGATTTTGTAGCTTAACTAGGGTTAGTAGTTTGTAGAGCTTATCGATATTAGATAATGATGGTTCGGATATGATCTTGATGATGTCGTCGTTGTAATGTTGGCGTACAAGGTCTTTTGCCACTGCACATTCAAATAGTATGTGTTTGTCGGATAGGTTGGAGTCGGATGTACAGATGTGTCAGGTAGGAGGATTACTCCGGTTGATGAGATGTTGGTTGGTGATAAATGTGTGCCCAAGGCGCAGCTGGAAGAAGCACCTGATTTTATGTTTTGCGACTGTTGGTGGATATGTGATGGGTTCTCTTCTGGGGTTTACTACTGCATACGTATGCCTGTACTCTGCCCAATCCTTTTGTTCTAAATTGTGGGCTCACTATTAAAGTATCTATGAAAATCCTTGCTGTTTTCAACGGAAAACGTTATTAGGGGTTTGTAGAAAAAGCCGTTGTAGACAGCGAAGAGGAAGAACAAAACCAAAATCTGATGTCTTTATTTCTTTAGATTAACTTTTATTTTCTTAATTATTTACTTCATATACTTTCCTTTAAGGCGGTTAACTGCTGGTGAGGTTGCTCCGATGATGTGGGTGCGAAGGTTGGCTGCAGGCGAGCTGTGAAGGTGTATACGTTTCGTTGGCCGCCGATGGACGGTCACAAAGAATAAAAGGCGGTCGAACTCGTTCGGCAAACGAGCAACTCCTATACCACCGTACATCAACTGCTTATTTCCGCTGTATGCAACTGCTTAATTCCACAGTATACAACTGCTTAATGTCCACTGTATGCAACTGTTTATTTCACCGTATACAACTGCTTATTGCCACCGTACCCATCGCTAACCTCATTCTTGGTGACAATCCGTCAGATGGTCCATGACAGCTGCCGCGCAACTGGTATACTGCGGCTGTACTAGATTTCTCCAGCACATCCCAGCACATCCAACTGTCAATTCGCAACATTCCGCCCGCCTTCGGCAATCATTGGCGAACCATTTTGTTCCAGGGGACGGAGGCCAGGGGCCGGGAGTGTGCGGTCTGGTGCTGGTGGTTGGTCTTGGTAGTTGAGTCTCTGGTGGTCGGATGTTGCTGTCGTTGGTGTGTGAGGCTGTAGCGTGGAGTCTGGTGAGGTGTCGTCCCTGGCACTGTCCGTGTGTCCTGGCGAAATGGCAGTCGCGGGCCAAGTGCCTCCCAGGGTCGTTGGAGTGCAGCCTCTGTTGATGCACTGAGAGGCGTGCTTTCTGGTTGGGGTTCGAGCGACCGCTGGTGGCTGGGGAGCGTCGCCCGCCAAGCGGAGCATTGCGCTCTCCTGGTCCTATTGTGGTGGCTACATGTGGTAGCAGTCGGCCTCGGCGGTGGTGGTGGTCTTGGGCAGGAGCTTGACCACGTGGTCTCCGGGGTGTGGTGTGATGCCTTGAAGCCTTTGGGGGGCAGGCTCCTGGCTCTTCGAGTGTCTCTTGCCCCTGCGGTGGTACAGCGGGCGTGGGGTATGTCTGACAGTTGGGTCGTGCAGGTGGTCGGTGGTGGGTGGTTGTATGGGGCTCGTGTGTGGCCCCCGGGGTCGATGCCGATGAGACCCCCTTTGTGATGCTCAGAGGAGTTGCGACCTGCAGTCGCATGCTCGACCAATTTCCCGGGGTTGGAGTTGTGAATTCGTAACCCACGGTCAATGGCCACGTGGTTGCTGGTGACAGGTCTTGTCACATTGAAGCTGGACGACGTGTTGGGCGCTGCGCCTGTTAGCATCCATCCCAGCTCAGTGGCCTGCGCGACGAGGCCGAAACCTTGGTCCTTCCTTAGATCTTCGAGGATGCGGGTGGGTATAGGTCTGCCCCAATGATGATGTCCACCTTCTCGGCGGAGGTGATGTTCGGGTCGGCAAGTTCCAGATCGGCCACGAGCGAGAGAGCCCTCGTAGTTGGTTGTGGTGGTGGCACATACACCGAGAGGCGGGACAGGATGAAGGGTCTCATGGTCCACTGTTGCGAGCCGCGGAGGCGAGGAGCGATGGTTATTGGGGCTTGCGTCCTTGTGGTAAGGCTGCAAGTGCCCCCGACACCAGAGCAGGGCTTCAGCAGAGCACGGACTTCAATCCCCCGTTGGCGCTCTGACGCCACGGTGACTCGAGCGGTTGCGAACAGCGCAGGTTGCTGTGAGGGGGTGCTGACTGTGTGTGCGCAGGCCCTTTCGTGGCAGTCGATCCGGAGGGCGGGCCCTGTACTTACTCCTGGCGATGGTGAGGTTGTCCCGTTGGTGGCGGTTGTCCGGACATGTGTTACGGACCGACCTTGAATCCAGGTCCCCCCAACATCCACTAATCCCCTTTCGTTAGGCTCCCCTCTTTACCTTTAAACGGAGAACAACTCGCCAAGTAATTAATTTGCATAAAGTAATGGGAAAATTGTTATAGTGTTATGACAATTTATGTTGTAATATTTAATATACTATATTTATGTAAGAATGGGGGGACTTACTTGGATAGACCGTTGAGCGGTCGTTGGAGAAGCTGCTTGTCAGCAGCTGGTGGTTCTGTTGCTTTTGTCTGTGACCGGTTGCAGGGGGCGTTGATGGCTGCTCCCCTGTTCAGCTTCGTTGTGTTCTCTGTTTTGAGTATTCGCTTATTGTTATTCGAATCTATTCGGCTTTCAAGTTAACGTCGTATGAATTCAAGGTTTTACGTAGAATGACTTATTTTTTATTTTCGCCGTTGACGTCTTATCTTATTATTCGACGCCAACGCCGGTTTTTATTATTTTCTCTGCCAAGTTGAATTTGCATAAAGTAGTTTATGCAAATTAACTACTTGGCGAGTTGTTCTCCGTTTAAAGGTAAAGTGGGGAACCTAACGAAAGGGGATTAGTGGATGTTGGGGGGACCTGGACTCAAGGTCGATCCGTAACACATGCAACAAGGTGTGATGTCTCTGCTGGCATTGTCGGCACACCTTGCTGGAGTGGCAGTCGCGTAGGCGGTGGCGACCCAAACAGTTGAGGCACAGGTTTCTTTTGTGTGCGAAGGACTTCCGACCGCCAGGTGTGAGTGGTCGGATGCCCTCGTAAGCGTAGATAGAGTGTGAGGCCCCGCAGAATGTGCATGGAGCCTGTTGCCTTAGTGGTTCCGGCGGAAGTCTGTGTATCGGGACACGGGTCTGGTTGATCATTGGGCCGGCGGCATTCTGGTCTGATTCTTAGTCGGGACTCACTGCATTGGGGGCAGATCGCTGGGGTGGAGGCGATTGGCGTTGTTCGCCATTGTTGGGGAGGCTTATGCTAGCGTGTACTCAGCTTCGAGTAGCTTTGCCTGTTCCTCGAGGTATATTTCCTCGGTCTCGCCGATAAAATCCTCCGCGAAGTACTCGTGTTTTTTGATACTCAGGTTCCGCCTGGAGATGACTTCCCATTCGGCGTGGAGTGCGCGTTTTGTTGTTTCTATCCTTTTCGGACTTGGTTGCCCCTTGTCCTGCAGGTTGAGGAAGGTGCGAGAGATGGTGTCCTGTGCCGCGAACTGAGCGGCGATGGGTTCCTCAATCGTCATTTGTTCACTAATCTGTTTTCACCCACTGTTCGACTTCTTCTTTTGCTTTCTTCTCAGCTTCTTCGCGTTCAATTCGTTGTTTTTCTTCTTCTTCGTGTTTAAGCCTTTCTTCTTTGCGCCTGTTTGCTTCCTCAATGGCTTGACGCAAACGTTCCTCTTCAGCTTTGCGCTGTTCTTCGGCAAGACGAAGAGCTTCATGTGATTTGCGCTCCCTTTCATCTTCTTGACATTTAAGTTCAGCTAAACGTTCTGCTTTGGCGAGTGTTCGGTGTTCGGCTAATGCGGCCTTTGTTACTTTCGACTTAGCTGTCATTGATGCCGGCATTTCGTTTGAGTTCACTTCCTATTTCTCTAAAAATATTCTCACTGAACTATCTTTACTGTTGTCGTGTTGTTCGTGTGTTGATTCTTTTCCACTTCCTTGATCAGTTCTCTCTTTGGTGCTATCAGTATCAATGCGCTTCGATATAGCTGTGGCAATTGTCGATTTAGTTTCAGTATCTACATCTGATGGTGCACTGTCTGTAGTATATTGTGGAATGTCTGTTGTCTTTCAGTTGGGCGCACGTGGTGTTCTTCGGTTGCCCTTCAGCCGCGTTGTGCCGCGAACTGGGCGGCGATGGAGTAGATCCACAGGTCTGGCTCCGGCTCGAAGGACCAGAAAAAATGTAGAAAAAGCCGTTGTAGACAGCGAAGAGGAAGAACAAAAACAAAATCTGAGGTCTTTATTTCTTTAGATTAACTTTTATTTTCATTATTATTTACTTCATATACTTTCCTTTGAGGCGGTTAACTGCTAGTGAGGTTGCTCTGATGATGTGGGTGCGAAAGTTGGCTGCAGGCGAGCTGAGAAGGTGTATACGTTTCGTTGGCCGCCGATGGACGGTCACAAAGAATAAAAGGCGGTCGAACTCGTTCGGAAAACGGACAACTCCTATACCACCGTACATCAACTGCTTATTTCCACTGTATGCAACTGCTTAATTCACCTGTATACAACTGCTTATTGCCACCGTACACATCGCTAACCTCATTCTCGGTGGCAATCCGCCAGTTCCTTGATGGCCACTTTTGCAGCAGCATCTGCTACTTCGTTGCCTGCCATCCCACTATGGCTTGGCATCCAGAGAAGCTTTATTTTGTTTTGTTTATAGAATAAACTATGCTGGATCAATGGATCAAGTGAATGATTCGGTTTACATTGTTTGGGTTTCTTATTGCTTGGATGGTTGATAGGCTGTCTGTACAAATAAGTGTCTTGTTCTTTTTTACTAACTTAATTGCTTCCAATACAGCGGTTGCTTCGGACGAAAATATGGAACAGAATCCGGGTATAAGTGCCTTTCTGATTACTATTTTTGCGCTGTTGACTATCGCAAATGATGTGCCCTCCTTTGTTTTGG
Organism: Microdon myrmicae; assembly: GCA_963931805.1. Classification (NCBI taxonomy): domain Eukaryota; kingdom Metazoa; phylum Arthropoda; class Insecta; order Diptera; family Syrphidae; genus Microdon; species Microdon myrmicae. The sequence goes on from OZ007497.1 coordinate 88,245,524, forward strand.
ATCCGTCGGTGAAAAGTAGGTTCCACTGGCGGTGTTGGTTTTTGATATGTCGATAATGTTGTTGGTCTTCTAAGTGGTTTGTTCTATTTTTCGGGAGTAGGCTTAAATCGGTGTTGAATATCTTAGGTGATAATAACCATGGGGGGTGAATTGTCCTTGCCTTTTGTGGCTTAATGTTTATTCGGAATTGGTCCGCAAGTAATATTGCCTGTCCTAGGGCCAACATGTACCTTTGGGGCCGTTTCCTCCTAAGGATGTGTTTAATATACTCCACTATGGGTGTCTCCGGTGTGGCGGTAAGTTTGGCAACTAGCTTGGATCAATGGTACTTCATTCGGTTTTCAATCGTCGGAAGTCCACTTTCTGCTAGAATGTTTGTTATTGGTGTGGTTCTGAATGCACCTGTACTTATTCGAGCTGCTGCGAGTTATGTTTTTCTAAATTTGCACTTAAATGAAAAAAAGAAAACACTTTCAAATAAAAAATTATATTTTTATTTAATTTTTTCGAGGATATGAACCGTCTGCTCTTCGGAGAGTCGTTTCTTAAACTCAATTTATTTTAACATCAAATCTTATATATATACTTATCTTTCTACATTGCAATATGCTTAATTACCTATTTTCGTGTTTCCACGAATTCTTGTTAATTGCATTTTAATGAGTTCTTAATAGATTGTATTTCCATCTAGAGAAAATGTGTAATTGTGTGTTGCGGATTGGCAATTGAATGTGCTGAAATGTACTGGAGAAATCTAGTACATTCGCAATGTATACCAGTTGCGCAGCAGCTGGCACCAGCTGGCCGATTGTCATCAACAATGAGGTCATAGCGTCCCTTTTTGAATTGGCAGTTATGCCCACTGAGTCAGTCTGCAATCAACCTTCGCGGCGCTCACACAGCCAAACGGAACAGTAAGCTATTCCCAATAGTCTGCAATCAACCTTCGCGACGCACACACAGTCAACGGACCCATAAACCACCGTTGCCATCCGCAAAATACCATTCATTGTGCATAATAGCGTTCCCTAAGCAATAAAGAATAACTTGACATTACAATAGAGAACAACGTGTTATTATTAATTGGTTCCAGTTCAATTGGTGACGTGCTCTTCTACATTGACCGCGCTGCTCTCTCCTCTTTGTGACAGCTATTGTTCGTTGTGACCGTTCATCGGCGGCCAAGGAAACGCGTACCACATCAATCAACATTTTCTGGTCCTTCGAGCCGGATCAGATCATCATCAAATAGGATCTCGACGGACGACATTCCTCGTCCGGCATCGAGATAATCAACATAGGTATTGTCGTAACATATATTGCGATAGACATCATCATCATTGGCACTACAACCGGGAACCGGTCTTGGCCTTATTTAGGAAGTCCTGAGGGTTGTTAAATTTTCCATAATGTTTTGTTTTTCCGGGCAAGGTCATTAGTCTTGCGCCAGAGGCTCCCCGACGGGGAAACGAACCCCGGTCTCCCGCATGACAGGCGAGTATACTAATCACTATACTATCGAGGAGCCCCACCCGATTAATACTACCCTATTAAGCTCTATAGGCTTCTTGAAATGGTTGGGAGAAATCTTTGGACATCCTTCCGAGCTTGGCTGATGGACCCGGTCGAGAAAGAAAAAGCATCTCAGGGCGCTGACTCAGCGCTAAAGGTTCGCCTTTCCTGGGAGAAGTAAAATAAAATAAAAATAAAATATTGCGATAGACGCTAGAAAATGTGTGAGGAGGCGGAACACATCCAGCAAGTTCAGTTGAGCAACGACTGTGATAATACCTATAGAAGAGAGATAGACACGATACGTTGCGCCTATGTTCTAACGACGTGATTGATCGATTCACAGCTGGGTCCGCAATAAGTTTCACTGCTCGTTTTTGCATCCTATCGAGCACGTGTAGTGCAATTTTGGATGCGCCTGACCGAATATGGGAGTTGAACTCCAATTTGGGACGAAAATACGACTTGTAAATAGTGGCCAGGTTGGATGGAGTGAAATATTTTTTGCATCTCTTAAGGAACCCCATGAATTTGGCCGCACTTCAAAAATGTGGTCGCACCAATTAAGAGACGAATTAATTCGAGTGCCGAGGATTGATAGTTTTTTGGGAATTGGCTGAATATTCGCTGACTTTCATCTATTTGGGAAACGGTCAGTAGAATAAGGCAAATAGAAGAGTTTCCGCAGTGGTTTAGGGAATGAAGAGGAACATCTCTTCAAGAGAATTGGGGGAATGGCATCAGGACCAGCGGATTTGTGTGCATTTAGCTTTTGAGTGCCCGGGCAACAGTACGCGTTTGGAAGCGAATCTGGCTCATGGTGTGCTGCTTATGCTCAAGTTGAGGTGGAACTGATGTGGTATCAGGCAGCGTTGAGTTGGCTGCAAAATGAGCAGCAAGTAGATTCGCTTTCTCTATTGCACTGGTGACTGGTCTGTCATCGACTATTAGCGAAGGAATGGATGAGGAGACCGAGTTTTGGATGTTCTTCACAAATGCCCAGAAGTTTCTACTACCCGTGGGAGAGTGTAGTCTTTTTTGTCTCACTCTCTGGTCATGCAAGAACTTGAATATACGCATTGCAGTTATTTCTAGCTCCCTTAAATAATCCGGTTTTCCTCAGTATTGTTTGATTTATGCAACCGAAAGCTCAAATCTTTAGCCTTAATGGCTTCTCTGCACCCGGAATCGAACCACATATTTCTCTTGGGTTTGATATTCTTTACTCTGTGTGGAATATAGGTTCGCATGCCAAGTAGAATCGTGTCCGTCAATGTGTTCACCATAGAGTCAACATCATTATTGAGGAAAAATAACGTCCAATTTAACTTCACAAAAAAGTCGTTCAGACCTTCCCAGTTGGCTTTCTCATAGAACCATACTGTTCTTTTGGGAGTTTTTTCGTAAGCGTTGCTGTTGGCTAGAGGAAATTTAGCTGATACAACACAGTGGTCTGAAGTGCCCAATGGTGAAGAAACTTCAATTGTGTATTTGTTTGGGCGGGAGGTGAGAAACAGGTCCATTGTGTTGGCGGAATGGCCATCTATATATGGTATCCGTGTGGGCTCATTGACGAGTTGGGTTAAATTATTTGACTCAGCAAAGAGCTGAACATACTGACTCTCAGGTGTAGTGTGTTCGGAATGGCGAACCCACTGAGAGTTATGCACATTAAAATAACCCACAATAACGATTTCAGTGTGGGGATATAGGGTCAAGATCTTATCGATGGAATCAGGTGGAGCATCAAATTCGTTAAAGGATGAGTTTCTATCCAAATTGGGCTTCTGTAAAGAAATAAGTAATGTATGATATGCTTACGAACGTGAAGTTTTAGCCACGAGAAATTAAATTCTGGATTGGAGCAGACACCATATTGTGGCAGAAGCTGATAAGCAATATCACTTCGTATGTATGTGTTGTGTTTCTTGTAGGGGTTTTTATTTCCAGGAAGCGTGTCTCCTAGTCCTTAAAACGACAAGGTGATCTCTTAAAATTTGACCGCTCCTGAAAACTTGTCCTACAAAAGGGGTCGTTGCCGTGCTTCCTCTGAGTTCAAAGGGAAGGGCAACGCCCTTTTATTCGGCCTTCGTCCTGATGTCTTCACTTGGTCTTCCGTAGGGGCCAGGTGATATTTAGATATCCGTCGTCCATAAAAAATGAAAACACGTCTTGCTTCCTTTATGAATATGATTTTATTATAATATTCAGGATTTTCCTGGGGTACTTCCTCCAGGGACTGTGAATTTAGACTGCGGCCCGGAGATCACTTGACTATTCCTTTATAAAGGAAAAGGAATCGAAAATTGTGTCCCAAAGATACACATTTTCGTGCAACAATCTCGATCTTTTGGATATTTCGAGCGAGATGTTGTATTTACATAAGATAAGAAATCAATTTCTTGAATTCTTACGAAACTTTCGCGCAGATGTGTGAATGTATCTGCTTTTGAGTTTTTTGTTTGTTTAACTCAATGGAATTTGTGGGATAGAGATAACGATCTCTGAATTTTGGATTTGGGTGATGCTGTGGACCAAATGTAGAACAATAAACGAATATTGGATTCGTTTATTGTGAATTTTATTTTAATTTGGATTTTGGGGTTAATAATGCCGTGGGGGCAAATGTTAGGCAATAAACGAATATTTGATTCGTTTATTGCGAATTTTGAATCATGTTTGGGTTATTGTGGGTTTTGATAGGATTATACGTCTTAGCGTATTATGGCTAGGATTTTGGATTAGGAATGGGGGAAAAAGGTGGTAGGGCTTTTTGGAGCACTACATATGTACCTAGACCACGATGTGGAAAGAACAAAGGCACTAGGTTATAATCGAGTATAGTAAAATCGGAAATATCTGTATTAGTTATTATCTGAGTCTCACTAAGTGCAAGTGTAGCGTCTCTAACAGATACACTCAGAATACACAAGCAAATAGTGAAGAACACTGAACGAAAATCGAATAAGAAAATACATCAGAGCCGTATACCATAGCGATAACATAACAATTCACATCAGTGGAATATAGTTGAGTTTAAAAATCGAATTCTAAACACGGCCAGTAGCCTGATGGGTTGCGCTTTGGTTCATTTTTTGGTGATTCTAACTGACATAGTGTCAGTTCGAATCACACGTTATTCACTATTATCCCAAACGCTATACAAGGATTGCTGGTCTCTGGTTACCAACGTGGGTAGACACAGAGGAGAAATTGCATCGTAGGCGTGAATGTTACACAGGACGACGTGAAATTCCCGTTCTATTGAAATGGCTCCACACAGAAAACCGATACCGCATCAGAAAAGGATGCAAGCTGGATCCGGCGATAGATAAGCGAGAACAACCAGTACAGGCGTTATGCCCTTGTAGTAGATGGCCAAATAGATCAGTGCCGAAATCCTGGTCACATCCCTTTCGTGACGAATATTACGCCACTCAAAACACCAAAAATTCTCCAAAGATTATAAACCAATCGAGAGTATCGATGCCTGGGGGACGTAAAAGAGGTGCGAAAAAGAGGAAAACAGACACCAGTAAAGGAAAGGGTATCAGTTTTCCCACACTGTACACTTCCACACAATTTTCACACTACGGCGCGAATCCCATATATACGAGGGTTGCCTTTTATATTTCGGGATTAGAGAACAAAAACAAATATTGATCATCGAAAATCACTTTATTGTGTTTCAAAATATTCCCCATGAAGATCTATACACTTTTGCATGCGTTTGAACCAATTGTCGAAGCACTTTTGCCACTCTGATTGAGGTATCTCCAACACATGCATTCTGAATGCAGCAACCGCTTCTTCAGGTGTCGAAAAACGTTGACCTCTCAGTTTGTTTTTTACGTACGGGAATAAAAAGAAGTCATTCGGTGCCAAGTCAGGACTATACGGCGGATGACCCATCAAATCGATGTTTTGGGTGCTCAAAAATGCAGTTGTCGCAGCCGATGTGTGAGAGCTCGCATTGTCGTGGTGAAGAGTGATCCGTCTTCGGCGGTTGATTTTCCTGATTTCTTGGAAGACAACTGGCAAACAAATGGTTGTGTACCACTCAGAATTAACTGTTCTGCGTTGTTCTAGTGGTACGGTTGCGACATGTCCAGGTTTTTCCGAAAAAACAGGCGACCATTTGCTTGGAAGTGCTTCGTGCGCGAACAACTTTTGTTGGATTTGGCTCATCTTGAAACACCCAGACAGTCGACTGCTGTTTACTTTCGGGCTCATACGCGTGAATTCACGATTCATCACCTGTCACGATGTCATAGACCTGTTTCGACCGTGTTTTTGAGCATTTCTTTCGACCAATTGACACGAGCCTTTTTTTGGGCGATTGACAAATTGTGTGGGATCCAACGCGAACAAATTTTTTTGACAGTCAAATGCTTATGCAATATTGAATGTATGCTGGTCCCACTAACGCCTAAGGTTGTCTCAATCTCACGATAGGTCACATGACGATCTTCCAATATCAGTTCGCGCACAGCATCAATGGCTTTTGGAACAACAACTGATATTGGACGACCTTCACGAAATTCATCTTGGAGTGAACTACGACCACGATTGAATTCACCGTACCATCGATAAACACTGGTCCTTGATGGAGCTTCATAGCCAAAAATTGAATTAAGTTCATCCATGCACTGTTGCTGAGTTAATCCACGCCGAAAGTTGTAAAAAATAATCGCACGAAAATGTTGACGTTTTTATTCCATTTTTGGGCCGAGATGAATCTTTTAAGTTACTGTAAACAACACAAATAGCGCTCGTATGTCAAAACGTTCTGAGTGCGTATAACCTCAAAAATGTCCAACTTTACGACTGAGCTGTCAATTGTCGGATTGCAACACTAGGGTTGCCAAATCCCGAAATATAAGAGGTAACCCTCGTAGTGTTTTGAAAAATTGTCTATTAAATTGGGACTTATATAGTGATCAAAACGCTCTCGCTGACAACGTGGCTCAAATGATCTGACAACTGACTGGGGTTTAATGTATTTCTTAAACAAATATCAATTCTATTTCATCTTTTATAATCATTACCTGAACTTTATAAGTTCTAAACCAAACTCTTGATTTAATTAAATTAATAGAAGTTGCAACATAGCTATGCTTGTCGAACTTTACGACAGAGCTGTCAATTGCCGGATCGCAACACTAGGGTCGCCAAATCCCGAAACATAAGAGGCAACCCTCGTACTACTGCACTACACTCGGACGCGTTTGTGGTGACCCCTTTGTTTACTTCGGATCCCACAGAAGACTTGGCGTGCCAACCGATAATGGAATTCGGGTATCTTGTGTTTACTTGTGATACCCTAAACGGATTACACAATTGATCCGATGGTACGGATCACGAGGCAGAGGTGCACGTGCTGACTCGTCAGCGGTTAGTTTTACACTGTATGTGAGAAACTGGGGGAAAAGGATGGCAATTTGTACCAATTTTTAGAAAATACCCATCTGGCTATAATGCATATGGAGATGTTTGTATGCGAACCAAATGGGCATTTGGCGCATTTAACACGTGTTTGATTTGGTTGTGGAGGATTTTGCTTATGCATGATAAACGAACATTTGGTTCGTTTATTGCGTATTTGTTTTATCCTTTGGATTTTGGAAATGGAACCAATGTGCGACAATTGAACGTTCGGTTCAATTTGTGCGACATTGGTTTCAGTGTTGATTTGGGGATATGCATGCATGATATTGTAGGTGTATATGGGGATATTGATAAATGAAATATGTGTTGCAGTCCAGCAACATAAGTAAAAAACTAATCAGCTCAGATGTTGTAGGTTTATATCCAATATACAACCAACTCGTTTGCGGCCTTTAGCAATTAAAGATTTTGAAATAAAACACATTCATGCACTAAGCGCCTAAGCTTCTGCAGCGAAAAGAAAACCGCCACTGGCAAGGTTGCAGTCTAAACTTAGTCATGCCGCTAGAATTTGAGGTCTGCTCTCAGGCAACGTGACATGAGTGATTTCCCAATTGGAACCGCTGCCAGCCGAATGATCTGCTCTTCAGCGCCTTCGAAAGAAACGGACTCTGGCCATTGACCTCGACGACTGTTCAACGAGATAAAAAACGGAAGAACCTGTTGTTTTTGTTCGTGAAATCTGTGATTGAGATTGAAAGAACAGAGTTGCCGTTTAAAGGCGCCTGCGGAAAGTGATCGTTTTTGTACGAGAATGAAGTGCGGTTAAGAATTTTGAATTTGTTTTATTTTATTATTTTAAATTCCTTGTAACAAGGTATCAGTAAAAGATAGTGATTTAATTAAGACTAAAAACTCTTTTTTGCTTTTTCTGTTCGAGTGAATATCGATCACGAAAACAATATGTGTGCTTTCTTGCGAGTCATTGAATTTTTTTGCCGATTTTTATTTCGGTTTACTGCACGTAGAGCGTTTTAATAGACTTATTTTGCCTTTTAATATGCTACTCTTTGTTTTCATACTATGGGGGTTCTTTAAGGCATTCACAAAGAACCACCCGTTCCCTTTAAATTAACCTGTCTTCCACTTACCATGCAAATTCATTCTACTTACCTGCAAATGAGCATCGTAAGCTACCCTGCATCATCTTCCGCCTGAAAGCAAAACCCTAGCATGCATACACCTCATTAGACTATTCAGTTCATAATATGCGAACCACCTTATCCCCTATCGGCTCAGCTCGTCAGCAATCATAATCACTCAATCAATCAATCAAATCAATCTTTCAGCGTGTTCTTGTTCCAACAATCCGTTGGTCCAAGAAGACACGCCGACCAGCGTACTTGTTGACACAGCTGCAGCCGATAATTGTCCTACCATTCAATCGGACACGATTATGATTGCTATTCCATCAACCATACCCATGATCGTGTCCTTTCTACCAATTCCTAATCAAACATTGCCCCCATCTCCATCAGGTTGCCAACAGAACAACCAATTTCTAATTATCAGCCATCAACCGAGTATAGGATTAAACAAGAATACTTTGTTATTTAAACAATCGCACTCACGACCATGTCACATGTACCACCACTGGAACCCTAACAATAGCCATCCTAGCCATTGCCTTGGCAAACAAATCTTCGGTCGACCTATCGTCACCGAAAATTCTATAGCCTACAACGGCATGATCGTGAGCAATTGGGTAAACACCAAAATGTTCCCATGTCGCATTAGTTAAACTAAACAATGCGCATCCCAGCGACGAACCCCGAACTAGTGTTTCTGTTTACTTAAAACACTGAAACCTATTTCTTCCTTCGGCAATCGTCATGATTTATTTACAACAACGATGCTGGCAGCCCTAATGGTTGTTCCTTTGTTTGAACAAGTGCAGGATCGATCGATATCTGCACTTCTAGCAAACGGTATTGTACCTGACCACCACGGCATGGGGGAAATTCCGCTGGTAAAAACTCCAATTCCAATTCCATCGCCCATTGGCATTTACCAAGGAGAAGATCGGATTGGCTATCACGCGATCGATAGAAAATTCCATCACGATGGCCGCTAGCGGATGTGGAGTAAGTTTTGAGCTGCTGAGCCAGAGACACGTATCGTGGGCGTAGTGTAAAAGTTCGCGTTTTTCAAGTGGTCAATGGCAAGAGTCGGGATACACAGTCGAGGAGGCCGGTATTGAATTAGATGAATATCGTGTCGTGAAAAATTAGTTTGTTGACTGTTTTAAATTACCCTGAGTCGGCCAACAGTGCCTATCCAAATTTAAATTCGTGTGAACAGAGAAAAAAACAAAGGAACAATGTATAACTAAAAATGTAAAAACCGCACCTGAATCACTGACTTGTAGTGCATCGAAATTAATGTAGAATTGCGTGGTTGTGTTCTTGTTATCAATTGGAGTATTCACATAATGTTTGCAATAAAAATCAACACCAAGCAACAAATAACAACGTGTTTTATAGTACCGCTTTATCTTGTGTGAACAATTTCTTTCGGAGTTGTTGGAACAATTACGTGGAATGTATGTGAAACAGTGTCCGTGTCGACACACTATATACATTACCCACAATACCTTCCTCTTTTTTCATGTCGGAGCAAACGTTATCGTTCTTATTTCTCTTAGTGCGCGCAATTTCCTTTCTTCGACACTCCATACTGCACCTTTTCACAAAACAAAACACGGTGCGAAATTTAAAATCTATTGTATTGTTCAGGTACTTGGCATACCTGCTATGTCGCGTAATATGGAAGACAATTATATTGTAAGACGAATGAAAGACAGGACGATCCGTACCGTTTGAAGGTTAGTTGAATACTGCCCATTATGTACATTTTATACTATTGTGAATGATTATTTGAAAATAATGACTAGCTTAATAGACCTTGTGGGGGTTCTCTACACCACATGGAGAACCAACCCACAATTCCAACCAACTTTGACCGCTAACAGCGCGTCACCTTAACCCAACCCCCCATTCAAAACCCGCAAAGCATACATTCCCAAATCTGCAATAGCATACATTCCAAACTCTGCAATAAAACACACTCCAACACCCGCAACAGAATACAATTCAATAGAATACATTCTAAATCATCTCCCTCATCTACAACCAACCGCATTTAATTTCCCCCGGAAACCATTTTGGTTCCTATTCTACCTAAAATTTGTAAAACCACATCAATTCCTTACAAACAAACCGCATGCATTTCCCCCAAAAACCACTTCGGTTCATTTCCTCCTTAAACTATATTTCTCGCTTGCAACCAAGCAGCAGTTAATTTTCCCCGAAAACCATTTCGGTTCCCATTCCGCCTAAACCATGTAGAATCACACCAATTCTCCCTTACTGGCAAGCCACCAACATGACGCGTCGCCCTTCCACGAAACGACCATCGCAACAATCAAGACCCTTGACCATATTTGGCTATACCTCCGAAACCAATTACCTGGTACACACAACCAAAAAACCAAATCCAGCCCGTACGGCAGGGATTCCCGGAAACGAACTCCCTATGCAGACATAGCAACCCTTCTTCGTGTTCCTAGTAAGTGGCAGTGAGCTTACTTCGCTATGACTCAACTGCTAGGATACCCTGAATGGTTTTCGCCTTAATCATCATTAGTCGCTTCGCAACCGCCGCCGCGCGCACACGCGCCAGGGGCGGTCGCCCTTCGGCATCCGCGGCGCGTACACGCAAGTGCTCACGCAGGAGTTAGCCTCTCATCCCTCCGCGTCCGTATTCACCAACCAAGTTCCCCTCGCGACCGCCGCCCGAACAGCAGTTAGAGCGCGAGTTAAACGTGCGTTGACTCCCTCGACCGACCCCGTCCCACCTACGTAGTTACGTGCCGGGCAAATTTGTGTACCGAGTGTTAGCGTAATACCAAGGCTTATACTTACAATAGAACGATCAACCTGTCCCCCCACTAACGATTTATTGTTACCTCATGTCATAAACAATGTCAAATACAAGAGTGACCCTGTGTAAAACCTGTGCTAAGAACCGCCGGCGGGGAGAGATCCGTCATGTAGCAATTACAAATGATATAGTAGAAAGCCGGTTTATTGTTGCCGTTATAAACAATGTTGAATACAAAGGTGACCCCGTATAAGACCAATTAATAAAAACCATTTACCAATAGCAAGTTACTGGGTGCGTTTTATTTCTCGGCCCATCACCTGCCCATTTTGCTGGCTTCTTGTGGACGTCCTGTCGGCGGAATGACTTGATGGGGATCCAAGTGAAATGGTGTCATACGTTCGCACATCTACTTCGCACCCCCACAACCTAACAATAAAAGGAAAATGAAAGTCTGAGATATTATTTGTTATTGAACGCGTCGAACAAGGACGTAACGACGAGAGTCTCATAACTTTTTGTCCACAGTAGTATGTGATAAATAAAAAATTATTTAGCTGTTTTCACTTATTATTTTAATCCTTTTTCAGCCGTCGGCTGCATATTGTGTCCGCGAATTCAATGTGATTCTACCAATGCTGGTCTTCGTGAAATGACCATTTGTGTGTGTCTAAACCTAATTAACTTTGTACATATAAACTAATACAACAGATAAAATAAATACGTTTTACAAAAATAAAAATCACATTGCAAAGTGATTTTAGGTTAATAAATGCGTGTGATATCTGTGTCACCCTTTGGGATCATCCTCCGGGAATACTGATATACCTTATTTCAAAAATCGTGTTTCTAATTACATATTACAAGTTGGACAAATGTAAAAATGACTAAAAACTGAGCACCACTTGTTAGTTGTTCCCCAGAAAGGAAACACATTGCCTTTTGTTAGGTCCAGACAGCCGTTGGTATGATTCCTTCCTTGCTCGTCCCCGGAGGGGTAAGGCATTCTTGAGTTAGAAAATCAAGAGGCAGATTCACTAAATGGCTCTGGAATAAAAAAATAAACATTTATCGACGTATTATTTGAGCGATATCGCCAAGTCTCACTTGAATATTTTTAATTAGTTGCGCTGCTTTCTGGGGATCGGTCTTGTGAAGACCTGGTTGCATGATCGTGAGCAATTGGGTAAACACCAAAATGTTCCCATGTCGCATTAGTTAAACTAAACAATGCGCATCCCAGCGACGAACCCCGAACTAGTGTTTCTGTTTACTTAAGACACTGAAACCTATTTCTTCCTTCGGCAATCGTCATGATTTATTTACAACAACGATGCTGGCAGCCCTAATGGTTGTTCCTTTGTTTGAACAAGTGCAGGATCGATCGATATCTGCACTTCTAGCAAACGGTATTGTACCTGACCACCACGGCATGGGGGAAATTCCGCTGGTAAAAACTCCAATTCCAATTCCATCGCCCATTGGCATTTACCAAGGAGAAGATCGGATTGGCTATCACGCGATCGATAGAAAATTCCATCACGATGGCCGCTAGCGGATGTGGAGTAAGTTTTGAGCTGCTGAGCCAGAGACACGTATCGTGGGCGTAGTGTAAAATTTCGCGTTTTTCAAGTGGTCAATGGCAAGAGTCGGGATACACAGTCGAGGAGGCCGGTATTGAATTAGATGAATATCGTGTCGTGAAAAATTAGTTTGTTGACTGTTTTAAATTACCCTGAGTCGGCCAACAGTGCCTATCCAAATTTAAATTCGTGTGAACAGAGAAAAAAACAAAGGAACAATGTATAACTAAAAATGTAAAAACCGCATCTGAATCACTGACTTGTAGTGCATCGAAATTAATGTAGAATTGCGTGGTTGTGTTCTTGTTATCAATTGGAGTATTCACATAATGTTTGCAATAAAAATCAACACCAAGCAACAAATAACAACGTGTTTTATAGTACCTCTTTATCTTGTGTGAACAATTTCTTTCGGAGTTGTTGGAACAATTACGTGGAATGTATGTGAAACAGTGTCCGTGTCGACACACTATATACATTACCCACAATACCTTCCTCTTTTTTCATGTCGGAGCAAACGTTACCGTTCTTATTTCTCTTAGTGCGCGCAATTTCCTTTCTTCGACACTCCATACTGCACCTTTTCACAAAACAAAACACGGTGAGAAATTTAAAATCTATTGTATTGTTCAGGTACTTGGCATGCCTGCTATGTCGCGTAATATGGAAGACAATTATATTGTAAGACGAATGAAAGACAGGACGATCCGTACCGTTTGAAGGTTAGTTGAATACTGCCCATTATGTACATTTTATACTATTGTGAATGATTATTTGAAAATAATGACTAGCTTAATAGACCTTGTGGGGGTTCTCTACACCACATGGAGAACCAACCCACAATTCCAACCAACTTTGACCGCTAACAGCGCGTCACCTTAACCCAACCCCCCATTCAAAACCCGCAAAGCATACATTCCCAAATCTGCAATAGCATACATTCCAAACTCTGCAATAAAACACACTCCAACACCCGCAACAGAATACAATTCAATAGAATACATTCTAAATCATCTCCCTCATCTACAACCAACCGCATTTAATTTCCCCCGGAAACCATTTTGGTTCCTATTCTACCTAAAATTTGTAAAACCACATCAATTCCTTACAAACAAACCGCATGCATTTCCCCCAAAAACCACTTCGGTTCATTTCCTCCTTAAACTATATTTCTCGCTTGCAACCAAGCAGCAGTTAATTTTCCCCGAAAACCATTTCGGTTCCCATTCCGCCTAAACCATGTAGAATCACACCAATTCTCCCTTACTGGCAAGCCACCAACATGACGCGTCGCCCTTCCACGAAACGACCATCGCAACAATCAAGACCCTTGACCATATTTGGCTATACCTCCGAAACCAATTACCTGGTACACACAACCAAAAAACCAAATCCAGCCCGTACGGCAGGGATTCCCGGAAACGAACTCCCTATGCAGACATAGCAACCCTTCTTCGTGTTCCTAGTAAGTGGCAGTGAGCTTACTTCGCTATGACTCAACTGCTAGGATACCCTGAATGGTTTTCGCCTTAATCATCATTAGTCGCTTCGCAACCGCCGCCGCGCGCACACGCGCCAGGGGCGGTCGCCCTTCGGCATCCGCGGCGCGTGCACGCAAGTGCTCACGCAGGAGTTAGCCTCTCATCCCTCCGCGTCCGTATTCACCAACCAAGTTCCCCTCGCGACCGCCGCCCGAACAGCAGTTAGAGCGCGAGTTAAACGTGCGTTGACTCCCTCGACCGACCCCGTCCCACCTACGTAGTTACGTGCCGGGCAAATTTGTGTACCGAGTGTTAGGGTAATACCAAGGCTTATACTTACAATAGAACGATCAACCTGTCCCCCCACTAACGATTTATTGTTACCTCATGTCATAAACAATGTCAAATACAAGAGTGACCCTGTGTAAAACCTGTGCTAAGAACCGCCGGCGGGGAGAGATCCGTCATGTAGCAATTACAAATGATATAGTAGAAAGCCGGTTTATTGTTGCCGTTATAAACAATGTTGAATACAAAGGTGACCCCGTATAAGACCAATTAATAAAAACCATTTACCAATAGCAAGTTACTGGGTGCGTTTTATTTCTCGGCCCATCACCTGCCCATTTTGCTGGCTTCTTGTGGACGTCCTGTCGGCGGAATGACTTGATGGGGATCCAAGTGAAATGGTGTCATACGTTCGCACATCTACTTCGCACCCCCACAACCTAACAATAAAAGGAAAATGAAAGTCTGAGATATTATTTGTTATTGAACGCGTCGAACAAGGACGTAACGACGAGAGTCTCATAACTTTTTGTCCACAGTAGTATGTGATAAATAAAAAATTATTTAGCTGTTTTCACTTATTATTTTAATCCTTTTTCAGCCGTCGGCTGCATATTGTGTCCGCGAATTCAATGTGATTCTACCAATGCTGGTCTTCGTGAAATGACCATTTGTGTGTGTCTAAACCTAATTAACTTTGTACATATAAACTAATACAACAGATAAAATAAATACGTTTTACAAAAATTAAATCACATTGCAAAGTGATTTTAGGTTAATAAATGCGTGTGATATCTGTGTCACCCTTTGGGATCATCCTCCGGGAATACTGATATACCTTATTTCAAAAATCGTGTTTCTAATTACATATTACAAGTTGGACAAATGTAAAAATGACTAAAAACTGAGCACCACTTGTTAGTTGTTCCCCAGAAAGGAAACACATTGCCTTTTGTTAGGTCCAGACAGCCGTTGGTATGATTCCTTCCTTGCTCGTCCCCGGAGGGGTAAGGCATTCTTGAGTTAGAAAATCAAGAGGCAGATTCACTAAATGGCCCTGGAATAAAAAAATAAACATTTATCGACGTATTATTTGAGCGATATCGCCAAGTCTCACTTGAATATTTTTAATTAGTTGCGCTGCTTTCTGGGGATCGGTCTTGTGAAGACCTGGTTGCTCATTGTATTTTTTCAAATTAGCTATAGTCTTTACATAATCATTAGGCACACATTTAAAGACTTCGTCGTATATGTCCGTATTCTTTTTGGATATTCGACGCCATGTACCGTTCCAGAACTGATCAATTACTGGGTCAACAACATCAATAGGCATGCGATCAGGATCAGGCTCTAAAACTCCTATCGGGAAGCAGTCGATTAATAAAGTAAAAATATATTGCAAAGTCGAAATATGTAATGCTTTTCATTATGTTTATAATACTATTCTAGATCTATACCAAATGGAAAGAAAAAAATTACCTAAGTGTTCTTTGAAGAGATACCTCCTTAAACTACCAGCAAAAACTCCACTGGAGAACTTTTGCCCATTCATGCGACCGTCTTCGAACTCCTGATCCTAAAATAATAAACATTCAGGGAAGAGAACTGTTCTTAGATGATTATGTTGGAAGGTCTTTAATTATATTACCGTTATAATTGCAGCAATCTCCGAATCCCGTTTTCCAATAAGAGACCGATCATTGATGTTGGCTGATCCGCAAATGACTGTTCGATCATCAGCGATGAGTAATTTTGAATGGACATAAATTAACTCGGTAATAGGAACGTTATTTAGATATGAATGATTCCTTAGACTGTGGAAAGAAATGTACTCATGTGCGTTGTTGATGCCTACCTCCTTCAGGCGGTTCAAAATAGCCGATCTTCCTCTGCGTAAACAATTCAGTTACATTTACTACTTGTGTTTTCATTCAACAAACCTTGATATGGAAACATAATTCCAGTGAGTTATAGCCCGAACCGCGTTGCCGGTAGTACCGCCCACATCTCCTTCAAAACCTGGTAATAACGGCATCACAACAAAAACTCGAAACGTTTTATTTTCTCTGAAATCAAAGGAAACAAAGTCACAGGGAGAAAATAAAGGCAACCCTTAAAGTTCGTTGTTAAGAGGTGACACCACTGTATTGAATTCTACAATTTGATGTTTAGTAGGTTTAAAACATTATAAAATAAAAGTAAAATAATTTTAGGGTGAACACATTAAGGAGGGAGGGGGAGGGAATAGAAAATACAAGATGGTTAACCAATCGTTAAGATAGGAAGAAATCCCCTTAATCAGTAGTGGTTCGGAACCAAGGGAGGATAGCTTAAAGAGGATGAGATTGTGGGAGATTTTGTCGAAGGCCTTGCTGAAATCGGTGGTGATTACGTCGACTGCCGATCTCCAGGTCAAGGAGGGTGTGGAAAGAGAATTCCACTAGATAGGTCGTTGTAGACCTGCAGGAGAGGACATCATGTTGGTTGGGAGAGATGAAGGATTTGCAGCGGAAACATAACGCTTCATATAGAATGCTCTCAAACAGTTTCGGAATATGCGCAAGTTTGGCGATGGCATGATAGTTAGATATATCGTTTTTGTGTTCCTTTTTATGTATGGAGGTCATGTAAGAGGATTTCCAAATATCTGGGAATTAACCTTGTTAACGGGATAGATTAAAGGTCGTTGAGAGCGGGTGAGAAAGAGAAGGGGGACATTTTTTTAGAAGGACATCAGGGAGCCGGAGTCAGGACTGAACTCGTTTTTAAGTAGGTTTATTCTTTCTTCAACTGGCCGTAGTTGGATATGTTGAGAGATGAAGCGGCCAAGGAAGAATTCGAGTAGAGTTTTGAAGTAAGACGAGTTAGGCTCAAAAAAGTTGTCCGTGAAGAATTATTTAAGGAAAGAAATGAAAAGATTGGCAATGGTTTAGGGGTCGGTTGAAGTAGTCGCGTGGGGGGATGGGTGCGAACATACAGGGCAAAGTTACTGATTGCTTCTAACACGGCGAAGGCCAAAACGATCCTTGTCCCTGTTCAATCCAAGTTGACGTGCAATCTCCACGTGACACTGCTGGATAGCTGATTTGGCACCCGCCAAGTAGTGAACCAATGCATGCAGCGAGATCCTGAGAAAGGTTGGCGCAAAGTGTAATAACCAGGCCCATAAAAATGAATTATTATGGCAAATTTAACAAACCTCGGTTAAGGACCGGATACACGACGACGACCACGGAAACGAAAATGGCTAAACTATTTGAGAATTTTCTCATGGAACGTCCACTCACTATAGAGAGCTCGAGCTGCACAGCAGCTAGCCGATGCCCTGTCCGAATATAAGGCTGACAGTGGTGTTATTCAAAGAAACGAGTATGACATTTATTACAGCTGTCATGCAAAACACCATGTGCTCGGGGTAGAGTTTCTAGTCAGTTAAAAACTGAAGCCTGCCATCATCGGCTTTAATGCAATAAATGAAAGGCTATGAATTATTCGCGTAAACGTTCACGGACCTACAGAGGAGTCCTCTGACGACGAAAAAGAAGAATTCTACGAGAACGTTTAACAGGGCCTCAATGCCTGCCCAAGATACGATGTGAAAATCGTTCTTGGTGATTTGAATGTGAAAATAGGTCGTGAGTCGGTTTTCAGGCACTACACAGGTTCCCATAGTTTGCATTAGAACACTAATAACAATGGACTACGAGTCATCGAACTGGCAGCATCGATAAACTTGGTCGTTGCCAGTAGCAGGTTTCCGCATAAAGTAATCCACAAAGCCACCTGGGTATCACCTGATGGAGCCACTCGCAACCAAATTGACCACGTGTTGATAGATCACCGCCACTCCTCGAGTCTGATGACGGTACGAACGTACCAAGGTGCCAACGTCGACTCGGATCACTATCTTGTTGGTACAGTTTTCCGAGCGCGGATTGCCATACGGAGACGTATTGCATCGGCGGATCAGGTTCGAATCAACACAGCTGCCTTACGCAATGAGAATACCAGTAACACCTTTGGTCATGCGTTAAGACTCGCCCTCGAAGAGCTCGATGGAGGGAGAGTAAGTCCTGGGGCCAGAATGCCGAGCGTAGAAGAGAAATGGACACGCCTTAAGAATACTGTCATTAGTACTGCCAACTCCATCTTAGGCAGTAGTCGTAGAGATCGGAGCGACTGGTTTGATGATGAGTGCAAGCTAGCGACTGAACGCAAGAATGCTGCCGTCACCAAGCGTTGAGGAAATATTAAAAGCCATAAGACAGCTCAAATCAAATAAAGCCCCCGGAGCTGGGCTGATCAAACAAGGAGGGACAGCGTTACATCACGCGATTCATGAGATCGTGGCGCACGTATGCGAGCAAGAGGAGATGCCGGAAGATTGGCGTCGTGGTATAATTTGCCACATATATAAGAAGGGAGATATCACACTGTGCAGCAACCATAGGGGTATAACATTGCTGAGTACCGTCTATAAGATACACTAATCTATCCTACAAGACCGGATAGTCAATATCAGTGTGGCTTCATCCCAGGCAAATCAGCGATCGATCAGATATTCACCCATAGGCAGGCTATGGAAAAATGTCTGGAATTAAAGATTCCATTATATCATCTATTTATAGACTTTAAGGCCGCCTACGGCAGCGTAGCCAGGGTAGAACTATATACTGCCATGGGAGAGTTCGGCATTCCAAACAAATTGATACGACTTTGTAAGTTGACCGTGACCAATGTAACTAGTCAGGTAAATATGGCGGGATTGCTGTCCAAACCAATAAACATCTTTAATGGACTCCAACAAGGCGACGGTTTGGCCTGCTGCCTCTTCAACCTAGCGTTGGAGAAAGCAATCCGTGACGCTGGCGTTACAACAAGAAGGACTATTGTCACCAAGTTCTGCCAGATATTTGCCTACGCAGATGACATCGACATAATCGGTAGAACCGAATCAGCTGTACAGGAATCCTTCACCCAGATCGAGCAGGCGGCACAAAAACTGGGACTGCACATTAATGAGGGAAAAACTAAGTACATGGTGGCAACTTCTGCGAAGAGAAGACCTAACGTTGGTCAAACTATCAGGGTAGTGGAGCACGAATTTGAAGTAGTACAATCCTTTAACTACCTCGGGTCAATAGTATCAGCCGGTAACAATATGGAAGAAGAAATACGCAAGGCTCTTTAAATCCCGAAATTTATCCAGAACATCCAAGCTACTACTGTACAATATCATGGTATTACCAGTAGTCATGCATGGATCCGAGACCTAGGTGCTTAATAAAAGGCACTGTGAACTCTTAGCCGCCTTCGAAAGGAAGGTCTTAAGGAGAATTGTTGGCTCCGTATGTGAGGGAGGACGATTCCGGAGACGCTACAACCATGGGTTGTACGCAATCTACCTTGAAGCTAATGTTGTAAGAAAAATCAATCCCGGTAGACTCCGGTGGGCGAGACACCTAGATCGAATGAGCGAAGAGCAGCCTGCCCAGAAAGTTCTTTGTGGCAGGATGTATGGAAGGAGACAGCATGGCAGACTTTGTCTGCGATGGAGGGATGGCGTAGACCAGGACGCCCAGAGCCTGGCAGTCCCAAACTGGATGGCATCGGCTCGAAATCGGGACCGGTGGAGAGATTTGTTAAATAAGGCCAAGTGGGTTCACGATAGTGACAATGACATGATATAGCTGTTAACAGTGTAACTGCGACGGAATTAGAAATTAATGAGGAAATTAGAGTCAGATAAAAAGTGTAAAGATCCTAGAATTCTTACGATTATAAAGGATTTGGACTCAGAAGGAGCCTCGCAAGATGTTTGTGACTGTTACATTGCATGCCGCGGGTGTTAAGCAAAACGACCTTACGGCAAGTCACACCAGTGGTAGTATCATCTGTCCAAGATCTTATTCTTAATTTCCAAAACTTTGGGAACAGAAATACGAAGCTAGTCAATATCATTGAACACTCTGCTATTCTCTACAATCATGTGGACAGAAAGGTAATGTCATATTCAATCACCCAAAATCATTGAACTCTTCGATATATCGTTGAAGCGATATTTTCCCACACATAATTATAATTGTTGAACACCTTGAACTTCACTAGTGACCATGACGTGAAAGGTGATACTATTTGATGGGAATTTGGCGCCGCAGCAAACGAAAGGTATTGGCTCCAAGCTAAGAACAGGGGGTAAAAACAGAAAGTAAAATTACTCTGTTGATGGTTTGAAAGCAAATCGGGCTCTGGGCCGAAGTCGGATATTCTATGGGGAGTGATAAAGTGAAGAAGTAGAAGGATTGTTGTAAAGACAGAAAGTATTGAGTAAAATAAATAGAGGAAACAAACGTGAAACAAGTACCTTGATTTTATGAATGTGGGAGAAAAAGATGTGGAGATAATAGATAACTGAGGTTAAGACCAAAGTTACGGTGAAAAAAAAAAAACAATAGAAGAAAAAAAAAAACAGAAAAAGGGTACAACATTTAATAATGGACAAATAAATATGAATTGAAAAAATTATTAAAGATTGTAAAAATGGAGAAACAAACTGATGATTATGAAGTGCAGAGAGATTTGTGGAAAACTTTTTTTTATTATTGTTTTTTTTTCTGCTTCAGGGTTTAAATCAAAGTTATGTAACTCGCGTGAGGTATTGCTAAAGAATGATGTTCTGGGTTTGCCCGTGTGTTTAAATTTGATATACCGATGAAAGTACTACCATTTTATAATATTTGTTAATTTAAAAAATTCTATGAATACCTTAAAACATAATTGATAACATACCTTGGAATTATTATGCTATCACCTTATCTTTTATCAAAATAAAATCGCTTTAGTTTAGACTTCTACAGTGACGTTACCTCTAAAAGCTAATAAAACTAGAATTGTTTTCATGAGTCATGTAAAATTTAAATAACTCAATGTCTTCATATTTGTTAAAGCCACCGGTATAAAGAGATGGTTTAATGTGAGGCCAATAAGTTTTACGCTCGTCACTTACCTGTGCGCACGAACTATTCTGTTAAACAGTGTTTCGCCCACTTGATTCCGTACATTGGCAGCAGAACCGGCTACTCCGAGTTGCATTGTGATGAAGAATTGATTCTCAATATATATGTAATGCTCGGCTTTCGTAATTGTGTGGATATAAGCATCGTGAATGCTTTGTTCCACCAAATCTTGTTCAATGAATCCACAGCTCCAGGAGGAGACGCTTCGTAAGATTTGGCAGGTAACTCGATGGTATTTTGTCTTAACCAAATTTGTATTGAGTTTAATGTTTGTGTACGACATTGGCATCAAATAAGGGAATGCCTGACAGATAGGAAAAAAAAATAATCCGTTAAATATCATTGAGAATTGGACGAGATTTACAAACAAAAATATAATATGTAGTCTGGACAACTCTCCTATAAGACGGAAGATTGGTTCCTAGAATATTTCGTGTTGTGTGAAATCGGGTTTTACAAGATTAAGGGCGTTTGTTGTTTCGTTGTTTTTAAAACAAAATATTTTTTATTGATTACCTCTTTCTTATATTCTACTTCTCCCAAGAAAGGCGAACCTATAGCGCTGAGCCAGCGCCCTGAGATACTATTTTTTCTCGATCGGGTCCATCAGCCAACCTCCGAACGATGATCAAGGATTTCTCCCAACCATTTCATGAAACCTATAGCTTAATAGGGCGGTATTTCACCGGGCGGCTGAGCCTTGGGGTCATCATCGGCACTATAACCGGGATCCGGTCTTGGCCTTATTTTGCATGTCTCTCCACCGGTCCCGATTTCAAGCCAATGTCGTCCAGTTTGACACTCCCAGGCTCTGGGCGTGCTGGTCTATGCCGTCTTTCCATCGCAGATAAGGTCTGCCGCGCTGTCTCCTTCCATACATCCTGTCACAAAGGTCTTTCCGGGCAGGCTCCTCTTCGCAAATTCGAGCTAGGTGTCCCGCCCACCAGAGCCTATCGAGCTTGATTTTTCTTACAGCATTAGCTTCAAGGCAGATCGAGTATATGGTTGTAGCGTCGCCGGAATCACCCCCCCTCAGATATGTGGCCCACAATTCTCCTTAAGTCCTTCTCGAACGCGGCTAGGAGTTCAGAGTGCTTTTTACTGAACGCCCAGTTCTTGCATCCATAGATGAGTACTGGTAAGACCATGGTCTTGTACAGTAGTAGCTTGGATGTTCTGGCTAAATTTCGGGATTTAAAAAGCCTTGATAGGCCAGAGTAGACTTTGTTGGATTTGATCAGCCGTTCGCGTATTTCTTCTTCCATATTGTTATCGGCTGATACTATTGACCCAAGGTAGTTAAAGGATTGCACTACTTCAAATTCGTGCTCCACTACCCTGATACTTTGACCAACGCTAGGTGTTCTCTTCGCAGAAGTTGCCACCATATACTTAATTTTCCCTCATTAATGTGCAGTCTCAGTTTTTGTTCTTCCTGTTCGATTTGGGTGAAGGAGTCCTGTACAGCCGATTCGGTTCTACCGATTATGTCGATGTCATCTGCGTAGGCAAGATTCTGGCAGAACTTGGTGACAAGAGTCCCTCTAGTTGTAATTCCAGAATCACGGATTGCTTTCTCCAAAGCCAAGTTGTTGGAGTCCATTAAAGATGTTTGTTGGTTTGGACAGCAATCCCGCTATTTTTACCTGACTAGTTACGTTGGTCATGGTCAACCTACAAAGTCGTATCAATTTGTTTGGAATGCCGAACTGACTTATGGTATTGTATAGTTCTACCCTGGCTATGCTGTCGTAGGTGACCTTAAAGTCTATAAATAGAAAATATAATAGGATCTTAAATCCAGATATTTTTCCATCGCCTGCCTAAAGGTGAATATATGATCAATCACTGATTTGTCTAGGATGAAACCACACTGATATTGACCAATGACGACTTTAGCGTATGACGCTATCCAATCTTGTAGGAGGAGTGTATCTTATAGGCGGTACTCAGCAATATATAGTTGCTGCACACTGTGATATCTCCCTTCTAATGTATGAGGCAATTTTTCCACGACGCCAATCTTTCGGTATCTCTCTTGCTCCCATATGTGCATCACGATCTCATGAATTGCGTGATGTAACGATGTCCCTCCTTGTTTGATCAGCTCAGCTGGTATGCCATCAGCTCCAGGGGCTTTATTTGATTTGAGCTGTCTTATGGCTTTTAATATTTCCTCAATGCTTGGTGGCGTCAGCATTTGGTCTTGATCTTGCATTGGTGGAGCCTTCAATTCGTCTGTGAGCTGACCATATAGCAGTTCGTTGAAGTGCATTTCCCATCGCTCCAGAATGCCTTCAGGATCGGTGATCAAATTACCCTCTTTATCCTTGCAGTAAGTGCACCGTGGTGTGTACCGCGTCATACTGCGGATTATTTGGTAAAACTTCCTCGCCTGGTGCGGACCTCGCTCCCTACTTTTCTCTATTTCACACACTAGATTTTTTTCGCAGCCACGTTTCTTTTGTCTGTGGAGTCTTTTTCCAGATCTTCTGAGCTCTTTGTATTTATCCTCGCGTATACGCGTCCTATGAGACTGCTGCATTGCCCGGTATGCAGCATTCTTACGTTCAGTCGCTAGTTTGCACTCATCATCAAACCAGTCCCCCCGATCTCTACTACTACTACCTAAGATGGAGTTGGTAGCACTAATGACAGTATTATTAAGGCGTGTCTATCGTGTTGATCCAAATCTGATCCGCAGATGCATTACGTCTCCGTTAGACGATCCGCGCTCGGAAAACTATACCAACAAGATAGCGATCCGAGTCGACGTTGGGACCTCGGTACGTTCGCACCGTCATCAGGCTCGAGGAGTGGCGACGAACTATCAGCACGCGGTAAATTTGATTGCGAGGGGCTCATCAGGTAATACCCAGGTGGCTTTGTGGATATCTTTACGTGGAAACCTGCTACTCGCAGCCACCAAGTTCTTTGATGCTGCCAGTTCGATGACTCGTAGTCCATTGTCATTAAGTGTTCTCATGCAAACTATGGGAACCTGTGTGGCGCCTAAAAACCGGCTCCCGACCTATTTTCACATTCAAATCACCAAGAACCAGTCTTCAAAAATTATTTGTAAAATTCCACGTAACTTTCAATTCATCCTCTCATAAGGTGTCGAATGACTTTCGGCCACTTCGTTCACTCCAGAACGTTATCACATCTTCAACGTAGTAAGACTGTCCTCAAGAAGTCTTTTCGTTCCTAAACAACTCCAACCCAGATCGCGTGGCCAATTCCGTTGTAGCGTTAAGCAACGATAGTGAAGTAGGTGAATTGAACACACGATGAAACGGTTGAAAAGCGAAGCAGTGAAGCATCAGACTACTGT
Source organism: Microdon myrmicae (assembly GCA_963931805.1). Taxonomy (NCBI): domain Eukaryota; kingdom Metazoa; phylum Arthropoda; class Insecta; order Diptera; family Syrphidae; genus Microdon; species Microdon myrmicae. The sequence continues at coordinate 88,270,068 of OZ007497.1, forward strand.
CCGTGTTTAGAATTTGATTTCCAAACTCGAGTGTATTCCACTGGTGTGAATTATTTTTATTTATCGCTTGGTATACGGTTCTGATGTATTTTTCTTATTCGATTTTTTCGTTCGGTGTTCTTCACTATTTTTGCTTGTGAATTGTGTGTATCTGTTAGAATCGCTACACCGTGACGATCAATAACGGCCTCCAGCGACGAACAGGAGAGCGCAATCGGCATCCTTTCGCTGAAGGAGGAACCACCCGACCAAGCTCCGGACGACACCTGGAGCCAAATGATTCGCCAATGATTGGCGAAGGCGGGCGGAATGTTGCGGATTCACTGGATGCAACCAGCGAATTCGCAAGTGAACGCAACCATAGCAACCAAATAACAAATGTCAGCAACTAGCTGACATATTCAATTTTGGTTGTCAAGAAAAATAAAAACAAACTCTATTCTTTTGCAAGTCAGGTGACACAGATCGCGATTTCTGGTCCAATCCTTATAATCAATAAAAATAAAAGTAATCAGAGTGAATAAAGCAAGTTGGTAACGACAATTAAATATATATCGAGCTGTTATTGGAATCTGCAGAATTATTTTTGGGCAAAGAGGTAATCCTTTCATATAAAAGGTATTTCAATCCATTGATTATAGGTACGGCACATATCGTTGCACGACAGGAGACACCACCCTGAACGGTGTAAGAATTCTTTCCCGACGACATTCCTCGGTCTGCAGAGATCAACCTACGTGTTGGCCGCTCAATTGCCAATAAACCAAAATTGAATATGTCAGCTAGTTGCTGACATTTGTTATTTGGTTGCTATGGTTGCGTTCACTTGCGAATTCGCTGGTTGCATCCAGTGAATCCGCAACACTAATCGTCAAGGAATTCTTTTGAGATACCACAGTGAGTGAACTGCAGGCCATTAAAGGTTTCTATTAAGGTGCGACGTTGAGGACACAGTCCACTAACAACACACTACGACACAGAACTAACATGATTTCTTTTTACACGATTAAAAAGTTTAATTAAATCAAGAACTGCAGCCTACTGACCTTCGTCGTCTTCTCCAATTACGTGCACGAGTAAACACAAATTGATGAGAATTTTTCGGGAAATATCATCTTTAATGGTGAAGCATTTGGATTGATGAAAATCCAACGACGACCGTCGAACACCCTAGCCTTCTACAAAAGGTCACTGTTTGGTGTGCATTTTATGCTGGAGGAATCATGCAATCTTCGCATACTATAAAGCCCATGCCACATTGACTTTATAGAATGAGACGCTTCCTAATCGCATAACAAGTTTTCTTCTTATTCAAACACCCCATATCAGTATCTACGTTGGCCGTTGTGTAAGGTGCAACAAGTAGTTCAGTAGTTTGAGTTCTTTTCAGATTATTCTCATGCTGTTCTTTCGCAGATGGTTCCATTAAAGTATGAGGGAGGAGGGAATACGATAAATCGGGATTTCTTCATTTCAGAAGATATCATGCCATTTTTTCAAACTTAGAACGGACAATCCGCTAAGCTCCGAAACTTTGTGATTTCTGCTTACCATATCGTGAAAGCTATAGCTTTCGGATGGTATCTCATCAGAGAGTCAGAGTCTGGACTATCCAAAAATCAGTTCCAATTCTTTGGACCAAACTCAAATGAACTCATACATAACGTCATAATTAGGGTTTACACAGCGCTGTGCACTAAGGGCAACAATAAAATACAGGGAATCGTTCTTCAGTCGAATTACATGAGCGAGGAACTGTCCTCTGCCATGTTATCACTTATGGTTTCAATTTCTGGATATTCAAGACCAATATGCATCGACACCTCTTTTCTCATTTAAGTGTGTAAAACATTTCCTCCTGGCTCGCGAATTAAAAAGATATATTTATAATACTCACGTTGTTGTCTCTCATTTTCTCCAGTTTCGTTGCATTCCAACGCTGTATGAAGTGCCTCGCAACATCTCTGGCTGAACTTTCCACAACCATTAAACCAACATCATGCCAAGGCATACGAGGTGCTATCGACCTATCAACCAGGTCCGCGTACGGTGCGTCTAAATTTACAAAATCTTTCATAATGAAATTTGCATAATCCTTGCCAAACCAAAACTTTGCATTTCCATAATAGTCCGAAAGTATTTGTGTCTGATATGGTGTCGGGTCCTCGAGTCCACCTTTGCGACCATCCTTAAGTTCGTCGGCAGTGAAGACTAAATCTTTCAGTTCGTTTCCTGGAGAAATGCGATTCTCTTGTAATTTATCGGGACCATCAGTCAATGTAAGACGATGCACAATTTCTTTTCCCTTTTTCACCGCGTTGTCTTTTAATTTTCCCAGCACATTCCTTCGCTCTAACTCGGGGGTATTTAATTTCAGTAAAACATCTGCGGGATCCTTCATAGGTTCATATTCCGGAATCATCAGTTTATCTCCTGGATTCAACACATGCAGATTGGCCTTCCTTTCTTTTTCCTGAAGGTCGACGTTTTTGTTTTTTGAAGATTTCCTAGATCCAAACGCAGAATCGTCATCATTAAAAGCAGACCTTGTTCCCGAAATGCTGGATGCAGATATACTTCCTAAATCTGTTAGTCGATGCCTGTAGTCATCCCAGCGACCATAACAAAGGTCTATGCCGCCAATAAACGCATACGTTTGATCAACAACAACAATTTTTTCATGATGCGCCCAGAAGAAGACACCCACTCGAGCATGATCTGGATGCCGCATGACCTTAAAAAATTAATAGAGAGTTGGGTGTTAATTGTTATAGTGTATATAGGAATAATTACTTTAATGTTGTCGTGTGTGTTTACAAGTTTTTGTTTACTGTAATAACTGTTGATTCCCAAAGCCATTTCCACCTCTTTGTAGAGCATTACAAAAATTTTCACACCCTCCGTCTGCAAAATAAAATGATCAGTTAATTGCTGCTAATTTAATGATATAATTCACAACTTGATAAGAACTATTAGGCCGTCCCGCTTGGTAGAAACCTTGACGTGGTGCGGGGGCTTAAACTACAATGAATCACTCAGGCTATACTGACGGATGCATACGCTTCCAGTAGGACGACAGGCTAGCGAGGAGTAACACACAAAGATCTACCACCCCTAATCCAGGGTGTTACGTGTCACCGTGCCCATTGGATGGTTTGCAGCCAGGGGTATACCGGCTGTACTATAACGGCGCCTCTCTGACACCGGGTCGAATCAGAGCAGTAAGCAGACCTTACCATATCAAAGAGGGGCTCTGATATGGCGGACTATTTGAAACCCCAAGACTGTTCCCATGAATAATCAATATATAAAAAACAATCTCACGAAAAACCCGGTAGGCATAGGTGTGATGAGCCGACACTACCATAAGGGAACAAATCATCAAGAAAACACCAACTCGGCAAAAAGGAGACGTAGGGAAAAACGGAAAAAGGGGGATATACGCATCGGCACGCGGAATGTTCGAACGTTATATTATAGGTCGTAGAAAACGCGAAACAATATAAAATGGACATCGTCTCGCTTCAGAAAGTCCGACTCCCACATCAAGTAATCGAAACCAACGGGTTTACACTGTCGTGTGGAGGTACCGATACACATAACCTCGGAACCGCCTTCACCATAAGCAAGAAGATTACGTCCCATGTAAAAGATGTGAAATTTATTAATGACCGAATAACGGTGCTAAAAATACAGGGCCCATGGTACAATTATGTATTTATAAACGTACACGCCCCAACGGAATCTATCGAGGAAAAAACGAAGGACACGTTCTACGAGACCCTAGAGGAAGTATTTGATGGGATCTCATCATTCGATTTTAAAATCCTCCTCGGGGACCTCAATGCGAAAATTGGAAAGGAAGATATCTTCCAACCAACTATAGGTAAAGAAAGCCCACACGATGTTTCAAATGATAATGGAATTCGAATTAAAGATCTGGTAGTGAAAAGCACGATGTTCAACCACAAGCCACATGGATATCACCCGACGGCGTAATGCGTAACCAAATAGACCACTTCCTCATAGACAAAAGACACCACCCGAATATCCTTGACGTAAGATCATATAGAGGAACAGATTGCGACTCCGATCATCTTCTAGTGATGGGCAAAAACAGGAGTCGCCTCGCAGCAAACCCACATGGGCGATCACGGGAGACAAGCAAAAAGTTCGACATTGATAAACTAAAAGACCTACGCAAAAGGGTTGAATATCAAGACGAACTAACGAATAGATTTAACATTTTAGAGAATGGTAGCAGTGAGGGAGAGGAAGCTAATAATGTGGACACAAAATGGACATCGATCAGAGACACAATCAAAGAAACAGCCCAAAAGATATTAGGATTTAAGAACACAATTACGTCCAAACCTTGGTTTGACGATAAGTGCAGGGCGAATATCGAATAACGTAAACGACTTAGAGTTATCCACTTAGAAAGATATGTTGAAGTCAACGCAGAAAGATACGCGACAATTCGGAAAGAGATAATGAGACTCTTCAAACACAAAAAACGCGAATGGTAGAAGACCCGGATCGAAAAAATCTTAGAAAGTACCAGAGCAAAGAACATCAGAGGTATGTATGCCGGCATAAATTCAATTAGAAATGGCTACCGAGGGAGAGCCAAAATAATTCGAGACACAAACGGTTGTCTGGTCACAGAAACTAACAATATCGTGACAAGATGGAAGCAGTACTTTGAAAACCTGCTCAATGTGCGCACCCATCAACCACAAATAAACGCATCAGACGTACATACAGCCGAGCCTCAGATCCCAGAGTCCTCTTTCAACGAAGTTGTAGACGCAATAAATCGATTGAAAAACAACAAGGCCCCCGGAGTCGATTGCATACCGGCAGAGCTTGTAAAGCATTGAGGGGAGGCAACCATGTCGCTGATCGATCGGCATTCGGGGAGCGTTAGAGACAGCAAGGAAATTTGACAGAACTCTTCAACACAATTTTCATCCAAATGATGTCTAATGTATTGGATTCTAATGCTTCTTCCCTTTGGCAAGGGAATGCACAATCAAGATATCACGCAACCTCCTTGATACTGAGGCGACCAATAAAGCTTCCATTGTAAAGTTAAAAAAGAGAGTCGGTTCATGCCAAGCGATCCTATTGGTCGACTCTCATACTGATTGTTCTCTGGAGAATATGGAAAATCCTGGTGTGGGAGCCTGATCGTCCGAACATTGTCTATGGTTTAACAATGTTGTCAACTTACATACTTTCGGAATAAATGACACTTTGGTGGGCTTAACACAAGTGATAAAAACTTCATAGATTCACTCGTCATTTGTGATGAGATGAAATGCTGCGACTAATCAAAAGTTAAGTAACTTGATGGCGAGATATGCTATCATTAGTTGCAAAATTCAACGAAAACTTCGAGTGACAAGGATGCGATCTGGTTTCAGCGAACGCTTTGATAGCTAACCAACTGGATTGATGTTCATTACGATGTCTTTAGTGTGAGACTAATTTTAAAGGCTTAGTTTTCTAGTGAGAATAATCAAGTCGCGAACATTAAGATGGGCCGGAGACGTGGCGCGAATGGGCAACGATAGGACCGTGCGTAGAATTCTTGACGGTAGACCAACGGGAAAGAGACCAGTAGGACGGCCGCGACGGAGATGGGAGGACAATGTTAGGTTTGACCTTGAGGAGATTGGATCGGATGGTCGGGCGTGGAAGGAGAGTGAGCGCGGGACAGGGAGCATTTGGCGGAGTCGAGTCGGTGAGGTTATGAACTTCCGGGTACCTACAGGCCAATAAATAATAATAACAGTTTTCTAACTAACTCTGGTTTATTGGCTTAACTTAAATTCTACGAGCACTGTCATATACCGTCGTGTTACCATCTTATGAAAGAGCATCGTACAACATTTTTTACTCGATTCATGTCGTTTTTAAATTAAATAACATGAATATCATTATACTTACAGCTTTTCTGTGCAGTATCATGTCCAATCTCCAATAATCTCCGTCAATTGCTGGCCGTTTCATGTAAATCTCTGGACTCAACCACCAATCCGCAATGTAAATCTCTGAAGTTGCACCTTCTAAGGCATCCGCTACGGCATTCATGTAGCTAGCCCCATCTACAAACCAACTAACTTGAGTCGAATGGCGTACAGGAGCAAACGACAAATGAGGATTTGGATACGTGAAATCTCGAGCTGTAAGGAAATCCATTTAACTGAGAGTTTATAAGGTAAACTATGTATTAATTTCATATTCGTAATCCAGTTAAGCTATTAAGCTGTGCTTAAGCTTAAGTTGAACGGCGTTTGTTTCCCAAATTCTAGTGGAAAATGGCCCCCAGGGAATAGTCAGAGAAAGCCATTTTGAATTCATAGCAAACCTTCCCGCAGAAAAAAACAACTCCTTCCTGGGGAAGTTCCAATAATTTGCTAACATTTGACCAGCACGCACATAATGTATTGAAAATCTAGAAAAGCTATCCACTCATTACCTCCACAACCGAGAAGCAAAGCAATCGTTCCGAAAATATAGAATATACTTTTATATAAAACCATTGCAGGTCCATCCTGGTTTACAGATATCCTAAATGGTTCACAATTTCGTCCGCGGGAGTAGGGAATTAAGGGGTTCTCGAAAGAACCTTAATAACATTCATTTCATTCATGTGCCAACCGCAGCCCCCATCAAAGCATCCAGGGTAAAAGTGACCAGTCCAGTTAGCAGCCACTACATGACCGGTTCTTGGCGGTTGCGAATTTACAGCTCCAACCCAGAAGAGCTGGTCGACCATACGACTACTGACAGATCCCAACAGAGGACAAATAGAAGACATTGTCGACATCTACCCCGGAGACCAGATTCAAGGCACCATTCAACTACCACCATAGACCAAGGAGCACACAATGCCCCGCTTGGAGGGCGGCGCTCCCCGGTATCCAGGGACCGACTGAGCCCCAACCGCTGCATCCGAATGAACGCTGCGGCCTCAACCGCAAACGACCGCATCGTTCCGATCATTAACTCCGAAGAGGTACCAATGGACGCAGCACTCGTCACCACCACTTGTCTCGAGGTAGTGAGACCAATCCCCAGCCATCACGTGGTTACCGATCGTGGGTTGCGAACTTACAACTCCAACCCAGATCGCGTGGCCAGTTCCATGACCAGCAAAGATCACGGCCTCCAGCACCGAAGGGGACCATCGCCAAAATCGGCATTCTTCCATTGGAGGAGATACCCCCTCCTGGACCATTCCTCAGATCCCCGGACCCAGCTCCGGACGACTACCCTCTGGAGCCAGACGATTCGCCAATGATTGGCGAAGGCGGGCGGAATGTTGCGGATTCGCCCTTAACACAACCGGCGAATTTGCAATTAAATTAATTGTGGCACCACCTGAATCAGATATGTGGCATCACCAGCAATCAGCTGACATTTTCTCTTTGAATTAATTCTGTTGGTTGTCAAAATGATAAACACTTTTCGCTTACGTTATGTTAATTTCATTCTTCTTTGCTCAACATTGAAATCAGCGACACGCTTTATTGTAAATCCTATTTAATCAAGATCATCTATTAAATAAAAACACAAGTATTAACAACAAAAGTAACTCGTATCATTATTCCCGCTTTGGATGAAGACATTTTTGGAATTAGCTGCTTCAAATCTAGGTATTCTTTCACTTTTAAAATATTTATCTCTATCAGTGATCTAGAGTAGGAAACAACGTCGCTGCACATCAAAGGAGAACCGTTTTCTGAAAACAACACCGCCAGGAGACACAATCGTGTTCCTGATCGTAAAGCATCCAACTCCAGGAAACCCCACCGTGTTAAAACCGCGTGTGCTCAGCGCTTGTCTGATACACAAATCTCTTTTTGGCCAGGAGACACCATCGTGTTCCTGACCGCGTGTATTCAACGCTTGTTGCATATACATTTTGGTCCTTCGAGCCGGATCCAGTCTGTGGATCCAGATTCACTGCTGCCAGCTCGCAGCATATAAGACGGTCGCGGGACATTCGAGTCCAGACGCTAAGACCCACCATCGACAGGAAAGTGAAAAAAGTGTAGTGAATTTCGTGACAATAATCAATAATCAATTAAGCCAATGAACTCGACGATGGCAACGGTTGCGTTGGCAGAAAAACTCATCAACGCCCAGTTAACCGCACAGGAAAAAATGATGGGAACTTTCACTAAGTTCATCAAGAGAGGGCCACCGACGTTGGCCACCGTGGAGGCGCAAGAACGAGACCTCCATCGGCGTTGGGACGAGATGCGGAATCGGCATGAAGATCTCATATGCCTGATCGCTCCATGGACGGCCATCCGTCAGCAGTATTTGGAAGAGCGGTTCATCGACCAGGCCGAAGAAACATACCTCAATGAGGCCGCGGAGTTTGCTGAGGTACGGCACGCACTGATCGCCAACCGCCCGACCGGTTATAAGACTGCGACGCACACCATGTATCCACCCAACAGTCATTTGCCGCCATTGATGGTACAACCACCTTGGTGGCCAGGAACTCCATCAACACCAAGCATGCATATGCCACCTCGCCATCCTTCCAGACTACCATCGCGGATGATGCCCTCGGAACCCATAATCCATCTGACAAACAAAGGTGTGGCGACAGACACCGAACAGCCAGCCAAGGCAGGTGCTGCCGACAACAAGACAGCCAAAGGAGGAATGGTTGAGAAGAAAACTGTTCCAAACCTTGCAACTAACGCCACCAAGGACATCAAGAAGGCACCAACAGTTGCCAGTGCACCAGCACCGACGAAGAAAGATGACAAGAAATCCGATGCACCATAAGAAGGAAACCCGCCGATCAAGGCAATGATATCAAACCAACGAGACTGCTCGAGGCTCAGCTTGCGCTCGACCCAGTCTCTTCAGTTAAAACAACCAGCGCCGATCAAGGCATTAAGTCTCCCCAACTACTATGGACCACGCTGATCAGCTCGACATTAGTGAGGTGCCGTCAGTACAGTTGCCAGAAGTCGCCAAAAACCAAGCGGTTAAGGAACCGCACACACTCCCAGTGAAGAAGCACCAGCAGGCCCATCACCTGGCCGGTCCTCGTGGGTTGCGAACTTACAACTCCGACCCAGAGGAACTGGTCCACCTTGAACTATCAGTAGCTACGCCCAATGTCACCAGTGACCATGATCAAGTACAGAATCCGTTGCAAGAGCAACAACTACAGAAGCATCAGCAGCAACCTTCAGCAGGAACTGGCCGAGGAGCAGACCATTCACCAACCAATCTGTGATGTCGATAGATCCAACCAATGGTAATTCACTGTACTACTCGGATGGAAATCTTCCATCAACCGATAGTCTCTCATCAACTGCCAGTCATAAAGGCAACCTAACAGAGACACCGGGTGGCCAACTTTCTGCCAACGACAATCATTAAGGATGAAGGTTAACACGTGTAGCCTCCCCAATGAGGATAGGAGATCGCAATGCCCCGCTTGGCGGGCGGCATCCCCTATCATTCAAGAATCAACCAGCATGCCTCTCAGTAACCCAGAAGAGACGGTACTTTACTCAGCCCAGTAGGCACTGGGTCCGCACCTGTCATTCCGCCAGGACTCCCGGACGGTGCCATGGAAGAATCCACATCAAACTCAACGTTGTGGCCTGACATGCCAAGGCCAGATCCCATCGGTAAGTTTCGTTTCAGTACTTTCGACCACCAGCCATTACGTGGTCATTGATCGTGGGTTGCGAATTTACAACTCTAACCCAGATCAAATGTTCAGTTCTGTGGCAAAAGGTACCGAACATCGACGCCGAAACTCTTGTCGTCACCAATCTTTCGACCATCACCAATTCAGGGCGGATGGCTCTCTTCAGACATCCGCATCACTAGAAGTCCACGGCCCTGGGCCTCCGGCCCATAGAACAAACGGATTCGCCAATGATTGGCGAATGCATTCGCAAGCAGTCACCACCAACTCAGCGGAAAAGAAGCCATACCATTCCCAAGTCAGTGAGCATCAACAGGCCGCTGAACGATGTGCCGCCTGCACAGAGATCAACCCCGACCATTGTTCTGTTGCACGTACCACTGCCGAAGCCCCCACAAAGAAAATCGCCAGGCATGTTCTGTGAGGCGCACCACTACATCTACGTTTGCGAGGGTTTTCGCTTCCTCACACCTGTTCATCGGAAGTCTGTCGCACGAAAAAGGAAACTGTGTCTAAACTGCTTGGGTCGCCACCTCATACGCGACTGCCTCCCCAACAAGGTGTACCGAGGATGCAATCGAAGACATCTTACCTTGCTGCATGTGCCAACCGCAGCACCCATCAAACCATCCAGGGTAAAAGTGACCAGTCCAGTTAGCAGCCACTACATGACCGGCTCTTGGCGGTTGCGAATTTACAGCTCCAACCCAGAAGAGCTGGTCGACCATACGACTGCTGACAGATCCCAACAGAGGACAAATAGAAGACATTGTCGACACCTACCCCGGAGACCAGATTCAAGGCACCATTCAACTACCACCATAGACCAGGGAGCACACAATGCCCCGCTTGGAGGGCGGCGCTCCCCGGTATCCAGGGACCGATCGAGCCCCAACCGCTGCATCCGAATGAACGCTGCGGCCTCAACCGCAAACGACCACATCGTTCCGATCATTAACTCCGAAGAGGTACCAATGGACGCAGCACTCGTCACCACCACTTGTCTCGAGGTAGTGAGACCAATCCCCAGCCATCATGTGGTTACCGATCGTGGGTTGCGAACTTACAACTCCAACCCAGATCGTGTGGCCAGTTCCATGACCAGCAAAGATCACGACCTCCAGCACCGAAGGGGACCATCGCCAAAATCGGCATTCTTCCATTGGAGGAGATACCCCCTCCTGGACCATTCCTCAGATCCCCGGACCCAGCTCCGGACGACTACCCTCTGGAGCCAGACGATTCGCCAATGATTGGCGAAGGCGGGCGGAATGTTGCGGATTCGCCCTTAACACAACCGGCGAATTCGCAATTAAATTAATTGTGGCACCACCTGAATCAGATATGTGGCATCACCAGCAATCAGCTGACATTTTCTCTTTGAATTAATTCTGTTGGTTGTCAAAATGACAACCACTTTTCGTTTACGTTATGTTAATTTCATTCTTCTTTGCTCAACCTTGAAATCAGCGACACGCTTTATTGTAAATCCTATTTAATCAAGATCATCAATTAAATAAAAACACAAGTATTAACAACAAAAGTAACTCGTATCATTATTCCCGCTTTGGATGAAGACATTTTTGGAATTAGCTGCTTCAAATCTAGGTATTCTTTCACTTTTAAAATGTTTATCTCTATCAGTGATCTAGAGTAGGAAACAAAGTCGCTGCACATCAAAGGAGAACCGTTTTCTGAAAACAACATCGCCAGGAGACACAATCGTGTTCCTGATCGTAAAGCATCCAACTCCAGGAGACCCCACCGTGTTAAAACCGCGTGTGTTCAGCGCTTGTCTGATACACGAATCTCTTTTTGGCCAGGAGACACCATCGTGTTCCTGACCGTGTGTATTCAACGCTTGTTGGTTACACAATATATATATATATATATATATATATATATATATATATATATATATATATATATATATATATATATATATATATGTATATATATATATATATATATATATATATATATATATATATATATATATATATATATATATATATATATATATATATATATATATATATATATATGTATATATATTGTATATCCAACAAGCGTTGAATACACCGTGGAGGCGCAAGATATATATATATATCAAAAACAATTGCTTCTCTTCTCAATCGCAATAGGAACTATCACTGCGAGGCTCAACAGGAAACACCTCACTCCAGAACTTGGAAACCCATTGCGATCATATTACAAAAGGTTGCCACTGGTCACAACAAAGGCTACAATGATTTGTTTCCAATAAACGTTCACGAGATGTCCTCTACGTATACCAAAACACCATAAATAATTTATGCGAAGTAGTCGAAAACGGTGTTTGAACGCAGACTAGGAAAAGATTAAAACTAAAACACCAACATATCAGACCAAGAGTAGGAAAAGGTTAAACCAAAACACCAACATATCAGACCAAGGCCCCAAGGTCTACACGAATATTAATTAATAAGTGTGAACGTAGAAACTCTACTATGAAGTTGGTTGCATTAAAAATATGTTTTATCGCATCCAATTCGCTCGCCATTTTGGATGTATCTAGCTTAGTCATTGCTGTCTCATGGTTAAGTTTTAGTTATTCACAAGCTGTCATTCCGTGTACATCAGTGGTATAAGAGATGGATGTCGATAAGCAACATGTATGACATTACATTCCATTCTGTTTTCAAATGAAAAAAATGCTGTTCAATTGATTAATTCAACTTTGGGTAAACATTTTGGGAGTCATCAACAGTAAAAATGTGGTTTGCAAGATTTCGTGGAAGAAATTTTAGTCTTGAGGGCGTCCCACGTCCAGGTGCAGTAAAAAGATACGACAACGAAGAACTCTGTGCCTAGTGGGTTTGGAAAGGAGTTATTTACTACGAGCCTCTGGAACCTGGTCAAACTGTTACAGCTGAACGTTATCAGGCTCAATTGGTCGAATAAAGTGATACTATAGAAGAAAAAAGACCATTTACGGGCCAAGGAGGGCGCAAAGTTATGTTGCTGCATGATAATGCTCATCCATATACAGCAAAACCATCCCAGGAACTAATCTCATTAAGCTGGGAAGATGTCTAACGAGCGGCGTATTCTCCAGACTTAGGTCCTTCTGATTACCACTTGTTCAGATCAAAAATCGTCTTATTTGAAAGACCAGCGTATTACGAAAGTTGAAGATGTGCGAAAATGGCTTGATGACTATTTTGCTTCGAAACCACCAACTTTCTATCGCGAAGGTATTCATCATCAACCCGATAAATGGTAAAAGACTATAGATACCAATGGAGAATATTTCGATATTAATCTTTGTATAAACATCTTTCCCAATAAAGTTGAATTTGATAAACAAAGTCGAGTTTTTACTTGCCCGCCTATTAGCTGCATAACCCTTAATTCCTTCGCTAATATTTCGGCAGATGCTTGTGATGATTATTACTATCGTTTTTGTTTTAATTTCTTTTGATGTGTTTTTCATTGAGGTTACATGTGAGTAATCTAATGAAGAACTAGTAAATAGCTAGCCTCTCCCCCAAAAAAGTCAGAGGCATTTATATGTGTCACTATATGCTACAAAAGCGGGGATGAGAGCGAACTCAAAGTCTCTGATTGCTTTCAACCCGGCGAAGGCCAGCGCGATCCTTGTCCCTGTTCAATCCAAGTTGACATGCAGCCCCCACGTGACACGTCTAGATAGCTACTTTCGCACCTGCCAAGTAGTGAACCAATGCATGCAGCGACATCCTGAGAAAGGTTGGCACAAGGCTAATAACCCGGCCCGTAAAAGCGAATTATTATGGCAAATTTAACAAGCCTCGGATATGGACCGGATACACGACGACGACCACGAAAACGAAAATGGCTAAACGATTGAAGAATTTTCTCATGGAACGCCCGCTCACTATATAGAGCTCGAGCTGCACAACAGCTAGCCGATGCCATGTCCGAATATAAGGCTGACATAAGAAATTACAAGAAATAATATGGACGGGGAGTGGTGTTATTCAAAGAACGGAGCTGTCATGCAAAACACCATGTGCTCGGGGTAGAGTTTCTAGTCAGCCAAAAACTGAAGCCTGCCATCATCGGCTTTAGTGTAAAATCGTTCTTGGTGATTTGAATGCGAAAATAGGTCGGGAGCCGGTTTTCAGGCACTACACAGGTTCCCATAGTTTGCATAAGAACACTAATGACAATGGACTACGAGTCATCGAATTGGCAGCATCGAAAAATTTGGTCGTTGCGAGTAGCAGGTTTCCGCGTAAAGATATCCACAAAGCCACCTAGGTATCACCTGATGGAGCCACTCGCAACCAAATTGACCACGTGTGGATAGATCGCCGCCACTTTTCGAGCCTGATGACGATACGAACGTACCAAGGTGCCAACGTCGACTCGGATCACTATCTTGTTGGTACAATGTTCTGAGCGCGGAGTGCCTTACAGAGACGTATTGCATCCGCGGATCAGGTTCGAATCAACACGGCTGCCTTACGCAATGAGAATACCAGTAACACCTTTGGTCATGCGTTCAGACTCGCCCTCGAAAAGCTCGACGAAGGGAGAGTAAGTCCTGGGGCCAGAATGCCGGGCGTAGAAGAGAAATAGACACGCCTTAAGAATACTGTCATTAGTACTGCCAACTCCATCTTAGGCAGTAGTCGTAGAGATCAGAGCAACTGGTTTGATGATGAGTGCAAACTAGCGACTAAACGTAAGAATGAGTCTTACGGACGCGGATACGCTAGGAGAAATACAAAGAGCTCAGAAGATCTGAAAAATGACCAACGACAAAAGAAAAGTGCCTGGGTATAAAAACCTGTCTGTCAAATAGAGAAAAGTAAAGAGCGAGATCCGCACTACAAGATCGGATAGCCCCATACGCTAAGGTCATCATTGGTCAATATCAGTGTGGCTTCATTCCAGACAAATCAGCGATCGATCAGATATTCATCCTTAGGCAGGCGATGGAAAAATGTCTGGAATTTAAAATTCCATTATATCATCTATTTATAGACTTTAAGGCCGCCTACGACAGCATAGCCAGGGTAGAACTATATAATGCCTTGAGAGAATTCGGCATTCCAAACAAATTGATACCACTTTGTAGGTTGACCATGACCAATGTAACTAGTCAAGTAAAAGTAGCGGGATTGCTGTCCAAACCAATTAACATCTTTAATGGACTCCGACAAGGGGACGGTCTGGCCTGCCTCCTCTTCAACCTGGCGTTGGAGAAAGCAATCCGTGACTCTGGCGTCACAACTAGAGGGACTATTGTCACCAAGTCCAGTCAGATTCTTGCCTACGGAGATGACATCGATATCATCGGTAGAATCGAATCGGCTGTACAAGATTCCTTCACCCAGATCGAGCAGGCGGCACAAAAACGGGGACTGCACATTAATGAGGGAAAAAATTAGTACATGGTGGCAATTTCTGCGAAGAGAAGACTTAGCGATGGGCAAACTATCAGGGTAGCGGAGCACGAATTTGAAGTAGAGTAATCCTTTAACTACCTTGGGTCAATAGTATCAGCCGATAACAATATGGAAGAAGAACTACGCGAACGGCGGATCAAATCCAACAAAGCCTACTATGGTTTATCAAGGCACTTTAAATCCCGAAATTTATCCAGAACATCCAAGCTACTGCTGTACAAGACCATGATTTTACCAGTACTCATGTATGGATTCGAGACCTGGGTGCTCAATAAAAGACAATCTGAACTTTTAGCCGCATTCGAGAGGAAGGTCTTAAGGGGAGTTGTTGGCCTCATATGTGAGGGGGACAATTCCGGAGACGCTACAACCATAAGTTGTACGCGATCTGCCTTGAAGCTAATGTTGTAAGAAAAATCAACCTCGGTAGACTCCGGCGGGCGGGACACCTAGCTCGAATGAGCGAAAAGGAACCTACAGCGTTAACGACGATAGTGAAGAACGTGCGATTCGAACTGACTCTATGACAGTTAGAATCACCAAAAATTGAACCAACGGTTAACACATCAGGCTACTGGCCGCGTGTACGAATTCAATTTTTAAACTCAAGTACACTCAACTGATGTGAAATTGTTATGTTATCGCTATGGTATACGGCTCTGATACATTTGCTTATTCGAATTTCTTTTCGGTGTTCTTCACTATTTGCTTGCATATTGTTTGTGTATCTGTTAGCAACGCCACGAGCCTGCCCGGAAAGTCCTTTGTGGCAGGATGTATGGAACGCGCCAGCGCGGCATACCTTGCCTGCGATGGAGGGATGGCATACATCAGGACGCCCAGAGCCTCGGAGTGCCAAACTGGATGGCGAGCAGAAGGTCTGAAGGATAAGTGTTGGCCCCGTATGTGTGGGGGGGGGGGGGGGGGGGGGGGTGGCGTAACGCTACAACCACGAGTTGTATGCGATCTACCTTGAAGCCAACGTCATAAGAAAAATCAAGCGCCATAGACTCCAGTGGGCGGGACACGTAGCTTGAGTGAGAGAAGAGGAGCCTGCGGGGACATCAGGATGTATGGAAAGCGACAGCGCGGCAGATCTCGTCTGCGATGGAGGGATGGCGTATACCAGGGCGCACAGAGCCTAGGAGTGCCAAACTGGATGACATTGGGGAGACTTGCTAAATAAGGTCAAGACTGGATCTCGGTTGTAGTGCCGATGGTGATGATGGTATACTCCACAAGCTCTTCACGGCACAGAATTCATCAATCAGTTGGGTACTCAAGACGTTTATTGGGTACTCCGTCACCGTACGTCTTGTAACGTCTTCCGCCACAGAAATTTAAATATGTAAAAAGGGTTACCTGGGGTTAAGGTGATTATCTCAGCAACCTTCTTAGCTCCACCGTGCATGAGTTTTGTGAGCCGGAAGCCTCTTTATGTCTCCCTTCCATGTCCAGACTCCATTACAAGATCTACCCGCACTTGCGTAAGGAGCGCCATTGCTTAAAAGCTCTGTTTTTGCCACTGTAATCTGCTCCCATTTTTTATCAAACCAAGGTTTATCAGATAAATTTCGTTTGATGGAATGCGGAATGTAGTTCTCCATCCTGAGAAGAATAATCTCTGTGATCGACTCTGCGCATGCGTTAACATCGGAGTTTGGAAAGCACACCACCGACCACGGTAAGGATGCGAAGAAATCTCGTAAATCGTCTCAGCTGACAGCCCTATACCTTCATAAATGCGGAAGCTGCTTAGGTCGGTTATTCGTTTAAAATGCAAGTGGTTGGGCGACCGATACAAAGCAATGGGTTTCCCAGTGGCACAGCAACTTCCACGGTATAAATGCTCGGCTCACATGTCAAAAACAAATCCAGGGTGTTGGCATAAGCACCTCGGGTGTCCGGGACTCGCGTAGGTTCCTTCACGAGTTGAGTCAGATCGTGGCTAACAGCGAACGTCTCCGCCAGCCTTCCAGCCTCATCGGTTCTGTTATAATGCACCAACCAGACAGAACTGTGTACATTAAAATCATCAAGGACGATAATTTCAGACATTTCTCGCAAATCGTCCCTGTTAGCAGCCCTATACCTTCATAAATGGCGAAGCTAGTTAGGTCGTTTATTCGTTTGAAATACAAGTGGTTGCGCGACCAATACCAAGCAATGATTTGAGTTTTCCAGTGGCGAAGCAACTTCCACTGTATAAATGTTCGGCTCACATGTCCAAAACAGATCCAGGGTGTTGGCATAAGCACCTCTGGTATCCGGAACTCGCGTAGGTTCCTTCACGAGTTGAGTCAGATTGCGGCTAACAGCGAACGTCTCCGCCAGCTTCCCAAGCACGTCGGTTCTGGTAGAAGGTACATTCCAGCCGGACTTGTGTACATTAAAATCGCCAAGAACGGCAATTTCAAACGCGCCCGGCTGATCTGTATCCAGTCAATAGTATGTGAAAGATGTTCAAAAAGTGTCGCTGGTCGATCGTCATACGAGGAGCGGTAGAGAGAACAAAGAAATTTAACAGAAGTCCTCAGACCGGCCCTCAACCACATGATGTCCACGTTATTAGGTTCTAACGCCTCTATCTTTTGGCAAGCCAGATCGAACCGCGTGAAGACGAAGACTCCACTCTTAAAGTGGAATCTCGAATGCAAGTCGTATCCGAAGCAACGAAGATATGTCGAATCAGTTGAAGAATCGACCTGGGTCTCAGAGAGGGCAAGGATATCGGATTTCACTGTTTGCAAATATTAATGAACGGAGCTTACATTCGTATTGGTGAAACCGATGCCCCTGATGTTACAAAATGCGTTATCAGTCGAACGTCGACAGACCCTCGAGAGCGAGCCCGAATACGCGATGACGAGTTTCTTAAAGTCCGGTTATTTATCAAAATATTTGCATAATGTTCCCCCTGACATGGTCCTATAGCGTTTGCGATGATATTGAAGAACGTGTGAGTCGAACTGACGCTATGACAGTTAGAATCGCTAAAAACTGAACCAATGCTCAACACATCAGGCCACTGCCGCGTGTACGAATTCGATTTCTAAACTCAAGTACACTCAACTGATGTGGAATTGTTACGTTATCGCTATGGTATACGGCTCTGGTGCATTTTCTTATTCGATTTTCTTTCGGTGTTTTTCACTATTTGCTTGTGTATTGTGTGTGTATCTGTTAGAAACGCCACAGTCCCCCTGGAATTTCCAGAATTCTTGGCAAAAAAAACCAAAAAAAAAAAAACCGTTTTGATTGTTTGACCCTTTTTTTGTCACGTCCCATAAAAAGGTTACTACGAGACAGAAGTACATATGTGTAGAATAATATGTGAACATTTTAGCCCGATCGGTTGAATAGGTTTTTCGTAATCACGCCAAGGAGGTCGAAAACGTTGTTTCGAGAAAAACGTGTTTAAAGGTTTTTTGTTAGAATTATTATGAGGAAAATAAAAAAAAAGATCCCTACCCTAAAAAAGATGTTGATAAGATGTTGTACACTATCTCTAATGGTATCTATTATATAAAATTGGGTTTTTTTAGAAAATCGATTCTTTGAAAAACAAAAAAAGAACCAAACTGCCCCGTTAAGGTAAAAACAATAAAACACAAAATTACTGTACACCGAAAGGTAACATATTTATATATAAAAACAAATAAATGTAGATAGAATAATTTAGGGTGCTCGTACAGAGTCAGAAAATGACATCAAAATATAATTTATTATAATAGACTTAGCATTTAGTCTAATGGTCTACCAACCCTTATCTGTATTTTTTTTTTTTGCAAATAAATGCATTTAAAGAAAACCCTCTTCTCAATAACTATGTTACAAATAACCTCGATGGAACATCTCGGTACGGTTAACTTGCAGCAGCGACGGAACGGAGAGGACACACTCCATCGTGGAAAAGTGACGCAAAGTCCTGGTTTGCGATGAGGAAGTGTTATGTTGCATGTGGACCACGTCGGAGTCACCAATTATAGCGTTTTGTGTACTAGTAACACACCCTTCCAACTCACGTTGGGAAAAACTTAAAACGCTAGAAAAAACCTATAACCAATCGACATATCCTTAAGCCCCAACCACTCATTTGGGATTTTGATGAAGTTTTTACTGAATTCTCAAGGAATACGAATATGACATTGTTCACCGTATATATACAATATAGCACTTACCATAATTGCTTGCGGTGTGTTTTAAAAAGGTCACCCACTCTTTGGCTTTTCTTCTCGTCCAGCATTTTAAAATAATGTGTCGGTTGTTTGTTAAAATTTGTAATCCTTTGCGAATCCCTGTTTGATAAATGCCAGTCGATACATCGAATCCTTGGTCGAATAATATTATAGCTCTAGCCGACGAATATAGATTTTTCTTATTTCAGGAATATTTTTAATATTATGTTTTTTAACCTGATAGCGCCATCTGTTGGTCGTATATATCCGAAACAAGTTTCCTTAACAAAAAACCAACGACTTCTCCATTTGCCACATAATACATCGGAACAGAAATAATTACAACGGATACAACAAGCGTGTTGGAAGCATCCGAAGCAATTACAACCGGCCTGTCCAGGTCGGGTGGATCCTGTGCGTTTTAAGATAACACCTTCTTTACCTTTAAATCCTGCTCCCGATAAAAAGGACAAATTAGATACTTCTATATAATTGAGCTGCAATGAAAATAAGTGGTTATTTTTTAAAAGTGGGTAATCAAATTTCGTGCAATTAATTTTTATGTGAATGAAATTTTACTTCAATTAATTTTCAGTTCAAATAATGTTTGGACTAGTTAAGATATAGTAAATTTATCAGAAATAATAGAAATTTTCCTTAGCGCAAGACTAATGACCTTGCCCGGAAAAAACAAATCATTATGGAAAATTTAACAAGCCTCAGGACTTGCTAAATAAGGCCAAGATCAGTTCCCGGTTGTAGTACCGATGATGAAATTCCCCACTGCATGATCTTATCTAGATCCTGATTCAGAGGGTCAAAGTGTCTACATCTCAGCCGATGCGACGCAGATGCACCAATCGGTCGAACACTCGAAAAGGAGGAAACAAGCGTACTATCATCCGCAAAACTGAACACTTTGTTATCCGTTGTCTCCAACAAATCATTTATGTGAAGCAAAAACAAGGTTGGAGCCATAATAGAACCTTGAGGGAACCCCGAATTAACAGGATACAAATCCGAACACTCGCCGTCCACAACAACCCGAATCGATCGATTTTCAAGTAAGCTCCTCGTGCAGTCCCAAAGCTGCTGAGAAAGTCCATATGAACAAAGTTTGGTTAGCAATGCCCTGTGCCAGACGCGGTCAAAAGCTTTGGAGATATCCAATGCGACCGCCCTTGACTTACCATGCCACTCAATGGCAGATGTCCATATATCGGTAATAAGTGTCAAAAGATCTCCCGCCTGCCACGGAACGCGTATTGACGATCATCCAGAAGTCCGTTGCACTCCAAATACTTAACTAACAGAGTATTGATGACTTTTTCCATCACCTCAGATAACATACACAGTAATGCTATCGGACGGTAATTTTGTGAGAGACACTTTTTTCCCGTCTTTGGGATTGGCTGAACTTGAGCGATTTTCCAACAGGTAGGAGAGGTCCTCCGTGCATAAGATAAGCGGAAGAGTCTGCCAAGAACCGACGATAGTTCTGGAGCACAGCTCTTAAGGACTATTGCTGGTATTCCGCCCGGGCCGGTTGCCTTCCTACAATCTAGTTCACGTAGAATACGTTGAATAGTGCGCAGATGAAATCTCACATCCTGAATCGAAGACCGTACCGGCGCGATCACAGGTGGCTCCAAAAGACCCGGGTCGAGGTTTGAATTCGCGGAAAATAAATTCCCAAACACATTAGCTTTATTCTTTGAATTCGTGACTAACGTCCCGCTGTCTGTCGCCAACGGAGGGAAAGAGGAGGATGCGAAGCTACCGCGGCAGCCTTTGCCATTGACCAGAAGGAGCGCGAACCAGTCAGGCACCGAAGAAGCTTATTGATCACTCTGTCGTTGTGAGCTTTTTTCGCGGTATCAATGGCATGGCTGCACGCGTTCCTGATTCTAACAAAATTCGTTCTGTTAACATCGGAGGGATTGGAGCGCCATTGCTTAAAAGCTTTATTTTTTGCCACTGTAATCTGCTCGCATTTTTTGTCAAACCACCGTTTATCAGATAAACTTCCTTTGATGGAATATGGAATATACATCTTCCTCCCCAGAAGAATAATCTCTGATACCGACTCCGCGCAAGTGTTAACATCGGAGTCTCCGAAGCACAGCTCCGACCATGGACAGGATGCGAAGAAATCCCAGAAATCGTCCCAGTTAGCAGCCCCATACTTCCATACATGGCGAGGCTGCCTAGGACGGTTATGCGCTTGATATGCAAGTGTTTGTGCGACAGGTGCCAAGCAGTGATCTGAGTTTCCCTGTGGCGCAGAAACCTCTATGGTATAAATACTCGGCTCGGATGTCAAAAACAGATCCAGGGTGTTCGCATAATCGCCTCGGGCATCCGGCACTCGCGTTGGCTCCTCCATGAATTGAGTCAAGTTGTGGCTAACAGCAAACATCTCTGACAGCCTCCCGGCCTCGTCGGTTCTGTTAGAATGTACCAACCGGCCGGAATTGAAAATCGCCAAGGACAACAATTTCAGAAGCTGGGTGGTTGATCTGTATCCAGTCTACGGTATGTGAAAGATGTTTGAAAAATGTCGCCGGTCGATCGTCATTCGGGGAGCGGTAAAGACAACAAAGAAATTTAACAGAATTCCTCAGCACGATCCTCAACCATATGATGTCCATATTATTGGGTTCCAATAATACGACGCCTATCCTAACTCCCTTTCTTATGGCGCGACTACTTCAACCGACCCCCTAACTATTGCCAATGTATTCGCTTCGTTTTTCAATAAATCCTTCACAGACATCTTCTTCGAGCCCAATCCGCCTTACTTCAAAGACTTGCCCGAATTCTCGCTCGGTCCCTTCACCCCTCAAACTATTCAGCGTCACGTAGTTGAGGAGAAATTAAACTTACTCAAATACGAGTTCAGCCCTAGACCTGATCGACTCCCAGCTGTATTTTTAAAGAAATGTTCCTCTTCTCTTTCTCTCCCGATATCAAATATATTCAATCTATCCCTTTCACAAGGTATCTTCCCTAGTATCTGGAAATCCACCTATGTCACCCCCATACATAAAAAGGGACCTAAAAACGATATAAGCAAATACCGTCCCATCGCCAACCTGTCTCAAATCCCTAAACTGTTCGATGGGATTCTTTACAACGCGTTATCTTTCCGTTGTAAATCCATCATCTCACCCAACCAGCATGGTTTCCTTTCGGGTAAGTCGACCACAACCAATCTGATCGAGTTCTCATCCCATACTCTCCGTACCTTAGAGAATGGCATCGAAGTCGTTGTAATCACCACAGATTTCAGCAAGGCCTTTGACAAAATCTCCCATAATCTCACCCTTTTTAAGCTGTTCTCCCTAAATTTCGAACACCTATTGATCAAGTGGTTATCTTTTTATCTGAAAGATCTATCCTACCGTGTCAAATTCAGATCCTCTCTGTCCAATTCTTTTCTTCTCACGTCAGGGGTTCCGCAAGGCAGCCATCTAGGTCCCATCCTATTTATCCTTACCATCAATGACGTTGACTCCATTATCAAATACTCATCCATCGCCCGCTATGCGGATGACGCCAAACTCTGCAAAATGATCATCTCTCCGCTCGACTCCTCACTTCTCCAAACGAATCTCGACAGCTTCTCAACTTGGTGCCGTAATAACTGCCTTGAATTCAACGTTGTCAAATGTCACTCTGTAGCGTTCTACGAACGCACAATTCTACGCAGGTAAGGTTCCTATCTTCAAAGAACTTACTTACCTGAGAGCGTTGCACGCGCCCACAGACGCGTGCCCCAAAGTCCCACCATAGGGCCTGCAACTCGCAGCCAACGTTGAGACCGACACCAAAAAGCAAGGAACTGAACGTCCCCAAAGCTTTTAATGCCAAGCTCAACATTCGTAAGTCATCATACCTGAAACAAAAAAGAAACATTCAATCCGCCTGCGCCCAGGAACATTCCATTGAATCGGCAATTTCAAACGTCTATGCAATGCAAATTAGCCGACCAACGATGCACGTGCGGGTAGCTGCCATAAAGACCACCAAATCTATCGGCAAAACAAAAAAACGGCAACCGTAATTATCTCAACGAGATAATTCAAATTGTATGAGGTTGAAAACCTACAAGGAAACTACTCCGATCCCACGGTGTCTGTTTGTATTTCACACCCATCAGAAAGAGCTAATGGATTTCGGGTGTATTGACAAAAGTCAAACAAAAACCATGAACCATGCATCCATGCAAATTGCAGGATATCTTTCGGCCTTCGCGCCAGATGTGTTATGTAAATAAGGCGGCATACAATTGACAACCGTCGAACTGAATTTCGACCACCACCACGGATGGTGATAATGATGTTCGATGATGAGCGAGTTTCTTCTTTCAGGAATGAAAAATCACCCCTGGGACGTGATAACATGCTGCTAACAGAAATTCGGAAGTTCTGTTAGCAGAGCAAGTAGGAAAATTTTTCCATGTAGATACAGATACCAGTTTGGAATCTGGATATCTGTGTGGGCAGACAGGCAGTCTGATTTCGATAGCCATATCGGGTGGTATATTTCGACCAACGAAGTTAGGTTTCGATCGGCAGAAGACGAGGAGAACAATTTTCGAGTGTATAAAAATCTGAGTAGGCGTTTTCGAAGTAGGAAAAAAAATAAAGTAACGTCGAGTGTGATCGCGCGTGCGGTGTAGTGAAGCGCTGTAAGATTAAAATAGAACCAAATATAAAAACAAAACAAAACAATTCTTCTCGTGGTTTAATTTGACATTGCTTTCGCTCCGTTCTTTTGTTTCGTTGTTTTGGGAGTAGTGTTCGGCGGAACACCCCAGTATCAACTAGGATACGCAATAAAAATCCGCCAAATTGGTGACTGCCCGACGCGCGAATTTAAAAGTGAACACGCACCAAATATAAATAAGAACACGCGAAAGACAATATAAAAGGTGAACACGGAAAAAATTGTACGTAAATGCAACACGAAAAAACAGACAGTGAAAATTAAAGCAAAGTGAACACGCGCGAAAATAGAAAACCGGACACGCGAAAATTCCACACAAATCGGGAAGAACGGTAAAGACAGTTCCAGTGAAAGTGAAGTGCCCACCTGAAAGCAGCCCATCTTCGCCACCACGACGCCCACGAACGAAGGACATCTCCGGATAAACCGCAAGTTTTTTTTAATATAAATTTTTTTTTTTATATACATTTCTTTTTTTTATATATAATTGATTCCTTTTGTGTGTGCCTCCAGTGTATAAAAGTTTTTAAAGCTCCTTCTGAGTCGCAAACAGAAATTCATTATAAATTGGTTAAGCTCCTTCAGAGCCGAAAAGGATAAATGTGTAAAGCTCCTTCCGAGCAAGATTTTAAACGAAAACGAACAATTTGTAAAACTTAATTGTATTAATTGTTTGCTCTATCCACTGCAGTCAAGTGGAATTACGTCAAAACCCTTTCCCTTTTAAATTAACTAATCAGCTATTTGTAGCACAATAAATGTAATTATAATAAATCCAACCCAAGGCACAAATATATATAAAAACTTGTATTTCTCCAATATTCGCGAAAGCATTTGTTGCTTTTGAATACCGTATTAAAAGGTTGCAGGTACTAAACACTGCACGTAAGCCGTCAATAGAATGTGCCAAATAGTTTAATTTTTGTTTAACTTAAATCGACATACATCAATGAAGAAAAATTATAGTCTCTAATAGTAAATGTTATATATATATATATATATTCTCTTTTTCTCTTTCTTTTTCCGAATTGTGTTTAAGTGAATTTCGGGACATATATTCCTCTATAACCCCTTGTGAAGCTCCATCTGAGCCCTATGTAAATATGAAATACGGCAATTTATCTCCTTCTGAGACACATTTAAATAAGAGAAATATTTGTTATAGGGATTACATATAAGTACGAAAGGAAAGAGAATTTGTAAGCTCCTTCAGAGCCACGAAGCACACGCACGAACTAACGACACACTCGACGTTTCTTTCTTGTGACGACCGCGAAAACAGGCAAAAATTAGACCCCGTTAATAAAGGCAACGCAGAAACAGTTGCGAATCCGCGAAAGATCCTCGATTATTCTCATCTCCTCGTTCTTCTCGTCTTCCTCTGAACTGGAAAGCTCCTCTCCTTTCTGCTCCTAGCACCGTCGAATTAACCGAAGTATCCTTCTGGTAGGCACATCCTCGATTCACCGTTGGAAATTAGATATTATCCTCTGGTGTAGGCCCATCCTTTTACTATCTTTGGAAATCAGATAGCATCCTTTGTGCTAGGCCTTTTCCCCTGTCATATCTTTGGAATCAGCAGGTCGTTTTACCGCGTTCCACTCGAAAAAACTTCTCGAAAAAAGTAAACGCGAACCTCTCGTTAACAAGCGATCCGCACACCGAGCGACAGATTTTCGACGCGAAACTTTTGAAAGTAGATGCCAACCACAAGGTCGCAAGCTTCGATACAGAAAGCGAAAACGTTGAGAGGAAATATAATCGCTCTCCCACAGAGAAAATTAACGCGAGACCTCCCCAAGTCGACATTAACCACCAGGTCGAAAAGCGCGGTTCAAAAAACGCAAATGGCAAACGACGCCCGACCTTCGCCAACGACATCACAGGCTCCTGCCCTCCGTCAAGAAGCCGACATCCCATTCCAGGCGGACCACCGCCCACAAGTGCGTAACGCAATATTACCGGACTTCACGTCCGACGACCCAGACTACTGGTTCGGTTACGCCGAAAGAGTTTTCAGAGTGGAAGGAATCACCGACGAGGAAGTGAAATTCCTCGTGGTAACACGGGTACAAGACCCAAAATTACTTCCATATGCGAAGTGTCTAATAAAAACCCCATCTCCGCAACCGTACACGGCGTTTAAGGAAATGGTGACTAACGCCTATAGCGAAACGCCGCAAAATCGCTTGCGACGTTTATTACGGTCGACCGACACCTCTGGGATGCGACCATCCCAGAGCGCCGCCTATTTCCGTGCGCTGGCCGGCACGGACATGTCCGAGACAGCCTTAACGGCTATATTTAGAGAGTCTTTGCCAGAATACGTTCAGGCAATCGTCGCGCCTCTAGCCGAATCTGGTCTCGATGAGCTAGCGCGACACGCCGAGGCAGTAATGGCCACGGACAGATCCCGAACGGATCTCCAATTCCTTCCGGCAACGAACCCCGCGCAAGATCCACCTCTGCCCCAACCCCGAACCTCCACGGTAACGTGCACTCATGCAACACAGACGAGCAATGAGATAGAACGCTTAGGCAGGCAGGTCCAGCAGTTGCAAGCGCAACTGAATAACCTCAGCGTGGGGAACAATTCATGGCCTGGCCGTGACAGATCACGGCGACGAAGCAGGTCGCGCGAAAACTTTAGACGCGGGCGTGGTAGATCGCGAACGCCAACCAACGAAAACACCTTGGGCAGGTGTTACTTCCACCATCGTTTCGGGGCACAAGCCAGGAAGTGCAGGCAACCCTGCAACTGGTCACATGTGCCGGCAATACAGGCTAGTTCTTTAAACTAGAACTGCCGACCGTAGAAAAAGCGCAAACGGCCGGCAACCCCCAATTAAGTCGCTTGTCAATATACGATTCGAAGTTAAATATGGACTTCATTATTGACACAGGTGCGGATATTTCCGTTCTTCCGCGCTCATACGCACCTGCAAATCGGTTGCCGGGTAAATTGAGATTGTTCGCCGCGAACAATAGTCCAATTAAAACCTACGGACGAAAATTAGTAACACTAAAAATAGGCCTACGTCGACCAATTCGATGGTACTTCGTAGTGGCCGATGTGACCGAACCTCTAATAGGTTCGGACCTGCTGCGACACTACAAACTAGTAGTGGACGTAGCCAGCAACAGACTGATTGACCCGTTAACGTCTCTCTCTCAGCCAGTAAACGCAAAGGCGGGAGAGGCATTGACGTTAACGTGCACTGTCGCAAACGGACCATTCAGCGATCTGTTGCGAGAATTTGCGGATATAACAGTTCCGCTTAGCAATCCCCGACGCGCAAAAGCCGGCGTTTTCCATCACATTGAAACGCGCGGCCCCCCGGTGAGCCAACGCCCGCGGCGATTGGCTCCCGAAAAATTGCGCGAGGCTCGTGCAGAATTCGAGTATATGCTCGACTTAGGAATCTGCCAGCCGTCCGACAGCCCATGGGCGAGCCCACTTCATCTCGTCAAAAAGAGTAACGGCGAGTGGCGTCCATGTGGCGATTACCGAATGCTAAACGCAGTAACGACACCCGACCGATATCCGATAGCAAACCTGCACGACTTTTCGTATAAGCTGCAGGGGTGCGAAGTTTTCTCGACCCTCGACCTCACGAGGGCGTACCACCAAATTCCGGTGGCTCCCGAAGATATACCGAAAACCGCGGTAACCACACCTTTTGGACTATTCGAGTTCAAGGTGATGACATTCGGTCTCCGAAATGCAGCGCAAACGTTCCAGCGCTACATAGACTCAGCTCTCCGCGGACTTGACTTCTGCTATGCGTATATCGATGATATACTCATAGCATCGAAAAACATGACCGAACATCGCTCCCATTTGAAGCAAGTGTTCGAGCGCCTCCGAGATTTCGGCCTGGTAATCAATCCAGACAAGTGCCACCTCGGAGAATCGGAAGTTAAGTACCTTGGCTATTGTTTAAATGGCCAAGGCGTCCGCCCATTACAAGACAGGGTGGATGCACTAATGCAGTTTCCTCGCCCCAAGAATGTGCGAGAACTTAGGCGTTATCTGGGCATGTTAAACTTTTATCGCCCAACGCTTCGAAACGCCGCACAGGTCCAGGCTCCTCTGAACGAATACCTAGTAGGAGCCAAACGAAACGACAAACGACCGATTCAATGGACCGAGTCAGCTGACCAAGCTTTTCGCTTATCGAAAGAGCAGCTGGCGAATGCAACTTTACTTCGACATCCCATCGAAGGAGCCCCATTGTCCATACAGTGTGACGCTTCCGACACTGCAATTGGGGCCGTACTCGAACAAGAGTGCGATGGTAAATGGGAACCGCTGGGCTTCTTCTCAAAAAAATTGAACCCGACCCAGCGACGGTACAGTGCCTACGACAGGGAGTTACTAGCGATTTACTCCGCAGTAAAGTACTTCCGGCACATGGTCGAAGGACGCCAGTTGACGATCAAAACTGATCACAAACCACTGGTGTACGCTTTCCGAAAGAAAGCGGAAAGTTCAACCCCACGACAGGAACGGCACCTGGATTTCATCGGACAATTTAGTACCCAAATCGAATATGTTCCAGGTGCAAACAACGTAATTGCAGACGCTTTTTCGCGTATCGATGCAATTAAACTCCGTGCGCAAATCGATGATGCCGACTTGGCACAAGCGCAAGGAGAGGACCATCAACTCGAGTCCCTATTGAAAGCGGAGACAGCACTAGTTCTGCGTAAACTTCCTTTCAACGACTCAAACGATGAAGTCTGGTGTGATGTATCGACAGGGACAGCTCGCCCCTACATCCCAGAAAAGTTTCGAAGGAATGTGTACGAAACATTCCATAACCCAGCCCACCCAAGCGGACGCGCAACCGTTGCAGCCGTCCGACGTAAATTCGTCTGGCCACATATGGCCAAAGACATAACAAATTGGGCACGCAATTGTTTGCAATGTCAGCGTTGCAAAGTCGATCGACACAACGTGCTACAGCCAGCACAGTTTAAGCTCCCCGAGGCACGATTCGCCCATGTACACATCGACATTGTGGGACCGCTTACGCCGTCGAGAGGTTGCATGTACCTCCTGACAATGATCGATCGCTTCACTCGGTGGCCAGAAGCAGTGCCACTACGAACAGTGACCGCAGAGAATGTGGCCAAAGCATTCTATTCGACTTGGGTCACACGTTTCGGCGTCCCAGCTACTCTCACAGCCGATCGAGGACCACAGTTCGAGGCAGCGATTTTCAGGCAGCTGACCGATCTACTCGGCTGCCAACAAAGCCATACGACAGCTTATCACCCCCAGTCCAATGGAATGATTGAACGATGGCATCGCTCACTGAAAGCCTCACTGATGTGTCACGACGATAATCAATGGCTGGACGTACTACCGACAGTTCTTTTAGGCTTGCGCACAAGCATAAAAGAAGACCTGGGAGCCTCAGCAGCAGATCTGACTTACGGAACCAATCTGCGCCTCCCAGGAGAGTTCTTCGCCGATGGAGAACCACCGCTCGAACAGTTGCCAAATTTGGAAAACCTACGCAAACTCATGCGAAAGGTCAGGGCAACACCTGTCGCCAGACACGGTTCCAAGAGGATATTTGTTCACCCAGAGATGGACAGCTGCACGCACGTCTTCATCAGGGTGGACAAAGTTAGGAAACCTCTAGAACCGCCCTACGAAGGGCCATACAAGGTGCTGGATCGAATAAACGACCGAGTTTTCTCCGTTGACATCGACGGCAAGCCGTACACCGTCAGTGTCGAAAGACTGAAACCGTGCCACCTGGAACTACCACCAGATACCGTACTGGGAGAAGTGCATCAACAACCAGCGGCGGCAGCCGAAACCTGCCCCCTACGCCACCCAGCAGACTCCCACGAAACGCCAGGCACGTCAAATGTTGAGAATCAACCAAACCCTCGCGAAATGGTCGCGCGCGGGGCGTCGGACATCCTACACGGACCGATAACGCGGCAGCGCGCCCGAGATCTGCGCACACAAGAAGACGCTGCGAAGATTCTCAATGTACGGCAACCTGAAACCCCAACTTCTGACAAGCGAAAAAGAACGACGAACGCGATAACTTTCGCTCCTCTACCACCCAAACACCGCCCAATACGGAAGGGAGCACGCCCATAAAACTCAACTACACCCCCCAAGCAACTAACTACTTCATATCGTGACTACGTCACTAGGGGGGGAGTGATGTAGCGTTCTACGAACGCACAATTCTACGCAGGTAAGGTTCCTATCTTCAAAGAACTTACTTACCTGAGAGCGTTGCACGCGCCCACAGACGCGTGCCCCAAAGTCCCACCATAGGGCCTGCAACTCGCAGCCAACGTTGAGACCGACACCAAAAAGCAAGGAACTGAACGTCCCCAAAGCTTTTAATGCCAAGCTCAACATTCGTAAGTCATCATACCTGAAACAAAAAAGAAACATTCAATCCGCCTGCGCCCAGGAACATTCCATTGAATCGGCAATTTCAAACGTCTATGCAATGCAAATTAGCCGACCAACGATGCACGTGCGGGTAGCTGCCATAAAGACCACCAAATCTATCGGCAAAACAAAAAAACGGCAACCGTAATTATCTCAACGAGATAATTCAAATTGTATGAGGTTGAAAACCTACAAGGAAACTACTCCGATCCCACGGTGTCTGTTTGTATTTCACACCCATCAGAAAGAGCTAATGGATTTCGGGTGTATTGACAAAAGTCAAACAAAAACCATGAACCATGCATCCATGCAAATTGCAGGATATCTTTCGGCCTTCGCGCCAGATGTGTTATGTAAATAAGGCGGCATACAATTGACAACCGTCGAACTGAATTTCGACCACCACCACGGATGGTGATAATGATGTTCGATGATGAGCGAGTTTCTTCTTTCAGGAATGAAAAATCACCCCTGGGACGTGATAACATGCTGCTAACAGAAATTCGGAAGTTCTGTTAGCAGAGCAAGTAGGAAAATTTTTCCATGTAGATACAGATACCAGTTTGGAATCTGGATATCTGTGTGGGCAGACAGGCAGTCTGATTTCGATAGCCATATCGGGTGGTATATTTCGACCAACGAAGTTAGGTTTCGATCGGCAGAAGACGAGGAGAACAATTTTCGAGTGTATAAAAATCTGAGTAGGCGTTTTCGAAGTAGGAAAAAAAATAAAGTAACGTCGAGTGTGATCGCGCGTGCGGTGTAGTGAAGCGCTGTAAGATTAAAATAGAACCAAATATAAAAACAAAACAAAACAATTCTTCTCGTGGTTTAATTTGACATTGCTTTCGCTCCGTTCTTTTGTTTCGTTGTTTTGGGAGTAGTGTTCGGCGGAACACCCCAGTATCAACTAGGATACGCAATAAAAATCCGCCAAAACTCCATCACCTTCTCCCACAAACGCCCCCCCCCCCCACGTTCCTACTTCCTGCTAAGCCAGCAGATATCATCTGTACCCTCGATACGTGACCTCGGGATCTTATTTGACACGGAGCTTAGCTTCATCCCGCATATTGATGATATTCTTCTTAAGTCCAACTCTGCCCTTGGGTTTGTGAAACCCTGGTCTAAAGAATTCTCTTATCCTTGCGTTTCCCGTTCTCTCTACATAGCCTTCGTCCGCCCCCTTCTTGAATACCCCAGTCAGATCTGGTCTCCACACTATTCGTCCCATATCCGCAGAATCGAAAGCGTGTAACGTCGTTTTCAGCGTTTTGCCCTCTGCGGACTGAACTGGGTGAATCCTCGGATTCTCCCCCCATACACAAGACGGCTCCATCAGATTAACCTCAACACACTTGAGGAGCCCATATCCTTTTCATCCACCGTCTCCTTTCAGGCACAATCAACTGCCCAAGCTTGCTCTCCATCATTGCACTTCACACTAACCCCCGTAACCTGCGAAACCCCCGCCTCTTCTATCTGCCCGCCCACCACACTTCTTACGGCTTTAATGAACTCATTTCGCGAATGCTGAGGTGGGCAAACTCTTACCCTACCTCTTTCGATTTCCACCTTACATCTACTGCACTCAAACTCCGTCTCCTCTCTTCCCGCCACCCCTGACTTTGTGGGGGAGGGGAAGTATATGTGCCAGCGTATGGCTCTAGTTCACTACCACCGCACTAAAGAGTTCGTCGCAAACCGTCGTCCGAAATTCGAGCACCAGGGGGGGAGTGACAACACTTGTTTTGTTCGTTGATGTTTCTTTTAATATGTTCTTTTATTCGTCGGTGTTTTTTTGTCCCACAAGGGGGATGTGCAACTCGATGGGCAATAGGGAAATACAATTACTTATAAAAAGGCAAGTTAACAATGAGTTGCGAAAATAAGAAAAAGGTTAACACGTGTTCTGGTGTCCATCTACTTTATTACTGGACGTCTAAGGTCTCTTTTGTGGTCTGGCAAACACTCCGTTGCATTTCACACGATCATTTGGTTATTCTCCCTTTGCCGCTGCTCCTGTTCCAAGCGCCGAGCGAGGCGCTTTACATATTCCTTCGTCTACGTATCTGCTACGTAATGGCCGCGCGATATGAGACGGGGTTTGTTCGGTCTAACGGTATGAATACTTTGTTTTCGCGTTTTCTTTTGGGGGCCGGTTGTTCGTTTTAGTTTCGGCGGGAATTTAAAACGGTCCCTTCCCGTCTTGCAGCGATTTGCGGATTAATAACTAACGCGGGCTCCCCATCGACTCGACTTGGGCAAGAAAGATAACACGCGACTGTGCGCACTCTACGGTGGTTGGACAACGACTGACTGTGCGTGTGCGGACGTAACGGTGGATCGATCTGGACTGACTTATGAATGGAAAGAATCCATTCATCGCGTTGTGACGGTTGACTCATAGCAAATATAGAATCGCTGCCACTTACGAGGAATTTCGAGTAGAATTGCTATGCTTGCATAGGATGTGTACCGGGAAATTGGCTTTGGGAACGCGAGCAAGTATGGGCATGAATTTTCGGGGGAAGTTGGAATTGCTTGGGTGCAAGCAAGAAATATCGTTTAGATAAGATATTAACCGAAGTAATTTCGGGGAAACGCATGCGGCTCGGTATAGTTGGTGGTGATGGTCAATGTTTCGTTATGGATTTGAATATGCGTTTCATTACAGCATATGAATTTCGGGGAAATTAAGATTGCAATTTTGGGAAAATGTATGTGGGGTAATGTAATTGCGGGAGATGATTGGTATTCCATTGTAAGTTGAAATATGCATTTTATTGTAGCTTATGAATTTCCGGGGAAATTAAGATTGCTTGGTCGCAAGGAGGGAATGTGAATTCAGTAAGGAATTGACCGAATCAATTTTGGGAAAATGAATACGGGGGTGATTTAGAATATATTCAGTTGAATTGTATTCTGTTGCGGGTTTGGGAGTCTGTTTATTGCAAGGTTAGGGATGTATACTATTGCGGATTTTGCATGGGGAGTTGGGTTGAGGTGACGCGCTGTTAGCGGTCAAGGTTGGTTAGAATTGTGGGTTGGTTCTTCGTGTAATAGAGAACCCCCACAACTTTGCCCCGCCCACCGTCTATCCCCTCACAAGCCGTACACATCCCAACACATATGCCGTTCGCTGTTCACTGTCTCACATATGCCACATTTGCCACCCCCACATACACTCGCTCTTCTCCTGACTCCTTCCTCCCCTACCCCGAAGTCCTCTTCTCCTTCCTTGTTTTTTTGTCATTGTTTTTTTTTTAATTATATGTTTTTTTTAAATTATATATATATATATATTTTTTTTTTGTCTTTTGTTTTTTTTTCTTTTTTTTTAATTACTACTTTGGTTTTAAGTTGGTTTATAAGGATTATATTTATTGTAACTAAGCTTGAATTAAGCCGAATAAAAATAAAATAAATCAAGTTGTATATACAAAAAGAAAATAAAGAAAAAACAAGAAAGAAAAAAAAAAATATATATATATATATATATATATATATATATATATATGTCGATGGGTACGCCCTCTGTTATGAAAGTAATTGACTTATCAAACCCCCGTACAGATAAAAAAATTGTAAAGCACGAAATCTATGATTCGCAAACCGTGATTTTGTGTGGATTATATAACCATCAATTTCCGTTCTCTTTATTTCGAATACTCATGATTTTAGTGCAGCATAAGCAAACGATGAAATAAACGTGCTCCTTACTTACTGAGCGACGGTATTCAAAAATCGATTTCAATTTCATTTAAAGATATGAACCAAACAACATTGGTTTCTTCTAACGTTCCAATTGAAACAAGAAAAAGTGTTAATTTTTCTTTGAGCAAAAAACACCTGAGTGGATAATTTTTAAATGTAAAATTGAAAAACTTACCGTCTCGTGGTGGCATCGGTAGAGACTTATGTTTAGTAAATTATACAAATACTCCTCCAATTGTCTCACTCTGTTGGGCAATGCTTCTGTGGTAATTAATGTGTCAGGTCTGTTAGGAAATCTGGGAAGTTTCCGCTTTTTTTTCATGCTCATGGCAGTCGAGTCAGGTGTGTTTAGAGCTGTATCACTTATTGTCGCTACAGTTCCTTTGTTATTTAAATTACTACTCGGTAAATCGTCCATTTGTGTGGCGACTTTCTTAACTGTAGCTCTTCTTTCTTTGTGGCTTCGCATTGGAAATGGGAAATTCAATGAGGTACGAAATACCCTGAGTTGTTGGTGAAGGCTACTGAAGTGCTTATAACGTCGCTTAATCGTCCATGTGAAGGGTCCGTGCGTCAACTGGATGGTGTACCTAATTAATGTAGAAAGTGATTTTAAATTTTATTGAACTTCCTTTTAAATGATCAATTATTGTATTGGATTGAGTAAATGTTTTTAGATTGTCGTACATGGAGGGTGTTGTTATTGTTTTAAAGGATATTTATCTGCGTTTGTGGTTTGTTGCTTTGACACTCGGTAATAATGTATCTTATAATATCAAAATATGCAAGGCAAGTATGAAAGAGGTTAAAGAGGGGTAGGTTAAAAGCATCAGAAAAATGGATAGAAAGAAAGGAAAGAAGACCGCAATGCTTTAGTCTTGAATATCTTCTAGCCGTTGTGAACAGAAACATGTTCCTGGTATAACACCAGAAAAGTCCACCACAAGAAGTCCATCAATCGATTTAGAGAACCACCACTAAGCGCAACACTACTACGTAAAGAACAAGGTGAATATTTCATACACAAAATGGCGCAAATGTTTGTTTGTACCACAAAATCTGTTGGACAATCCTCTAAACAATCAATCTTAGTCCACTATTTGCCATTCTATTCTCAGAAGTGAGTTTTTTTTTTGTTTTTTTTTTTTTTTTAAATACCTGCCGGTCTCTTTCCCGTTGGTCTACCATCAACAATTCTACGCACGGTCCTATCGTTGCCCATTTGCGCCACATGTCCGGCCCATCTTAATCGTGGTTGTGGAGTTTTCTCCATTGTCCTGCCTCCCCGTCATATTTACCTCCAAAGATACCCCTTAAAACTTTATTCTCGAATAGGCGGAATTTGTTTTCTTCCCGTTTTGTGAGAGCCCATGTTTCGCATCCGTATAGAGCAATCGGCATGATTATGGTTCATAGACACGGAGCTTTATGTTACGTGATAGCAGTTCGGATTTCAACAGTTTACTGACTGCGTGCCAACTAGCGTTGCCAGAATACAGTCTTTTGATAATTTCCTTCGACATTTCGTTACTGGCCGTCAGTATCGTTCCCAGATATTTAAATTCTCTAACTTTTTCAAATATCTTGCCTCTGACGTTTATATGTGTTCCCTGAGGTCTACCTACCCTCGCCGTAATTATATATTTGGTTTTGTCTTTATTTATTTCTAGGCCCACCTCTTCTGCCGCTTGCATGATGATTTCACAGTTTTTACTAACAGTTTCTAGATTATCGCCCAGAACGGCGATGTCATCCGCATATGCGAGCACTTGTGTGACCCCGTTCAGGGATGATCCGGCCATGTTGTCGTCTTGTACCTTTCTGATGACATACTCGAGCACAAGGTTAAAAAGACATGGTGAGAGACAGTGCAAGTCCATTAAAGTAAACATAAGCATGTCATATATGAACATCAAACAGCAAAACAAACATTTGTTAAGGTTATTGACTCCGATGTTTTTGAGCAAATGTCAGTCAGACAAGCTGGCATGACTGTGTGTGTATTTTGAAGCCCTAGCAGAAAGATTTAGAATTATGAAAGAAAATAATTAAGAAAAATTAAGAGCGATGCCATAGAGAATTTTTGGTGAAAATGTACTGTAATTTAAATTAAAAATAGTGAAGAACGTGATTCGAGCCGGCGGTGTGAAAATGTTAGAACCAATGCTTCGACGTATCAGACCCCGACCGTGAGAATATCTCAACACACTGCTTAAGCTGAGAATTACTACGGTAGCCATAATGGGTGAAGACCCTAATGATTTC
Organism: Microdon myrmicae; assembly: GCA_963931805.1. Lineage (NCBI taxonomy): Eukaryota > Metazoa > Arthropoda > Insecta > Diptera > Syrphidae > Microdon > Microdon myrmicae. The sequence goes on from OZ007497.1 coordinate 88,306,530, forward strand.
TTTTTCGATCCTCTTTTGGTGCTCTGTTATTCATTATAGTTGCATGTTCGTGTGTATCTGTTGAAATCGCTATTGTTCTAATTCATTCTTAATGCTTCACGCACCAACGAATGATGAGCTCGTTGAATTCCGGACTGAATCTTCTATATGATGGGGAATACTTAACATAGTAGAATTCTATGCTTCTCCAACGGTGACCTACTACTTATGAGTGTCATATAACTCATCCAAGCAAACTCTTAGGCTCTCAAGATATTTTACTTTTTAACTGAAATGAACACTATTTGTAAATATTTTTCCCGGGAGCAGCCCGCATAGCATTCTGAGATACTAATAGACAACCGTTGGTGTTTCTGTTTATAAACTTTGAGAACTTTCAGCAGATGTTAATTGTAGAGTTGAGAAAATACCCCTTTATACACTAACGCGCGCACAGACAAAGAATTTTGATGTACCCGTAAATGTTAGAGCACAGTGCGAGCGGACGGAAAGGAAGTGTATGAGGAAAGGAGGTATCTATGTACATAGGTCTTAAATTCCTGGACATTACAACGTCGAGGAAATACATGATCAAGTAGAGCCTTCCATATCCGTTTGGTTCAGCTAAAGAATGACTCTCTATGTTTATTTGTGCCGCCGAAGTTGACCTTCAACTGATGCGCATTCTCAGATTGACGGATGTCGCGGGAAAATATCTGGAGAGACCGAACACTTCAGCAAGTTCAGATGAGCCATAACCGTGATAATTCCTATAGAAATGAGATACGCATGATATGTTGCGCTTTTGTTCTAACGACAGAATTGAATGACTTACGGCTGGGACCCCAATACGTTTCATTGCTCTTTTTTTGCATCCTATTGAGCACGTCTAGTGATACCTATAGAAAAGAGATAGGCATAATACGTTGCGCCTATGCTCTTATGACGAAATCGATCGACTTACGGCTGAGTCCCCATTAAGTTTCACTGCTCGATTTGGCATCCTATCGAGCACGTGTAGTTTGGATGTACCTGACTAAATATGGGAGTTGAACTCCATTTTGGGACAAACATACGCCTTGTAAATACTGGCCAGGTTGAATGGGGTGAAGTACTTTTTGCATCTCTTAAGGAACCACATATATTTAGCCACACTTTTCGCAGCTTCAAATATGTGTTCGTTCCAATTAAAAGTCGGACTAATTCGAGTGCCCCGGATTGATAGTTCCTTTGCTTCGTCGATGCAAGTGTCGTTCATCAAGAGTATATTTATTTTGTGGTTCGCCTTTGACGAAAAAAGGCAGCACCGGGGTCTAAGGTATTGAATTCTACTCGTTTAAATATTCCCCATTGATGCATCTTATTGAGGTCGGAATTTAATGTATTAAATATATCCTGCTGATTGGTAATGAGGTTCAAACAGTTTGGTCGGGAATGTTCGTATGAGTATGAGAAATTTAACGTGTTATCATCAGCGAACGAGTGAATTGGATTGTGAGTAATTGACAAGAGATCATTTATAAAGATGATGAAGAGAGTGGTTGAGAGTACCGAACCTCGGCGAACACCCACATTAATTTGATGGCTGGCAGATTTGACACCATCAATAACCACTTGCATTGAACGGCCAGAAAAATAGTCTCTTATCCATTAAATCAGTGAATTGTCCACTGCATATGAATGTAATTTCAACAAAAGGGCTGGATATCAAACTCTGTCGAAGGCTTTTGAAATATCCAATGCGACAATCTTGCTTTCGCGGAAGTAGTGTATGGAATGGTTTTACTTTTTGGTAAGGTACGTCATCCGATCTCCTATGGACCTATTGCTACGAATGCCATATTGCTACGAATGCCATATTGGTGGCACGAATGCCATATGAAGGGGGTTATTTGATTCCATATATTTCGAAAATTGAGGGTTAGTGAGTGATTCTGTGGCGTTTTTAACTGATACCTATGGAATACATAAACAAATAGTGAAGAACAACACCGAAAGTAAATCAAATAAGCACCGCTTCCGAAATATATACCATAACAAGTGCGCATCAGTCGGGTGTACTTGAGAATAACGATAGAATTCGTACACGCGGCAGTGGTCTGATGTGTTGAGGCTTTGGTACTTTTTTCTCTTTTTTTGGTTCTAACCGTCATAGCGTCGGTTTGAATCACACACTCTTCACTATCGTCGTAAATGCTGTAAGTCCATTACTTTCGAAAGAATAGAAGCTAGTGCTATGGGTCGTTAATGTCGCTGTTTTTGGGATTTGGCTGAATGTTCGCTGACTTCCATCTATTTTGGGAAGCGGCCAGTAGAATAAGATAAATGGAAGAGTTTCCGCAGTGGTTTAGTGAGTGAAGAAGAACATATCTTCAAGAGAATTGGGGGAATACCATCCGGACCAGTGGATTAGTTTGCGTTCAAATTGAGTGCGTGGGCAGCAGTACGCGTTCGAAAAGGAATCTGGGTCATGGTGTGCTGCTTATCCTCAAATTGAGGCGGAACTGATGTGGTATCAGGCAGCGTTGAGTTGGCTGCAAAGTGTGCAGCAAGTAGATTCGCCTTCTCTATTGCAGTGGTGACTGGTTTGTCATTGACTATAAGCGATGGAATGGATGAGGAGACTGAGTTTTCGATGTTTTTCCAAATGCCCAGAAGTTTCTACTACCTGTTGGAGAGTGTAGTATTTTTCGTCTCACTCTCTGGTCGTGCAAGAACTTTGCGCGTTGAATACACGTATTGTAGTCATTTCTAGCTCTCCTGACTCTTCTCCGGTTTTCCTCAGTGTTGTTCGATTTATACAACCGGAAGCTCAATTCTTTAGCCTTAATGGCTTCTCTGCACCCGGAGTCGAACCACATATTTCTCTTGGGTTTGATACTCTTTACCCTGTGTGGAATAAAGGCTCGAGTGCCAAGTAGCATCGTGTCTGTCAATGTGTCCGCTATAGAGTCAACATCGTTATTGACGAAAAATAACGACCAATTCAACTTTCCAAAAAAGTCGTTCAGACTTTCCCAGTTGGCTTTCTCTTAGAACCATACTGCTCTTTTGGGAGTTTTCTCGTTAGCGTTGCTGTTGGTTACAGCAAATTTAGCTGACACGACACAGTGGTCTGAAGTGCCCAAGGGCGAAGAAACTTCGGTTGTGTTTCGTTTGGGTGGGAGGTGAGAAATAGGTCCAGTGTGTTACCGGAATGGCCATCTATGTCTGGTACCCGTATTGGCTCTTTATAGCGTGCGGGTATAAGGTCAAAATCCTATCGATAGAATCAGACAGAGCATCAAATTCGTTAAAGGATGGGTTCTATCTAAGTTTCATCATCATCATCATCATCGGCACTACAACCGGGATCCGTTCTTGGCCTTATTTAGCAAGTCTCGAGGCTTGTTAAATTTTCCATAATAATTTATTTTTAGGTTATTAGCCTTGCGCCTATTATCTATTTACGTTTGGGCTTCTCTAAAGAAAGCAGTATTGTACGATATGCTTACGAACGTGGAATTTCAGCCATGAGAAATTAAATTCTGGGTTGGGGCAAAGCCCATGTTGTGGAAGCAATATCACTTCGTATGCGTGCGGCTAGACCACAATGTGGAAAGAACAGAGGCACTAAGTTTTAACCAGGTAGATTGAAATCAGAGATATTTTAGCTATTACCTGGAGTTCGTAAGAGCAACGACTGCTGATTTCTCTTTAGTAACGTGGACAGACACAGAGAGAGAGTACATCTTAGGCGGCGTATGTTACAACGATAAACGCGAACTTCCTGTTCCATTGAAATAGCCCGACACGGAAAACTTGGCGAAGTTACAGATCAGTTACGTTTTGTAGCAAAGTAAGTTCTTATTTAGAGGTTATACGCTGTTGAGAGGTGAATTGCAAATTGATGATGTGTGACGCGCAGAAAATCTTTTTTTTTTTTGTATTTTTTTGTTTGTTTGTTTTAATGATAACACGAATCTCCAAGGAACAGTTCTCGAGGAATGCCTTTAAAAGTGGCAACATTCTGCCACGTGCCACCGACGTGTCTCAGTGACGGCAGCGTTGACATTAGTGCTGTGTTATCGATTAAGCGAATTGCAATTCCATGTATGCAGCCATCGAGTAGGTCAAGGTCTCTCGTAAAGTCTCTCTTTGGGGTAACCAAACAGATCTCATACAGAAGATCGCCACGGTACACATGTATGTGTGTACTTTGGTTCTTTTATGGATCAAAGCCATGGGAAAGGATCTAAATAAAGGAAGGGAAAATGTGCATTCATGGGATGCGAGTCTGGTAAAGCAAACAAAACCGAAACTGGTCGGATAATAAATTGGATCTTTGTTTGAGATGTGCATCGCGGCTATGAGGGATGTATTCAGAGCAATTACAATACAAAGGGAAAAGCGACCTACGCATCGTTCGATAATGAGGGTCAGCTGGATAAATAGCAGCCACTCATTAAATGAAAACTGCGTTTAGGATACCGCAAACGATATGGATTGTTTATGGTATCGCCAGGAAGCCTATGGAGGAACAGCGTTCTTTGTTTGCACTTGGTGCGAGTTAGGGGAGATTGGCTTCATCGTCGATTGGGCTAATTGTATGCAGCTGCTTGGGTATTTTATTGCTGGCCGATGTGTGCATAGATAGATTTTATGTACACATATTGAGGCTGGGATTAGCCAACTCAGGTGTAAGATTCCCTGTCATGCGGTCGTATGATATGCGACCCGATGAATTTTCTTTCAGGGAATTTATGATAAGCTTGGAGAGAACTCTTATAGGTGATTTTAAATGCGAAGTTATGCATGCAGGTGAGAATTCTCTTTTCCAGGGGCTTTTTTGATTACAATTTTGTTCTCTTTAATGCGTGAAGCATTTAAGATGCTAATGCTATTGCATTAGCGAAAGCTTATGCAGACTGGGTGAAAGTTATGGGGTTTTTTTAGGAAAGCGAATCGTAGGGTTTGGCGGAACCGCCACCGACCAGTTGGGTACTTTGTTTGTAATTTTGGCGTGGTGAGCCTTCTTCGTGATCTCAATGTATGCGTAGATTTCTAAATGATTACTAATTAAATAAAAAATTGGTATAGTACATAGGTTACACAGTCTCGCATTTTCGAAGCTAAGGTTTTCACCAGATAGCATTTTTCAGATCATTGCAACCTATGTATTAAATCGTTCTTATAAATTAGGTGTTTTACTTACAAATTCGGATTCAGCAAATGTGTCGTTACACTACGTTCAATGTTTATAATTTTAACTTTGACCTCAACGCCGGGAATAAATACTTTTCTTTGGAATGAATTGAACTTAACGCTAGGTCCATATATTGTGCTGAATGGTATTTCGGCATCAATTATAGGATTATCAGGCTCCTCATCATCGTCAATCTGTCGTTCAACAAAAACTGGTTTATCTCCCACACCAGATAGAATAGTTACTGAATCCGGAAAAGCAAGCGCCTCATCATATTCTGAGTCAACCAATGAAAATTGAAAGTCAGGAACACATCGTGAGCTTTTCTCTTCGACATCATCCTGTCCTTCAGCATCCAGTTCTTTAATTTCTAAAGCTGACGAGCGAAAACTACCTGACGATCCAATTTCTTCATCGTTGTTCATTACAGGGTTTGATATCCCGCTCTCGTTGTGGTAGCTGTAACCTTAAAGAAAAGAGATTATATAAAGGTTTGCAATTAAAATTTACTGTTAAATGCCGTTTAATTTAATTTGGATATAGGTATTGTTGTAGGGTAGTAGAGACGAAGGGAGGATATCACGTGGTTCGATGGACGTGACCTGAAGCGGCTAGTTAATAGAGGAGAGTGGTGATGTGCATGTACATCATCAGGAAGCCTTTACAACTTGACGAAATACAAAATGGTGGAAGTTCGTCAAGTTCAACCAATTTCATTGTCGCTGGTGTGCGCATCGGATGTACACTAATGCAGAACATTAGATGTCCAACACTCCCCTTCGATGAGCGCACCAGTGTGAAAAATTTACATCAGGTTTAAGAGGGCGAGGCACCTCTCGTGCTTCGATTTCGATAGGGCCTTAGTGAGAATGTCTGCAGGCATTTGTTCCGTGGGCATGTATTCGACCGAGTGTTCCGCTGTCTAGTGCTTCACGGATGAAATGATGTCGGACGTCGATATGTTTGCTCCGGAAGTGGAATACGGGATTCTTAGCCAGCGTCCGGGCACCGGTGTTGTCGTTGAATAACTTCAGTTTGTCTGGTGAGGCGAATCCCAGTTGACTAATCAGTCTTCGTAGATGTATGACCTCTTTCGCCGCATCGGATATGGCCATATACTCTGCTTCTGTGGATGATAGGGCGGTGGTTCCTTGTTTACGCGATTCCCATGAGACAAGTGTGCCGTTAAGAATAAAGGCGTACCCAGTGTACGATCTCCTGTCGTCCGGGCAGTTGGCTCAGTCCGCATCGGCGTATCGGTGAGACATTTCCCGCTCGTTTTATATGATAACCCAATTTTCGCCGTGCCTTTCAGGCAGCGCAAGACACGTTTGGCGGCTTTCCATTGATGCTCGTCGAAACAGCTGTTGAATTGGCTCAATCTGCTCACGGCAAAGGCTATATCTGGTCTTGTCCATACTGCCAGGTACATGAGAGATCCAATTAACTCTCGAAACGGCAGGTTTCTGTTGGGTTCCTCCTTCCCTTTCTGTAGTATATTGCCGCTGTCTAGAGGTGTACTCACGGGCTTCGAGTCGCTCATGTTGAAACGGTCTAGGACTTCGGATATGTATTTGGTTTGAGTCATCCCCAGTTCTCCCTTGTCTCGATTAAATTCGATTCTAAGACAATGCTTTATTTCGCCGAGGTCCTTTATGTTAAATGTTTTTGAAAGCTGCTTCGATAGTTCCTCGATCTTTGCTGTGCTTTGTGAGGAAACTAAAATGTCGACCTTGTATAGGGTGACCAGTAGTATGTTCTCTCCTTTTCCTTCAAAGAATATGTAAGGATCGGCAGTGGACTGCTTAAGACCGAGGCGTTTGAGCTCGCAGCTCAGCTTCGTGGGCCACTATCGTCCTGCTTGGCGAAGTCCGTATAGAGTTCTGTTTAGCAAGCATACCTTGTTCTCCTTTCGCAGTTGGGTTAGCATTTGTTTTGCTTTAATGTTTTCTCTGCTTTTTCCGGATTAAATTAATTTCTCCAGGGCAATGTCGGTGTGTTTGGGGAACTCTATGTAAATTGTCTCGTCGAGCTCGCCGTTTAGATAGGCCGTTACAACATCAAGGTGGCGGATGCTCAGGTTGTGTTGAGCGGCTAGGGCGGCCGTAATTCGAATGGAGTTCATTCTTGCAACTGGAGCGAACATCTGGTAGTAGTCAATTCCGGGTACTTGGGAGAATCCTTGTGCATCGATGCGTGCCTTTCTTCGTTCTAGCGTGCCGTCGGGATTCGATGTGTTCCGCAAGACAAAACGGCTGCCGATGACTTTGTTTTTTTTTTTTTTGGCCGATCTACCAGAGTCCAAGTGTCGTTTCTGATGATGGCCTCGATTTTTTGCGCCATGGCATTTAACCACTCCTCGGTGTCTGGGCCGCTTGTTGCTTCTTTTATAGGAACTTCGGCTGCTCCCGCAGTCTCCGAAGTGATGTCGCAATCTTGAAATAGTTTTCGAGGTCTTCCCCTGAGTCCAGTCCTTTCTATTCGTGGTCTTGCTGGCCCTCTTCTTGTGATGGTTGTGTTAGATCTGCTGGTTGGGGTTGTTGGTTGCCCGGTTGCTTCATTTTTTGTTACTTCGAGTTGTTCATCTCTCGCCATGGTTTCATTATGTGTTGTATCCTGTGTGATGAATTCGACCGTGTCACTTTCAGTATCGGATTTGTTGTTTGTTGGGCGAAAATCGTTAGAGGCAGGACTCCGGTCGTTATGTTTTTCGAAGAACTTCACGTTCCTCGCAATTTCGATTCTTCGTTCGTCGGGGAGACAAATCCTTTACGCTTTCGATTTGTCAGCGTAGCCGACAAAAATCCCCTTTTTGGACCTGGGGCTGAATTTACTTGGTCCTCGTTCTAGCGAGTAGGCGACGAGTCCAAATTCACGAAAATGCCCTACGTTTGGAGCGTTTCCAGTCCACACTACGTATGGGGTTCTTCCGTTGAGTGTGTTGGTCGGGCATCTGTTTCTGATGTGGTTTGCTGTGTTGACTGCTTCTCCCCAAAATCTTGTGTCCAGATTTGCTTGTATGAGGAGGCATCTACCCATATCCACCAGGGTCCGGTTTTTTTCTTTCGGCTACTCCGTTTTGCTAAGGTGTGTGAGCCACTGATAGCCTGTGGTAGATGCCGTTTTTCCTTAAGAAGGTATTGAATTCGTTGTTGACGTACTACGTCCCGTTGTCAGACTGTAAGCTCTTGATCTTTCTTCCAGTCTGTTTTTCGGCAAACGCTTTAAAATCTCTGAAGGCGTTTAAAACCTCGCTCTTGCTTTTGATCATTTTCACTGTGCACCACCTAGAACAGTCGTCGATGAACGTGACGAAGTATACAGAAGCGCCCAATGTTTTGATGCTCATTGACCCGCAAGTGTCGATGTGAACCAGGTCCAAAATGCCGGTTTTTCGTGCTAACTCCTTCGGGAAAGGAGGCCTCGTTGTTTTCCCGAGAGCGCAAATATCGCACTTCATGTCTTGTGTGGGCTGCCTGAAAAACATTACTCGTATAATATTCAAGTGACCCAGCCTCCGGTGCCAGGTTTCCAGTAGTGATACCTGCGGGGTAGTTGTAACGGCGGCTGCGTGGGTTTCTTTCAAGCTTGCTGGAACGAAGTACACGTCGTTTTTCCTTACAACCTCGAAAATGACCTCCCGTTTTGAGTTCGTTACTTTCGCTCCTTCATTATCGAAAGTGATTGTGAATCATCTGTCGGCGATTTTGCTCACAGACCTTAGATTCGCCCACAGATCGGGGGCGTGTAGAACGTTATCCACTATTACGTTTCGATATTTGCCTTTGTATTGGGTGATGATGTTTATGTCGCCTCGTCCGGTGATGTCGGTTGAGGCACTGTTGGCAAGGTTGAGTTTCATCGGATGAATTTCGTTGTATCCTTCGAATGTTTCGGTGTTACTCGACATGTGGGATGTGCTTCCGCTGTCCAGGCACCACCCCTTACTGACAGTCGACTTAAAAGCCTGAAATCCGTGTTGCGCTGAGTTGGTGTAAGCTAGTACACTTGTACCGTAGTTGTACGTCTTGTTTTCCTTTCCTCGATCTTTAGATGATCCCGGTCCTTTTCTGTTGAGAGAGCGACACTCGGCAACCTTGTGCCTGGCTTTTCCGCAATGATAGCATTTATAGGAAGGCTTTTGTCGGTTTCCGGGGTGATTTTGTCCATGGCGTTTATCCTCCGTCCTCGTGTCGCGTTGTGTGGCGGCCATCGCGACTTCGGCTTCATGTCGTTCGGTGGTGCGCCTGGCGTCGCTTTCCTCGATTATCTTAATTTGTAGTGGCTCCGGTGAAGGTAACTCGTCTTGGGATTCTATGGCGCATCTGAAGTTCTCGAACTTCGGGGAGAGACTATACAGAAGCATGATGCATAGCAGATCGTCGTTGATTTCAATTTCCATGTCGTTCAATTTATCGACGGTGTCAAAGAAATCACTTAAGTGTGTTCGCACGTCGTCGTGATCGCTCATTCGATGAAGCGTCAGTCTCTTCAGTAGACTGGCTTTCCTGGCCGGACCTTTTGACTCGTACACAAGATGAGTTTCTCCCATACTTCTCGGGAAGTTTTACACCCTTTAATGATCTTGACTTCAGATGGTCCGATCGCTAATTTGATGTCTGCCTTAGCCTTCCTGTCTCCTGTTTTCCACTGCTCGACCACGCTTGTGCGCGCCTCCGTCGATTCAGGTTTCACGATTTCTTCAGTAACATAGCCCCATGCGTCGTTCTTTACTAGGATCGCCTTCATCTGCAGCTTCCAAGTGTCGAAATTATTCTTCCGCAGTTGTTCGATGCTCGGTGTGGATGGCGCCATTTTGTTGATAGACAAGAATTTAGCTTTCCTGTGTTGTTTGTAGGTTTTCCGCGCGTTTATCCAACCGTGACTCTATTTCGCAGTGCTCTGGTGAATGCCTGGGCCCATAACCTGTTGTAGAGTAGTAGAGACGAAGGGAGGATACCGCGTGGTTGGATGGACGTGACCTGAAGCAGCTAGTTGATAAAAGAGAGTGATGATGCACGTACATCATCAGGAAGCCTTTGCAACTTGACGAAATACAAAATGGTGGATGTTCGTCAAGTTCAACCAATTTCATTGTCGCCGGTGTACGCATCGGATGTATGCTAATGTAGAACATTAGATGTCCAACAATAATACAAACATTTGTTTTTTGTTGTAGGTTCAGCTGGACGAGATTCTTACTGCCGGCCGCGGAAGGCCTTTTTGAAGTAGTGGTCTATGCCAACTACTGTACAGCCGCCATTTTGTAAACAAACTTCGATAACTTTTTTTTTTCTAACTTCAAGAGTAGCCTAATCCAATGATATATCATTTATATACCATTCATCTCAAAAGTCTTTGCGCAAGAATCATTAAATAAAGCGTTTTTTTTTGGGAATAAGACGGGAATATCCCCTTAATTCGATTGCAATGAATTGAGTATCGTTGGTGAAAGTGCCACACAATGAAACTAAGTTAAGACAACAGAAAACATTTAACTTCACTCAGTTAGAGCATGTTGTTGAGAACAAATTTGATTGATTCCGAAGTCGAAAGTGGGTGGTTGATCATGCTCAAAAGAGGACAGACATTTTAATATGCGGCAAAATAATGGATTAGACTTGAATAATTAAGTGTTATGAAGTAACCGCCTAACCGCCTTTATTCCACACAGGGTAAAGAGTATCAAACCCAAGAGAAATATCTGGTTCGATTCTGGGTGGAGAGAAGCCATTAAGGCTAAAGAGCTGAGCTTCCGGTTGTATAAATCAAACAATACTGAGGACAACCGGAAAAGATGTAAGAGAGTTAGAAATGACTCCAATGCGTATATTCAACGCGCAAAGTTCTTGCACGACCAGAGAGTGAGATAAAAAATACTAGACTCTCACACAGGTAGTAGAAGCTTTGGGTATTCATGAATAACATTCAAAACTCAGTCCTCTCATCCATTCCGTCGCTTATAGTCGATGACAAACCAGTCACCACTGCAATAGAGAGGCCGAATTTACTTGCTGCACATTTTGCAGCCAACTCAACGCTGCCTGATACCACGTCAGTTCCACCTCAACTTGAGCATAAGCAGCACACCATGAGTCAGATTCGCTTCCGAACGCGTACTGTTGCTCCCGCACTCAAAGAACTAAACGCACACAAATCCACTGGTCTGGATGGCATTTTCCCAATTCTCTTGAAGAGATGTTCCTCTTCACTCGCTAAACCTCTGCGGAAACTCTTCCATTTGTCTTATTCTAGTGGCCGTTTTCCAAATAGATGGAAGACAGCGAACATTCAGCCAATTCCGTTTCTCCTTATCGACACATAGCACTAACTTCTCTTCTCTCCAAGGTAATGGAATTGTGGTGGCGAAGTCGTGGCACCGACACGGGCGCAGAGTTCTACTCCGTCCCCATAACTTCCACTAAATGTTCCACAGTACACTGTCCACCGAAAGAATTAAAACAAGTACATCGTCACAAACCGATTACGCAAAGCAACGGAAACACCAACACAAGAAGTAAGACACACCGTTATTGTTTAATTAATATTGGTTTTATTTAGGTTTATGTACTTACTGTTTTTGATTTATAGAACTGATATTAATTACACTGATGACGGCACGCAGGCGCAAAAGAATGTAAAACAATGTACTCTACTTTAAAGGCATTATGCTGCCGGCACAAGAAGAATTACTTTTCACGACTTGGTGACAACTGTTGCTTACGCGACTTGCGGTTGACGAGGAGCCGAAGTGACAACGACCGTGATGGCCGGCGGATGTAATACGACTCAACGATATTCAATCGTTGTTAAAAGAAATTCAGCCAGTAAAACTGGCTCTCTTAAATTAAGGATGCATTTCCTGTTCCGAGAGAGACGTAAAGTCTCTCTTTGGGGTAACCAAACAGATCTCATATAGAAGATCGCCCCAGTACACTGGTTCTTTTATGGATCAATGCCATGGGAAAGACTCTAAACAAAGAAAGGGATAATGTGCATTCATGGGATGCGAGTCTGGTAAAGCAAACAAAACCGAAACTCGTCGGATGCTAATTGGGTCTTTGTTTGAGATGTGCGTCGCGGTTAAATAAATAGACGCAACGCATCGAAGAAATGGTGTTAATGGATTTTGTCTAGATTACCGGGAAATGGTGTTTATGGCATCACTGGTAAGGGTAAGTATTGATTTCCTATTTGCATTTGCACATGCTGTAGGATTTAATTGGTGCCAAGAGATGTGTGTATTTGTTTTGGTCCCTTGGGTGTAGGTTGCCAGGTAATGTGTTTGTCTGGTAATTTATGATACTGTTGTAAAAGCAACAGCACAATAACCAACACTCATCAATTAGATCAAACAATCAACAAATTCAATTGATTTGGAGAAGTTCCGTGCTTACAGCCCCTGAGAGTATGCAATTGCAATATTATTCGTACTTAGCAATGCCGCTGAATAATGTTCGAAGTGCTCTCTCGGGCAACATCGAAGACACAGCTGTGGAATAACAGGCCCCCTTGCTCACCGCTGGAGTCGATTTTTAAGAGAGATTTTTCATATCTGTCTAGCGGGGTTTTTTTTTGTCTTGAACGATTTTTGTGCAGTTAAAGTAAATTTATCCATTAGTCCTTTTAGAAATCACTGAATTTTGTACGATTACATTGCGTTTTTGTTAAGAGCTAAGAAAAAACGACAGTTGAAAAAAGTTGGTGCTGTGATTGTGTCAGAAAGGTAAATTGTTCCAAAATTCATTAAAATAAAGTGAACTTAATTTAATATCAATATTATTATTTGTTCTGGGTTGAAATACACCGCATCATTGTTATTTTTGCTGGGTTGAAACACACCTAAACAGATACACAAGATGAAGCTGGGATAAGCCAACCCAAGGGTAATATTTCCTGATTATGCGGTTGGACTATATATGAACCGATGAATCTTCTTTCAGGGAATTTATGACAAGCTTGGAGAGAACTCTTATAGTGGGTTTTAAATGCGAAGTTATGCATGCAGGTAAGAATTCTCTTTTCCAGGGGCTTTTTAGGTTATACCTTAGATAATCCTAGATGCGTAAAGCATTTAAGGTGCTAATGCGATTGCATTAGCGAAAACTTATGCCGATTGGGATGTAGTTATGAGGGTTTTTCAGGTAAGTGGGCCGTGGGGTTTGGCGGAACCGCACGGAATCACTTATCAACCGCCAACTTTCCAAATATCTGGAATCAAATGACCTCTTCAATGACCGCCATATGGCTTTCGTAGCAACAGGTCCACAGGAGATCTGATGGCGTACCTTATCGAAAAGTGGAGCCATTCCATACACTACCTCGGTGAAAGCAAGGTAGTCGCATTGGACATTTCAAAAGCCTTCGACAGAGTTTGGCATCCAGCCCTTTTGTCAAAATTGCATTCATATGGAGTGGACAATTCGCTGATCCAATAGATAAGGGACTATCTTTCTGGCCGCTCAATACAAGTGGTTCTTGATGGTGTCAAATCGGTTTCCTATCAAATTAATGCAGGTGTTCCCCAGGGTTCGGTATTCGCACCTACTCTCTTCCTGATCTTTATAAATAATCTCTTGTCAATTACTCGCAACCCAATTCACTCGTTTGCTGATGATAGCACGTTGAATTTCTCATACTCTTACGAACACTCCCATCCAAACTCTTCGAACGTCACTACTAACCAGCAACTTATGGTTGAAACATTGAGTTCAGACCTTATCAAGATATATCAGTGTCGATTATCTAACCGAGTAGAATTCAATGTCCAAAAAACTCAGTGCTGTCTCTTGTCGTCAAAGGCGAGGCCCAAAGTAAATATACTGTCTATGAATGGCGCTTGCACCGACTAAGCCAAAGAACTATTAATCTTCGGCACTCGAATTAATTCGACTCTTAACTGGATTGACCACATATTTGAAGCTACGAAAAGTGTGGTGTAATATGTGTGGTTCCTTAAGAGGTGCAAAAAGTAGTTCACCCCATCCAACCTGACCACTATTTACAAGTCGTATTTTCGCCCCAAAATGAAGTTCAACTCCCATATTTGGCCAGGTGCATCCAAAACTGCACTAGGCGTGCTTGATAGGATGCAAAAAAGAGCAATGAATTTATTGGGGTCCCAGCCGTGTCATTCGATTCCGTCGTTATAACAAAAGCGCAACATGATATGCCTATCTCATTTCTATAGGAATTATCACGGTTGTGGTTCATCTGAACTTGCTGAAATGTTCCGTCTCTGCAGATATTTTCCCGCGAGTCCCGTCAATCTGAGAATGTATCGGATTCCTTAAGAGATGTAAAAGACACTTCACTCCATCCAAACTGGCCACTATTTATAAGACGTATATTCGTCCAAAAATGGAGTTCAACTCCCATATTTGGTCAGGCGCTTCCGAAACTGCACTACACGTGCTCGGATGCAAAAACGACCAGTGAAACTTAATGGGGATTCAGCCGTAAGTCGATCTATTCCGTCGTTAGAACACGGGCGCAACGTATCATGTCTATCTCCTTTCTATAGGTATTACAACGGTCGTTGCTCAACTGAACTTGGTGAATGTGTTCCGCCTCTCCAGACATTTTCCCGCGATACCCGTCAATCTGTGAATGCGCATCAGTTCACGTTGAAAGTGGAGTTCAGGCGCACAAATAAACATAGAGAGTCATTCTTTAGCCAAACCACACGAATGTGGAATGTTCTGCCTGATCATGTGTTTCCTCGTCGTTGTGATGTCCAGACATTCAAGTCCAACATACATCGACACCTCCTTTCCTTTTCCACTTCCTCTCCATCCGCTCGTACTGTGCTCTGACATTTAAGAGTACTTCAAAATCCCCTTTTGTGCGCGCGCTAGTGTAAAAAAAAAATCACCCGCTGTAAATCCTTAAAACTCTTACCAATCCATGTCCTTATCCACGGAATCAGGCATCACATTCCTGACAATAGCGTATTCCCACCATACAATAGATACATTTTCATAAATATTTTATCCCTAGAAATACATAATCCCTATCCCAATAACTTGATATTTTCTTGGCCACCTGTCCATTGCAATAGCATACAAGAACTTTTCATTGCCCACGTTTTATCGGAAATTATTCAAATTTTTGTATTTTACAAATTTAATGGTATGCAACAATTTGGCGTTAAAATTGCAACGCATTTGTTCTGCCGATAAACCAAATAAAAACAAAATTACAAAAATAATACACATACGAGTGGAATATGGTATATATAATAGATAAACAAAAAACAATATACCAAATACATCCACCTGTATTCAGAATAAAGTCCAATTCAAAACAGTAATTACGAATCACAATAATCGAAACAAAAATAATAGCACGAACAAATAACATGTTCACATTACAGCGTTGAGAACGCAACCAGGAAAATACAGTTTTCTTGACTGACATCCGATCCTACCTACACGGTACCAACCAAAGTCAACGAACTCGCCTTTGACAATATCACACCATAGTCCAGTAGGGCTGCAGATTTTGGCTTAGAACCTAAAACGGTTTCTTCTCCCCATTGGTTTCTCAAGAGAGCAAATGCGATTAAAAACGTAGAATAGGTTGCAGCTGGAAGTTGACTCTTTACCCACAACATCCCAATAATTCCTTGGCCGACGACGAAATTGCGTGATTCATTAGCACCAAAACCGTGAGAAGCTTAGTAATTATTAATTCAGCAATAACTGTGGAAAGTCCCCAGCCCAAAACACATCACCGGACCCACGGCCCATAGACGAAATTATAAAACACCAAAGGCGTTACAACAAGATTTCCGTATTTATTCCAACATAATAGAGTTCGTTGATGAAAATAAGAAATATAATGTGTGATAGTACACAGCCCCTATCAATTACAACCAACCTTGTGGAGTCCACCTCTTTTACACTCTCAGCACTAGAGTACGGTAATGAAGTTGACATGATCTCAACTGACCTCAATAAACCATTTGACAAATCTCCCACAACCTTGTCCTTTTCAAATTATCCACGCTCGGCTTCGAACATGGACAGCTGAAATGGATTTCTTCCTATCTAAAGGATAGACTTTATTCCGTTCGGGTTAGGTGCATGATATCCAACCCCTTCCTTGTCGCCTCTGGGGTTCCTCAGGGTAGCCACCTGAGTTCTCTCCTCTTTATACTTGCCACTAAAGACATCGACAAGGTCAGGAAACTCTTGTCCCTATTCGCTGATGATACCAAGCTATACAAGATCATCGAGTCATCTTTTGATTCTGCACTGCTGCAATCAGTCCTTGACAACTTTTCGATTTGGTATGGAAAAAACTCATTTTGTACCTAACATCGCCAAATGCAATTATCCAACCCCTGCACTACTCGATCCCTTTACCTTGCCCTGGCCCGCCCACTGCTAGAATACACTAGCCAGGTATGGTGTTCTTATCACAATACTTATATCGGTAGAATCAAAAGTTTCAATTTCGCTTTCTACGGTTCGCTCTCCGTGCGCTAGGATTGGAAAATCCTTTAATCTTGCCCCCGTATATTAATCGCTTCAAATGAATCAACCTCAGAACGCTTGAGGAGCGTAGGGTTCTGGCTGACATAGCGTTCATTCATCGACTTCTCTCTGGCTCGGTCGAGTGCACCTACC
The DNA here is from genome assembly GCA_963931805.1 of Microdon myrmicae. Lineage (NCBI taxonomy): Eukaryota > Metazoa > Arthropoda > Insecta > Diptera > Syrphidae > Microdon > Microdon myrmicae. Next base: position 88,323,327 of record OZ007497.1, read on the forward strand.
TTCTTAACTTAATTCCTCTGAACACAAACCCTCGTAATACACGTAATCCCCACGTTCTCTATATTGCCCCCACCGCAACTCTTACGGTTCCAATGACCTCCTCTCGCCGGTGCTGAGAAATGTCAATTCTAACTCCGACTTCAATCTCACTAGCCATATTCTCAAGCACAAGAGTACTTTAAAAGTCGTTGAAGGAACCACCTCAATCGTCGCTCGTCAAGAAAAAAATATTAAAAATATTGTTTGCGTACACACACACACACCGACACACACACACACGCGCGCGCGCGCACTGCCTCCGTCTTATTGTGTCTTTTTCGGTTTCAGCAAGAAGGTGGAAATCTTCAAAATATACCTCTGGATCGATCCAGAGGTATGCCGGGTTTTTACCGACTAAAACCACCTTCCGCCAGGCACTCATTTCTGTTGATCTCCGGGGAAGTTTCTTTTAGATATTCCATCGCGGGACGGGACAAAGTTTCCCTGTTACTCCGCTCGTCTCGTCGCAACTGCTGCATCATGTCACATAGAATACCATTTGTTACGGACCGTGCCTGTTTTGAACTCCTCCTGGAGTAACAGTCCGTCTCATTTGTCTCTCCAAAATCGTTCGTACAGTCTCGAATTGCACGCACTCTGTGAGTACGTGTTCCACATTTTCTATTTTGCCTTCGCAATACAAGCAGTGTGGGTGATTCACACGCTTAGACTTGTGCAAGTATTATCGAAAGCATCCATGTCCTGATATTAGCAGAGTCAGGTGGTAATTCAACTCGCCATGTTTCCTTTTCACCCATGTTTCTACATCAGGTATCATGTTGTGGGTCCATCTTCCTTTGGTGGAAGAATGCCACCTTCGTTACCATTCTCGTAGGCTTGAAGCTCCAATTATGACCGCATTCTCCGACGATTCTCTTGGGAGACCTCATGTAATGCAGCGTTTTCTTTAGTTGCAATGTCAAGTGGTGTCCTCTCGGCGAAAACATTTATGGCATCATCGGATACCGTTCGAAATGCACAGCATACTCTTGGTAATGCCAGTCTATGCGCTGAGTTCACTCCCCTCATGTATGACTTATACTGTACGGCTCCTGCCCATATGTGAGCTGCATACATTATAGTGGAGGTGTTGACACTGGTTATGAGTTTCCTTATGTGGAGGCGGGGTCCTCCAACGTTGGGTAGCAGTCTCGCCAAAACTTTGCATACTCTTGCCGTTTTTCCACTCGTTTTCCTTAGGTGTTCCTTGAAGCTCAACCTGCTGTCGAGTATAACACCAAGATATTTAATATAGGGACTGGATCTGATTATTTGTCCTTCTATTTCCAAATCAAAGTATTCAACTTTCTTGCGGGTGCTTATTATAACTGCCTCCGTCTTATGTCCAGCTAGTTTCAATCCGGCCATATCTAGACACCATTTAATGCTCTGGATTGCTTGGTAGCAAATATTCTCCAGGTCATCTAGATGTTTAGTTACGGCCACTATTTCGAAATCATCTGCGTACCCAATGATTCTAACTCCTTCTGGTACATTTAACCTGAGCACACCATCATATATGATATTCCATAACAGGGGACCTAATACAGATCCCTGAAGTACACCCACTGTTATTTTATATGCCTGTGGTCCCTCATCTGGGTCATAGAGCAGCCTTCTATCCGAGAGATAGTTTTCTGGTATACGTGTGGCGGTCCCGCCAAACCCCACCGTACAATTACCTAAAAACCCCCATTACCTCATCCCTAGAAGAATACGTTTTTGCTAATGCAATCGCATTAAGCACTGAAAATGCTACACGCATTAATTGGAGCAAAGCTATAATCGTAGAGCTTCTGCAAAAAAATTCTTACCTTTTCAAGCGTTCTTTCGCTTACAAATCCCCTGTAAGAGTTCTTACTTTCCTTATCATAAATTATCTTGAAAAGAAAAACCCCGGTTCACATATCATGTAACCATTCCAGCCAGGGATAATTATCTTTGTGCCGCCTATCCCCAGTTTCATTCATGTTTACGATAAATTTCTTTATGCGACCTTTTCTCCCAGCAATAAAATCCTCTGACTCGCACAATGTGCAAACCAATGCAAATACGCATCCCGCGTCTCTTGGCATCAATTTAATCCTACTGCATAAACAATGCAAATAGGAATTCAATACGTACCCTTACTAGCGATGCCATAAACACCATTTCCCAGTAACCTAGCTAAAACGTTGTCTCTTTGTTTAGCGGCGACGCACATGCATCCGACGATTTCGGTTTTGTTTGCTTTCCCGAAATCGTATCCCATGAATGCTCTTTATTCCCTTTCCTTGTTCTAGGTTCCTTTTTCATCCATGAAAGGACCATGCACACATACCACCATCTTCAAGATTAGCGAGTGATCTCGGCACGAGATAATTATCGTTGAGTCAAATTTCATCCACTGGCGGAGACGGTCGCTCCGCCATCCACCGTACCGGCGCCGGTACGGTGTGAAACGAAGAGTTAGAGTCGAGCACGTCAAAAATAAAAAAATAATTTTTCTTGTGCCCCCCCAGTATAAGGCCATTCAAGTAGAGTACTCTTTCATACATTCTTTTTTGGTGCATCCGTGGCATCGTAAGCGTAATTAGAATCTGTTTTCAAGTTAAATAATTGTGAACCACTCGCAACAGTTAAATTAAATAATAGAACCTATTATACAGACAACCAAACCGTGTTTCATTTTATTTGTTTCCTGAGTGTTTGTGTGTGCTTCCTTTTTCTCGACGAACAGTTTAGTTTACGGCGGCGAAATGGACGACAGTAATCAGATGTTGGCGGAGGAAGGGAACGGAGTACCCATGCAGGTACATACTTCCTCTCCACATACGTACCAAGCAGGGTGAGACACGTAGATCGCCCAACGCTTCTAGAATCCGATTCCAGTTCACCGAGTTAAATGCATTTTTAACATATAGTGTCACCGCCGCGCAATATTTTTTTGTACCTCCTAGTCATCGTGCTACAGCTATCGCATTGCGAGCGATGTCGCACACCACAGATAGTGCCTTACCGGTTGATCTACCTTTCCGGAACCCACATTGCCATTCAGGGAGCCCGATGTCCCCTCAGTGAATTGTTCCAGGCGAGTGGCAATTACTCGCTTATCGTATCTGACCAGCTTGTAATATAACCCTTCGATCCAGACGGTATCGACAGCTTTTGCCAAGTCGATCAGACAGGCACTTGTGCATTGGTTCTTAGATTTTAGTTGTTGTTTTGGGTATGAGATGCTTCGCGTCAGGGCTTGTTTCAAAAGAGCTGAATTTTCTTATACAGGAAAGCGACTTTCTGACAAAACACGCTGCCGATAAAATCCAACAAACATCGTATTCCTCAGATACATATGTCGCCCTATGACTTTTCTGTTTCCGAAACCGAGATGATGGAAAACGTAAAAAAAACTTTGCTGACAGAATTAAAGGGGATCCCAAAATATGCACATAAAAATGTCTAGAATAATATTGTACTGTTCGTTGGAAAAAAGTCTTTTCAAATAAAGACTATTTTCAAAATAAAGTTTGATGATTATTTGATTGATGTTGTTTTTATCAATTCAGCCCCGTTATTACTTATCACAACAGCAACAATTTAAACAAAGACAGAGGAAAACAGCCAAGAACCGGAAATGATAACACACCTGCTTACCATTTCTTTTTCGATTTTTAATTCAATTCAATTTTTATTTAGTAGATAATTACATTTATGGTATATTTTACAACTAGTACTTAAGAGATTTAGGATAGCAATTCCTTTACAACTATAATCTTAAATCTATATAACGACAATAGCACAATTTTAATGAATAACAAATAATAAATTAAGAGAAAACTACAATAAAAAACCCTTATTTGAATCTTAAGACTAATATTGCACGAGCTTCCTGTTATTTTATGTAGTAATGACCTCGATATAATTTTCATAGACAGAGTACATATGTAGTGATTTAGGATAACGCAAGACGGGAAACGAGAACATTGTCAGAAAAAGAACAATTGACGAAGAAGTTTCGATTGATTTTGTCAATAAGGAACTCTACCGGTTTAACGTTGGCGTTTTCATGTAGTTCATGTGTCGAATAATGCCATGGCAAATTCAGCAACATTTTCAATATTTTATTTTGACACCTTTGCAATTTTATTTTGTGTGTGCGAGCACAATTACACCATACAGGCGCCCCGTACAGGAGTATAGCTTGAAAAATGGTTTTAAATATTATAATTTTATTTTCGATGCTAAGCTTTGATTTTCTACACACTAATGGATACATAACTCTTACGACTTTGTTTATTTTGTCAATTGTGGTAGTGATGTGTTTTTGAAAGATGAGTTTTTTATCTAGAATAATACCTAGATATCTACACTCTTCGGACCAATCAATATCAACTGCACACATACTGAGTTTAGTGCCATTTGGTAGGTAACAGTGTTTCCTACATCTCGAAAACCAGACAGCTTGTGTTTTATTACCATTTATTTTTATTTTCCATTTCCTGTAATATACTGCTAGTTTGTCAAGAGCTGCTTGCAAACAGTTGTAGACATTAGTGAATAAGGCACCCGAAGAGAAAATGGCCGTATCATCGGCAAACATAGCTACCTGAATGTTTTCACCTAGACATGGTAAATCTGCGACAAACAATGTAAATAATATGGGACCAAGGACCGAGCCCTGGGGTACACCATGGTGGATTTGGTGAGTAGAGGATATGTCGGTTCCTAAACTCACAACATATTTTCTCGAACGAAGAAAGCTCTGGATAATTTTGATAAGCGGTATTGGCAGCTTAAGTTTTAGTAGCTTATAAATCAAGGCATCGTGCCATACCGTATCAAAGGCTTTTTCGATGTCTAGAAGAACCAGTCCTGTTGACTCCTTGTCGATGAATTTACCAGCGATGTGGTTTTTAATGCGCAAGACTTGGTGGATTGTGCTGTGACCACTACGGAAACCGAACTGAAAGTTTGGTAAAATGTTATTGTCTTCCACAAAACGATCAATCTTTTCCTTAATGATTTTTTCTAAGAGCTTACTTAGACAGCTAAGTAGATTAATAGGTCTGTAGCTTTCAGGGCTGTTCTTCGGTTTGCCGGGTTTCGGGATAGGTATTACTTTTGCTGTTTTCCAACAGTCCAGAAAATAACAATTCTTAAGACAAGCGTTGAAAATGAACGTTAAATAGTTACTTGCAGCAGGTGGAAGTGCTTTGATTAATTTGTTGTTAATATTATCGAGACCCGCAGCTTTTTTTGATTTAGATTTTTTTATCAATTCTTTAACTTTGCTGATATTAGTTGCGTAAGTACTTTCAGCTGGTGTTTAAGAAAGTACATGGATAGTGTTAGCAACTTCAGCTTCAGTATACGCGTCGCTTAGATGCACAGATGTGGAGTGGTTCTTACTAAACGTGTTAGCAAGTAGGTTCGATTTCTCCACTGAAGAAATAAACAACTTGTCGTGAACTTTAAACGGAGGAATACTTGACCCTCTCTTTTTCATAATTTTTGATATTTTCCAGAACGGTTTGCTTGCTTTGTCAAGAGAGGGAAGGTGTTTATTCCAACACTTGTTCCTATATGTTGAGATCTCGTTTTTAATGATATTATTTAAGACTTTAACATTAACTAGAAAACAATCGATTCTATAACGCAGCCATTTTCTTCTTTCAGAGTTTCGTAGCCTAATCAGATGTAAGATATTTTCAGGAAGCGGTGCCTTATCAACTGGAGCAGTGGAACATTTAGGTATCGCAAGATCGGCCGCTCTATTGATAACAGAAACAAAATTGTTACATAGGATATCAATGTGCTCGCTGCAGGTTATAGAATTTAGGCTGGTATCACCTAGAACCAAGTTCATGTTTATATATGATTTATAACAATTCCAGTTGGCGGCGGAATAGTTGTGGTATAAACTGGTACGATTTACAACTACTGTATGATTCACTGTGAGGCTGATCGGAAGGTGGTCTGAACTTAACGCATTTAGAGTTAATGGTACTGTGCAGTAATTTGGAATATTAGTGATATATAGATCAAGAGTTGAGGGGTTCTTGTTAGCACTCGCTGGGATATAGGTGGGGAGAAGTGGATAAAGTATGGAAAAACTTGGGCTGGATTCAGCAACATCTAGTAAAATGTTACCCCAGCTGTTTGCTCTAAGACAATTCCACGACTGATGTCTGCAGTTTAGATCACCGCCAATAATTACCTTGTTTCGAGTGTTGACTCTATACAATTTTTGCAGATCCCGCTTAAAGTAAGTAGATTTCTCTAGGTTTCTATTTCCTCCAGGGAAATAGACCGAAAAAAGACTCACCTTGGAGTTGTCACTTAATGTTACATCTATACTAATTTCCTCAATTAACTTAAGGCGCAATGAAGGACGCAAGGAATGTTCTATACATTTTTTCACAACAATGGCGACACCTCCACCACTAGCATGTACCCTGTCTAGGCGATAACATATGTAATTTTGATGTGAGAAAGAAATGTCTTGTTTGAGCCAGGTTTCTGAAACAAGTGCAATGTCAATATTAAAATTTATCAAGAAACTAAAAAATTCATGCTTTTTGTTTTTGATGCTTCTCGCATTCCAAGTTATGATGTTAAGAGAGTTTCTTAACATGTTTTTTCCGAGTATATGTACTTAATAGCTAATGAAGTAATGACGTTAAATTGGTCAGCTTTGGTTTGACAAGCACTAAGCTTGGTTACAACTTCATTAAGAAGAGAGTTTATCTCGCTAAATGAGAACAGGTTATCATTTGTTAATGTTTCTGACGGATTTTTCTTCGTGTGTGTCGTATCACTGTTGGAAGGTTGCTGGGTTTGATGGAGGCCTGAAGCCCAGGTGGATGAAAGAAGTGAAGGTTGACGCACAGATCGGGGTAGTGGAGGAAAATTATCAATGGATAATCGGTCGGGCACTGGCTGCTGTTTGTCACTCGGAGGCTGTAGGAAGGTTGTATTTCCTGTACCACGTCCGCGTGGGGATAATTTGCGGCGAATGTCTATGTACTGCTTTCGGCGTATGCATTCTGGATCGGTGGATTTATGTGGCCCACTACAATTTGCACACTTGATGACCTCATTCGTTTTGCAGTCGGATGTTTTATGGTTTCCCGAACATATTGCACAGAAGCTATTTATATGACAATGCATCGAGCCGTGACCATAAAGCTGGCAATTGTGACATTGTGTGACCTTACCTGGATTATGTTTTTTAAAGTCCCAGCGAACGATGGTTTTGAACAAGGTGGAGTAGTTCCGTTTTAGTTCGTTTAATTTAACTGTACCGCGTTGAATGTAGACGATGTACAAGTAGTGTTTGTACAGGGCCTTTGTTGACGGATTTAATGTGATGGTTTTAACATCTAGGCACTTAATCCCGAGTGCAATTAACTCATTTTTCACTATATCGTTGCTTATTAAGTCTAGCCCGGATAACACTACCTTTAACGGACGATTTTCCTTACGTGAGTGGGTGAAAAACTCACATTTTAACCGTAAGAGTTCGGTTCTGATTTTATTATATATGTCCATTGTTGGGGCACATATTTTTTGCCCAAGCGAAATGTTTTTGATTAAGTATTTGTCTATCTTAATGTTGCTCAAAATATCACGCACTTGAGCACTAGTTGTTTTTAATACCACAATTGGCGGAACGGTTTCTTTCTGAAGTTCTGCGCACTGTTCGTCATTGGTCGGATCCATTTCAGGAGAGTCTTCCATCTGACTTTGAAGTGGTTGAAAAAAGTTAGTGTTTGAACACATTTTAGATTTTTCTAGAACTTTATTGTTCACTTTTGAAAGTTTATCGGGAGGAGTTTGGCCTCCAATAACGGGGTCGTAACGCAACCGTTTGCGCTTGATTTTATTTAACACACGTGGCCCAGGGGCCATAACTTAACGGTTATAACACTTGTTCAAATGTTTGTATGCGGAAAACGAGGCAAAGAAAACAAGATAATGATAATTAAATTGTGAAATTATTGTGAAAATAACGGTTGATTAAGATAAATAGCACGAGCAAAACTGTGAGACAAGTTGTCTGTTTGAAAGTCAGCCAGGTACTCTTTCGATTTTTATAATTTCTTAAAGGTAAATTATTAGCGTCGGTGTTCATTTTATAAACAGCCTAAGGCAAATTAGCACTAAAATTATCAATAAATTTCTTGACTGAATCAAACCACTTGCGGCATTTGATATGGTATCTGAACGAGCTTACCCTTGGTGGCGCTAATGAATGTTAAATTGCACCGGAATTAAATAAAACGGGATTCCGAAATGACAAATTAAAGTTTATTACATTTCTTATTGGTGTATTAAAAACAGAGTTATTTTAACGTATAATGCATAACGATAATTAAATACCATTTAAATAAGCGACTATCAAAAGTTTAATTATTATAGAAAATAGGAGTCTGCAATCAATAAAATAGAAGTTCGGTTATATCTGGCATTATTCATCTTACCTCTAGAGAAACGACTGTGAAGCTAAGGGAGATAACTATGTTTTGATCTCTTAAATCACACTTTTTCGCAATGGTTAGGTTGACGCAACGGTGTTACAACCGTGTGGCATTACTACTTATCAAGCAATGAGTTGTTGTGCGTGCTGGGTTGATTAAGAGTCCTTCAACATTCTAGCTAACGAACTGTTGACTTTTGACTTTTTTAACACTACGAAATGACTCAACGTCCTCTATTCAAAGTAAATTGTATAAAATTAACAGAGAAATAATTTCTATACAACTGTTATGAGATGATATAAAAAAGCCTACGCAA